>CM055118.1:913439399-914039399 GCA_029206835.1 Rana muscosa
GAACGGCTACGGAGCACCGCTGGTTCATAGGACAAACCACAGGAAGAGGCCATGGAGGAAGAAGAAGAGGAGGGGGTGGAGGAGAGAGGTGTGTCACAACCAGTAGTAGCATTTTGGAGGCGTGGCGGTGGAACAACCTCCAACACTACTGCACCTTGTCCTGCATCCTTCCCAGCTGCCAAAAGAGTGACCCAATGGGCCGTGAAAGAAAGGTAACGTCCCTGTCCATGCCTGCTGGACCATGAGTCAGCGGTAATATGCACCTTACCGCTGACCGCCCTGTCCAGCGAGGCCAAGACATTGCCTTCCACATGCCGGTAGAGAGCCGGAATAGCCTTCCGTGAGAAAAAGTGGCGTTTGGGAACCTGCCACTGAGGAACCGCACATTGCACAAACTCACGGAAGGGGGCCGAGTCTACCAACTGAAAAGGCAGCAGTTGAAGCGCTAGCAATTTAGCCAAGCTAGCATTCAACCGCTGGGCATGTGGATGGCTGGGAGTGAACTTCTTTCGACGGTCCAGCAGCTGGGGCAGGGAAATTTGCCTGCTAGAATCGGACGTCGGTGTACTGCTAGCAGAGTGGCCGCAAGTACTTGGCTGTGACACACCTAATTCTACACCTTCATTCCTCTCAGTGCATGTTTCAGAGAGGACTGAAGTTATAGTGGGGTTGGAGATCCCAGCTGATGCGGTGCAAGGAGAGGTCCGCTTTGTTCTTTGGTGTGGGTCTTTGAGGTAGGCTTGCCAACGAGCTGCATGGCAGGTCAACATATGTCTGGTCAGGCATGTGGTACCCAAGCGGCTGATGTTTTGGCCACGCGATATACGCTTGAGACATATGTTGCAAACAGCAGCTGTGCGATCTGATGCACTAGCCTCAAAAAAGGCCCACACCAAGGAACTTTTTGAATGACGGGCAGAGGCAGCGCCCTGCACAGGCGGAGCTCTGCGGTGTGATTCCGTCGGTGTACTGCCCTTACGCTGGCCACCAAAGGGCATCCTGCCTCGTTGGAGATGTGCCTCCTCCTCATCCTCCTCCTCCTCCTCTCTCCTATTAGGCACCCACGTGGAGTCAGTGACCTCATCATCCCCTCCCTCCTCATCACTGGAGCCAATCTGGCAGTATGCTGCAGCTGCTGGAACATGACTGCCAGATTGGTGTCCTTCTTGAGCATCCCCTCTGTCTGCTCTCACGCTACTGCCTTCCTGTAGCTGGGTTTCATCATCAGACCCTTCGAAACGCTGGGCATCCTCCTGGAGCATGTACCCAACACTGTGCTCAAACAGTTCGGGGGACTCCTCAGGAGGAGGACATGGTGGGTCTAGGGAAGGAGTGACTGATGATGAGTCTGACATTGATACCAGGGAAGAGGACGCTTTGGCAGCTGCTTTGCCAGTACCCTGAGCCTGGGTGAGAGAGGATGAGGAGGAGGAGGAGGGCTTGGTCATCCACTCTACCAAGTCTTCGGCATGATGTGGCTCAACATGTCCAGCTGCCGAAAAGAAGGACAAGCGTGTCCCATGGCCATGTGCTGATGACAATGCACCGCGTCCACGACCAGCACTGTTGCCCCCAGACACAGAGCCTGCTTGCCCTCTTTTATTGCCTCCTGACTGTCTGCCTCTCCTTGTTTGCCTTCCAGACATTCTAATAGATGGCCTGCAGGGAGATGGGAAAAAAGCAATAAGGGCTACCTTCAGGTGTCCTTCTCTGTCCCTTTACTTAAGGATTTCTAAATATGGTTGAGGATTATTGCTTTTGCACAGAATAGCACAACGACAATTTCCCTGACTGTCCAAAAAACAAGGATTTCAAAGATGGTTGATGAGGAATGCTTTGGCACACTATAGCACAAGGAGAATTCCCCTCACTTTCCTTCTTTGTCCCTAGAAACAAGGACTGGCACAGTGGAAGAAACTGACACTCTCCCTACCTACAGTTTTCTGTCCCTAGAAAAAATGTTTTTTTAAAGCACACTATAGCACAAGGAGAATTCCCCTCACTTTCCTTCTTTGTCCCTAGAAACAAGGACTGGCACAGTGAAAGAAACTGACACTCTCCCTACCTACAGTTTTCTGTCCCTAGAAAAAATGTTTTTTTAAAGCACACTATAGCACAAGGAGAATTCCCCTCACTTTCCTTCTTTGTCCCTAGAAACAAGGACTGGCACAGTGAAAGAAACTGACACTCTCCCTACCTACAGTTTTCTGTCCCTAGAAAAAATGTTTTTTTAAAGCACACTATAGCACAAGGAGAATTCCCCTCACTTTCCTTCTTTGTCCCTAGAAACAAGGACTGGCACAGTGAAAGAAACTGACACTCTCCCTACCTACAGTTTTCTGTCCCTAGAAAAAATGTTTTTTTAAAGCACACTATAGCACAAGGAGAATTCCCCTCACTTTCCTTCTTTGTCCCTAGAAACAAGGACTGGCACAGTGAAAGAAACTGACACTCTCCCTACCTACAGTTTTCTGTCCCTAGAAAAAATGTTTTTTTAAAGCACACTATAGCACAAGGAGAATTCCCCTCACTTTCCTTCTTTGTCCCTAGAAACAAGGACTGGCACAGTGAAAGAAACTGACACTCTCCCTACCTACAGTTTTCTGTCCCTAGAAAAAATGTTTTTTTAAAGCACACTATAGCACAAGGAGAATTCCCCTCACTTTCCTTCTTTGTCCCTAGAAACAAGGACTGGCACAGTGAAAGAAACTGACACTCTCCCTACCTACAGTTTTCTGTCCCTAGAAAAAATGTTTTTTTAAAGCACACTATAGCACAAGGAGAATTCCCCTCACTTTCCTTCTTTGTCCCTAGAAACAAGGACTGGCACAGTGAAAGAAACTGACACTCTCCCTACCTACAGTTTTCTGTCCCTAGAAAAAATGTTTTTTTAAAGCACACTATAGCACAAGGAGAATTCCCCTCACTTTCCTTCTTTGTCCCTAGAAACAAGGACTGGCACAGTGAAAGAAACTGACACTCTCCCTACCTACAGTTTTCTGTCCCTAGAAAAAATGTTTTTTTAAAGCACACTATAGCACAAGGAGAATTCCCCTCACTTTCCTTCTTTGTCCCTAGAAACAAGGACTGGCACAGTGAAAGAAACTGACACTCTCCCTACCTACAGTTTTCTGTCCCTAGAAAAAATGTTTTTTTAAAGCACACTATAGCACAAGGAGAATTCCCCTCACTTTCCTTCTTTGTCCCTAGAAACAAGGACTGGCACAGTGAAAGAAACTGACACTCTCCCTACCTACAGTTTTCTGTCCCTAGAAAAAATGTTTTTTTAAAGCACACTATAGCACAAGGAGAATTCCCCTCACTTTCCTTCTTTGTCCCTAGAAACAAGGACTGGCACAGTGAAAGAAACTGACACTCTCCCTACCTACAGTTTTCTGTCCCTAGAAAAAATGTTTTTTTAAAGCACACTATAGCACAAGGAGAATTCCCCTCACTTTCCTTCTTTGTCCCTAGAAACAAGGACTGGCACAGTGAAAGAAACTGACACTCTCCCTACCTACAGTTTTCTGTCCCTAGAAAAAATGTTTTTTTAAAGCACACTATAGCACAAGGAGAATTCCCCTCACTTTCCTTCTTTGTCCCTAGAAACAAGGACTGGCACAGTGAAAGAAACTGACACTCTCCCTACCTACAGTTTTCTGTCCCTAGAAAAAATGTTTTTTTAAAGCACACTATAGCACAAGGAGAATTCCCCTCACTTTCCTTCTTTGTCCCTAGAAACAAGGACTGGCACAGTGAAAGAAACTGACACTCTCCCTACCTACAGTTTTCTGTCCCTAGAAAAAAATGTTTTTTTAAAGCACACTATAGCACAAGGAGAAATCCGCCCACTTTCCTTCTTTGTCCCTAGAAACAAGGACTGGCACAGTGAACGAAACTGACACTCTCCCTACCTACAGTTTTCTGTCCCTAGAAAAAATGTTTTTTTAAAGCACACTATAGCACAAGGAGAATTCCCCTCACTTTCCTTCTTTGTCCCTAGAAACAAGGACTGGCACAGTGAAAGAAACTGACACTCTCCCTACCTACAGTTTTCTGTCCCTAGAAAAAATGTTTTTTTAAAGCACACTATAGCACAAGGAGAATTCCCCTCACTTTCCTTCTTTGTCCCTAGAAACAAGGACTGGCACAGTGAAAGAAACTGACACTCTCCCTACCTACAGTTTTCTGTCCCTAGAAAAAATGTTTTTTTAAAGCACACTATAGCACAAGGAGAATTCCCCTCACTTTCCTTCTTTGTCCCTAGAAACAAGGACTGGCACAGTGAAAGAAACTGACACTCTCCCTACCTACAGTTTTCTGTCCCAAGAAAAAATGTTTTTTTAAAGCACACTATAGCACAAGGAGAATTCCCCTCACTTTCCTTCTTTGTCCCTAGAAACAAGGACTGGCACAGTGAAAGAAACTGACACTCTCCCTACCTACAGTTTTCTGTCCCTAGAAAAAATGTTTTTTTAAAGCACACTATAGCACAAGGAGAATTCCCCTCACTTTCCTTCTTTGTCCCTAGAAACAAGGACTGGCACAGTGAAAGAAACTGACACTCTCCCTACCTACAGTTTTCTGTCCTTAGAAAAAATGTTTTTTTAAAGCACACTATAGCACAAGGAGAATTCCCCTCACTTTCCTTCTTTGTCCCTAGAAACAAGGACTGGCACAGTGAAAGAAACTGACACTCTCCCTACCTACAGTTTTCTGTCCCTAGAAAAAATGTTTTTTTAAAGCACACTATAGCACAAGGAGAATTCCCCTCACTTTCCTTCTTTGTCCCTAGAAACAAGGACTGGCACAGTGAAAGAAACTGACACTCTCCCTACCTACAGTTTTCTGTCCCTAGAAAAAATGTTTTTTTAAAGCACACTATAGCACAAGGAGAATTCCCCTCACTTTCCTTCTTTGTCCCTAGAAACAAGGACTGGCACAGTGAAAGAAACTGACACTCTCCCTACCTACAGTTTTCTGTCCCTAGAAAAAATGTTTTTTTAAAGCACACTATAGCACAAGGAGAAATCCCCTCACTTTCCTTCTTTGTCCCTAGAAACAAGGACTGGCACAGTGAACGAAACTGACACTCTCCCTACCTACAGTTTTCTGTCCCTAGAAAAAATGTTTTTTTAAAGCACACTATAGCACAAGGAGAATTCCCCTCACTTTCCTTCTTTGTCCCTAGAAACAAGGACTGGCACAGTGAAAGAAACTGACACTCTCCCTACCTACAGTTTTCTGTCCCTAGAAAAAATGTTTTTTTAAAGCACACTATAGCACAAGGAGAATTCCCCTCACTTTCCTTCTTTGTCCCTAGAAACAAGGACTGGCACAGTGAAAGAAACTGACACTCTCCCTACCTACAGTTTTCTGTCCCTAGAAAAAATGTTTTTTTAAAGCACACTATAGCACAAGGAGAATTCCCCTCACTTTCCTTCTTTGTCCCTAGAAACAAGGACTGGCACAGTGAAAGAAACTGACACTCTCCCTACCTACAGTTTTCTGTCCCTAGAAAAAATGTTTTTTTAAAGCACACTATAGCACAAGGAGAATTCCCCTCACTTTCCTTCTTTGTCCCTAGAAACAAGGACTGGCACAGTGAAAGAAACTGACACTCTCCCTACCTACAGTTTTCTGTCCCTAGAAAAAATGTTTTTTTAAAGCACACTATAGCACAAGGAGAATTCCCCTCACTTTCCTTCTTTGTCCCTAGAAACAAGGACTGGCACAGTGAAAGAAACTGACCCTCTCCCTACCTACAGTTTTCTGTCCCTAGAAAAAATGTTTTTTTAAAGCACACTATAGCACAAGGAGAATTCCCCTCACTTTCCTTCTTTGTCCCTAGAAACAAGGACTGGCACAGTGAAAGAAACTGACACTCTCCCTACCTACAGTTTTCTGTCCCTAGAAAAAATGTTTTTTTAAAGCACACTATAGCACAAGGAGAATTCCCCTCACTTTCCTTCTTTGTCCCTAGAAACAAGGACTCGCACAGTGAAAGAAACTGACACTCTCCCTACCTACAGTTTTCTGTCCCTAGAAAAAATGTTTTTTTAAAGCACACTATAGCACAAGGAGAATTCCCCTCACTTTCCTTCTTTGTCCCTAGAAACAAGGACTGGCACAGTGAAAGAAACTGACACTCTCCCTACCTACAGTTTTCTGTCCCTAGAAAAAATGTTTTTTTAAAGCACACTATAGCACAAGGAGAAATCCCCTCACTTTCCTTCTTTGTCCCTAGAAACAAGGACTCGCACAGTAAAACACACTGACACTCTCCCTACCTATCCTTCTCTTTCCCTAAACTAAAGGAATCCAGGTTAAGCAAGAAAGAAATAAATGTCACTGTCCCTGCCTATGCTTGTCTTTCCCTGCTCCGGAACACACTACACTAGGCCGCCGTGCTGGCGGCCTTTTATAGTGTGGGGCGTGTACTAAACACCCTCAGCAATAATTGGCCACAGGCATCCTGCCTGTGGCCAATCATTGCTCTCCTCGCTGCCGGCGCTGTGATTGGCCAAGCATGCGGGGTCACAGTGCATGCTTGGCCAATCACAGCGCCTGGATGACACTGCGATGGCGTAGTGCATTGTGGGCCGTTTGCGTCACTCGAATTTGGCGCGAACGGCCCAAATCGTTCGATCTTCGTTGAACGATCGAACAGCCGATGTTCGAGTCGAACGTATGTTCGACTCGAACACGAAGCTCATCCCTACCCCTGACTACGAACCATTGCCGCCTGCCCTGACCTTCCGCTACGTCTGACCTTGCCTCTGCCTAGTTCCTGTGTACTGTGCCTATCTCAGCTGCCAGAGAAGTCGAGCCGCTACTGGGGGACACGACCTGGTTGCTACCGCCGCAGCAAGTCCATCCCGCTTTGCGGCGGGCTCTGGTGAAAACCGGCAGCTGCTTAGAACCGGTCCTCCAGTGCGACCCGTGCCTTCGCCTCTCTGGCACAGAGGATCCACCTCCTGTGTCCTCACTAGCCACCAGTCCGGGCCCTGACAGCCCACCTCCTGTGTCCTCACTAGCCACCAGTCCGGGCCCTGACAGGCGTTGTGCCACGTGTAAACATGCTAAAAACAACATTAGGAAACGAGTGTGATTGTGGCCTCCAGTATGTGGGGCGCACTTCCAGGGCGAAAACAGAAAGAAAATGTTCCCCATGGGGCTTTGGACAGCAGTATAATAGGGTTGAAAATAACAAAGGGATATCAAATGGAATACATTTATAGTGATTGTACAAATGTCAAAAATGGGTTACAACATATAAAAATATAAAAGAACTGGCCAGCAGATACAATGCATTTTCCACAATACAGCCTGTATAGAAATTACACAATGGGTATACACAGTGTTAATTATCAGATTACTGAAAATTATTATGGAGTCCCGACGCATTTTGACCTCTGTAGCGGTCATCATCAGGGGGAAAGTAGGCTCTATAAAACACATAGCATGATTTCAGAAATTTAAAAAAAACATCATCATAAGTCCCAATTAGGGGTCTAAAATGATAAAATGTTAGTTTACCGCTGAAGTGGAGTGGAAGGTTCCATGGCCAGATAAGTTGGAGATCGCAGGGCGATGCGGTGGGCCCCACACATGCGCCCATCCCCCCAGAAGGGGAAGAGCCCAGCCCAAGAGGCTTGCAAGGAGCCACATGATAGACGTCCTCCAGGGGATAGGGGAGCAGGCATCTGCAATGAACACCCAATCAATGACCATGTATACAATGTAGAAGGGTAGATAAATTAACTCTGAACAGAGTAACAGAAATTCGGGGATATGTGGACTAACCACTAACACAGTGACTCCTCAGGTGCCATAAATTCCCAAAATTAGGGCAGTATATGCCTATAAATGTTATATAAAGTAATGAAATTAGAATGAAAGGGTTGGATGGGAATATGGAGTGGTAGAAATAAATGAATAGGTGGTATGTGTTACTACAAGTGTTGAAAAGTGTCCCTCCGTGACAGTATAGCCCCGGGCATTATTGATCCACCCACTATTGCCCAGCCTAAACTTTTTGCTTTCCTTTCTGGGTTTTATGCATATGGGCATTGTGCCACGTGTAAACATGCTAAAAACAACTTTAGGAAATGTAAGACCATTAGCTCATCCGTTACACATGTTGAATATAAGATTAAACAGCTTATCACATGTGCAACGGTAGGGGTCTTGTACATGTTGGAGTGTGATTGTGGCCTCCAGTATGTGGGGCGCACTTCCAGGGCGCTATATGTACGTGTTGGGGAACATGTTAGTAATATCAAGAGGGGGGGTGAAAACACATAGTGTTTCCTGACACTTCAGGAGATGCCATCAACGTGATCCCAAGTGTATTAAATTTTGGGGGATAGAAAAGGTACCTAGGCATTGGAGGGGTGGACATTATATTCGCCAATTGAGTCGGCGAGAATCGTTTTGGATCTTTGAGACCAAGGTTTTTTCGCCTGCAGGCCTCAATGTAGAATTTGATTTGAATTGTTTAATTTCTTATAGGTAATTATCTATTATGATTTAATTGTTTTTTTGTTTATGGTTTTTTCTTTTTTCCTTTTTTCTTTTTTCTAATTTCTATGTAGCGACCTCACCCCTCTCACCCCTTCTCATTCTCGGCTTGTCTGTCTTTGTCTAGGGGTGTTAGTACCGGGGGGAGGGATGAGATACACCATGGCCCTTGTCCTCCATAGTGAAGAGGTGAAGGCCAGAAAGATCGGGCTTTGTGTAGGTGTCCTAGAGTCAAATCCTTTCCTCCGTTCTTGACTCCCCCTTTGCTCCTAGTAACCAGAGTTCCACACACTGAATAGGTCCAACACAGTTTTATTCTTCTCAGTGAATAAACATACAGCACAGTCAAGTTGGGACCTTTGCAACAGTTCAGTATTAATGGGAGTAGGTCGAGGCACAATCCTTTAAAGTATCGCTAACCACTGTGATGTCACCAATGGCGAATAGTCACTGCCACTGACTATATGAGGTAGAACATGAATTACCTTCGCTAGCACAGCCCCTGTCAGGGGAAGGATATCCGTCCAAGGGAGTCACCGGAGGCCTGTCTGTCACCAGCAATGCTGCGCCGGACTCTCCAGAGAAGTTCCGCTCACCAGTCTCCTCGACCTCAGACACGGCACCCAAGGAGTTAGGGCCCCCTCGGATTCCTCCACCCTCGCGGAACTCAGTCGAAGGTACTGAGCCCCAGGCATCCGCCATAGTACCTCACCCCAGGCTAAATGTGCCTGAGATGGACTCCATCTCCCGCTCCGGCCAGGTCAAGGGCACCTGGGCCCGGAACACCGGAACGCCAGCACCCAGGCTGAGGGTGCCTGAGTGCGGCCGTGTCCTCCAACTCCAAACTCTGAACTCTGTGGTAAGGGCGTCCGCCCCTTTTATCCCCTCTCCCTTTGCGTCACAGCAGGTTCCCCGCCCCGCTGTACCAGCGCCAGGGGAGGACAAAAAGGCACAGTCTTGTGGTGTGGGTTCAACTCTGGCCAGGGCGACAATGCCACCTGCAGGCCGCAGGGAACCTCACACCACCAGAGTCCTCCAAGAACCATAAAAGGGTCTCGGATTCCCTAGCAATCAATGATTCTGGGTTACACTACCACCCAGATGCTTCCCTTAAATTCAAATACCCGCTACATCTAATTTTTGTTATATTGTGAATTTGGTTTTGTATTATTATTATTAATCCGAGATGATCGCGGCAGGCGATTTCTCACTGATTTCTCTTGATGAGGGGAGAAAAAGGAAACAAACGGCAACAGTTCCCATTCTCCCAAGAACACACACCCAGAAAAAAAGAGGGCACAGTTTCTGTGTTCCAGCACTTGCTTCAGGAAAACAGCAGTAATAAACAGAAAAGAGTCTCTTTCTCTTACAAATAAAACTTTGGATGCGGCAGGAACACAGGCTTCAAATGCTTGTCAAAAGCCTCCATGTTATATTCAACATTTCCTCCATCCTTGCGACAAATTACCACTCTGTCCGCATGGATATGCCTTCCCAGCATCCACTTAGCCTTACAGTCCCAAAACGTTTTGGTGACCGTTGGTGAACATGAAAGGTATCGGCGTGCTTGAGGTACCTTGAGTTTGTCCCAAACAAAAGTATCGTACCACCTCTGGCGAAAAACTTCCACCTCGTAGAGCAATTCTCAAGGTAGGTATGGGTACTCCCACCCATACTCTTGGGCAACCTTCTGGCCAAAGAGACGCTGCAGCCTTGATAAAGGTGGCATCGTGACACGGTCTCCTTCTCCAGGCAAAACAATAGCTTCCGGATAGCGAGGTGCGTTCACCACCTCGGCAGACTTGGGTATAGGGGCCCGCAGTGACTGGCGTTGCACTCCCGCAACAGGAGCAGGTGAAATGGAAGTTGAATCCAGAAGAGGGATTGCAAACAGTGGACCAGATTCCTCCCTAGGCTCCGAGGCCTCCACCCGGGGTGTACTATCCCCAATAGACATAGTTGGGTCCCTTTTGACATGGGACGAGGGTAACTTCATCTTGTCCCATCCCTTCCGGTGGAAGATCTCGTCTATCTCCCCATCATCGACATTGTCAGACAATGAATCCAGGTCAGAGGTGTCATAACACTCAGCGGGTAGATAATTCCCAGTCACGGAATCATCCCCCTTGATGGCCTCCACCGACAGTGGGCTGCAGACACCTCCAACCACACACACAGTCCCAACCCCTGGCTCACCTGGGCCTTCAGAAGAACAGGGATGTCCAGGGCTCTTCCCTCTGGATCCATCCAGGCCAGGCAAGCGACGGGGCGAAGCTCTTCCACGACCACAGGTGGCCTGTACCAGGCCGACTCTCCCCTTCGGCGGTCGGAGCAGGGAGCTGATGGTGACCGAGGCAGCATCCTCAGATTTCTCTCTCTTAATCTCCACTTGGGCAGTCACTTCGCCCTGGTCAGCGCGAGCAGGAATGCCCGCCATGGCATTGATCTCTCCCTCCCGAGTGGCAGTACCTGTGAGGTAGTTGAGGTGGAAGGCGCGAGGCCTTTCTGTGGATGGCTCCACCTCGAAAAGAAACTCCTTGCAGACCTCACATCGCCCGAATGGCTTCAATTGGACCACCAGTCCCGAACAGCCGGGACAGATCACTCCGAGGGCCTCCATGTCTCTGCAGGTGTACAGAGCCAATCGCCCCCGGGGCCTTAGTCTGATTCCTGTGTCCATAATCGGAGCAGATAGAGAAGTCATGTCTGTAACGAGCCCCTTGCTCGCTCGGTTCCACTCTCCCGACACTCCTCTGCTACTATTGGATCATATTGCAGATCGCAACGTCTGATGGTTCGGTCATCCGATGCTCCAGGATTCAAACTACAGCTATGTGACATTCTAATCCATTTGTGATCGCTCAGAACAAACACCAGGCAGGCTGGGGGTAATTAAAGTACATAAACAAACAGTCAAACACAGAACAATGCTTTTCTTCCAGACCATGGAGCCGTCTGGAGGCGGGATTAGCCTTAAGACAGGGCAGAAGACCCCCCACTGTGTAATAGATTCAAAGGAGAAATACTTCAGTATTCAAAGGTTCATGACAATACTCCCTCCTGGGAAATAGTCCAACAGCCACAGTGGGACCCCAAACGGGTCAACTCGAGGATGTTGGAAAAGTAGTCTTAAGGTTCCAGGTCTGTCTGCCGGGATAACCCATCCGCATTCCTGTCTTGAGGCCCTGGCCCATAATCGGAAGGCAAGAGGCTAGCATTCAGTCCTCTCCAAAAGCCTCTGTCCCGGCTAGATCTGTCACAATGTCCGTGAAGGAAGAAGCAATCCGCACTGACCCACTCGCACCGGAATCTCCATGTGTGTCCGTCCACATGGCCAGACTCCCCCCACACTCTGCACTTGTTCGCGGGCTTCTCCTTTTCCCCGCCCACAAACTGCGCAGCTATGGTTTGCCTCGTGGCACGTTGGCCAATATGGCCGACCTACTCGGAACTCCTCCGGGCAGCAAAGTTCAAATTCAGACACCATACACATCCCGGACACGATGCCCCCATGTGTAGCGACCTGACCCCTCTCACCCCTTCTCATTCTCGGCTTGTCTGTCTTTGTCTAGGGGTGTTAGTACGGGGGGAGGGATGAGATACACCACGGCCCATGCCCTCCATAGTGAAGAGGTGAAGGCCAGAAAGATCGGGCTTTATGTAGGTGTCCTAGAGTCAAATCCTTTCCTCCGTCCTTGACTCTCCCTTTGCTCCTAGTAACCAGAGTTCCACACACTGAATAGGTCCAACACAGTTTTATTCTTCTCAGCGAATAAACATACAGCACAGTCAAGTTGGGACCTTTGCAACAGTTCAGTATTAATGGGAGTAGGTCGAGGCACAATCCTTTAAAGTATCGCTAACCACTGTCATGTCACCAATGGCGAATAGTCACTGCCACTGACTATATGAGGTAGAACATGAATTTCCCTCTCTAGCACAGCCCCTGTCAGGGGAAGGATATCCGTCCAAGGGAGTCACCGGAGGCCTCTCTGTCACCAGCAATGCTGCGCTGGACTCTCCAGAGAAGTTCCGCTCACCAGTCTCCTCAACCTCAGACACGGGCACCCAAGGAGTTAGGGCCCCCTCAGATTCCTCTACCCTCGCGGAACTCAGTCGAAGGTACTGAGCCCCAGGAATCTGCCATAGTACCTCACCTCAGGCTAAAGGTGCCTGAGATGGACTCCATCTCCCGCTCCGGCCAGGTCAAGGGCACCTGGGCCCGGAACGCCAGCACCCAGGCTGAGGGTGCCTGAGTGCGGCCGTGTCCTCCGACTCTGAACTCTGAACTCCGTGGTAAGGGCGTCCGCCCCTTTTATCCCCTCTCCCTTTGCGTCACAGCGGGTTTGCCGCCCCGCCGTACCAGCGCCAGGGGAGGACAAAAAGGCACAGTCTTGTGGTGTGGGTTCAACTCCGGCCAGGGCGACAATGCCACCTGCAGGCCGCAGGGAACCTCACACCACCAGAGTCCTCCAAGAACCATTAAAGGGTCTCGGATTCCCTAGCAATCAATGATTCTGGGTTACACTACCACCCAGATGCTTCCCTTAAATTCAAATACCCGCTACATCTAATTTTTGTTATATTGTGAATTTGGTTTTGTATTATTATTATTAATCCGAGATGATCGCGGCAGGTGTCTTTCACTATATATTTAATATATATGATCTTTTATATGGTATATACTTTCTAATTTTTAATTTTAAGTAGTTTTATATATTCCATCTTTGGGAGTTCTAAATGGGACGGTGGTCCTTATTTTGGAAATTCATACTAAATTTTACGCAGTAGATCTGGCTTTTAGAAATCTTTCTTATTACAAACATTGACCAGTTTGCATTATTTGCTGATCCTCTGTGGTTCTCTTATTGGTTCCTATGGCTTTCCATAGAATTCTGTTCTTTCCTAGCAGTGTGTAGAAAGGTGGGCCTTTCTTTTGTTTACATGCGCCGTGATTGGCCGTCTGTCCTGGGAGACGCGATTCGATGTTGGTTGCTATGGTATCCTTATAAATAGAGCGGCGGTAGGTCTGAACGTGACCCTGCCCCACGCTGAAGAAGTCACGCCCATTTGACGTAATGCGTACAGGGGGAGGAGCTACGTCAGATGCCGCCGCGTTCATCTCGGATCTCGTATGCCTACATGCTTTTTATGCTGTCATTGTCTGCACTCGCAACTGAGTGCTTTTAAATGTGAGTAATACACTTTTATTGTTTATCAATACATGCAATCAACCAGAGAGCACTAGGAAGTCTTCTTTTCTTGTTTACGTATGCTGGAACTCGGAGCAATTATAGGAATGTGGTTTTCCTATTTGACATGCTGAATATGCTGGTTTAAGGTTGGAGTCTGAGCTATTGAATGTCATCATCAATTTAAGCTTTGTGACCTCTTGTGGGTCGAAGTATTGAGGTGAGAGGCCAATCTGTGTGCGGTGGTGGGATTTCTTCTTGGTCAACTGCTGTATCCACATCGCATGCTTTGAAGTTTTATTGTGTATCACCATTCACTTTTTTGGATTTCTCTCATCTTATGGACTTTCATTACTTTTTTTATATTATATCTTTTTTGCGCTGCACTGTTTATTATTATGATCCTCTTTGGCAAAGCACTGAAATCTTACGGGACACTTTGGAGGTCAGGAAACAGAGACAAAGGGCATAATGTGATGCGGGAGCCACAGAACTGAGTTGGAGATACTATTTGCTGAACTGATCCTGCTTGCCTTGTTATTTAATGTGTTGAGTATTTTCTGTGTTGAGTATTTTGTTCTCTTGTTATGTTTTTTTTTTTTTTTTTCTTTTTGTTTTTTGTTTTATGGGAAAAAGAGGAGATGTGATGTTGGTGCTGAATCACTGTGACCCTTCACCCTTTTCTCCTAATGCATGCTGGGGGAGGGGCTGTACCAGGAATTAAGTTAGTGTGTGTGTGGGACTGGGAAGCAGCAGCATGATACACAGTAGGGGTGAGCCGAACACCCCCCTGTTCGGTTCGCACCAGAACCTGCGAACAGACCTAAAGTTTGCCCAAACTTTAGAACCCTATTAAATACAATGGGCTCGAATGTTCGAAATCAAAAGTGCTAATTATCAAGGCTAATATGCAAGTTATTGTCCTAAAAAGGGTTTAGTATCAATTAGGGGACATGTATCAATGCAAAAAAAAAGTTTTAAAGATGGCAGTTTTTTCGGGAGCATTGATTTTAATAATGCTTAAAGTTAAACAATAAAAGTCAAATATTCCTTTAAATTTTGTACTGGGGGGGGGGGGTGTTGTCAGAAACATTGACACATCTCAGCATAGTGCCTACAAGTATGTCAGAATGTTTATACTGAAATATAAAATAATTATTGTACTTATGGAAATAGGTAAATCTTAATTTTGGAGATTCCCGGAGCCTACAATATCAAGAAATTCTAAGTTCTTTTATCCATGCTAGTTTGAAGACAAGTAACACAAATGAATATTGCTTAAAATATTATATATATTTATTAACTAAAATACAGTGCAAATTAAAATCAGGTATAAGTCGTGATAAAACAAATAAATGGATATACTTCTACAATCAGAGATAAATGATGATTAAGGTTCAGATAATATTTACATACATTTCTATGTGAGCTCTATATGACAAAGTATATTTACAGTGCAATACTTAAATGATACTTGTACATTTAAAACTTGGTAACTCTTGTGAAATGTCTTTCCGTTACTTCACGGAAGGTGTAAACACTCTTTTGTTCACTTTAACACTATTTCTTTCTCAAACCAACAGATCTCCTGATTACACTTCTTAAACGTGTCCAGACCAAGTGTCATATAAGGAACACGGCTTTGATAAAACATCAAGTCTTATATTAAATTTAGAGAGAATTAATTTTTACACCTATATCATAATAAAACCATTGTACCACTTGGCTCTAGCTTTTTAAAGACAACCAAATTAGGGTATGTGCCTTAATATTTGGAATAATATTTCATTTATACTGCTGGTGTTTTTCTGTTGTGTAACACAGACAGGCATCTGCAAGCAGTTACAGTGGGTGTAGGTGCCTCTTGCACAGTATACGCTACCCCTTATTGCTCATGGTGTTGTTCTGTTGTGTAACACAGACAGGCATCTGCAAGCAGTTACAGTGGGTGTAGGTGCCTCCTGCACAGTATACGCTACCCCTTATTGCTTGTGGTGTTGTTCTGTTGTGTAACAGAAAGGCATCTGCAAGTAGTTACAGTGGGTGTAGGTGCCTCCTGCACAGTATACACCTGAAGCTACCCCTTATTGCTCGTGGTGTTGTTCTGTTGTGTAACACAGACATGCACTTGCAAGCAGTTACAGTGTGTGTGGGTGCCTCCTGCATAGTATACACCTGAAGCTACCCCGTATTGCTGGTGTTTTTCTTTTGTGTAACACTAACAGGCATCTGCAAGCAGTTACAGTGGGTGTAGGTGCCTCCTGCACAGTATACGCTACCCCTTATTGCTCGTGGTGTTGTTCTGTTGTGTAACACAGACAGGCATCTGCAAGCAGTTACAGTGGGTGTAGGTGCCTCCTGCATAGTATACGCTACCCCTTATTGCTTGTGATGTTGTTCTGTTGTGTAACACAGACAGGCATCTACATGCAGTTACAGTGGGTGTAGGTGCCTCCTGCACAGTATACACCTGAAGCTACCCCTTATTGCTTGTGGTGTTGTTCTGTTGTGTAACACAGACAGGCACCTGCAAGCAGTTACAGTGGGTGTAGGTGCCTCCTGCACAGTATACACTACCCCTTATTGCTCGTGGTGTTGTTCTGTTGTGTAACACAGACAGGCATCTGCAAGTAGTTACAGTGGGTGTAGGTGCCTCCTGCACAGTATACACCTGAAGCTACCCCTTATTGCTTGTGGTGTTGTTCTGTTGCGTAACACAGACAGGCATCTGTAAGTAGTTACATTGGGTGTAGGTGCCTCCTGCACAGTATACACCTGAAGCTACCCCGTATTGCTGGTGTTTTTCTTTTGTGTAACACTAACAGGCATCTGCAAGCAGTTACAGTGGGTGTAGGTGCCTCCTGCACAGTATACGCTACCCCTTATTGCTCGTGGTGTTGTTCTGTTGTGTAACACAGACAGGCATCTGAAAGCAGTTACAGTGGGTGTACGTGCCTCCTGCACAGTATACACCTGAAGCTACCCCGTATTGCTGGTGTTTTTCTTTTGTGTAACACTAACAGGCACCTGCAAGCAGTTACAGTGGGTGTAGGTGCCTCCTGCACAGTATACGCTACCCCTGATTGCTCGTGGTGTTGTTCTGTTGTGTAACACAGACAGGCATCTGTAAGTAGTTACATTGGGTGTAGGTGCCTCCTGCACAGTATACACCTGAAGCTACCCCTTATTGCTCGTGGTGTTGTTCTGTTGTGTAACACAGACAGGCATCTGCAAGCAGTTACAGTGGGTGTAGGTGCCTCCTGCACAGTATACACCTGAAGCTACCCCTTATTGCTGGTTTTACCATCTCCCTGCAGGCCATTAGAATGTCTGGAAGGCCAACAAGTAGAGGCAGACAATCACGAGCCAATAAAAGAGGGCAAGCAGGCTCTGTGTCTGGGGGCAACAGTGCTGGTCGTGAATGCGGTGTATTGTCATCAGCACGTGGCCATGGGACACGCTTGTCCTTATTTTCGGCAGCTGGACGTGTTGAGCCGCAGCATGCCGAAGACTTGGTAGAGTGGATGACCAAGCCCTCCTCATCCTCCTCATCCTCTCTCACCCAGGCTCAGGGTATTGGCAAAGCAGCTGCCAATGTGTCCTCTTCCCTCGTATCAATGTCATCATCAGTCACTCCTTCCCTAGACCCACCATGTCCTCCTGAGGAGTCCCCCGAACTGTTTGAGCACAGTGTTGGGTACATGCTCCAAGAGGATGCCCAGCGTTTTGAATGGTCTGATGATGATACCCAGCTAGAGGAAGGCAGTAGCGTGAGCGCAGAGAGAGGGGATGCTCAGGAAGGACAGCAATCTGGCAGTCATGTTCCACCAGCTGCAGCATACTGCCAGGTTTACTCCAGTGATCAAGAGGGAGGGGATGATGAGGTCACTTACTCCACATGGGTGCCTGATAGGAGAGAGGAGGAGGAGCACATCTCCAACGAGGCAGGATGCCCTCCTGGGGCCAGCGTAAGGGCAGCACACCGACTGAATCACACCGCAGAGCTCCGCCTGTGCAGGGCGCTGCCTCTGCCCGTTATTCCAAAAGTTCTTTGGTGTGGGCCTTTTTTGAGTCGAGTGCATCAGATCGCACCGCTGCTATTTGCAACATATGTCTCAAGCATATCTCGCGTGGCCAAAACATCAGCCGCTTGGGCACCACATGCTTGACCAGACATATGTTGGCCTGCCATGCAGCTCATTGGCAAGCGTACCTTAAAGACCCACACCAAAGAACAAAGCGGACCTCTCCTTGCTCCTCATCAGCTGGGATCTCCAAACCCACTATACCTTCAGTCCTTTCTGAAACCTGCACTGAGAGGAATGAAGGTGTAGAATTAGGTGTGTCACAGCCAAGTAATTGCAGGCACTCTGCTAGCAGTACACCGACGTCCGATTGTAGCAGGCAAATTTCCCTGCCCCAGCTGCTGGACCATCAAAAGAAGTTTACTCCCAGCCATCCACATGCCCAGCAGTTGAATGCTAGCTTGGCTAAATTGCTAGCACTTCAACTGCTGCCTTTTCAGTTGGTAGACTCTGCCCCCTTCCGTGAGTTTGTGCAATGTGCGGTTCCTCAGTGGCAGGTTCCCAAACGCCACTTTTTCTCACGGAAGGCGAATCCGGCTCTCTACCGGCATGTGGAAGGCAATGTCCATGCCTCGCTGGACAGGGCGGTCAGTGGTAAGGTGCATATTACCGCTGACTCATGGTCCAGCAGGCATGGACAGGGACGTTACCTATCTTTCACGGCCCATTGGGTAACTCTTTTGGCAGCTGGGAAGGATGCAGGACAAGGTGCAGTAGTGTTGGAGGTTGTTCCGCCACCACGCCTCCAAAATGCTACTACTGGTTGTGACTAGAGTTGAGCGGACACCTGGATGTTCGGGTTCGACGGGTTCGGCCGAACTTCGGAAAAAAGTTTGGGTTCGGGACCGAACTTTAACCCGAACCCGGACCCGAACCCGAACCCCATTGAAGTCAATGGGGACCCGGACTTCTAAGGACTAAAAAGGCTCTAAAAAGGTAATGGAAAGGGCTAGAGGGCTGCAAATGGCAGCAAAATGTTGTTAAGAGCATGGCAAGTGCTCTGCAAACAAATGTGGATAGGGAAATAACTTAAAATAACATAAAATATAAAAAAAAAAAAAAAATAATAATCTTGACCTAGGAGGACGAGGTCCATATGGAGTAGGAGGTTGAAGTGGCGGTGGATGTGGCTGTGTAGGTGGAAGCGGCGGTGGAGGAGGACGAGGTAGCCAACACTGATTCAAAAATACAACAATGGCTGTGTAATGCCGGTGATGTGTCGAATTCTGTCCCCCGTCAAATAGTGTCCACCCTGTACTGCGCTTGCTCAGTATGTAGGACAAGGGGATTTCTAAAATCTCCCAAGACAAACAGCGCCTGCGTGGTGAGTTCAGGTGAAGGCCACACCATCCGTGGTTCAAGACGAGCCAAGTGAGGCCATGCCCGAAGCGTGGCGATCGAACCGAGCCCGTGAGGGGCCCTGTAGCTATGTGCTACCGTATGTCCACTTGGATGGTGGGGCTTGAACCTGCACTCACAGCGCAGGCGCCGTTCATCTTCGGAGATTTTGTGAATCTCCTTGTCCTCTGTACTGCGCAAGCGCTGCGCCTTCGCAGTATGGGCCAGACACAATCCGATGGCCGGACAGTTTTTGTCACAACACCGGTATACATGTCTATTCTGCAGAAGGTACGGACAAGTCCTGTGGGATCCATGTCTGGTTCATTTTAATGAACGTGAGCTTGTCCACATTGGCTCTGGACAGGCGGCTGCGCTTGTCTGTGATAACGCCCCCTGCCGTGCTAAATACACGTTCAGATAATACACTGGCTGCAGGGCAGGCCGGCACCTCCAAGGCATAAAGGGCAAGCTCAGGCCATGTGCCCAATTTGGAGACCCAGAAGTTAAAGGGGGCAGACCCGTCATCCAGTACGTGTAGGCCTGTGGACACATACTGCTCAACCATGTTGGTGAAATGCTGCCTCCTGCTAAGACGTTCCATCTCAGCTGGTGGTGCTGGTTGTTGTGGCGTGCTGACAAAGCTTTTCCACATTTCAGCCATGCTAACCCTGCCTTCTGAGGTGCTGCCGGTACCCCGGCTACGTTGGCGACCTCTTCCTCCTCCTCTGCCTTCGCCTTGTGCTTCCACCGTACGCCCGCTGTCAGGTGGGAATGCCACCAGCAGCGCGTCTACCAGCGTGCGCTTGTACTCGCGCATCTTACGATCCCGCTCCAGTGAGGGAATTAAGGACGGTACGTTGTCCTTGTAACGGGGATCCAGCAGGGTGGCCACCCAGTAATCAGCACCAGTTAAAATGTGGGCAACTCGGCGGTCATTGCGGAAACACTGCAGCATGTAATCGCTCATGTGTGCCAGGCTGCCCAGAGGCAAAGAAAAGCTGTCCTCTGTGGGAGGTGTATCGTCTGTGTCCTCTGTATCCCCCCAGCCACGCACCAGTGATGGCCACGAGCTGGTCTGGGTGCCACCCTGCTGTGAAAATGCCTCCTCCTCCTCCTCCTCCTCCTCCTCCATCTCCTCCTCCACCTCGTCATCCTCCAGAACTGTTCCCTTTCTGCCGGACAATTGTGTACCTGGCGTTTGTTGGTGCAGGAACCCACCCTCGTAGCCACTTGTGAAAGACTGCCCTGAAAGCCTTTGAAATGATCCCGCTTCCTCCTCCTCCTCCTCATCCTCCTGTGCCACATCCTCTTCCATCATCGCCCGAAGCGTTTTTTCAAGGAGGCATAGAACTGGGATAGTAACGCTAAGAACGGCGTCATTGGCACTGGACATGTTGGTGGAGTACTCGAAACAGCGCAACAAGGCACACAGGTCTCGCATGGAGGCCCAGTTATTGGTGGTGAAGTGGTGCTGTTCCGCAGAGCGACTCACACGTGATTGCTGCAGCTGAAACTCCACTATCGCCTGCTGCTGCTCGCACAGTCTGGCCAGCATGTGCAAGGTGGAGTTCCACCTTGTGGGCACGTCACATATGAGGCGGTGAGCGGGAAGGCCGAAGTTACGCTGCAGCGCTGACAGGCGAGCAGCAGCAGGGTGAGAACGCCGAAAGTGCGCACACACAACCCGCACTTTCTGCAGCAGCTCTGGCATATTGGGGTAATTTTTAAGGAACCTCTGGACCACCAAGTTCAGCACATGCGCCAGGCAAGGGATGTGCGTCAAACCGGCTAGGCCCAGAGCTGCTACGAGATTTTGCCATTATCGCACACCACCAGGCCGGGCTTGAGGCTCACTGACAGCAACCACTCATTGGTCTGTTGTTCCATGTCCCTCCACAACTCCTGAGCGGTGTGGGGTTTTTCCCCCAAACAGGAAAGTTTTAAAACTGCCTGCTGTCGTTTACCCCTGGCTGTGCTGAAGTTGGTGGTGAAGGTGTTACGCTGACCGGATGAGGAGGCGGTAGAGGATGAGGAAGCGGAGTAGGAGGAGTTAGCAACAGGAGGAAAACTGAAGCGCCCTGCAATCCTCGGTGGTGGAAGGACATGCGCCAAACTGCTATCTGCCTCAGGCCCAGCCGCCACTGCATTTACCCAGTGTGCTGTTAGGGAGATATAACGTCCCTGACCGTGCTTACTGGTCCACGCATCCGTAGTTAGGTGGACCTTGCCACAGATGGCGTTGCGCAGTGCGCACCTGATTTTGTCCCCCACTTGGTTGTGCAGGGAAGGGATGGCTCGCCTGGAAAAATAGTGGCGGCTGGGCACGACGTACTGTGGGACAGCCAATGCCATCAGGCTTTTAAAACTCTGCGTCTCCACCAGATGGAATGACAGCATTTCAAAGGCCAGGAGTTTTGAAATGCTGGCATTCAGGGCCAGGGATCGCGGGTGGCTAGGGGGGTACTTCCTCTTCCGCTCCAATGTTTGGGAGATAGAGAGCTGAACGCTTCCATGGGACATTGTGGAGATAGTTGGTGACCCAGGTGGTAGTGTTGCTGGCAGATGCTCTGTTTGCGGGGTGGCAGGTGCCACTGTCACTACAGAGGTGGATGAAGAGGCCGAGACTGCAGCAGAAGAGGAAGCAGGAGGAGCCAGAGACCTTTCTTGGTTTTTGAGGTATCTACTCCACTGCAGCTCGTGCTTTGCACTTAGATGCCTGGTCATGCAGGTTGTGCTCAGGTTGAGAACGTTTATGCCTCGCTTCAGGCTCTGATTGCACAGCGTGCAAACCACTCGTGTCTTGTCATCAGCACATTGTGTGAAGAACTGCCACGCTGGGGAACTCCTTGGACCTGGCTTTGGTGTGCTCGGTCCCTTGCTGCGTTGGGCAGTAGCAGACATACTGTCTAGCTGACAGACGCTCCGCTTTTGCACCCTGCTCCCTCTTCTGCTGTGCTGGTGGCTCTGTGTGACCACCGCCTCTTCCTCCAAACTACACTGGTCACCTGCATAACGTTGATTCCATGTGGGGTCGAGGACCTCATCGTCCTCCACATCATCTTCCACCCAGTCTTTACCCCTGCCCTCCTTGTCTGTCTGCACAATTGCGAAAGCAGCAGCAGTTGGCACCTGTGTTTCGTCATCATCCGAGACGTACTGCGATGGTCCTCCCATGTACTCATCATGAAACATAAGTGGTTGGGCATCGGTGCACTCAATCTCTTCCACTTCTGGGGCAGGGCTAGGTGGATGGCCCTGGGAAACCCTGCTAACAGAGTCATCGAAAAGCAGAAGAGACTGCTGCATGATTTGGGGCTCAGACTGCTTGGCTGATTTGCAAGGGGGTGAGGTGAAAGACTGATGGACATGGGTTTCATGTGCCAACTCTGTTCTTTCATCAGAAGAGTGGGTGGGAGACAATGTGAAGGAACCCGAGGCACTGTCAGCAACCCAATCTACTATCGCCTGTACTTGTCCTGGCCTAAACATTCGTACAGCCTCATTAGGCGCGACAAAATACCGCCGCAGGCTCGGTCGCCTACTCGCACCTGAGGAAGGTGTTTCACTTGTGCGTGTATCTGGCACAGATCCACCACGTCCTCTCCCTGCAACAGGAGCTCCACCAGCAGCACCACGACCGGGGCCACCACGTCTCTTTGACCTTCTCCTCATATTTTCAAAATTTAGGATCTTGCCCTAAATGGATGTTTTTGGAAGAGCAGAACACACCCACAGTACGTAACCGCTGAATCGCACAGCTACAGAACTGCAGAAAATGCTATTAAAAAAAAAATGTTGTTTTTTTAGTATAGCACAGTAGGAGAAAACTATATAGAAATTGTTTATTTCACACACCTCAAAATATGTATAACACACTGCAAACTTTTTTTTGTGCCACTAAACTGCGTTTTTTGGAAGAGCAGAACACACCCACAGTACGTAACCACTGAATCGCACAGCTACAGAACTGCAGAAAATGCTATTCAAAAAAAATGTTGTTTTTTTAGTATAGCACAGTAGGAGAAAACTATATAGAAATTGTTTATTTCACACACCTCAAAATATGTATAACACACTGCAAACTTTTTTTTGTGCCACTAAACAGCGTTTTTTGGAAGAGCAGAACACACACACAGTACGTAACCGCTGAATCGCACAGCTACAGAACTGCAGAAAATGCTATTCAAAAAAAATGTTGTTTTTTTAGTATAGCAACGTAGGAGAAAACTATAAAGAAATTGTTTATTTCAAACACCTCAAAATATGTATAACACACTGCAAACTTTTTTTTGTGCCACTAAACGGCGTTTTTTGGAAGAGCAGAACACACCCACAGTACGTAACCACTGAATCGCACAGCTACAGAACTGCAGAAAATGCTATTCAAAAAAAAAATTGTTTTTTTAGTATAGCACAGTAGGAGAAAACTATATAGAAATTGTTTATTTCACACACCTCAAAATATGTATAACACACTGCAAACTTTTTTTTGTGCCACTAAACGGCGTTTTTTGGAAGAGCAGAACACACCCACAGTACGTAACCGCTGAATCGCACAGCTACAGAACTGCAGAAAATGCTATTCAAAAAAAATGTTGTTTTTTTAGTATAGCACAGTAGGAGAAAACTATATAGAAATTGTTTATTTCACACACCTCAAAATATGTATAACACACTGCAAACTTTTTTTTGTGCCACTAAACGGCGTTTT
Source organism: Rana muscosa (assembly GCA_029206835.1). NCBI lineage: Eukaryota > Metazoa > Chordata > Amphibia > Anura > Ranidae > Rana > Rana muscosa. Next base: position 913,463,252 of record CM055118.1, read on the forward strand.
TTGGAAGAGCAGAACACACCCACAGTACGTAACCGCTGAATCACACAGCTACAGAACTGCAGAAAATGCTATTCTGAAAAAAAAATTGTTTTTTTAGTATAGCAACGTAGGAGAAAACTATAAAGAAATTGTTTATTTCAAATACCTCAAAATATGTATAACACACTGCAAACTTTTTTTTGTGCCACTAAACGGCGTTTTTTGGAAGAGCAGAACACACCCACAGTACGTAACCGCTGAATTGCACAGCTACAGAACTGCAGAAAATGCTATTAAAAAAAAATGTTTTTTTTTAGTATAGCACAGTAGGAGAAAACTATATAGAAATTGTTTATTTCACACACCTCAAAATATGTATAACACACTGCAAACTTTTTTTTGTGCCACTAAACGGCGTTTTTTGGAAGAGCAGAACACACCCACAGTACGTAACTGCTGAATCGCACAGCTACAGAACTGCAGAAAATGCTATTCAAAAAAAATGTTGTTTTTTTAGTATAGCAACGTAGGAGAAAACTATAAAGAAATTGTTTATTTCAAACACCTCAAAATATGTATAACACACTGCAAACTTTTTTTTGTGCCACTAAACTGCGTTTTTTGGAAGAGCAGAACACACCCACAGTACGTAACCGCTGAATCGCACAGCTACAGAACTGCAGAAAATGCTATTCAAAAAAAATGTTGTTTTTTTAGTATAGCAACGTAGGAGAAAACTATAAAGAAATTGTTTATTTCAAACACCTCAAAATATGTATAACACACTGCAAACTTTTTTTTGTGCCACTAAACGGCGTTTTTTGGAAGAGCAGAACACACCCACAGTACGTAACCGCTGAATCGCACAGCTACAGAACTGCAGAAAATGCTATTCAAAAAAAATGTTGTTTTTTTAGTATAGCACAGTAGGAGAAAACTATATAGAAATTGTTTATTTCACACACCTCAAAATATGTATAACACACTGCAAACTTTTTTTTGTGCCCCTAAACGGCGTTTTTTGCAAGCGTATATTAAAGTGCAAATTTTTTTTATTTATTTTTTTGCCCTAAACAGGTCTTTTTTTGCACAAGCAAAATAAAATGCTTTTTTTTTTTTTTTTTGCCCTATGGGTCTTTTGGAAAAGAGAACAATAAAGTGCCTTTTTTTTCCCCCTAAAAGTTAGATTTTCTCTGACACTGGGCTCATGGCAGTGTAAAAAGACTGCACTGCAACACAAATAGGTAGACCTATGCAGATCGCTGATTTTAATCTCTGAATCTGGACTCCTATATAATATTCTCTCTCCCTGAAAGCACCAACACAGGAACCTGGCCCTACACTACACTATCTCTCTATCTTTTCCCTCAGATTGTAGAATCAGGACTACCTCATCTATCTTTCTATCTCTCCCTAAAAGCAGCAGCAGCAGACTAGATCCTCTCCCTATCTATTCTGAAGCAGAGTGTCATGTGTGCTGTGTGCCTCTAGCTTATATAGAAGCTGGGTCACATGTTGCACTGACCATACACAGCCATGCCATTAGTAGGCATGGCTATGATGGCCTCTAAGGGCACACCAGCTAATCAAAAGGTGATTGGCTGGCCCCTGAAGCATTTCTAAATGCGTTATTAGATTGCCAAACCCGAACCCGAACCCGGACTTTTGGTCAAAGTCCGGGTTCGGGTTCGGGAAAAAGCTAAAGTTCGGTACGGACCCGTACTTTACAGTTCGGGTTCGCTCAACACTAGTTGTGACACACCTCTCTCCTCCACCCCCTCCTCTTCTTCTTCCTCCATGGCCTCTTCCTGTGCTTTGTCCTCGGAATCAGCGGTGCTCCGTAGGCGTTTAAGGGGCTACGCAAGTACGCAGGCAAAAAGATGCCATGCCGTGCTTGCGCTGGTATGTTTGGGGAACAGGAGCCACACTGGGGCAGAGGTTTTGTCAGCTCTGCAGGGACAGGCCGACAGGTGGTTGACGCCACGCCAGCTTAAGCCAGGAATGGTGGTTTGTGACAATGGCACCAACCTCGTCTCCGCCCTCCGACAGGGACAACTGACCCATGAGCCCTGTGTGGCTCACGTCCTTAACCTGGTGGTGCAGCGGTTCTTGGGCAGGTACCCAGGCTTACAGGATTTCCTGAGGCAGGCCAGGAAAGTCTGTGTGCATTTCCGCCGATCATATAATGCCAGTGCTCGGCTGGCTGAGCTGCAAAAGGAGTTGAACCTGTCCAAGAACCGCCTTATATGTCACATGCCCACGAGGTGGATCTCAACGTTGGCCATGCTGCAGTGGCTGCACATGTAGCAGAGGGCCATCAATGAGTACCTGTGCGACTACGGCACCAGGACAGGGTCAGGGGAGCTCAGTTTTTTTTCACCACGCCAGTGGGGCATGATCAGGGATGCATGCACTGTCCTGGCATCATTTGAGGAGGCCACAAGGATGGTGAGCAGTGACAGTGCATGCATCAGTGACACTGTACCACTTGTCCACCTGTTGGAGCATACGCTGCGTGGAATAATGGACAGGGCACTTGAGGCAGAACAGAGACAGGAAGAGGAGGACTTTCTTGCCTCTCAAGGCCCCTTTATCCAGACAGTGTTCCTTCTGTCCCACCCATTACACAGGAAGAGGAGGAGGAGGATTGTGTCAGTATGGAGGTGGAGCCTGTCACTCAGCATCATCAGCAGCAGTCTTTTAGGGATGATTTACAGTCCCAAGAAACCCATGGACTTGTACGTGGCTGGGAGAAGGTGGCTGCGGATCATGTCGTCCTTAGTGACCCAGAGGACTCCGGACCGAATGCCTCAGCTAACCTACGCTGCATGGCCTCCCTGATCCTGCAAAGCCTGTGGAGGGATCCTCGTATTCTTCGGATCAAAGAGAGGGACCATTACTGGCTGGCCACTCTCCTTGATCCACGGTATAAGGGTAAGGTTGCGGACCTTACCTTGCTGTCGCAGAGGGAGCAGAGGATGAGACATCTCCGGGAGGCCTTGCAGAAAGGTCTGTGCAACGCGTTCCCAGAGACTGGGAGGTTACAAACTCCTGGTCCTGGACAATGAGTTGCTGAGGCTTCGGTCAGTCAGAGAAGGAGCGGTGGAGAAGGTGGCCGTCTGACCGATGCGTTCAGACAATTTTTTAGTCTGCAGCTCCAAGGTTTGATCGGTTCCAGCAACCATCGCCAGCGTCTGATTTACATGGTCCAGGAATACCTAGGGGCAAGCTCAGACTTGGACACCTTTCACACCGAAAATCCTCTGGCTTACTGGGTCTTGAGGATAGATCACTGGCCAGAGCTTGCACAGTATGCAATTGAGCTACTGGCCTGTCCTGCATCCAGAGTTCTTTCGGAACGCACATTCAGTGCTGCTGGAGGCTTTGTTACCGATCACAGGGTGCGCCTGTCCACCGACTCGGTTGATCGACTGACATTCATAAAGATGAATCAGTCTTGGATCACCACCAGCTACCAAGCATCTGAAGCTGATGTTACTGAATAATCTTTTTTTAAATGTCACATCCCTTCAAGACTGCCTATGCTGATGCTGAGTGAATGTCCTGTTATGTTGACTGACTATCCTCTTCCTCCTCAATGATCCTGCTGATAGCTTGGAAGAACATTTTTGGTTCTGGGTGCCGCCACCAGTGGCTAAGGCCCAATTTTTCAGCCCCTGTTTAACAGGGGCATGTAATTACAATATTTGATGCAATGCTTTGCAGCAGGGCTCATTACTGCACTCCAACTAGAGTATCTGGGAGAGGTTGCAGTATCGTGGCACCAGCACCAGTGCCTAAGGCCCAATTTTTCAGCCCCTGTTTAACGGGGGCGTGTATTTACATTTTTTTATGCAATGCTTTGCAGCAGGGCTCAGTGCTGCGCTCTAAGTACAGTATCTGTGAGGGGTTGCAGTGTTGTGGCACCAGCACCAGTGCCTAATGCCCAATTTTTCTGCCCCTGTTCAACAGGGGCATGTAATAACAATTCTTGATCTAATATTTCACAGCTGGGCCCATTCCTGCGCCCACGAAGAGTAACTGTGAGAACTTACAGTCTTGTGGCATCACCGCCACCACCAAAGGCCCAATTTTTCAGCCCCTGTTCAACAGGGGCATGCAATTACAATTCTTGATCTAATAATTCACAGCAGGGCCCATTCATGCGCCCACCAAGAGTAACTGTGAGGGCTTACAGTGTTGTGGCACCAGCACCACCACCAAAGGTCCAATTTGTCCTACCACTGTTCAACAATGGCATGTAATTACAATTCCTGATATAATAGTTGACAGCAGGGCGTTCCAGCGCCCACCAAGAGTAACTGTGAGGGCTTACAGTGTTGTGGCAAAACCAACACCTAAGGGGCAAATTTCTGCAGAGTATCTACGGCAGGCCCCTACTTTCAAACATCCAACTTACAAACGACTCCTACTTGCAAACGGAAGGAGACAACAGGAAGTGTGAGGAAATCTACCCCTAGGAAGGGAAATTCTCTCCTGTAAGAGTTAATATGGGAAAAAGGTGTCTCCTCTCTACTGATGCTTTATCACCAATCCTTGTTTCAATAAAAACCCCAAACTTTCCAAAAACATTTGTTATTGGGACGGAAAGTGAGGTGAAATGTTCTGAACAGGTGCACAGACAGCAAAACAAATGTTACAGGGGTGTTAACCCTTCCCTATGTACTCCAAAAAGCTTAAAATAGATTTTTTTGGCTAGAGCTACACTTAAAAAATGTACCTGTTCCAAATTAAAAACAGATTCGACTTCAGAACAAACCTACAGTCCCTGTATTGTTTTCACCGCCTGTATACTGCTGTTCAGAGTATATAGGGCCTTTTTTTATTTTGGGTGCGGGGTTCCCCTTAATATCCATACAAGACCCAAAGGGGCTGGTAATGGTCTGGGGTAGGGGTGGGTGATGGGGTAGCCATGCCATTTTTCTCAATGATTTTCATCCATATTGCCGGGACCAGACATTACATTAAAGCCGCAAGGAGTTTTAAATGGCTTTTTTTCCTTTAGAAATGTCAGTTTGTGCAGGGACAGTTCTAAACACGGGAAACATGTGCCACTTCACAGGCATACTTTAGACACCCCCCAGGTATGATATTTAAAGGAATATTTTCCTCTTTTTTTTCACTTTATGCATCATTAAAATCACTGCTCCCGAAAAAACGACCGTTTTTAAAACTTCTTTTTGCATTGATACATGTCCCCTGGGGCAGGACACGGGTCCCCAAACCCTTTTTAGGACAATAACATGCATATTAGCCGTTATAATTAGCACTTTACATTTCGAACGTTCGCGTCCATTGTATTTAATAGGGTTCTAAAGTTCGCGCAAACTTTCGGTCCGTTCGCAGGTTCTGGTGCGAACCGAACCAGGGGGTGTTCGGCTCATCCCTAACACTGGATTACATCGCTGGAATGGGTTTTTTATTTTTTATTTTTTTATTTTTAATAAAGGACTTTCCCAATGGTGTCTGTGTGTTTTAAAAAAAAAAAATTACACTTTCTTTGTGAAATGGTAGGGGTACAATGTACCCTTTACCAATTCACATAGGGGGGTCCGAGATCTGGGGGTCCCCTTTGTTAAAGGGGTCTTCCAGATTCCGATAAGCCCCCCGCCCGCAGACCCCCACAACCACCGGGCAAGGGTTGTGGGGATAAGGCCCTTGTCCCCATCAACATGGGGACATGGTGCTTTGAGGGGTCACAGACCCCCAAAGCATCCTCCCCATGTTGAGGGCATGTGGCCTGGTACGGTTCAGGAGGGGACACTCTCTCGTCCCCCCTCTTTTCCTGCGGCCTGCCAGGTTGCGTGCTCGGATAAAGGGTCTGGTATGGATTTTTTGGGGAACTCCACGCCATTTTTCTTTAAAATTTGGGGTGGAGCTCCCCTTAAAAGGGTCTAGTATGGATATTTGGGGGAACCCCACGTAATTTTTTGCTTTAAATTTGACGCAGGGTTCCCCTTAATATCCATACCAGACCTGAAGGGCCTGGTAATTGAATTTGGGGGGACCCCCACGCATTTTTTTTTTATCAATGACTTTTCTCTGTATTGCCGGGAGCCGACAATTCATTATAGCCGCGAGTGCTTTTAAATGACTTTTTTTCCCTTCAGAAATGACACTTTGTGCAGGGACAGTTCTAAGCACGGGAAACAAGCGCTGCTTTACAGGCATACTATACACCCCCCCAGGTACGAAATTTAAAGGAATATTTCACTTTTATTGTTTCACTTTAAGCATTATTAAAATCACTGCTCCCAAAAAAAATGCAGTTTTTAAAACTTTTTTTTGCATTGCTACATGTCAGGACCCGGGTCCCCAAACACTTTTTATGACAATAACTTGCATATAATGCCCCATACACACGATCGTTTTTCATGCCGTTAAAAATGCCATTTTAAAAAATGGCCATTAAAAATGATCGTGTGTAGGCTCCAGAGCATTTTTAACGACGTGAAAAACGGCCATTAAAAATTCCGGACATGCTCTCTTTTTTCACGTCGTTTTTCATGTCGTTTTTTTTAATGACGTGAAAAACGATAGTGTGTATGCTTTCACGACGTGAAAAAAAACGCGCATGCTCAGAATCAAGTATGAGACGGGAGCGCTCGTTCTGGTAAAACTAGCGTTCGTAATGGAGATAGCACATTCATTACACAGTAACGGACTGAAAAGCGCGAATCATCGCTCAACAAACTTTACTAACATGAAGGGTGGCGCCATTCGAACGGAACTTCCCCTTTATAGTGCCGTCGTACGTGTTGAACGTCACTGCGCTTTGCTTGATCGTTTTTTTTAATGATGGTGTGTACGCAAGGCAGGCTTGAGAGGAAACATGAAAAAAAACGAGGAGAAAAACGTTGGTTTAAAAAATGACATTAAAAACGATCGTGTGTACGGGGCATAAGCCTTTAAAATTAGCACTTTAGATTTCTCCTTTAGACTTTTACAGGGTCATCCCTAAGCCCAGGTTCACACTGGGCTGCGGGAGTGAAGCTGTGCGAGTTCAGCTGAACTCGCACGATTTCACTCCTGCTGGCAGTCCCGATTTCAGCCACGATTTCAAAGACATCTGAAACAGATGTCAATGTAAATCGCGGCTGAAATCGCAAAAAGTAGTACAGGAACTACTTTTTGTAATCGGTGCAGCGCCGCAGATGCGGCGTCGCACCGATTAGGACGGTGCCATTGGCCGCAATTTGCGGCAAATTTCGCTGATTTGACATGCGATTTGACATGTCAAATCGCATGTCAAATCGCACCAGTGTGAACCAGGACTCATACACAGAAGGGATTACATCTGGTAATGACAGAAGTCTGTTGTATTAGGACTCCATGTAACAAAGTCATCAAGTTCTGAGTGAGTAATAAACCCTCTCCATGGTTAAGAAGTTCATCCAGCCTGTGTGTAACTTGCTGAGCAGATACTGGCAGCATTGCTAGCAACACCCTGAGAGACCCCGTGTCTAAGGGACATAACAGTACCCAACACCATTCTGCTGTTGTTGAGGTGCAAGAACCGCAGGGCTCTCATATGGAGCAGAGAAGTATTAGTGCCGCTCATCCTTCTGGTGAACTGGCAAGCACCAGCGGCCTAGTACACCCTGGTCGTACATCCAGCACTGCAGTAACACTTGGTGACGTGGCGAGTCCCATAAGTGCAGTTTAAGCTGGCGAGGTGGCAAGCACAAGTAGTGTCCCGCTGCCACCAAGAAGAAGACAAAGACAGCCTGTCGTGCCCAAAGTTTCCTTCCTGCAGTATTCGCCAATCCTGATTGGGTGCCCACCACTTCTGCAGAACCCGTACTTCCCCCATTCACTGGCCAACCCGGAATTCAGGTAGAAACAGCTGATTTTACACCACTTGATTTTTATTCGCTGTTTTTCACGGAAGATCTCTATAGATCTATTGTGGACCAAACAAATTTGTATGCTGGTCAATACATTGCCGCTAATCCCCAGTCCGCCCTTGCCAGAGAATGGAAACCAATTACGGTTTCCGAATTTAAGACCTTTCTGGGCCTTTCCCTCAACATGGGCATACATAAATTGACGAAGTTGCGGGCGTCAAACGCCCAATTCACCATATGCCGTGTTCTCTGCCTCCATGGCCAGGAAACGATACGAGGCGAACTTGCGGTTCATGTACTTCAATGACAATGAACTTTGTCGTCCTCGTGGAGACCCTGAATACGATCGGCTCTACAATTCGGTCCCTCATAAACCACTTCAACGAACGTTTTGCAGCCTTGTTTACACCACATCAAGTTGTCTGCGTTGATGAGTCCCTGATTAAATTTTCTGCCTGCTTTTCTTTCAAACAGTACCTTCCCAGCAAGCGTGCCAGATACGGGGTCAAGCTCTATAAGCTCTGTGACAGGGCAACAGGCTATACAGGTACATGGAGCTTTATGGTTTATGAGGGAAAAGATAGTCACGTAGAGCCGGGAGAACTGCCCAGATTACATAGGGAGCGCTGGCAAGATAGTGTGGAACTTGGTCTCACCCTTATTCGGAAAGGGGTACCACTTGTATGTGAACAATTATTAAACGAGCGTGCCACTTTTTAGTCACTTGTTTGATCATCAGATTGGCACATGTGCAAAAAAGGAAAATAACAATGCGCTACCCTTAAATAGACAAACAAAGTGCTATAAATTCATATGAGTTCCCACACAAAAAAAACACCAATAAAAACAAAATCCTGTGTAAATCTCATTAACCATATAGTGTCACATGTGAGAAAAAAAAACATAAATATAAAAAAATATGTACAAAGTTCCAAATAAAGTTGATTCAAAAATAAGCCGAACAATCACATCTGCTGATGTATGTGCGATGTAATCTTCTAAGCTGTTGTAAATGAAGACTCCACATCCAAATTGTTCAGATAAGAAATAGAAGACATGGCTGCTTACCGAATCCGGTGGATCTCTATGACGGAGATCTTTAGGGGCAGGTTTTTCCTCCCTGTTGAGCCTTGACCAACAATTCATGCCGAAGCAAAATGATTACATACCAAGATAAGCACGCCAGCTGATACCATGAGGGAGATTTCTTTCAGCCTTGGAACAGGAGGGAGATATCGTCCGAGTCCAGTGCCTTTTGGCTGCCAGCTTGGTGGGAGGAATATATGAGCTCGAGCCCCTAAAGATCTCCGTCATAGAGATCCACCGGATTCGGTAAGCAGCCATTTCTTCTATTTCTTAGCTGAACAATTTGGATGTGGAGTCTTCACTCACAACAGCTTAGAAGATTACATCGCACATACATCAGCAGATGTCATTGTTCGGCTTATTTTTGAATCAACTTTATTTGGAACTTTGTACATATTTTTTTATATTTATGTTTTTTTTTCTCACATGTGACACTATATGGTTAATGAGATTTACACAGGATTTTGTTTTTATTGGTGTTTTTTTTGTGTGTGAACACATATGAATTTATAGCACTTTGTCTATTTAAGGGTAGCGCATTGTTATTTTCCTTTTTTGCACATAATCATGTAGCGGTTATTCCAGCAAATTTTTCACTTTAGCAGCACCCAAAATTTCACTTTATCATATTGACTACAGGTCCTTCTCAAAAAATTAGCATATTGTGATAAAGTTCATTATTTCTGTAATGTACTGATAAACATTAGACTTTCATATATTTTAGATTCATTACACACAACTGAAGTAGTTCAAGCCTTTTCTTGTTTTAATATTGATGATTTTGGCATACAGCTCATGACAACCCAAAATTCCTATCTCAAAAAATTAGCATATCATGAAAAGGTTCTCTAAACAAGCTATTAACCTAATCATCTGAATCAACTAATTAACTCTAAACACCTGCAAAAGATTCCTGAGGCTTTTAAAAACTCCCAGCCTGGTTCATTACTCAAAACCGCAATCATGGGTAAGACTGCCGACCTGACTGCTGTCCAGAAGGCCATCATTGACACCCTCAAGCAAGAGGGTAAGACACAGAAAGAAATTTCTGAACGAATAGGCTGTTCCCAGAGTGCTGTATCAAGGCACCTCAGTGGGAAGTCTGTGGGAAGGAAAAAGTGTGGCAGAAAACGCTGCACAACGAGAAGAGGTGACCGGACCCTGAAGAAGATTGTGGAGAAGGACCGATTCCAGACCTTGGAGGACCTGCGGAAGCAGTGGACTGAGTCTGGAGTAGAAACATCCAGAGCCACCGTGAACAGGCGTGTGCAGGAAATGGGCTACAGGTGCCGCATTCCCCAGGTCAAGCCACTTTTGAACCAGAAACAGCGGCAGAAGCGCCTGACCTGGGCTACAGAGAAGCAGCACTGGACTGTTGCTCAGTGGTCCAAAGTACTTTTTTCGGATGAAAGCAAATTTTGCATGTCATTCGGAAATCAAGGTGCCAGAGTCTGGAGGAAGACTGGGGAGAGGGAAATGCCAAAATGCCTGAAGCCCAGTGTCAAGTACCCACAGTCAGTGATGGTCTGGGGTGCCATGTCAGCTGCTGGTGTTGGTCCACTGTGTTTTATCAAGGGCAGGGTCAATGCAGCTAGCTATCAGGAGATTTTGGAGCACTTCATGCTTCCATCTGCTGAAAAGCTTTATGGAGATGAAGATTTCATTTTTCAGCACGACCTGCACCTGCTCACAGTGCCAAAACCACTGGTAAATGGTTTACTGACCATGGTATTACTGTGCTCAATTGGCCTGCCAACTCTCCTGACCTGAACCCCATAGAGAATCTGTGGGATATTGGGAAGAGAAAGTTGAGAGACGCAAGACCCAACACTCTGGATGAGCTTAAGGCTGCTATCGAAGCATCCTGGGCCTCCATAACACCTCAGCAGTGCCACAGGCTGGTTGCCTCCATGCCACGCCGCATTGAAGCAGTCATTTCTGCAAAAGGATTCCCGACCAAGTATTGAGTGCATAACTGAACATAATTATTTGAAGGTTGACTTTTTTTGTATTAAAAACACTTTTCTTTTATTGGTCGGATGAAATATGCAAATTTTTTGAGATAGGAATTTTGGGTTGTCATGAGCTGTATGCCAAAATCATCAATATTAAAACAAGAAAAGGCTTGAACTACTTCAGTTGTGTGTAATGAATCTAAAATATATGAAAGTCTAATGTTTATCAGTACATTACAGAAAATAATGAACTTTATCACAATATGCTAATTTTTTGAGAAGGACCTGTATTAAAAACAATTGATTAGTCACTTTTTTCAGCATTTAATTCACTTGTTCATTTTAAGTTAAGGTTAGCGTGGATTTTTTCCATTTTATCCAGATTGGCACATGTGGCACCGTGCGACCTAATCACCGGAGCTTGTAGATTCCCGTGCTTGAATTGTAATAATTTTCCTTCTTACCTCCCTTCACGCAGACACGACAGTCCAAATTCGTACGGCGACTGGTGTTGTGGAGAAACCCCTCTGTGTCCACGAATATAACCAAAATATGGGAGGGGTGGACCTCAATGACCAGTTGTTGGTGCCGTATCTAGTTGCCCATAAGGCCAGACACTGGTACAAAAAAGTGTCTGTATACTTATTTCAATTGGCTTTGCTGAACGCTCATGTGCTATACAGAGCTTCAGGAAAGACTTTATCCTTCCTTGAATTCCAGGAAGAGATCATCACAGCCCTTCTGTATCCAGGCGGTGCTGCACCTCACCATCCCCAACCAAATGCAGTAAGCCGGCTGCTTGAGAGGCATATTCCGTATGTCCTCGAGAGTACCCCTACCCAACGAGCCCCCCAAAGAAAATGTTGTGTCTGTAGAAATCGCGGACATAGGCGTGACACCCGTTATTATTGTCCACGCTGTCCTGACAATCCTGGTCTTTGCATTGGTGAATGTTTTGAACGCTACCACACACTAGTGCAGTTTTAGCGTAGGGCACACTTACACAGGGTCTCCCAAGATGCCATTGCATTTTGAGAGACTCAAACCTGGAACCAAAAAGTTGAACAGTTACAGTTACAAAAAAGTGTTAAAAAATAGTTTAAAAAAAAAACACCAAAAAAATATAAAAAAAAAAAAAAACAGTTGTCGTTTTATTGTTCTCTCCCTCTCTATTCTCTCTCTATTGTTCTGGTCGTTTTTTACTGTATTGTATTCTGCAATGTTTTTTTGTTATGTTTTATCATGCTTGATTTTCAGGTATGTAATTTTTTTATATTTTACTGTTTACTGTTTTATTGTTAACCATTTTTTTGTTTTCAGGTACGCCATTCAGCTGCAGCGCGCATCTATTTACCACCACAGTTAAAAAAAAGAACATATATGCCGAAGCATAGGGGCGGAGGAGCGATTTTGCTCCTAATGCCGTGTACATATGGTCAAAATTCTGGCGGAGGCTTGCCCGTGGAAAAGTCCGATCGTGTGTACGCAGCATAACTTTTTTGCGGGAGGATGCCCCCATGCTTCGGCATATATATATATATATATATATATATATATTTTAGGCACAGGTTGCGTTAAATGTTTTCATTTTTTACTATGTTTTTTTTTTTGGTATTTGCTTTGCAGGTATGGTATGGTAAGGTCTTACTGTTATACTGTAATGTTACTTTGTTTTAATGTTAACCATAATTTTCTTAGCAGGTACGCCATTCAGTTGCACAGATTTATTTATCTTGACAGCAACAGTGTTTGCTCCCATGATACATAAAGCCGTGACTCCAACGCTGTAGGAGGTGATTTCACCACCACAGTTAAAAAAAACAGCATATATGCCGAAGCATGGGGGCAGCAGGGGCGGAGGAGCAATTTTGCTCCTAATGCCGCGTACATACGGTCGAAATTCCGACGGAGGATTGCCCTGGAAAAGTCTGACAGTGTGTACGCGGCATAACTTTTTAGCGGGAGGATGCCCCCATGCTTCGTCATATATAAATGGTGCATGTATGCCCATCATTAGAAGTGGGTGGATGAAGGGAGGTATTCTAATGGTGGGCATACCCACCGATCAATCTCTTTTTTTCGTTCAGCCAACAGGCTGCATGAAAAAAAAGATTACAATATACAGTGTATGTCCAACAAGGACCAGCAACGTACTGGTATGTTGCTGGACTTTGAATGGTTATACCAGAATGCTGCCTGCGGGTTTAGGTATCATCTTGGTATCATTCTTTTTACCCAGCGGTCGGCTTTCATGTAAAAGCAATCCTAGCAGCAAATTAGCCTCTAGACTGCTTTTACAAGCAGTGGGAGGGAATGCCCCCCCCCCAGATATAAACAGCTCCATTGGGAAATTGGGAAAGTATTTTATCACACCAATCTTGGTGTGGTCAGATGCTTTGAGGGCAGAGGAGAGATCTAGGGTCTAATAGACCCCATTTTTTTTCTCAAAAAAGAGTACCTGTCACTACGTATTGCTATCATAGGGGATATTTACATTCCCTCAGATAACAATAAAAATGATAAAAAAAAAAAAAATGGAAGGAACAGTTTAAAAATAAAATAAAAAAGCAAAATAAATAAATAAAAAAAAAGCACCCCTGTTCCACCCCTGCTCTGGCGCAAAGGCGAACGCAAGCGTTGGTCTGGCGTCATATGTAAACAGCAATTGCACCATGCATGTGAGGTATCACCTCTAAGGTCAGATCGAGGGCAGTAATTTTAGCAGTAGACTTCCTCTGTAAATCTAATGTGGTAACCTGTATAGGCTTTTAAAAGCTTTTAAAAATGTATGTAGTTTGTCGCCACTGCGCGTTTGTGCGCAATTTTAAAGCATGTCGTGTTTGGTATCCATGTACTCGGCCTAAGATCATCTTATTTATTTCATCAAACATTTGGGCAATATATTGTGTTTTAGTGCATTAAAATTAAAAAAAGTGTATTTTTCCCAAAAAAATGTGTTTGAAAAATCGCTGCACAAATACTGCGTGGAAAAAAAATTCAACACCCACCATTTTAATCTGTAGGGCCTTTGCTTTAAAAAAAATATATAATGTTTGGGGGTTAAACTTCATTTTCTTGCAAAAAAAATAAAATATTTTCATGTAAACAAAAAGTGTCAGAAAAGGCTTTGTCTTCAAGTGGTTAGAAGAGTGGGTGATGTGTGACATAAGCTACTAAATGTTGTACGTAAAATGCCAGGACAGTTCAAAACCCCCCAAATGACCCCATTTTGGAATGTAGACACCCCAAGCTATTTGAGGCATGTGGAGTTCATGGAATATTTTATATTTTGACACACGTTGCGGGACCCCGAAAACCAAGCACAGCCTTCAGGCTTTCTAAGGGTGTAAATTTTTGATTTCACTCCTCACTGCCTATCACAGCTTCGGAGGCCATGGAATGCCCATATGGCACAAACCCCCCCCCCCCCCCAAATGACCCAATTTTGGAAAGTAGACACCCCAAGCTATTTGCTGAGAGGTATGGTGAGTATTTTGCAGATCTCGCTTTTTGTCACAAAGTTTTGAAAATTGAAAAAAGAAAAAAAGTGTTCTTTTCTTTCTTCATTTTTAAAAACAAATGAGAGCTGTAAAATACTCAACAGTGATAGGCAGTGAGGAGTGAAATCAAAGCCTTAGAAAGCCTGAAGGCTGTGCTTGGATTCGGGGTCCCGTACGCAGCAAGGCTCACAAAAAGTCTCACACATGTGGTATCCCCATACTCAGGAGAAGCAGCAGAATGTATTTTGGGGTGTAATTCCACATATGCCCATGGCATGTGTGAGCAATATATCATTTGTCATATTCCCGCAACTTGTGGCAAAATATTAAATATTCCATGGACTCAACATGCCTCTGAGAAAATAGCTTGGGGTGTCTACTTTCCAAAATGGGGTCATTTGGGGGGGTTTGTGCCATCTTGGCATTTTATGGCCTTCAAAACTGTCATAAGTAGTGATAGGTAGTGAGGAGTGAAATCAAAAATGTATGCCCTTAGAAATCTTGAAGGCGGTGCTTGGTTTTCGGGGTCCCGTACGTGGCTAGGCTCCCAAAAAGTCCTACACATGTGGTATCACCGTACTCAGGAAAAGCAGCAGAATGTATTTTGGGGTGTAATTCCACATATGCCCATGGCATGTGTGAGCAATATATCATTTAGTGACAACTTTGTGCAAAAAAAAAAAAAAGTTTGTCACATTCCCGCAACTTGTGGCAAAATATAAAATATTCCATGGACTCAACATGCCTCTCAACAAATAGCTTGGGTGTCTACTTTCCAAAATGGGGTCATTTGGGGGGGTTTGTGCTATTTTGGCATTTTATGGCCTCCAAAACTGTCATAGGTAGTGAGGAGTGAAATCAAAAATTTGCGCCCTTAGAAATGCTGAAGGCGGTGATTGGTTTTCGGGGCCCCGTACGCGGCTAGGCTCCCAAAAAGTCTCACACATGTGGTATCCCCGTACTCAGGAGAAGCAGCAAAATGTATTTTGGGGTGTAATTCCACATATAACCATTGCATGTGTGAGCAATATATCATTTAGTGACAACTTTTTGTAAAAAAAATATAATTTTTTTCGTCATTATTCAATCACCTGGGACAAAAAAAAATAATATTCAATGGGCTCAACATGCCTCTCAGCAATTTCCTCAGCAAAATGAGGTCATTTTGGGGGGTTTTGTACTGCCCTGCCATTTTAGCACCTCAAGAAATAAGATAGGCAGTCATAAACTAAAAGCTGTGTAAATTCCAGAAAATGTACCCTAGTTTGTAGACGCTATAACTTTTTCACAAACCAATAAATATACGCTTATTGACATTTTTTTTACTAAAGACATGTGGCTGAATACATTTTGGCCTAAATGTATGACTAAAATTTAGTTTATTCGATTTTTCAAAAAGTAGAAAATATCTTTTTTTTTTCAAATTTTCGGTCTTTTTCCGTTTATGTTGCAAAAAATTTAACTTGCAGAGGCAATCAAATACCATCAAAAGAAATCTCTATTTGTTGAAAAAAACTGACGCAAATTTAGTTTGGGTACAACATTGCATGACTGCGTAATTACCAGTTAAAGCAGCACAGTGCCAAATTGTAAAAAGACCTATGGTCCTTAGGCTGACAAATGGTCCGGGGCTAAAGTGGTTAAAAAAACAAACAAAAAAAAAAACTGAGGCACTGCCATTGTCATTGTCTTATTGTCTTATTGTGGAATGCTACTTGTCTGATTGTTATGTTGAACCTCTAATTTCAATGCTGACCCACAACAAGTATGTATTTAGGGTTTCTGTCTTTACCCTGACTCCTCATCCACATTTATTCTGACTCAATAGTTCAGAAGATATAGAGACCAAGGGGTCAAATTAACAGACAGATAATGGGGGCTGCCATTGCTGACATCCTTCCTTGTTCCTTGGCTAAGATTTTTTTTTATAACTTATAACTTACCTATAACTTACCTATACGGCGGCAACCTAGTACGTGATCCTGCACTTCCAGGTCTGGGGCACGCATGTGCCACCGGCGGCCCGTTCCCAATCTGATTAGACACAGCGGGTGCTGATCGGCAGACTGGATGTCTGCTGGCACCGGCCGATGCTTCGGTACATGGGCAGAATGGCGGTTTGCCTATGTAAACAAGACAGATCGTTATTCTGTCAGTACAGAAGACATGGATCCCATGTCTCTGCTAAGCAGGGGCACCGATCCATGCCTTTCCCTAGTACAGGCACCTCCCCCCACAGTAGTAATACTCTGGTCA
The DNA here is from genome assembly GCA_029206835.1 of Rana muscosa. Classification (NCBI taxonomy): domain Eukaryota; kingdom Metazoa; phylum Chordata; class Amphibia; order Anura; family Ranidae; genus Rana; species Rana muscosa. The sequence goes on from CM055118.1 coordinate 913,479,896, forward strand.
AGCACACATTTAACCATTTGATCGCCCCAAAAGTTAACCCCTTCACAGTAAGTGTCATTAGTACAGTGACAGTGCATATTTTTTAGCACTAATCACTGTATTAGTGTCACTGGTCCCCAAAAAGTGTCATAAGTGTCAGTTAGTGTCTGATTTGTCTGCCGCAATATCGCAGTCCCGATATAATTCCCAGCTATATTCTTAGCATGATTAGAATAGTTAATGCTTGGGAACAATGTAATTCAGCATGCATTCGCAGGAGTTACATTATAAGTGGCTGTCCAATGACCAAAGAGGATCACCGCTGGTCACAGAAGAAGTGGTGGCAGGGGGACAAAGTAGTGACAGGATCCTGGACCAGTTGTTGCTAGAGGACAGCACTACTACAAATTCCTGATATGGTTTCTAGTCAAGCACTAGCTGCCTAAATCCAAAAAAAGTACTACAATTTTATTCTGCTGATCTAAATGAAAAAATCCCACCTTACTGAGTCTGACATCAGGATAAAAGAAACAATGTCGTTTTTATGAAACTGCCTAGAGAAGCGCATTACGTGTTTCAAAAACAATTATGTGCGTTACAGCAAGTCTGCACATTTCACCTGAATTGTAAATACAAAATAATATATTATTTCTTTAAATCCATTTATTCAGATGATTGACTTATATTTACAGAATAAATGTGCACAGCTTTTCCTTGCTCTTTGGAATTACTTTGAACGATTCTATCATTTTATTTTTCATCAGGAATCATTCCAAACTCTAAGAGAACCGATATTACAATGAATTTCTCAGGAGGTGTTCTGGCTTTAACACATTCATTTTATACCTGACCAGTTTAATAGAAAATTCAAAAAGGACTTCACTCTCTTTTCTTTAAATAAAAAGTAAATATTAGTTCTGAATAGGAAAATGAATATTGATGACACCTGCTACAGAAGTGTTGAACTTATTTAATTACTATTAGCTTTGTACAATTGCTGTCTCAAAAGTATAAAAACACAAATAGGGCTAAACTAGTAATATGTAGGGTAGGGCACAGAGATAGTCTGTTGTAATTCCCTTTTTTGACAACTACTGTAGATTTCCCCATAGCCAGGAGGAGTCAGGGAAGACTCAGGCGTTAGTAGAGTGTCAGCCCTGCCCCTGCTTGTAGAAGGAAAATATATATTAGGAAAGCAGTGTAAAGCCTCATACACACGATCGGACTTCCATCTGACTTTTCCGTGGATTTTTGTCCGAAGGGGACGTTGGCTGTGAACTTGGTATGCATACACACGGCAGAACTTTTTCAGCCAACATTCACCAAATCACGTGGTTTTTCAGCTCTTTACCGCCACCCTTTGGGCAACTTCTGCTATTGTTGTCTGATGTTTAGCATTGGTTCGGAGCATGCATGTTTGTACTTCGGACTTTAGTCCGATGGACTTGTGTACACACCATCGGATGATGCTCCATCGGACATTTGTTGTCAGAAATTTTGAGAGCATACACAGCGAACATTTGTCCGAAAACCGAAAACAATTGTCTGATGGAGCATACAGACGGCCGGATAAAACACGTCCGTCGGACCGTTGTTGTCGAAAAGTCAGATCGTGTGTATGGGCCTTTAGTTGCCACAAGGAATGTGATTACTGTTACTGTACTGTGGTTACAAGTGCAAGTATCAAAAACAGAAAAAATAAAACAAATCAGAAAATAAACCCTTGCCACTTTGGGCATCTATATGCAAAACACAGGAACCTATCTACCTGGTCTAGAACAGGCTACCGCTGCCCAAAAACCTCTCTGATACAGAATCTTTTAGTTGTAGCACTACCCCCGTAGGAGCTGCTGGTTTAAATTTGGGCCTGCCGTTACCTTACTGTTACGTATGCTCGTCTCAGGGGTTCTCCTTGAAGAGTTGTCCAGAAGAAGTTTGCACCAACACAAAGTCTATTTCAAGGGTTTTATTGAATAAAGATTCCAGCAGAGGGGGTTGAAGGGATGGGGAGGACTCAGGTACCTTAGTTGCAGATCACAGGAATTTTCCTAGGTCCAGAGGAGCAACTGTCTCCACGCTGGACTCAGTAAACACCGGATAGGCCCAATCTCACCGGCCTAGCAACCGATGCGTAACTCAATCACATATAGTCTCTGCCACAGACTTGGTGAAAATAGAACAGTCTCTGCCACAGACTTAGGGTAACCCTTCCCTGGGTTACCTTCGGAATAAAGAACACAGCTCTCAGTGCCAGGATCTTCCAGCCATTCCGGCAGCACTGTGAGGTAGATTATGATCCGGATGCATCTTCCAATTGAGTCCTCAATTGCTTGGTCCCTTCCAGCAGGCAAGGCGACACAGAATCATCCCCGGATCGGTAGGCCTCAGTAACTTCTGGGCCTACATCTCAGTAACAGAGCCTCAGGCCAACGTGGCCCCAAGGCGAAAACTGCCAGCACCTCCCTGAGGCCATGAGGGCCCTCAGGTAGGGATCGGGCGGGTGGTGCCCACCACCAACGAACGACGACGACCCCACAAAATGGTGTCTGTCTCTTAAGTACCCTCTCCCAGAATGCACAGCGGGTTGACCACGCCCCTGAGCCGCTTCTGGAAAGAGATACCCAATGCATTCAGCCTGTTGCCTTTCCTATCCTGACCAGTGGTGACAGCGACACCCACTGTCAGGAGGAAAATCATGCAACCAGCTGAACTGAAACAGAGTATAATTTGTAACACAATCCTTCTGAGCCAAACTATTGCTCAGACAACTATAATTTTAACACATAGCACCCACTCATTGGGAGCAGGGCGCTACATAGTCATACAGACTTAATTTTTCTATCTCCCCAGTCCTATACAGGAATCTGGTTCCAGGGTGGAGCCATTTGTTGAAGCAACCTGGGAGTTTTTTAGATCCCTGAGTGCTTCATCTGTTACATCTGAGCTCGTTAACCCTCATTGAGCCCCAAACAGGCTCACTACCCAGCAGAAACCCAAAAGCAATCAGTGTACAGCATAAATCCGGGACAAATAAATCTCCCATCTTGGACACAACACATAGATTTTTCTGGCTTCCTGTCACAATATATATTATATTATATAGAAGACACTGGGTGTCTTCTATGCCTCATTTTTACCGATATATATTGTGGGGGATTAGGCTCAATGCAGGGACAAACTCACTGTTTCTTTAGGAAAACATCACGTTTATTCCACAGGATATTCCCAAACAGAAGAAAAACATCTTCCCATCAATCAAACAACAAACTTGTGCTCTACCGAGCCTTACTGTGTCCATAGACTGACCAGTCCTTGGTCTTGTAGTAAGTGTCCTTACAAACGTAAATCCTTTGTATCCAATAATCAGGGGTAAGCAGCCATGCTCCTGGATGCCTCCTCACGTGGAGAGACACACTCTCTCTTCACATGGAGTCACTCTCTCTTCACATGGAGACACTCTCCCTTTCAGAGCTGAGACCAGCTGCCTTAATCAAGGCCTGGAAGGAAACCAACAAACTGCAGCTCCACGGACCTGGGAGCCTGTCCCACCCAGAGCTCTATCAGACTCCCAATAAAACCAGCCCCGGAACGAACTTTACCAACACAGGACAAAGAACTATCTTTCTTTATCCTAAAGTCTTTGCTGGTATTATCTTAGATTGCAAATCTAAGAATCCGTGGAGGAACATATATCACTTTTCCTGTAAATTTTAACCTGTTTTACAGGCACCCTGCTACATATCTCCCCCCTCTGCTCAAACTCGGGGTTGAGCACTTTGAGCAAACAGACTGTAACTCCTGTGTTTTCTTCCTTATTTTGGGCCATCCATTTGAGAGGGCATGGTCCGCTAGGAGCACAAACTGTCGCCCCAACCGACAATATTTTAAACTTTCAAGGGCCGCTTTGGCAGCTAAACATTCCCTTTCTACAATGGCGCATCCTTTTTCAGCAGGGGTAAATTTTCTGTTTAGGAATGCTATGGGGTGTTCCTCCCCATTCACCACTTGGGACAACACTGCACCTAACCCCTCTTCTGAAGCATCCAACTGCACTACAAATTCTTGGGTGATTAAGACAGGACTATTACACAAGGCGTTCTTTAGGTTCTGGAAAGCTTTCTCAGCTTCTGGGGACCAAGTTACCACTGAGGACCCCCCCCCCTGGTAAGATCTGTAAGGGGAGAAACACCTGCACCCACCATAGCAGTTGGGACACCTCTGTGCTGGCCAGTAGCCACGTAGGGCCAACCCTTTTTCTGGGTGTGCTTCCAGGTACGTTCCACCTTGGATCTTAACCGGGTCCTAGAATTCTTTATACTCTGCCTTCCCTCTCTTCTCTTGGGGTCCCTAGGCTTTCTCTCTTTTCTTTGGGGACTCTACCATCCCTGATTCTACCTTTCCACTTACAGAAGTCAGGTTTACCTTTCACCATAGGTCTTTCAGGTTCAAGAACCTTTCTCTGGTTACCCACGGCAACCACCTCACTTTTCACAGTGTCTCTGGGTACTTTAAGTTGTACCTCTTTCTGAGTGATGGAAAGCATCTCTGTTAGTGCTGCGTATATTCTGGGCCCTTCCTTCTCATGAGGTTTAGCGGGTGAGACAGTATCACGCCCTTTGACTTCTGTTCAGCCGCATCTCGGACCACACCAGCAGAGATGTTTCTAGTCACTACACCAGCCGGAGAGACCTTTGATGTCTCCAACAGTTCTCCTGAGCACCTTCCATACCACTCAGTGACTGAGAGCACCCTCTCAGAGAACCTCAAGACTATTTGCCATATTGTTAACAAGAATTGGTCCCACCAATACCATTCTTGATCAAGGCTTTGCAGCACGGCCTGTACCACCCAGCTCCACCCACTGGTACTCCACAGCACCACCTGGTCCGACTGCGGTGGAGACACCCAGGTGTACAGTGAGTGCGTTTTTATGAAGTCTAGCATTTCCAGTAAGGTTTCTGTCATTTCTAAACCTCCCATGTCTAAATACCAGACTTTTCTGGGGACTTTTCCCTTGTCCAAGACATGGAGGGGCTCATCCACTGCAGTTTGAGAGGTTGAGACATTTGAAGAAATCTTCACCACCTTGGAAGTACCCATGACCACAGCCTGTTGCTCCCCTGGAGGGCTGTCAGACACATGTGTCCTCTTCACCTCTAACGCTACACCAATGAGCCTCTGCAAGTCACCATTAGTCACACTGTCACCTTGACACTTAACATTACTTAGTTGCTGGGTTGTGGACAACCCATCTGCCATGTCTAGGCCCAGAAGCATTCCTTTAGATTGGAGGGGATCAACCTTCACATGGGCTGACATGCCCTTGAGCACCGGCCGCTCTGCAAACCCTCTGTCTGGCATAACAGATGTTGTGTCCACAAACTTGTTACCCATCATTGCTTTATAATTTAATGTTGCTTTGTCTAGTGTCGCAAGTACTTCCTTGCACCAATCATCCCAGTCCCTTGTGGTTCCATCCCTGGTGCTCCACAGCACTGCATCACCTGCTCTAGAAGGCCCCACAAGAACCTGGGATTCACTAGCCAAAACATCACCTGGGTCATTTCTATACATATCCCCTTGGGATGACACATTATCTAACAAGGCAGGCTGTAATACATGCTTTTGCCCTACTTGCTTGGGTGTCGCTACTGACACATACAGCTCTGCACTTTCAGCTTTTTCAGGCTGAATTAACCCCTTGACAACTGGGTTACACTTAGGGTTGTGGGGCTACGCCAACACACTCTTACTGTGTGACTCAGTCTTCCCTTGTTTCACCAGAGTAGCACCACAACCATCCTGGAAAACCTCTGGCTCCAACACATGGAGGCCCCATGAGAATTGCATGAACAATCCTGCGAATCTGGTTATCATGGGAGATATCCTACTCCCATCATTGGTAGTAAACACATTTCCAACATTTTCAGACATGACATTAAAGGAAACACATTTTTCAATGTCATTATCACCAGTACCATCACATTTGCCAACAGTAACACTTTTGTCAGCATAACCATCAGAATTTTCATTACATGTAGACATAACTGCTACTGTTGTGGATTGTCCATTACCCACCACAGTCTGTGAACCTCTCCTCACAGCACCCTCTATATGTAAAAAGGAACTCTTTGCTCCTTGGGCAGCTCCATAGCTGACCTGGGAAACTCTCTGCTCCGTCACTGCGAGCTCCTTGGAAGTTTTCCCTGGGCAACTCTGCAGCACCTGTCACTAGGGAACATAGCACAAGGAAAATTTTGGTCACCCCTAGTTTAGCTTCTCCAGCACTCTGCTGGATTATCGCAGGCACATGCATAGTCCCCATGTCCTTTCCAGTCTTTAGCCCTGCGGCTAGTTGGGCTTTACTCTATGGCACCCCACTGCTCTGGGTAGCACACTGCAGAAAGTCTATGTCCATTGATACTGCGGATCTCCACACTGGACATACTCCAACTTCAATTTGTTCAGTCTTACAAACTGAAACAGTCTTACAATTTTCAGTAGCTGGCATCATAGCCTTCACTTGAGGGCGCTGTCTCTCAGATGCATTCATACAAGCTACTGCCTCTGTGTGGCCACAGGACGACACTGCAGTCTTTCCAGACTCTTTAGCAGTTTTTCATAACCTGGGGCAAGTAAAGATTCCATGCCCCGCTTGGCCACACTCCACGCATGGTATTGGACCTTGAGCTATACTTTCTTGCCAACTCCTCCATGCCAGGCTCTCTGTTGTCATGGAATACCACTGGTCACGACCATCAGCAGACAGACTCCTTAGATCCCCAACATCCCTGTTGGCCTAGACTTTGCTTCCACGGATGACCATACTCTTTTCCACACGCTGTTGTCTGGCTGGCTTCCTGTTGCCAGGGACAACCTCTTTAACTTCCCTTTTAACTGGGGGTGACATGATTAATTTAGATTTCAAACTCAGACAAATTCTCTGGTGCGGCTGGGGCATGTGGTGAAATACCCTCTAGCCACACTAGCCGTTCCCAGGCTTTAGCAAGGATTGCTTCCTTTTTCTATTTTGACCGCCCCATCCTTGCGGTCTTGCACACAGCAACTTGTAACAGTTCACAGAGAAAAAAATATATATGTTTGATTCTCCTTTCACAGGTACACAACCTGCATGCCACACAGTCCATCATGCTGTTCGCCTGGCTGCCACACACAACTAGCAGCAGTACCTGATGCGACTCACCACTGGAGCATAGACCCGGATTCCACCGTCTATATGCCTGCATTCTCCACCACTTGTGGGAGATTAGGCTCAATGCAGGGACAAACTCACAGTTTCTTTAGGAAAATATCACGTTTATTCCACAGGATTTTCCCAAACAGAAGAAAAACATCTTCCCATCAATCAAACAACAAACTTGTGCTCTACCGAGCCTTACTGTGTCCATAGACTGACCAGTCCTTGGTCTTGTAGTAAGTGTCCTTACAAACGTAAATCCTTTGTATCCAATAATCAGGGGTAAGCAGCCATGCTCCTGGATGCCTCCTCACATGGAGACACACACTCTCTCTTCACATGGAGACACTCTCTCTTCACATGGAGACACTCTCCCTCTCAGAGCTGAGACCAGCTACCTTAATCAAGGCCTGGAAGGAAACCAACAAACTGCGGCTCCACGGACCTGGGAGCCTGTCCCACCCAGAGCTCTATCAGACTCCCAATAAAACCAGCCCCGGAACGAACTTTACCAACACAGGACAAAGAACTATCTTTCTTTATCCTAAAGTCTTTGCTGGTATTATTTTAGATTGCAAATCTAAGAATCCGTGGAGGAACATATATCACTTTTCCTGTAAATTTTAACCTGTTTTACAGGCACCCTGCTACAATATATATACATACCTATATCTTCTTTCTTTGAACATTTAGTACCCTTTTGAGACATTAGTCCGCAGAATTGTTTTATATGCCCTTTGAGATTTTTTTATATGGAAATCATTTAGTATATCTGTTCATTTCTTTTGTCATACCCCATATTATCGTTTCTACGTGTACCCCAATGTCTGTTTTTCTTTTGCGAACATTGGGATGCGTGTCTATAAAAATTCATCTATTTCTTCTTTTTCATTTATTTTATTGTTATTTTTAACATTTCAGTCTTCAGACAGTTGTTTGTGTGCAAATATTCCAGCAAGCCTTAAAGCCCATATCCCCCTCTCTGAACAAATCTCCTTTTGTTTTTAAGTAAGTGACACCTTGATGTATTTCTATATGCATTGGTGCTTTGTATTCAGTTAATGATATATTTTATTATATATCCAATCCACCAATCCCCTTTTTTGTATTGATCAATTTTTTTTTTTTTTTTTATTTTTTTTATTTTTTCTTTCTCCTTCTCCCTTTTTACCACTCAGTTAGTCCCATATATTGTCCTCTGTAACCATTAGGGACAACCCTCAAACCCCTTGTGGGGGACCTTTATCTGATCCAGGGATCGTGTTGGTGGCTCAATCTGGTTGGAATCCACGGCGGGGTGAGTTTACTTCTTTTGGATTGAGGCACAGTGTTTGACCCATTATTGAATGCCTTTGTACTTATATTGTGATATTAAAAATTTAAATTAAAATCTAAATATTCCCTTTTTTTGCTCTTTATGTTCACACAGTTGTTATTGATAGTAGCGAGTTCTTTTCGCACTACCCTTGAAGAAGCTACATAAGCGAAACATGTCGGGTTGATACGACAAATTTCCTCCCTCGGCTTGAAAATAACCTGTATACTGTGATCACCCCATAACTGTATTTATAGCCACTTTGGTACTTTTCCTTTGTGTTATTGTACTGACTACTCAGGATCATTTTTTATGAATATCTAAATAAATTATTATTTTTTATGGAAATTATTTTCTTCTCATCATTACTTTACTTTTTGCACCGTTAAAATTCCCATTTTCCCTTTCCCTAATTTTGAATCTACTAATCTAGGGGATGGGGATGTGGTGCCAATACTATCAGGTGTTTTACCTCTGATTGGACAAAACCTATATGAAATCTTTTAAAAATTTATTTAATACACTTACAGAGTAACAGTTTGATAGAAGCCTTAAGTATGGTGTGCCGGCTGGCGCACGACCAAAACAAACCTGTCCTTCCGGGACACAAGGGGATAGGTGACGTCAGCATGTCGCGCATCCCTATGCGTTTCGTCAAAGATGACATCGTCCAGGGGCACCTGGACACATGTATACTCAGTGCGACCTAATTTTTAAAATCTTACCAAAAATGGGTGTAGCAAAATACTGAACACTGAGAATATGGTTTGGATCACTTCAAATGTGACAGTAAATATTAATTCCAGGAAATATAGAGACAGAATGTCTACTGATGTCTGAATAAGTAAATTGGGTTAATTGGGGTCTGAGGCAGCTTTCCATTCACATATTGTTCAGTGTGTTAATGAACCCACCTATTATCTGCTACGGGATGTAATTACACTCCTAGTTATATGTCTGGCACGGTTTTATTGTTATGGGTAAATATGTGGAGCACTGTCCATGTGGTGACAAACTTCTCATGCATACTAAGTCTGTTAGAAAAAAAAATTTACACTAACATTTAAAAAAAAAAAAAAAAAATGTACTTACCAGAAACGCCTGTTGCTAGGCAGTCATCCTAATCTGCCACTTCCTATTCTGCGGAGCTCCTCATTCTCTTCCTTCCTCACCTGTGCTCCTGGGAAATGGGGCCCGCTGTCTTCTGAGACCTGTGTGTGTCCCAGAAGACAGCAATCCATCCACAAAGTTCCGCGCTACTCGCGCATGCGCAGTAGGAAATGTGCAGTGAAGCCGCAAGGCTCCACTGCCTGTTTCCCTTAGAATGGCAGCGCCGGCACCCGATCCGATGGACGGATCGGCCTTGGGGGGCCGACATCGTGGGCTCCCTGGACAGGTAAGTGTCCTTATTAAAAGTCAGCAGCTACAGTGTTTGTAGCTTCTGACTTTTAAAGAAAAAAATTTGCGGGTGGAACACCACTTTAAGTCCAGGTTTGGGGCACCAGACCCAAGGCACCAACTGAGTGTCCCGCAGACCTCACATTAGAGTAGCTATTTATTGAACAAGTCATGTGGTTGGGAAGTCAAGGCAAGTTGTTTGCATTGCTGTACATTATTGCCTGCATATCAGTCACACCCTGCCTGGTATCTGATGTGTGCATTAACATAAACATATATTTGTTAGACACCTGTTTTCACAATTTCCTGGCACTGTTCCTAGTATCCTAGATTGAGCCTACTGCAGTAATAAATGCCCAGCAGACATCAGGGAACCAATAGAAACAGGAAATTCCATATCACCACACAACACGCTCTACAAGTTTTGTCTTCTGACTTCTTCAGGTTGTTGGATAGGTGCAGCATGGTGCGTGGCAGACAGTAAACACTCAGAGTCCCAGTTTGCAAGAACATTGTATTGAAACAGATAGTCAACAGCGCAAACAGGCCCAGCCAATACTCACACATCCGGGGCCACTTACAACCAAGTAGTAGATTGACAGCGGTCATGAGAATCAGGGATGTTGATAGAGTCTGCCGCATGGAGCAAAGTGTGGCCTGGCCAGTCCTACCCAAATGGGAAGCTTCCTGAAAAAGTAGTCCCTAATCCTCCAGAACCTTTCCATATTGCTATCACTATCACTTGTCCTGTCAGTCAGGGATCCTGTCCCTAACCTTTTGTCCACTCACATACAGTAAAGTGTGCCAAACTCAGGGGTCAGAGCCTTAAATAGACTCTGTTTGATCTAAGGTGGCCGTCAGAGTCACATGTGGGCATGTGCATCCAACCAGCTCACTGCCCGAGTGAAAGAGAATATCATAGAGAAACTTAGCTTTTCTTAACTTTCTCTTCCATCTGCATTGTCGCTGCAGACGAGTGCCACTTGCAGTGGAGAATTTAGACTGCACCTGCCAAAAGGTGCAGATGAAGAAGTCAATAGGTGAAACATGTGGGGCATAACTTGTGGTGATGCACCATTTCCTGTTGGATCCCTGGTGGCTGCTGGGCGTTTGTTACTGCAGTAGGTGCTATTTTGGATGCTAACAGTGCCAGCAAGATTGTAGGATATGTGTCAAGGTGAATTACTAAAATGTCTAAAATGACCATCTATGCCAAGCAGAGTGATAAGAACTATTAAGTGTGCTGCTGCATAGGGATGAGCTCCGCGTTCGAGTCGAACATCGTGTGTTCGATCGTTCGGCGAAGATCAAACGTTTTGGGTCGTTCGCGCCAAATTCGAGTGACGCGAACGGCCCAAAATCCCGGCGCTGTGATTGGCCAAGCATGCACTGTGACCCCGCATGCTTGGCCAATCACAGCGCCGGCAGCGAGGAGAGCCATAATTGGCCACAGGCAGGATGCCTGTGGCCAATTATAGCTCAGGGGGGTTTAGTACACGCCCCACACTATAAAAGGCCGCCAGCACGGCGGCCTTGTGTAGTGTGTTGGCGTGCAGGTAAAGACGTACATAGGCAGGGACAGTGTTAGAGAAATCGTGTGTAGGGAGAGAGAAGGATAGGTAGGGACAGTGTCAGTGATATTGTGTGTAGGGAGAGAGAAGGATAGGTAGGGACAGTGTCAGTGATATTGTGTGTAGGGAGAGAGAAGGATAGTTAGGGACAGTGTCAGTGATATTCTGCTAAACCTTGTGTTCAGGGAGAGAGAAGGATAGGTAGGGACAGTGTCAGTGATATTTTTGCTAAGCCTCCTGCACAGTATACAACCGAAGCTAGCCCTTAGTGCTGTGATTTCCTGTTGTGTAACACAGGCAGGCATCTGCAGCACTTAAAGCAGGCGTAGTGTGATTCCTGCAAAATATACACCTGAAGCTAGCCCTTATTGCTCGTAGTTTTTTTTCTTTTGTGTTACACTAAGGGCTCTTTCACACAGGATGGATCAGTAATGATCCGCCCGGTGAAGCTCCGCTTGCTCAGCGGGGATCGCTCCGTTGATCCCCGCTGAGCCGGCGGATGACTGGGCGGTTCCCGCACACTGTGCAGGGACCGCCCTGTCAGAGCGCCGCTCTCCCCTATGGGGGGATCGGATGATGACGGACCGTAGAGTCCGTTGTCATCCGATCCGATCCGCAGACGGAAGAAAAAATAGGGTTTTCCTCCGTCACAGTTTTGCGGATCGGAGAGGGTCGGATGTCAGCGAACATGTCACCGCTGACATCCGTGGATCCATAGGAAGACATGTAGCATCCATTCAGGTCCGCCTAAAAAACTGACAGGCGGACCTGAACGGACCCTCCGTGTGAAAGAGCCCTAACAGGCATCTGCAGCACTTAAAGCAGGTGTAGTGTGATTCCTGAAAAATATACACCTGAAGCTAGCCCTTATTGCCCGTAGTTTTTTTTTCTTTTGTGTTACACTAACAGGCATCTGCAGGGGCATATAAAAAATATATAATGTGGCGCTGTGAGAGAAGTAGTAAAAAACCCTACTTCATGTATAGCACAATGGTGCACATAAAAATATGGTGTCAAACAAAACGTTTGTACACAATAGGTGTACACAAATGAATGTGATAAAAATGTAAGTGAGTACTAACAGTGAAATAATTGGTATGGGGTATAGGTGCACAACAAAAATCAGCAATTAAACTGGAATATTGATCATACCTATAATAAACAAAAATAAAAATGAAAATATAATGTAGGTGGAGACAAACTCATATAAGGCGTCACAGATGAGTATGTAGAATAATGACCAATCTTATCACATATGAAAAGAAGTTCATAGGTTAAAATCCAACAAGGAGCTGCATCGTTTGAAAATAGGTTTGAAGGGTGCATCTATCACATTTTCCCCTTTTTACATGGCTTGTTGTCGCCATTTTGGTTTGGATTTCTTCCTTTTCGGGTTGGAAATACGGACCAGTGGTGCTATCGGCATAAGGAAGGAGGTGTCTTGCAGATCCTGACTGTTCCTTGGGTCCACAGATTGGACAAATCTTTGTTGATCCACCACCGTACGGTGAGCTGGGTCCACTCTGTCCGGTAAGAGCATTTACTTCTCCCCCATTGGCCCAAGGTGAAGGCACTCCCGGGTGATGTCATATATCCTATATGCCTATAAAGAAAATGTGATAGATGCACCCTTCAAACCTATTTTCAAACGATGCAGCTTCTTGTTGGATTTTGACCTATGAACTTCTTTTCATATGTGATAAGATTGGACATTATTCTACATACTCATCTGTGACGCCTTATATGAGTTTGTCTCCACCTACATTATATTTTCATTTTTATTTTTGTTTATTATGGGTATGATCAATATTACAGTTTAATTGCTGGTTTTTGTTGTGCACCTATACCCCATACCAATTGTTTCACTGTTAGTATTCACTTACATTTTTATCACATTCATTTGTGTACACCTATTGTGTACAAATGTTTTGTTTGACACCATATTTTTATGTGCACCATTGTGCTATACATGAAGTAGGGTTTTTTACTACTTCTCTCACAGCGCCACATTATATATTTTTTATACGTTCTATATATCCTGTCTGATTTTATGTTTGGCTGCTTCATTTAGTATTTAGAGTTGGCGCAGTATTATTATTATTTAATCTGCAGGGGCATGTAATTACAATTATTGATCTAATAATTCACAGCAGGGCCCATTCCTGCGCTCACCTTGAGTAACTGTGAGGGCTTAAAGTGTTGTGGCAACACCACCACCACCACCAAAGGCCCACGTTTTTTGCAAACGGAAGGAGACAACAGGAAGTGAGAGGAAATCTACCCCTGGGAAGGGAAATTCTATCCTGTTAAGCCCTGTACACACGATTGGATAACCTATGGATTTTCGTCCGATGGATTTGTCCATCGGAAATCCGATTAAACTGTTTTTCATCAGTCTTGGCCACACACCATCAGTCAAAAAACCGACCGTTCCAAACACGGTGACGTAAAACACTCCGATGAGCCGAGAAAAATTAAGTTTAATGCTTCTGAGCATGCGTCGACTTGATTCTGAGCATGCGTGGGTTTTTTAACCGATGGACTTGCCCATAGACGATCGGAAATTCCCATCGGTTTTTTATCCATCGGAAAATTTTAAAACAAGTTCTATTTTTTACAACCAATGGAAAAAAGACCGATGGGTACCATACACGATCGGTTGGTCTGATGAAAACCATCCATCGGACGGTTTTCATCATTCAAACCGATCGTGTGTACGGGGCTTAAGAGTTAATATGGGAAAAAGGTGTCTCCTCTCTACTGATGCTTTATCACCAATCCTTGTTTCAATAAAAAACCCACTTTTCAAAAACAGTTGTCATTGGGACGGAAAGTGAGGTGAAATGTTCTGAACAGGGGCACAGACAGCAAAACAAATGTTACAGGGGTGATAACCCTTCCCTATGTTTTCCAAAAAGCTTAAAAATATATTTTTTGGCTGGAGCTACACTTAACCACTTAACGACCGCCCACTGTAAATATACGTCGGCAGAATGGCACGGACAGGCACAATCACGTACCTGTACGTGCCTGCCTTCGTATGGGTGGGGGGTCCAATCGGACCCCCCTCTGGTACAGTGGGCGGCCGGGATCGCTTCGGGAGCGATCCGTGATGAGGGGGCCGCCATTCGATTCTGGCCACCCCCTCGCGATCGTTCCCGGCGAATCATAATGTTTACACAGGCAGGAGGAAGTGATGTCATCCCTCATGCGGCGCTCACATATACCGAGCGCCGCATGAGAGAAGATGTCAGGTTAGTGCACTAACACTACACTGACATCAGGACACATAGGTACATAAATCGCCCCCCCAGACACCCCCAGATCACCCCCCAGCCCCCCAGTCACAGTGTCACTGATTGCAGTGACCATTTATTTACTGATCACTGCAATCAGTGACATTTGTGACTGTAAAAGTGTCAGGGCAGTTAGTTTTAGGTCCAGTGTAGCCCCCTAACCCCCCCTAATAAAGGTTTAACCCCTTGATCGCCCCCCAGGTAACCCTTTCACTCCCTAGCACTGCCGTCACTAAGCGATTGTTTTTCTGATCGCTGTTTTAGCGTCGGTGATGCCGATAGGTAGCCAGTTATTTTTTTTAGGTTCGCCGCAGGTTTTTATAGCGTCGGGTACCCCCATATATTACCTAATAAAGGTTTAACCCCTTGATCGCCCCCCAGGTAACCCTTTCACCCCCTAGCACCGCTGTCACTAAGCGATCGTTTTTCTGATCGCTGTTTTAGTGTCGGTGATGCCGATAGGTAGCCAGTTATTTTTTTTTAGGTTCGCCGCAGATTTTTATAGCGTCGGGTACCCCCATATATTACCTAAAATAAAGGTTTAACCCCTTGATCGCCCCCCAGGTAACCCTTTCACCCCCAAGCACCGCTGTCACTAAGCGATCGTTTTTCTGATCGCTGTTTTAGTGTCGGTGATGCCGATAGGTAGCCAGTTATTTTTTTTAGGTTCGTCGCAGGTTTTTATAGCGTCGGGTACCCCCATATATTACCTAATAAAGGTTTAACCCCTTGATCGCCCCCCCAGGTAACCCTTTCACCCCATTTTGCCAGTGTCAGTAAGCGATCGTTTTTCTGATCGCTATCTTCGTGTCGGTGATGCCGATAGGTAGCCAGTTATTTTTTTTAGGTTCACCGCAAGTTTTTATAGCGTCGGGTACCCCCATATATTACCCAATAAAGGTTTAACCCCTTGATCGCCCCCCCCAGGTAATCCTTTCACCCCCTAACACCGCTGTCACTAAGCGATCGTTTTTCTGATTGCTGTCTTAGTGTCGGTGATGCCGATAGGTAGCCAGTTATTTTTTTTAGGTTCGCCGCAGGTTTTTATAGCGTCGGGTACCCCCATATATTACCTAATAAAGGTTTAACCCCCTGATTGCCCCTAGTTAACCCTTTCACCAGTGATCACCATATAAGTGTTACGGGTGACGCTGGTTAGTTAGTTTGCTTTTTATAGTGTCAGGGCACCCGCCGTATATAACCCAATAAAGGTTTAACCCCCTGATCGCCCGGCGGGTGATATTAATTAGGTTTTAGCGTCAGAGAGGGTCTGCGTCACACCCCAGGCAGCGTCAGGTTAGTGCCAGTAACGCTAACACCCACGCGTGAAGCATACACCTCCCTTAGTGGTATAGTATCTGAACAGATCAATAACTGATCTGATCAGATCTATACTAGCGTCCCCAGCAATTTAGGGTTCCCAAAAACGCAGTGTTAGCGGGATCAGCCCAGATACCTGCTAGCACCTGCGTTTTGCCCCTCCGTCCAGCCCAGGCCACCCAAGTGCAGTATCAATCGATCACTGTCACTTACAAAACACAACACACATAACTGCAGCGTTCGCAGAGACAGGCCTGATCCCTGTGACTCCAGTGCTGTAGGAGGTGATTTCACCACCACAGTTAAAAAAAAAAGCATATATGCCGAAGCATTGGGGCAGCAGGGGCGGAGGAGCGGAGGAGCGATTTTGCTCCTAATGCTGCGTACATACGGTCGAAATTCCGACGGAGGCTTGCCTGTGGAAAAGTCTGACCATGTGTGTGCGGCATAACTTTTGCGGGAGGATGCCCCCATGCTTCGGCATATAAAAATGGTGCATGTATGCCCATTATTAGAAGTGGGTGGATGAAGGGCGGTATTCTAATGGTGGGCATACCCACCGATCAATCTCTTTTTTCGTTCAGCCACCTGGCTGCATGAAAAAAAAGATTACAATACATGTCCAACAAGGACCAGCATGTTGCTGGACTTTGAATGGTTATACTAGATTGATGCCTGCGGGTTTAGGTATTGGTATCATTCTTTTCAGCCAGCGGCCGGCTTTCATGTTAAGCAATCCTAGTGGCTAATTAGCCTCTGGACTGCTTTTACAAGCAGTGGGAGGGAATGTCCCCCCCCCGGATATAAAAAGCGCCATTGGGAAATTGGGAAAGCATTTTATCACACCGATCTTGGTGTGGTCAGATGCTTTGAGGGCAGGGGAAAGATCTAGGGTCTAATAGACCCCATTTTTTTCAAAAAAAGAGTACCTGTCACTACCTATTGCTATCATAGGGGATATTTACATTCCCTGAGATACCAATAAAAATGATAAAAAAAAATATATATGGAAGGAACAGTTTAAAAATAAAATAAAAGAGCAAAATTAATAAAAATAAAAAAAGCACCCCTGTCCTGCCCTGCTCTTGCGCATTGGCGAACGCAAGCGTCGGTCTGGCGTCATATGTAAACAGCAATTGCACCATGCATGTGAGGTATCACCGCAAAGGGCAGATCGAGGGCAGTAATTTTAGCAGTAGACCTCCTCTGTACATGTAACGTGGTAACCTTTAAAGGCTTTTAAAGGCTTTTAAAAATGTATGTAGTTTGTCGCCAATGCGCGTTTGTGCGAAATTTTAAAGCATGTCGTGTTTGGTATCTATGTACTTGGCCTAAGATCATCTTTTTTATTTCATCAAACATATGGGCAATATAGTGTGTTTTAGTGCATTCAAATTAAAAAAAGTGTATTTTTTTCCCCAAAAAAATGCGTTTGAAAAATCGCTGCGCAAATACTGTGTGGAAAAAAAATGCAACACCCACCATTTTAATCTGTAGGGCCTTTGCTTTAAAAAATATATATAATGTTTGGGGGTTCAACATAATTTTCTTGCAAAAAAAAAAAAATGTTTTCATGTAAACAAAAAGTGTCAGAAAGGGCTTTGTCTATAAGTGGTTAGAAGAGTGGATGTAAGCTTCCTAATGTTGTGTATAAAATGCCAGAACAGTTCAAAACCCCCACAAATGACCCCATTTTGGAAAGTAGACACCCCAAGCTATATACTGAGAGGCATGTCGAGTCCATTGAATATTTTATATGTTGACACAAGTTGCGGAAAAAAGACAATTTATTTATTTTTATTTATTTTTTTGCACAAAGTTGTCACTAAATGATAAATTGCTCAAACATGCCATGGGAATATGTGGAATTACACCCCAAAATACATTCTGTTGCTTCTCCTGAGTACGGGGATACCACATGTGTGAGATTTTTTGGGAGCCTAGCCGCGTACGGGACCCCAAAAACCAAGCACCGCCTTCAGGCTTTCTAAGGGTGTAAATTTTTGATTTCACTCCTCACTGCCTATCACAGTTTCGGAGGCCATGGAATGCCCAGATGGCACAAACCCCCCCCAGATGACCCCATTTTGGAAAGTAGACACCCCAAGCTATTTTCTGAGAGGTATAGTGAGTATTTTTCAGATCTCGCTTTTTGTCACAAAGTTTTGAAAATTGAAAAAAAAAAAATGTACTTTCTTCATTTTCAAAAACAAATGAGAGCTGTAAAATACTCACCATGCCTCTCAGCAAATAGCTTGGGGTGTCTACTTTCCAAAATGGGGTCATTTGGGGGGGTTTTTGTGCTATTTTGGCATTTTATGGCCTTCGAAACTGTGATAGGTAGTGAGGAGTGAAATCAAAAATTTGTGCCCTTTGAAATCCTGAAGGCGGTGCTTGGTTTTCGGGGTCCTGTATGCGGCTAGGCTCCTAAAAAGTCCCACACATGTGGTAGCCCCGTACCCAGGAGAAGCAGCAAAATGTATTTTGGGGTGCAATTTCACATATAACCATGGCATGTGTGAGCAATATATCACTTAGTGACAACTTTTTGTAATTTTTTTTTTTTGGCATTATTCAATCACTTGGGACAAAAAAAAAGATTCAATGGGCTCAACATGCCTCTCAGCAATTTCCTTGGGGTGTCTACTTTCTAAAATGGGGTCATTTGGGGGGGTTTTGTGCTATTTTGGCATTTTATGGCCTTCGAAACTGTGATAAGTAGTGAGGAGTGAAATCAAAAATTTGCGCCCTTAGAAATCCTGAAGGCGGTGCTTGGTTTTTGGGGGCCCGTACGCGGCTAGGCTCTCAAAAAGTCCCACACATGTGGTATCCCCGTACTCAGGAGAAGCAGCAAAATGTATTTTGGGGTGCAATTCCACATATAACCATGGAATGTGTGAGAAATATATCATTTAGTGACAACTTTTTGTAATTTTTTATTTTTTTTTTGTCATTATTCAATCACCAAAAAAAATATTCAATGGGCTCAACATGCCTCTCAGCAATTTCCTTGGGATGTCTACTTTCCAAAATAGGGTCATTTGGGGGGGGGGGGGTTGTACTGCCCTGCCATTTTAGCACCTCAAGAAATGAGATAGGCAGTTATAAATTAAAAGCTGTGTAAATTCCAGAAAATGTACCCTAGATTGTAGACGCTATAACTTTTGCGCAAACCAATAAATATATGCTTATTGACATTTTTTTTTACTAAACACATGTGGCTGAATACATTTTGGCCTAAATGTATGACTAAAATTGAGTTTATTCGATTTTTCTTATAACAAAAAGTAGAAAATATCATTTTTTTTCTAAATTTTCTGTCTTTTTCCGTTTATATCGCACAAAATTAAAATCGCACAGGCAATCAAATACCATGAAAAGAAAGCTCTATTTGTGGGAAGAAAAGGACGCAAATTTTGTTTCGGTACAACATTGCATGTCCGCACAATTTCCAGTTTTGAAAACACCTCTGGTCCTTTAGCTACAAAATGGTCCTGGGCTTAAGTGGTTAAACAATGTACATGTTCAAAATTACAAACAGATTCTACCTAAGAACAAACCTACAGTCCCTGTCTTGTTTGCACCGCCTGTATACTGCTGTTCAGAGTATATAGGGCCTTTTTTATTTTGTGTGCGGGGTTCCCCTTAATATCCATACAAGACCTAAAGGGGCTGGTAATGGGCTGGGGTAGGGGGTGATGGGGTAGCTATGCCATTTTTCTCAAAGATTTTCATCCATATTCCCGGGACCAGACATTACATTAAAGCCGCAAGCAGTTTTAAATGGCTTTTTTTACTTTAGAAATGTCATTTTGTGCAGGGACAGTTCTAAACACGGGAAACACATGGCACTTCACAGGAATACTTTAGACACCCCGCAGGTACGATATTTAAAGGAATATTTGACTATTTTTTTTTTTCACTTTATGCATCATTAAAATGACTGCTCCCGAAAAACAGCAGTTTTTAAAACTTCTTTTTGCATTGATACATGTCCCCTGGGGCAGAACCCGGGTCCCCAAACCCTTTTTAGGACAATAACATGCATATTAGTCGTTATAATTAGCACTTTAGATTTCAAACGTTCGCATCCATTGTATTTAATAGGGTTCTAATGTTCGTGCGAACTTTCGGTCCGTTCGCGGGTTCTGGTGCGAACCGAACCCGGGGGTGTTCGGCTCATCCCTACTGCTGCAACTCTAATGTGAGATAAACACATCAAAACAAATATAAACTAACCGAGCTGCGCTGCAAATTACTATTAACAAAAATAATATGAATCTTGTTTCTCCTTATTTATCACTTTTTTCACGATTTAGATATCACATCATTTACTATTACCTAATTTATGGTGTATTTCATATTATTATTTATTTAAGATTCATATGATTTTTGTTAATAGTAATTTGCAGCGCAGCTCGGTTAGTTTTAATAAGATTGTAGGATAACATTTGTTATTGAAGTTTTCATAGACTTTATTTTTTGCTTACAAACTATTTTTATTAGGTACAAAAAGGTGGTACAAAAAGAGTTGACATATGCCAATAATTACAATACAAGCAAATTGCATATAAGGAAAATCAAAAAATATTATGCATTAAGGTAGATATACTTTGTTTTAGTCTATGTTCACTATTACTATAACTATTAAGCTTATTATATATTAACACATCATATAATCATAGGCGTTCCCACGGGGTGTGCCTGGGCACACCCTAATGTGTGTCCCAAGATCTTCTGTAATATGCTGGAAGATAGTGTATAGCACACTGCCTGTTTCACATTGAGCAGTCAGGGAGGCTTGTAACAGCCGCTCAGTGTGTGAAACTGTAATGTAATGTCACTGCTTGTAGAGACAAGCTGTCAAATCTCGGAGGTGATGTCGGGAGTGGGCAGGACCAAACAGCTACCAAACACAAGCCAACGGGATAGGGGCTGGGCGGGCCGCTCCGTGTATGTGGCTCCGCCCCCTTTTAAAGCAGCCCAATCATTGACTGGTGTTTGATAGCTGATAGAAAGGGGGTGGAGCCACATTCACGGAGTGGCCCGCCCAGCCCCTATTCCATTGGTTTATGTTTGATAGCTGTTTGGTCCCGCCCACACCCGAAATCACTGCTGAGTTTGACAGCTCCTCTCTCTCTGCAAGCATTTACATTACATAACAGTTTCACGCACTTAGCGGCTCATACATGCCTTGCTGACTGCTCAGTGTGAAACTCCCCCTCTCCTAGATCAGTGCCTATCGGTGCCATCTATCAATGCCCATCAGCTTAACCTATCAGTGCCACCTGTCAGTGCCACATGTCAGTGCTAGTGCCCATCAGTGCCACCTGTCAGTGCCAATCAGTGCCAACCAATGCCACCTGTCAGTGCTAGTGCCCATCTGTACCACCTGTCAGTGCCCATCTGTTCTACCTGTTAGTGCCAAGTAGTGCCCATCAGTGCCACCTGTCAGTGCCAATCAGTGCCAACCAATGCCAACTATCAGTGCCACCTGTCAGTGCCAGCACCACCTGTCAGTGGCAATCAGTGCCCATCAGTGCCACCTGTCAGTGCCCATCAGTGCCACCTGTTAGTGCCAATCAGTGCAAACCAATGCCACCTATCAGTGACAATCAGTGCCACCTGTCAGTGCCAATCATTGCTGCCAATCAGTGCCAACCAATTCCACCCATCAGTGCCAATCAGTGCCCATCAGTGCTGCCTATCAGTGCCAATCAGTGCTTCCAATCAGTGCCACCTATCAGTGCCCATCAGTACTGCCTATCAGTGCTAATCAGTGCTTCCAAGCAGTGCCACCTATCAGTGCCCATGAGCGCTGTTTATCAGTGCCCATCAATGCTACCAATCAGTGTTGCCTATCTGCCAATCAGTGCTGTCAGTCAGTGCCAATCAGTGCCCATCAGTGCCGCCTATCAGTGCCAACCAATTTAATCAATCAGTGCCCATCAGTGCTGCCTATCAGTGCCCATCATTGCTGCCAATCAATGCCGCCTATCAGTGCCAACGAATGACACCTGCAGTGCCAATCAGTGCTGCCCATCAGTGTTTACAATCAGTGCCAATCAGTGTTTCCTATCAGTGTCAATCTGTGGCCATCAGTGCTGCCTATCAGTGCCTATCAGTGCTGCCAATTAGTGCCCAGTGCTGCCAATCAGTGCCACTAAATACCGACAATCAGTACCACCTATCTGTGCCAATCAGGGCCCATGTGCCAATCAGGGCCCATCAGTGCTGCCTATTAGTGCTACCCATCAGTGGTGCCAATCAGTGCTGCCAATTAGTTCCAATCAAGCAGTTCCCATCAGTGCTCCAAACCAGTGCCGCCTATCAGTGGCCATCAGTGCTGCCAATTAGTGCCCATCAGTGCTGCCAATCAGTGCCACTAAATGCTGCCAGTGTCACCTATCTGTGCCAATCAGGGCTCATCAGTGCTGCCTATCAGTGCCACCAATCAGTACTGCCAATTAGTGCCAATCAGTGCCATCAAACAGTACCTATCAGTGCCCATCAGTTCTGCCAACCAGCCCTGCCTATCAGTGGCTAGGGATGAGCTTCGAGTTCGAGTCGAACTCATGTTCGACTCGAACATTGCCTGTTCGCCCGTTCGCCAAACAGCGAACAAATTGGGGTGTTCGCGGCAAATTCGAAAAATCTGTGGGAGAAATCTAAAGTGCTAATTATAAAGGCTTATATGCAAGTTATTGTCCTAAAAAGTGTTTGGGGACCGGGGTCCTGCCCCAGGGGACATGTATCAATGCAAAAATAAGTTTTAAAAACGGCCGTTTTTTCGGGAGCAGTGATTTTAATAATGCTTAAAATAAAAAAATAAAAGTGAAATATTCCTTTAAATTTCGTACCTGGGGGGTGTGTATGATATGCATGTGAAGTGGCGCATGTTTCCCGTGCTTAGAACTGTCCCTGCAAAAAATGACATTTTTGGAAGAAAAAAAGTCTTTTAAAACTGACTCGCGGCTATTAATGAATTGTCGGCTCCCGGCAATACATACAAAAGTCATTGATAAAAAAAAAAAAAAAGCGTGGGGGTTCCCCAGAATTCAATTACCAGGCCCTTCAGGTCTGGAATGGATATTAAGGGGAACCCCGCCACAAATTTAAAAAAAAATTGACGTGGGGTTCCCCCAAATATCCATTCCAGGCCCTTCAGATCTGGCATGGATTTTAAGGGGAACTCCACCCCAAATTTAAAAAAAATGGCGTGAAGTCCCCCTAAAAATCCATACCAGACCCCTTATCCGAGCACGCAACCTGGCCAGCCGCAGGGGAAAAGGGGGGGATGAGAGAGCGGCCCCCCCTCCCTCCTGAACCGTACCAAGCCACATGCCCTCAACATGGGGAGGATGTCCCTATGTTGATGGGGACAAGGGCCTCATCCCCACAACCCTTGCCCGGTGGTTGTGGGGGTCTGCGGGCGGGGGGCTTATCGGAATCTGGAAGACCCCTTTAACAAAGGGGACCCCCAGATCCGGCCCCCCCTCTATGTGAATTGGTAAGGGGTACATTGTACCCCTACCATTTCACGAAGAAAGCGTAAAAAAATGTTTAAAAAAAACACACAAACACCTTGAAAAAGTCCTTTATTTAAAATAATAATAAAAAAAAACATTCCAGGGCTGAAATCCAGTGTCCCGCGGCGATCCCGATGTCCAGCACTGTCCTTCATTGGTTGTGCCTGAGCGGACCTGATGGGGAACTCCCTCTCAGTATTTTAAATGTATAGACCCGCCCCTTCTAAAGTTCCCCATCAGGTCTGCTCAGCGGACCAGATGCGGAACATGAGAAGGGGCGGGTCTATACATGTATTACCAAAGTGAGAGCAGTTCCCCATCAGGTCCGCCCCCTCGGTATGTCGGACCCGCCTACGTCATTGGCTTGAGCGGGGAACTTCCTTCACTGTGTAATTTAAATTTACATAGTGAAGGAAGTTCCCCACTCAAGCCAATGACGTAGGCGGGTCCGACATACCGAGGGGGCGGACCTGATGGGGTACTGCTCTCACTTTGGCAATACATGTATAGACCCGCCCCTTCTCATGTTCCGCATCTGGTCCGCTGAGCGGACCTGATGGGGAACTTTAGAAGGGGCGGGTCTATACATTTAAAATACTGAGAGGGAGTTCCCCATCAGGTCCGCTCAGGCACAACCAATAAAGGACAGCGCTGGACATCGGGATCGCCGCAGGACACTGGATTTCACCGCTGGAATGTTTTTGTTTTTTTTTAAATAAAGGACTTTTTCAAGGTGTTTGTGTGTTTTTTTAAACATTTTTTTACGCTTTCTTCGTGAAATGGTAGGGGTACAATGTACCCCTTACCAATTCACATAGGGGGGGGGGCCGGGATCTGGGGGTCCCCTTTGTTAAAGGGGTCTTCCAGATTCCGATAAGCCCCCCGCCCGCAGACCCCCACAACCACCGGGCAAGGGTTGTGGGGATGAGGCCCTTGTCCCCATCAACATGGGGACATCCTCCCCATGTTGAGGGCATGTGGCTTGGTACGGTTCAGGAGGGAGGGGGGGCCGCTCTCTCGTCCCCCCCTTTTCCCCTGCGGCCGGCCAGGTTGCGTGCTCGGATAAGGGGTCTGGTATGGATTTTTAGGGGGACTCCACGCCATTGTTTTAAAATTCGGGGTGGAGTTCCCCTTAAAATCCATGCCAGATCTGAAGGGCCAGGAATGGATATTTGGGGGAACCCCACGTCAAATTTTTTTTTAATTTGCGGCGGGGTTCCCCTTAATATCCATTCCAGACCTGAAGGGCCTGGTAATTGAATTCTGGGGAACCCCCACGCTTTTTTTTTTTATTTTTATCAATGACTTTTGTATGTATTGCCGGGAGCCGACAATTCATTAATAGCCGCGAGTCAGTTTTAAAAGACTTTTTTTCTTTCAAAAATGACATTTTTTGCAGGGACAGTTCTAAGCACGGGAAACATGCGCCACTTCACATGCATATCATACACGCACCCCCCAGGTACGAAATTTAAAGGAATATTTCACTTTTATTTTTTCATTTTAAGCATTATTAAAATCACTGCTCCCGAAAAAACGGCCGTTTTTAAAACTTCTTTTTGCATTGATACATGTCCCCTGGGGCAGGACCCGGGTCCCCAAACACTTTTTAGGACAATAACTTGCATATAAGCCTTTATAATTAACACTTTAGATTTCGAACGTTCAAGTCCATTGTATTTAATAGGGTTCTAAAGTTTACACGAACATTTTGTCTGTTCGCAGGTTCTGGTGCTAACCGAACAGGGGGGTGTTCGGCTCATCCCTGTCAGTGGCCATCAATGCTGCCAATCAGTGGCCATCAGTTCTGCCAATCAGTGCCCATCAGTGCTGGCTATCAGTGCTGCCTACCAGTGCCCATGAGTGCTGCCTATCAGTGCTGCCAATCAGCTCCCATCAGTGCTGCCAATCAGTGCTGTCAATCACTGCCCATCAGTGCTGCCTGTCAGTGCCCATCAGTGCACTGAGTGCAGAGATGGGGAGTTGAACTCCGCAGACAGGCACATTGTCTATTGGGGGGCCGGCCTGGTGGGGCACAACTGAAATCCGTTGATGTTTATTAATGCCACATGCCGATCTTTAGTATAATAATAGGTAATCACCACACTACTATTTACAATAAACTATTGGAGGTAAATTAAAAAAGTGTCAGTAAAAGGCTTGCGTCTAAGCAATGATATGAGTTCCCACACCACAAAAAAAATAAAATGTAGCACTAACTTACTAATCAATAACTTAACAAATAATGGTGGAACCCTCTAATGTATGTAAATCTCAATAAACTTCAATATTACCACAATACCCGTCTCTGTGATATGTAACGTCACATATAATACACATCAAACTAAAAAAAAAGACATAGAAAAAATTAAACTTAGCAAGGATGGTGGAAACACCTCCTATAGATATTTGCCATACAGATTAACTTCAAGTGCAACAACTTTTTAGATGGGAGGTTCCCACCATTATAGCACTTTGGAATTTTTTTGGGGGGATTGTTACACTTACTGTAGTAACTAAAACATATAAAATTATTATAATGTGAATTTTTGCACTTGAAGTTAATTTTCCACCACCCTTGCTAAGTCCATGTCGTTATGGAACAGGAAGGGGCCATCCCCAAACTGTTCCCACAAAGTTGGGAGCATGAAATTGTCCAAATTGTCTTGGTATGCTGACGCCAAGCCCAACCCCTGAAAAACAACCCCACACCATAATCCCCCCTCCACCAAATGATTTGGACCAGTGTACAAGGCAAGATCCATAAATAAATGGATGAGCAAGTTTGGGGTGAAGGAACTTGACTGGCCTTCACATTAGTGGAGTGGAGACTGTGAGTCAGCCCTTCTCATCCAACATCAGTGCCTGACCTCACAAATGAACTTCTGGAAGAATGGTCAAACATTCCCATAGACACACTCCTAAACCTTGTGGACAGCCTTTCCCAGAAGAGTTGAAGCGATTATAGCTGCAAAGGGTGGGCCAACTTAATATTGAACCCTATGCACTAAGACTGGGATGCCATTCAAGTTCATTTGTATAGGCAGGGCGTCGCAATACTTCTGGTTATTTAGTGTAAATATATATATATATATATATATATATATATACGCATGTGTGTTTGAGCTTTGTGGTGCTTTGGGGTGCACACCCTAATGCATATAATACTTGTCTGTCTTCTGTGAATAGTAATATCAATCAGGATTTAAAAAAGAGTTTGGATTGTTTAAACCAAGGGTCCCATTTTTTATTATATAAATGATTAGTATTCTGTAGTGTATTTAAAAGTGCATCACAGCACTATTGGTACAAGTGTGATTTTATTTCTTTGCTGAGCCAAGTAAAAATCAGTATTACACGATCTAGCCTCCTTTCTTACATGCTTTTCCAATTTAAACTTGGATCATAATGAATACCACTGGAGACTGCAGAGATATCGCATTGCTGGATCACATATGCTGTACTGTGCTGTACTAACAAGCTAAAAAAAGTCTTCAACATAGTAGTTACATTCAACTAGACTTTTTCTACAATTAGATATTTTATCCCAGGTATTATTTTAATGAAACATACAGATTAAAGAATAATGAAAATGACTTTTGATGATACACTAACATGACATTTCTTTGTTAGGGTTACCATATACTGTACTTTAGAAGTGATATATACTGTCGTTTATACTACATTGTTTGTAAACGTATCAGAATTCCAGACTGACAAAATTATTATATATACTGCATATACTATATTACTAATTAAATTAGCCTTTCAAAAGATAAAAGTTGACTCAAACTCCAGGGATTAGTGTGTTGTTTACAGGCTCAGTTTGAGTTGCCTTACCTCTCTAAAAGAACTAAAAGAACAGCCATTGTCTATGCCAGACTTTTTAACCGGGGTACCACAGCACTCTGGAGTAGGGATGAGCTTCGTGTTCGAGTCGAACATACGTTCGACTCGAACATCGGCTGTTCGATCGTTCGACGAAGATCGAACGATTTGGGCCGTTCGCGCCAAATTCGAGTGACGCGAACGGCCCACAATGCACTACGCCATCGCAGTGTCATCCAGGCGCTGTGATTGGCCAAGCATGCACTGTGACCCCGCATGCTTGGCCAATCACAGCGCCGGCAGCGAGGAGAGCAATGATTGGCCACAGGCAGGATGCCTGTGGCCAATTATTGCTGAGGGTGTTTAGTACACGCCCCACACTATAAAAGGCCGCCAGCACGGCGGCCTAGTGTAGTGTGTTCCGGAGCAGGGATAGAGCAGCATAGGCAGGGACAGTGACTGTTATTTCTTTCTTGCTTAACCTGGATTCCTTTAGTTTAGGGAAAGAGAAGGATAGGTAGGGAGAGTGTCAGTGTGTTTTGTGCTTGTGCTATAGTGTGCTTAAAAAAAACATTTATTCTAGGGACAGAAAACTGTAGGTAGGGACAGTGTCAGTTTCTTTCACTCTGCAAGTCCTTGTTTCCAGGGACCTGGAAGGACAGTGAGTGAATTGTCCTTGTGCTATATTGTGCTTAAAAAAAACATTTATTCTAGGGACAGAAAACTGTAGGTAGGGAGAGTGTCAGTTTCTTTCACTCTGCAAGTCCTTGTTTCCAGGGACCTGTAAGGACAGTGAGTGAATTGTCCTTGTGCTATATTGTGCTTAAAAAAAACATTTATTCTAGGGACAGAAAACTGTAGGTAGGGAGAGTGTCAGTTTATTTCACTCTGCAAGTCCTTGTTTCCAGGGACCTGGAAGGACAGTGAGTGAATTCTCCTTGTGCTATATTGTGCTTAAAAAAAACATTTATTCTAGGGACAGAAAACTGTAGGTAGGGACAGTGTCAGTTTCTTTCACTCTGCAAGTCCTTGTTTCCAGGGACCTGTAAGGACAGTGAGTGAATTGTCCTTGTGCTATATTGTGATTAAAAAAAACATTTTTTCTAGGGACAGAAAACTGTAGGTAGGGAGAGTGTTTTTTTTCTTTCACTCTGCAAGTCCTTGTTTCCAGGGACCTGTAAGGACAGTGAGTGAATTGTCCTTGTGCTATATTGTGCTTAAAAAAAACATTTATTCTAGGGACAGAAAACTGTAGGTAGGGAGAGTGTCAGTTTATTTCACTCTGCAAGTCCTTGTTTCCAGGGACCTGGAAGGACAGTGAGTGAATTGTCCTTGTGCTATATTGTGATTAAAAAAAACATTTATTCTAGGGACAGAAAACTGTAGGTAGGGAGAGTGTCAGTTTATTTCACTCTGCAAGTCCTTGTTTCCAGGGACCTGTAAGGACAGTGAGTGAATTGTCCTTGTGCTATATTGTGATTAAAAAAAACATTTTTTCTAGGGACAGAAAACTGTAGGTAGGGAGAGTGTTTTTTTTCTTTCACTCTGCAAGTCCTTGTTTCCAGGGACCTGTAAGGACAGTGAGTGAATTGTCCTTGTGCTATATTGTGCTTAAAAAAAACATTTATTCTAGGGACAGAAAACTGTAGGTAGGGAGAGTGTCAGTTTATTTCACTCTGCAAGTCCTTGTTTCCAGGGACCTGGAAGGACAGTGAGTGAATTGTCCTTGTGTTATATTGTGATTAAAAAAAACATTTTTTCTAGGGACAGAAAACTGTAGGTAGGGAGAGTGTTTTTTTTCTTTCACTCTGCAAGTCCTTGTTTCCAGGGACCTGTAAGGACAGTGAGTGAATTGTCCTTGTGCTATATTGTGATTAAAAAAAACATTTTTTCTAGGGACAGAAAACTGTAGGTAGGGAGAGTGTTTTTTTTCTTTCACTCTGCAAGTCCTTGTTTCCAGGGACCTGTAAGGACAGTGAGTGAATTGTCCTTGTGCTATATTGTGCTTAAAAAAAACATTTATTCTAGGGACAGAAAACTGTAGGTAGGGAGAGTGTCAGTTTATTTCACTCTGCAAGTCCTTGTTTCCAGGGACCTGGAAGGACAGTGAGTGAATTGTCCTTGTGCTATATTGTGATTAAAAAAAACATTTTTTCTAGGGACAGAAAACTGTAGGTAGGGAGAGTGTTTTTTTTCTTTCACTCTGCAAGTCCTTGTTTCCAGGGACCTGGAAGGACAGTGAGTGAATTCTCCTTGTGCTATATTGTGCTTAAAAAAAACATTTATTCTAGGGACAGAAAACTGTAGGTAGGGAGAGTGTCAGTTTATTTCACTCTGCAAGTCCTTGTTTCCAGGGACCTGTAAGGACAGTGAGTGAATTGTCCTTGTGCTATATTGTGATTAAAAAAAACATTTTTTCTAGGGACAGAAAACTGTAGGTAGGGAGAGTGTTTTTTTTCTTTCACTCTGCAAGTCCTTGTTTCCAGGGACCTGTAAGGACAGTGAGTGAATTGTCCTTGTGCTATATTGTGATTAAAAAAAACATTTTTTCTAGGGACAGAAAACTGTAGGTAGGGAGAGTGTTTTTTTTCCTTCACTCTGCAAGTCCTTGTTTCCAGGGACCTGGAAGGACAGTGAGTGAATTGTCCTTGTGTTATATTGTGATTAAAAAAAACATTTTTTCTAGGGACAGAAAACTGTAGGTAGGGAGAGTGTTTTTTTTCTTTCACTCTGCAAGTCCTTGTTTCCAGGGACCTGTAAGGACAGTGAGTGAATTGTCCTTGTGCTATATTGTGATTAAAAAAAACATTTTTTCTAGGGACAGAAAACTGTAGGTAGGGAGAGTGTTTTTTTTCTTTCACTCTGCAAGTCCTTGTTTCCAGGGACCTGTAAGGACAGTGAGTGAATTGTCCTTGTGCTATATTGTGCTTAAAAAAAACATTTATTCTAGGGACAGAAAACTGTAGGTAGGGAGAGTGTCAGTTTATTTCACTCTGCAAGTCCTTGTTTCCAGGGACCTGGAAGGACAGTGAGTGAATTGTCCTTGTGCTATATTGTGATTAAAAAAAACATTTTTTCTAGGGACAGAAAACTGTAGGTAGGGAGAGTGTTTTTTTTCTTTCACTCTGCAAGTCCTTGTTTCCAGGGACCTGGAAGGACAGTGAGTGAATTCTCCTTGTGCTATATTGTGCTTAAAAAAAACATTTATTCTAGGGACAGAAAACTGTAGGTAGGGAGAGTGTCAGTTTATTTCACTCTGCAAGTCCTTGTTTCCAGGGACCTGTAAGGACAGTGAGTGAATTGTCCTTGTGCTATATTGTGATTAAAAAAAACATTTTTTCTAGGGACAGAAAACTGTAGGTAGGGAGAGTGTTTTTTTTCTTTCACTCTGCAAGTCCTTGTTTCCAGGGACCTGTAAGGACAGTGAGTGAATTGTCCTTGTGCTCTATTGTGATTAAAAAAAAACATTTATTCTAGGGACAGAAAACTGTAGGTAGGGAGAGTGTTTTTTTTCTTTCACTCTGCAAGTCCTTGTTTCCAGGGACCTGTAAGGACAGTGAGTGAATTGTCCTTGTGCTATATTGTGCTTAAAAAAAACATTTATTCTAGGGACAGAAAACTGTAGGTAGGGAGAGTGTCAGTTTATTTCACTCTGCAAGTCCTTGTTTCCAGGGACCTGTAAGGACAGTGAGTGAATTGTCCTTGTGCTATATTGTGATTAAAAAAAACATTTTTTCTAGGGACAGAAAACTGTAGGTAGGGAGAGTGTTTTTTTTCTTTCACTCTGCAAGTCCTTGTTTCCAGGGACCTGTAAGGACAGTGAGTGAATTGTCCTTGTGCTATATTGTGCTTAAAAAAAACATTTATTCTAGGGACAGAAAACTGTAGGTAGGGAGAGTGTTTTTTTTCTTTCACTCTGCAAGTCCTTGTTTCCAGGGACCTGTAAGGACAGTGAGTGAATTGTCCTTGTGCTATATTGTGCTTAAAAAAAACATTTATTCTAGGGACAGAAAACTGTAGGTAGGGAGAGTGTTTTTTTTCTTTCACTCTGCAAGTCCTTGTTTCCAGGGACCTGTAAGGACAGTGAGTGAATTGTCCTTGTGCTATATTGTGATTAAAAAAAACATTTTTTCTAGGGACAGAAAACTGTAGGTAGGGAGAGTGTTTTTTTTCTTTCACTCTGCAAGTCCTTGTTTCCAGGGACCTGTAAGGACAGTGAGTGAATTGTTCTTGTGCTATATTGTGATTAAAAAAACATTTTTTCTAGGGACAGAAAACTGTAGGTAGGGAGAGTGTTTTTTTTCTTTCACTCTGCAAGTCCTTGTTTCCAGGGACCTGTAAGGACAGTGAGTGAATTGTCCTTGTGCTATATTGTGCTTAAAAAAAATATTTTTTCTAGGGACAGAAAACTGTAGGTAGGGAGAGTGTCAGTTTCTTTCACTGTGAAAGTCCTTGTTTCAAGGGACAGAGAAGGACACCTGAAGGTAGCCCTTATTGCTTTTTTCCCATCTCCCTGCAGGCCATCTATTAGAATGTCTGGAAGGCAAACAAGGAGAGGCAGACAGTCAGGAGGCAATAAAAGAGGGCAAGCAGGCTCTGTGTCTGGGGGCAACAGTGCTGGTCGTGGACGCGGTGCATTGTCATCAGCACATGGCCATGGGACACGCTTGTCCTTCTTTTCGGCAGCTGGACATGTTGAGCCACATCATGCCGAAGACTTGGTAGAGTGGATGACCAAGCCCTCCTCCTCCTCCTCATCCTCTCTCACCCAGGCTCAGGGTACTGGAAAAGCAGCTGCCAAAGCGTCGTCTTCCCTGGTATCAATGTCAGACAAATCATCAGTCACTCCTTCCCTAGACCCACCATGTCCTCCTCCTGAGGAGTCCCCCGAACTGTTTCAGCACAGTGTTGGGTACATGCTCCAGGAGGATGCCCAGCGTTTCGAAGGGTCTGATGATGAAACCCAGCTAGAGGAAGGCAGTAGCGTGAGAGCAGACAGAGGGGATGCTCAAGAAGGACACCAATCTGGCAGTCATGTTCCAGCAGCTGCAGCATACTGCCAGATTGGCTCCAGTGATGAGGAGGGAGGGGATGATGAGGTCACTGACTCCACGTGGGTGCCTAATAGGAGAGAGGAGGAGGAGGAGGATGAGGAGGAGGCACATCTCCAACGAGGCAGGATGCCCTTTGGTGGCCAGCGTAAGGGCAGTACACCGACGGAATCACACCGCAGAGCTCCGCCTGTGCAGGGCGCTGCCTCTGCCCGTCATTCAAAAAGTTCTTTGGTGTGGGCCTTTTTTGAGGCTAGTGCATCAGATCGCACAGCTGCTGTTTGCAACATATGTCTCAAGCGTATATCGCGTGGCCAAAACATCAGCCGCTTGGGTACCACATGCCTGACCAGACATATGTTGACCTGCCATGCAGCTCGTTGGCAAGCCTACCTCAAAGACCCACACCAAAGAACAAAGCGGACCTCTCCTTGCACCGCATCAGCTGGGATCTCCAACCCCACTATAACTTCAGTCCTCTCTGAAACATGCACTGAGAGGAATGAAGGTGTAGAATTAGGTGTGTCACAGCCAAGTACTTGCGCCCACTCTGCTAGCAGTACACCGACGTCCGATTCTAGCAGGCAAATTTCCCTGCCCCAGCTGCTGGACCGTCGAAAGAAGTTCACTCCCAGCCATCCACATGCCCAGCGGTTGAATGCTAGCTTGGCTAAATTGCTAGCGCTTCAACTGCTGCCTTTTCAGTTGGTAGACTCGGCCCCCTTCCGTGAGTTTGTGCAATGTGCAGTTCCTCAGTGGCAGGTTCCCAAACGCCACTTTTTCTCACGGAAGGCTATTCCGGCTCTCTACCGGCATGTGGAAGGCAATGTCTTGGCCTCGCTGGACAGGGCGGTCAGCGGTAAGGTGCATATTACCGCTGACTCATGGTCCAGCAGGCATGGACAGGGACGTTACCTTTCTTTCACGGCCCATTGGGTCACTCTTTTGGCAGCTGGGAAGGATTCAGGACAAGGTGCAGTAGTGTTGGAGGTTGTCCCACCGCCACGCCTCCAAAATGCTACTACTGGTTGTGACACACCTTTCTCCTCCACCCCCTCCTCTTCTTCTTCCTCCATGGCCTCTTCCTGTGGTTTGTCCTATGAACCAGCGGTGCTTCGTAGCCGTTCACGGGGCTACGCAAGTACGCAGGCAAAAAGATGCCATGCCGTGCTTGCGCTGGTGTGTTTGGGGGACAGAAGCCACACTGGGGCAGAGGTCCTGTCTGCTCTGCAGGGCCAGGCCGAGAGGTGGTTGACGCCACGCCAGCTTAAGCCAGGAATGGTGGTTTGCGACAATGGCACCAACCTCCTCTCCGCCCTCCGACAGGGACAACTGACCCATGTGCCCTGTGTGGCTCACGTCCTTAACCTGGTGGTGCAGCGCTTCTTGGGCAGGTACCCGGGCTTACAGGATGTCCTGAGGCAGGCCAGGAAAGTCTGTGTGCATTTCCGCAGATCTTATAATGCCAGTGCTCGCCTGGCTGAGCTGCAAAAGGAGTTGAACCTGCCCAAGAACCGCCTTATATGTGACATGCCCACCAGGTGGAACTCAACGTTGGCCATGCTGCAGCGGCTGCACACGCAGCAGAGGGCCATCAATGAGTACCTGTGCGACTACGGCACCAGGACAGGGTCAGGGGAGCTTGGTTTTTTTTCTCCACGCCAGTGGGGCATGATCAGGGATGCATGCACTGTCCTGGCACCATTTGAGGAGGCCACGAGGATGGTGAGCAGTGACAGTGCATGCATCAGTGACACTGTACCTCTTGTCCACCTGTTGGAGCACACGCTGCGTGGAATAATGGACAGGGCACTTGAGGCAGAACAGAGGCAGGAAGAGGAGGACTTCCTTGCCTCTCAAGGCCCCCTTTACCCAGACAGTGTTCCTTCTGTCCCACCCATCGCACAGGAAGAGGAGGAGGAGGAGGAGGAGGAGGAGGAGGATTGTGTCAGCATGGAGGTGGAGGCTGGCACTCAGCATCATCAGCAGCAGTCTTTTAGGGATGATTTACAGTCCCAAGAAACCAGTGGACTTGTACGTGGCTGGGAGGAGGTGGCTGCGGATCATGTCGTCCTTAGTGACCCAGAAGACTCCGGAGCGAATGCCTCAGCAAACCTACGCTGCATGGCCTCCCTGATCCTGCAAAGTCTGCGGAAGGATCCTCGTATTCTTCGGATCAAGGAGAGGGACCATTACTGGCTGGCCACTCTCCTTGATCCACGGTACAAGGGTAAGGTTGCGGACCTTATGTTACCGTCGCAGAGGGAGCAGAGGATGAGACAACTCCGGGAGGCCTTGCAGAAAGGTCTGTGCAACGCGTTCCCAGAGACTGGGAGGTTGCAAACTCCTGGTCCTGGACAACGAGTTGCTGAGGCTTCGGCCAGTCAAAGAAGGAGCGGTGGGGAAGGTGGCCGTCTGACCGATGCGTTCAGACAATTCTTTAGTCCGCAGCCCCAAAGTATGATCGGTTCCAGCAACCATCGCCAGCGTCTGATAAACATGGTGCAGGAATATCTAGGGGCAAGGTCAGACTTGGACACCTTCCCCACCGAAAATCCTCTGGCTTACTGGGTCTTGAGGATGGATCACTGGCCAGAGCTTGCACAGTATGCAATTGAGCTACTGGCCTGTCCTGCATCCAGCGTTCTTTCGGAACGCACATTCAGTGCTGCTGGAGGATTTGTCACGGATCACAGGGTGCGCCTGTCCACCGACTCGGTTGATCGACTGACTTTCATCAAGATGAACCAGTCTTGGATCACCACCAGCTACCACACACCTGATGCTGATATAACAGACTAATTGATTTTAACATGTCACATCCCTTCAAGACTGATGCTGATGCTGAGTGCCTGTGCTGTTATGTTGACTGGCTATCCTCCTCCTCCGAGTCCTCAATGATACGATTGATGATGATAGCTTGTAAGATCATTTTTGTTTATGGGTGCCGCCACCAGTGCCTAACGCCCAATTTTTCAGCCCCTGTTTAACAGGGGCGTGTAATTACAATTTTTGAAGCAATACTTTGCAACAGGGCTCATTGCTGTGCTCCAAGTACAGTATCTGTGAGGAGTTGCAGTGTTGTGCCACCAGTGCCTAAGGCCCAATTTTTCAGCCCCTGTTTAACAGGGGCGTGTCATTACAATTTTTGAAGCAATACTTTGCAACAGGGCTCATTGGTGTGCTCCAAGTACAGTATCTGTGAGGAGTTGCAGT
Source organism: Rana muscosa (assembly GCA_029206835.1). NCBI lineage: Eukaryota > Metazoa > Chordata > Amphibia > Anura > Ranidae > Rana > Rana muscosa. The sequence continues at coordinate 913,515,597 of CM055118.1, forward strand.
GTTGTGCCACCAGTGCCTAAGGCCCAATTTTTCAGCCCCTGTTTAACAGGGGCGTGTCATTACAATTTTTGAAGCAATACTTTGCAACAGGGCTCATTGCTGTGCTCCAAGTACAGTATCTGTGAGGGGTTGCAGTGTTGTGCCACCAGTGCCTAAGGCCCAATTTTTCAGCCCCTGTTCAACAGGGGCATGTAATTACAATTCTTGATCTAATAATTCACAGCAGGGCCCATTGCTGCACCCACCAAGAGTAACTGTCAGGGCTTACAGTGTTGTGGCACCAGCACCACCATCAAAGGCCCAATTTTTACTACCACTGTTCAACAATTATATGTAATTAAAATTCCTGATATAATAGTTGACAGCAGGGCGTTCCAGCACCAACCAAGAGTAACTGTGAGTGCTTACAGTGTTGTGCCAACACCAACAACTAAGGGGCCTATTTCTGCAGAGTATATACGGCAGGTCCCTACTTTCAAACATCCAACTTACAAACGACTCCTACTTGCAAACGCAAGAAGACAACAGGAAGTGAGAGGAAATCTACCACTAGGAAGGAAAATTCTCTCCTGTAAGAATAAATATGGGAGAAAGGTGTCTCCTCTGTACTGATGCTTTATCAGCAATCCTTGTTTCAAGAAAAACACCACATTTCAAAAACAGTTGTCATTGGGACGGAAAGTGAGGTGAAATGTTCTGAACAGGGGCACAGACAGCAAAACAAATGTTACAGGGGTGATAACCCTTACCTATGTTTTCCAAAAAGTTTAAAAATAGATTTTTGGTCTGGAGCTACACTTCAACAATGTACCTGTTCAAAATTACAAACAGACTCTACATAAGAACAAACCTACAGTCCCTGTCTTGTATGCACCGCCTGTATAGGGCTGTTCAGAGTATATAGGGCCTTTTTTATTTTATGTGCGGGGTTCCCCTTAATATCCATACAAGACCCAAAGGGGCTGGTAATGGGCTGGGGTAGGGGGGGGGTCATGGGGTAGCTATGCCATTTTTCTTAAAGAATTTCATCCATATTACCGGGACCAGACATTACATTAAAGCCGCAAGCAGTTTTAAATGGCTTTTTTTTCCTTTAGAAGTGTCATTTTGTGCAGGGACAGTTCTAAACACGGGAAACACGTGGCACTTCACAGGCATACTTTAGACACCCCCCAGGTACGATATTTAAAGGAATATTTGACTTTTTTTTTTTCACTTTATGCATCATTAAAATGACTGCTCCCGAAAAACGACCGTTTTTAAAACTTCTTTTTGCATTGATACATGTCCCCTGGTGCAGAACCCGGGTTCCCAAACCCTTTTTAGGACAATAACATGCATAATAGTTGTTATAATTAGCACTTTAGAATTCGAACGTTCGCATCCATTGTATTTAATAGGGTTCTAATGTTCGTTCGAACTTTCGGTCCGTTCGCGGGTTCTGGTGCGAACCGAACCCGGGGGTGTTCGGCTCATCACTACTCTGGAGTGCCTTCTGGGCTCAGGGCTGGATCTAGGGGGGTTGCTTAAGTGGCCTGTGCCCACCTCCCCCAGATCTTTAAGCCCTGGTGGTGTCAAGTCACCATGGCTGCACAGTGCCCTTCCCCTAATCATACATATTTATTCCCATGGTGCAGGGTGGCCGATGAGGATGCACACTGTCATTCTTTGTAATGGTTTTGACAGCCTGACCACCTGCATCATGGAGGTGGATGACCTTGATCCAGGGTGGCCATTCAGAAGAGACCAGAAGTGTTCTTCAGTCAAGATCTGCTCCACCTCCCTCCCCACTTCCATGGTACCACAGCGGCAGTGAAGATTTGAAGGTAGGTAAAAAAAGATGAAGGAGGTACTGAGCACTCTGATGGGATGGGGGGATCTCAGGTCAGTGGGAGGGAGGGGGCTGTCTGAGGCTCTCTCCTCTCACCAGACAGAGATATTGGGATTCTCCTTCCCCAATTTCTACCTGGGCACCTGGTGGTGGTGGGCTGTACCAGGGGTGTGTCCACCTCTTTCACTTTCCCACAGGTGGCTGCAATGGCTGATCTAGCAGCTGAAGACGAAAGAGGAGCAGAGATAACAGACCTGCAAATCTTTCATCTCCAGTGGTGCTGTAAGTGGCTGATGGAGAGAGGCTTCTCCAGTAGGAATTCCATGTGTCTACTCACTGACTGCCACTAAATACCGCTTACTGGTACATACTGCTCACTGACTGTCACTACATACTACTTACAGACTGCCACTACATACCGATCACTGGTACATACTGCTCACTGCCACTACATACTGCTTACTGTCTGTCATGACACACTGCTCTCTGGCACATACTGCTCACCGGCTGCCACTATATACTGCTCACTGATACATAGTGCTCACTAACTGCCACTACATACTTCTCACTGACTTCCTAACTACTGCTCACTGATTTCTACAGGTACAAGGCAACTCTGCATCACAAACTACTGACCGCTGAACTCTGCGTCAACACCTACTGACCACTGAACTCTGCCTCACAAACTACAGTTTAGGTCTTCTTTACACCAGGTGCGGTGCATGAATGTGCACAAAATTGCATGTTTTCCCTCACCACATAAAAACGAGCTGCCTTTTACATGGGTGCCATTTATTCTTAATGGCATCTCCATGAATCTAGCAAATGCGCATTTGCGCTTGCTAAAATACATTTTACCACAGCATGTACGCAACAAAGGTGCGGCACAATTTTTAAAATCACCTTGGTCCCACCAAACCTAGAGCAATTCGATATTCTGAGTGTAATCTCCGGGTCAGAGTGTCAAAAACGAATCTCTACATTTTACAACTATCTCCTGCTCCCAACTGCTATGGCTCTAACCTACCAATTAAAAGATCATTGGACTGGCGACGTGGGGGAAATGGAGGAGGACGAATGGGAATAAGTATCAGATGCATGCAAGAAGGTCTCCCCTAAATTGTCAGACTACCTAACCCAGCTATACATTTTGCACACGTCTTATCTGACCCCCCCACATCTGGCCAAATATAGAGACAACTATAGTCCGCTATGCCCCAGATGCGAAGGCTCCACTGGTACCTTTTTTCATATTATATGGTCCTGTCCGGTAATCCAGGACTATCGGTCCCAAATAGTGAAATTTATACATGAAAAAAATGGGGTCCCCCCTTCCACTCTGCCCTAAACAATGTATACTAGGCGTATTTCCGAATCCAGATTCTGATAAATTTCATTACACGTTCCAGCAGGAATCACTGGTAATGGCTAGACTGCTCATTGCACGAACATGGCTTAGAGCACTACCACCTACTGTCCAAGAGTGGATAGCCGCGGTCAATAACGTGCTACCTTAGAAGAAAAGGCTTTATACTCATCGAAGGTGTCCAGCTAAATATGGTAAAATTTGGGATGCCTGGTTAGAAAAGGTAACCACATGCACTGAGCTGGAAGATGATCCTGCCTGAACTAGGAGATCACAGGGTTGGCAGGTTATCCTTCACTCAAGTTTGTGACGTGACGCGCCGTATATCCACTGTCTCTTTACATGCCTGATATATTATTCTTTTTTGCTTTTAATTTTATTTTATTCTCTTTTTGCAACTTTACAATGTTTGCAATATAATTGTCAGTATCTTGTAACCATGCACTCTTTTTAAATAAAGAACGTTATTTGTAAAAAAAATAAAAAAAATCTCCTTGGTACCTTTTTTGTGTGTTTAATGCGTATAGGGCAGCTTTCTGAAAATGCGATACGCAGGAACATGCAAAAAAGTGTACTTACTTGGACACACCTCATTGTGTAAATGCGCCCATTGAGTGGTGCACCCTGAGACTGTGCACACTTTTAGCCAGTTCCGGACCACCCCACATGCATATACTGCAGTAGGGTGGCCCGGCTGTTTAAAATCAAGTACAGGTATGTGATTTGCGGACGTGGGTAAGGGGCTCACGCACGCATCCGCCATCCCCGCGGCAATCAGATTCGGTTCAGAACAGATCACTCATCAGGTCCAGGCCAATGATTGCCTGGACTTGCTGATCAATTCTGACCAATAGAGACACTCTTGTGCCTGTGTAATGTAAACACATGCATGGGAAGTGATGCAATCTCCCCTCCTGGAACCCTTTTTGGGTTCCAGCGAGCAAGGAGAGAGCATCTGCCATGACTATCAAGCACTGCACTGACACCAGGACACGTAGGCACATATTTCACCCCATGATCACCCACCAGTTAACCCTTTCACTCCCTGTCACAGTATCACCAAGTGCAGTGTACAGAATTTTTTACTGATCACTGTATTGGTGTCACTTGTGATGCTAAACAGCGTTAGGAACAATTAATGGTCGTTAGCGTTAGTCCCAGATAGGATTAGGATACCCCCCATATATTCCCTAATAAAGGTTTAACCCTTTCACTCCCTGTCACCGTGTCATTAGTACAGTATACAGATATTTTTTTCTGATCACTGTATTAGTGTCAGTTAGTGTTAGCATCAATTCCAGACAGCGTCAGATTTTAACCCTTTCATTGCCAGTAACACTAACACAAACACACTATATACCTCCATTACTCATTGTAGTACGGGTCTATATTCATAATTGATTTACAGGGAACTTGGTATTAGGAGTTATTAACCATGATAGTATTAAGGTGATTACTTCTGTAAGGGCATATACAGTATATATATATATACATGGGCGTCCGCTCCATAGGGCAAGGGAGGGCGTTTGCCCCCCCTGAAATCCAGTGCAGTGATTCTCGGGGAGAAAAACAGAGGGCAGGAAGCAAGGCGGCGGTGTGGCGAATTCAATTAGAGCCGCTCTCTCTCTCTTTTCGGCTGACAGAAAGGGGGAGGGGGCGATCAGGGGGAGATTTACAGACAGCCCGCAGCTCTCCTCTCCCTGTTACGGCACCGCTGCCGAGTTCTCTGGTAAATGGAGCAGCGGCGCTGTGACAGGGAGAGGAGAGCTGCGGGCTGTCTGTATATCTCCCCTGATCGCCCCCTCCCCCTTTCTGTCAGCTGAAGCTAGAAAAGAGAGAGAGCGGCTCTAATTGGATTCGCTGTGCCACCGCCCCACTTCCTGCCCGCTGTTTTCCTCCCCATGATTGGACACAGCAAAGGGCCAATCAGAAGACTCTGGGGACTGGGGGCATCATGGAAAATGTAGTCCCTGAAGAGTGGCGGCCCCAGCGTGTTCACAGACACCATGCTACAGCCCCCAGCATGCACTCTGCTGGGGGGGTGTTACAAGAGGAGAAAAGAGAATACTGTGCTGGGGGAAGCCAGAGAGGGAGCCACACTGTACCCGCACCACCATAGAGCCACACTGTATCCACACCACCAGAGAGCCACGCTGTTCTCGTTGTTCTATTCCTGTTAGCGAAATTAGGCTGTACGCAGAGCATACAGCCAGATATCGTGTCTCTAATAGTAACACATTTCGTCTCAATGCAACAATACTTCTTTAAGCTAAAATTCACTCACCTTCATTCGAACCCTATTCATACAAATCAAGAAGCATCACCAGACTGTCCCTCTCATCTCGTCATCACTGCCTCACCGCCTGTCGACGCCCAAAAAAGGCCTTTATTAAACTCCCAGCCGGAAGAGTGTCACAACATGTGACCTCCTCCATAGGAAGTTAGCTCACAGGGTGTGAGCTCCACCTAGCAGATGACCATATCAGGACATCCCCTCCAACAGGGTTATTTAAATACATACAACACATGAATACAACAAAAGAACCTTTTACAGACATGTATACATTCAAATAGACTAGCAGTGACATGCACTGCTTCCAATGACGGGAACCATACGACAATTATGGCTCAATGGACCACAATTGTCATATAGTTATGCTATAGTTCCTGTAGACGCAGATCTGTCCGCTCGGAGTCATGAAGTGGCCAGTCCCTTGGCGCGGCATAAAACAAATATCCCTAAAAGGAGCAAACATCGCTGTGTCCACAGGAAGATGTTCCCGCCACCGGTCTTCCACCAACGTCTGTATGTGCGAATACGTTCAAATAGGCGCATTACAGCAAAACCGACACTGGGGGACATCTGACAACATACATTAATACAATTTTCCACAACAATCCTCCCTTTTTTGTCATATGCACCCCCCGTGTCCATCGATGAAACTTGATCTCCTTCTTACACCTGGAAATGAATCAGTCCTTACAGTCCATAAAAACGAAAACGAGGCTTGACATGTAGACTCTGTTTTTCAGGAGCATGACTTATAAGGAGGACACGACATGGCGAGCTGTAGTAATCGCCGATGCCGTCTGTGATCCTCTGTGTCTTGTACGTGGGTCCGGCTTCAGGGGGGGCGTCTCATCAAGGAAGCTCTGGTCACACGTCCAATCAGGTAACAGGAGCACTCATCACGACATAGAAAGAATAGAAATAAAAACGACATGAGTATATATATTCCCACTTCCTTTAACCACGATCCGCTGTAAAATAAAAATTAGCTCCCCAAAGATTCCCAGACCCGTAAAAGGGCTCCCAACCTTCACTAGCTATAGCTCTGGCTTCAACAGTTACATGAAGAATCCTATCCTTAATGGATGAGAATTGTTCAATCGTATCCTAAACTCGAGCCCCCCCCACCTTGTACATCCAGGACACCATGCCCAGACCTGGTCGGGGTTGGTGAACAATTCCCTTCTAGCTTTCCCTCCCATTCTTAATTTATTGTGCCATCAGATCCTCGCGATCGGCCGCGACATAAGATGCTGGGACAGCTTCACCATCACGCATGAACCTCTTGCTTTAGGGGAATTACCTTATAAGCTGCAGATCCGCATAAACACCAAACTAAAGTTCAAACACTTGTGGGCTGCTTGGATACCCAAACCGACAAGAGACAGAGCTATTAAAACTATAACCAATTTTACCCTCTAAAAATGCATCGTTAGATTCCATTGACAAGTGTCTGTTTGGAGTCTTCACCAGTTTGTCAAAACTCCTCATACCCATAATAACATCATAAATGGCATGTACCGCTGTCATCGTTGGGGTACTAAAACTCGGTGTAGACTCAGAACAGACCTAGCAATTGGTCCTGTTCGCTTTCTGAGCTAGTCAGGAAATACACTTTAAATAATAACTTGGGATGCTTTTCATCGTTACCCTTGCTAAAATTTACTAAACAAAAAAATATAAATAAACAAAGATACTACTCAGTCCTTTGGTGTGGTTGAGCCGCTTCTTTCAGTGGCTGGCGTGGTCTCATCCCTCACGCTTCTTTACAATGACCCAGTCACCTGGTTGGAAAGAATGTAAACTGGTTATGGTGTCAGGGTCCAGGAGTGACTCGTGAACCCTGTGATGGACATTTTGAAGTTCATGTCACAGTGATCGCACCCACCCCATCAGCCGAGAATATAAGTGACAGCTAATGAGGAAAGTACGACTCTGGTTTTGATTGACCTCCAAACAACCCTCATATGACAATAACCCAGACATCGGGACTGTGGTCCCTGCATAACCTGTGCGTGGCTTACAATACCTGGAACCATTGACAAAAGGTTCTTAGCATCTGGGATGGGAACCTACTTCACCAGACTGCTGCTTGCTGATTCAAATTCTATCAAAGAAAGACAGTCTTGGCACAAACTTGGTTAGAATTACAGGAGGTTAACATTATTTGTTTGAAAAAAAAACTGTCATTCTTACATTCATCACTTCTCCCCCCCATTTTCTTCCTCATTAGAAACTGAAGGAAGAAATGAGTGGTGCAGGAAAAAAGAAACAATGAAATAGCCTATGATACTTTTACCTCCTTAGACTCATGTATTTATCCATATGTACAGCTGTCTACATACACCTCCTCTCTGTGTACATACACTTTCAGAAGCTCCTTTGGATCTGAAAAATACTTATAAGCAAAATCATTACTCTATCCTTCATATTTAGCCTGCAAAGAATGGCGAATAATAATGACATTCCTGTACATTGGTAAATTGTCAATGACATTCTTTCAAAACCGATTCAATGAAAACCCTCTGTAACCCTTACTTTTCCCGTTCCTATAAAAATACAACAGCCGCGACACATCGGAGGATCGCCGCGGTAAGTTCGAACATATTCACGTTACTACATACAAACATTCAGATACAAATGTGGGGGAGATACTTCATAGTTTCCAAAACCAAAAATGAAAAAAACAAAACAGCCAGAATTCTACCTTCAATAGAAAAAAATACAATGGGACAAACATGAGAGGAGCTCGAGAACCTAGCATGGACCAGCCATACAAAGTTCAAACAAACGAACATGAGAATTTTAACCACCGTTCCTCCTCTGAGAATCACAAAAGCGTGTACTACACCTCCATCAACACTCATCATTACAGATTTCTGAAGCCACATCTGAACTACATCCATTCCAGAGGGATACCCAAAATAGTATCCTTGGACCACCTATGTTAATCTTTTTGGGGTTCAAAGGCCTTTGCCCCAAAATTAGGCTTCGTGCACCGTGTGACCGTCTGACTGTGGGTAGCCTCCATTCCTTCCCTTTGCACAGACCTCCTTGTGTCCATGGCGATTCAAATTGGCTTATCGTCTTAAACCTGCATCCAGGAAAACCATTGCACCCATTTCGGAGAGCACCGCCCGGTGTCTTCTTCTACGGTGGATTGACGGACTACAACCAGTCCCCCAACTAGAAACCCTAACCGAGGCATCAACGCTATGGCTTGTTGTCCCAACACCTTTGGAACTACAGCAACAACCACAGATCAACCCCCGAATTAGGCCTCTACCCCTCACAGTGTATGCATACACAAGCGTTTTCCGCTATACACCCATACACTGCGTCGCCAGACTAAACCAAACAGAACACTTACGCCCGTTTACCACCTACAGAACAATGTGGCTTCTCTCTGTATCTAGATGTTATAACAATAATGGTGATGAACCCCTGTTTGCTCTCTACCCACAACTGTATTTACAGTATAAAACTTCACAAAATTGGAACAAAATATAAAAACACTTTTAAACGCCAAAATGCTTTCCATTTTCCTTCCAAGCACAAATCTCATTGCCCAACCTTTCAGAAAAACCCCAAACTCCTCCCACCAACCTCCTGATGATACATAAATTCTGAAAAGAACTTCCTATGGCATGCTCAGCTCTCAAAAAACCCAAACTGGTTTATTTACATATCAACGTACATGAAGAGGGAGGGGGGAGCCTAGCCCCATCACCTTGTCTATTAAGACACCAAAAAAATCCATGGCTAAACATCATATATGAACACTTTAAAAAAAAAACCTTTGTCAAGGAAATGATGGAACAAACCCCCCTCTTTCAAATGGGAGGAAATCCCACCTGACCCAAACATCCCCTGGAAGTCAAACCACAAGTTGAGACTCAAATACAAACTCCTGCCAAAAGATGGCTATACAGTACAAGCTTCAAAAACAATGAATTGCCTTCTCGGAAACTCCCAAATATTTAAACATAAAAACACACACCACTGTACAAAAACTCAGTTAAAGTTAGTCTTACAATCTATCAAAATTCAGTGTAAAGTAGGGATTTCACTTACAACCAAAATCCAATACAAAAATCGCAGATCATATACTGCAAAGTCAGCTAGCCCTGCAATAGCTTACATTCACTTAAATGAAAACAGAGAAATCCCCATCCCAACACCATCTGCATGGAGTTTGCATGTTCTCCCTGTGTCTGCTTCGGCTTCCTCCCACACTCCAAAGACATGCTGGTAGGTCAACCAGATCCCATCCATAAATGGGCCCCAGCATGTGCATGTGTCCGCAAGTGCGTCGGGACCCCTTGGGGTAAGACCGCGCTATATAAAGATACCACTCTACTTAACTCAAGAGGTGATGCTTACAAAAAGCATTCAAACTAGCAAATTTAACATTAAACAAAAACAGCCTCTCAGTATGTCACCCTGGTGTCTCACCACTCTGGGACGACCCACAGGCCAAACTGTATAAAGCGAAAAATACCTCAAAATGTGGGTTCTCCTGGATAAAAACGTTAACAAGAACTGCGCCTCTAAATCACCTTTTTAAAACAGGACAGACCACACACACACAAGGGAATTGGAGCAGCTTCCTCTATAGGATGACCCACAGGACAATACGACACAAAATCCTTAAACTGCCTCTCAAGATGGCCGACAAGCCAGGCCAACAACAAAATGTCGCCATTAATGCATGCAATGCATTTTTTGATTTTGCCAAAATCAGCACAAACTTCCCTACCAGAAGACCACATGGGTTCCCACACACAAAGGAAAACAAAAATGGTCTCCACCAGATTTCAACACAGAAAAGACCGCACTACTCAATTTGCACCAAACATCAAAATCTGCCCCAAAGGCTGCGAAATTCCACCAACAATATAGCCGATGAATGCCACAGCACGGTCACATGGTATCACACCCAAAGGAAAGGTGGCTGTACGTTCCCCTTATAGGATGACCCACAGGCCAAGGAGAAACTGCGCCTCAAGATGGCAGACAAACCACATGGCCAACAACAAAAGCCAGGCCACAACTAAATGGCGCCATCAACGCATGCAAATTTTCCCGCCAAAACCAGGATCTCTTCACTACTAGCCAAAACCTCTCCACAAACACTGACAAACATTGAAACTTTTCTAAATGACCATCAAAATCCACTGAAAAATTTGTGTCTTGAGTCAGCTACACACTCCACAACGCTCATGCCATCTCCACAAAGCCACACACCTGAGACACCACATGAGCACTTACAAACATTTTAAGACCCTTTGGCCAACTAAACAGCACATTCAAAAATGTTATACATGCACAACATTAAAACACTCTTTTCTCTACCTAAAGTTCATATACACACAGTGGCATCAGCTTCCATAACAAGCCATCGCACAGACATACAGTGATTCTTGCATGCTTTCTCAGAACATCAGATCATCTCTCAGGACGTAGCCCTTCCAGCACAAAACTCATGCATGCTATTTACAGAGAGTCACCAACTTTCACTATTGTAGATGGCCATGCTGGCTCCCCTCTCCCACTAAAGCACATGGCACACAGGGACTAGACTTTAACAATGCAGCAGCAATGGCTGGCTGCACAAGCTGCTCAATACATCGCACAAAGGTCACTTTTCCAAACAGCCATCTCTTACACAACTTCAATTGCACTCATGGGGACATGTGTCCTACATCAGACAAACAATCTAATCACACACAGTCTCCATCAGCATTCACATAGGCACACGCAGGCACACCCTGGCACACGGTCAAAATCACTCATACACATACGATCGGATTCACAGACATCCACCCACAGACATCTCTCATACAGCCCGCATTATTTCAAAAAGACCAACAATGTGTTCTTTTACAGAGCAGAGCCCCCCACGCATCAGAACGTGCATCCACACTCCCCCATCTCGACCCGATGCTTAAAGGGGGCCCCATCTAGTCCCTCCAGAGTCGCCATTTTCTGTTGTGGCAAAATTGGTTGTTTGCAGAGCATACAGCCATTCAGAGGAAGTCGGAAAGACGAAACGTCAGGGCGTGACTCTGCGGCTGTGAGGAATTGACGCTTGTGCGTTCCAATCGTGCGCTCCACCTGTGCTCCGGAAGCAGGAAGCGGCTGAGTGACTGGTGACTACGTGGGGTACCAGCTGACACACAGCGCTTGGTGGGGGCTTTGGAACAGCGCGGGCGATTTGAACTTTTAGTGCTGTTATTTACCATTGCAAACAAATTTTAAGGAAGAAACGTCTGGAATGGTTTTTTTATAAATTTTTTTGCTGATTAAAAGAAACGTTTTGCGGAATTACGCTATTGCCTGCTTCTCTCTTCACCTATATAAATTGCTGGAGGATACTTGGAGATCTCCGTAGGAGTTTGAGGGAGCAAGTATAACCAGGATCTGGATGGTCGGATGGTCAGCTGAACCAGGATCCGGACGATCGGATGATCAGTGGATGAGATCTGTGAGGTGCTTTTTACAATCCACTTTGTGGTGAGTACCCACCCGAAAGGGGAAACAACAAAAAGATTAGAGGTGGATTTTATTATTAACCCTAGAAGACATCCGAAGATCTGTGTCATTCATAACAGTTTCATTCCATTTTTTACAAGTACTCTTATGAACTGAAAATAGGAAAGAGTGGTCATGGGAGCATGCTGACCATTTGAGCGCTGCTATAGAAATTGTTCATTACCCTACCCAGGGATTTGATATGGTTTTTTTTAAATAATTTTTAGCTATATGTACTGCAAAATATTTTATTTTGTTTTAAGCGGCTGCTGATCTATATATTATATTGGGTGAATGATTATGGTGACATACTCATTTTGGTTTGTTATAAGATACCTGTGAGCATTTTTAGCGCTGGGATAGTGAAAAGAAGGCCAGGAGAACTTCACTAGATATTTGTTTTTGTGCATACTGCCATTTTTGCCTTGTGCTAAATAAGCACACTTTGTCTTAATGCAACAATACTTCTTTAAGCTAAAATTCACTCACCTTCATTCGAACCCTGTTCATACAAATCAAGAAGCATCACCAGACTGTCCTTCTCATCTCGTCATCACAGCCTCACCGCCTGTCGACGCCCATAAAAGGCCTTTATTAAACTCCCAGCCGGAAGTAATGTCACAACATGTGACCTCCTCCATAGGAAGTGAGCTCACAGGGTGTGAGCTCCACCCAGCAGATGACCATATCAGGACATCCCCTCCAACAGGGTTATTTAAATACATACAACACATGAATACAACAAAAGAACCTTTTACAGACTTGTATACATTCAAATAGACTAGCAGTGACATGCACTGATTCCAATGACGGGAACCATACGACAATTATGGCTCAATGGACCACAATTGTCGTATAGTTATGCTATAGTTCCTGTGGACGCATATCTGTCCGCTCTGAGTCATTTAAGGCCAACTCCAAGAAGTGGCCAGTCCCTTGGCGAGACATAAAACAAATATCACTAAAAGGAGCAAACATCGCTGTGTCCACAGGAAGATTTTCCCGCCACCGGTCTTCCACCAACGTCTGTATGTGCAAATACGTTCAAATATATATATACATCCCAGCTTTGTGTATATATATATATATATATATATATATATATATATATATATGTAGCGGGGTGCTATATTTAAGGGAAGTATCTGAGTGGTAATTAGGCTCAGATACACAAATTGTTAGGGTTCATGGACCATTTTTGTCCCTGGGAGATAGTTCTGATGTGTAGTTCCCTGGGGCCTATAGGTGGCACGGTTGCCATAGGCCCGGGTTGAACCGCAGTACAGGGTTGCGCCTTTTCTTGTCCCCTCTTGACAGCAGTGCGGCGGGGCGGGGAATCTGCTGTGCCTGTCGGGAGAGGGTATAAAAAGGGGCGGCCATCTTCCAGGGGGGTTCGTTCGTCCACGCCCAGGCACCTTAGGCCTGGGGTGTGTTTGTCGCCTCCGGGTGCCCTAGGCCCGGAGGCCTGGGTGTGTGTGTTGCCTCCGGGTGCCCTAGGCCCGGAGTCTGAGTTGCTGTTCCATCCCAGACACCTTCAGTCTGGGGTGAGGTACTAAATAGGAGGCCCGGGGCCCAGCAACCTTCGGCTGGGGTCCGCTAAGGATCGAGAGCTCCCAGGGTACCGCCTTGCGAGGGGACCCATATCTTGGATCGAGGAGGCTAGGGAGGTGACCCTTTCTGAAGACCCAGCGCAGAGTCGTGGTGACAGTGAGGGCCTCTAGTAACTCTCCGGAGGGATGTCTTTCTCTTTGACATGGGCCAAGTTCTCCAAGAAGGCAGTGCATGTTCTGTAGGTCATAGTGGCAGTGACTCTACGCACACCAGGTCAGTGGCAGTGACCAAATAGGGCAAGGCCGGGGGCGTGGCCTAGATGGGCATGTGAGCGGTCGCTTTGCACGGAGCTCCCGCTAATGATCCTCCTCTGATCCTTTCCCCGCGATCCTCCTTCACCAACACTCGGATCGGAAGCACAGGCTCTCCTTGCTTCAAGTAGTGATCGGAGGCTCAACGCTTCTCAGAGCCCCGGATGACCCGCAAAGGGGAGAAAGCAGCTGCTATGGAAAGCCAAGATGGCGCCGGCTCCTCTCAGCCTCAGCGTGCGGCGCGGGGACCAGAAAAACTGCATGAGGCTGGCGGTAAGCCTTCCAATACCACTAAACAACTGGGGAGAGAGCAGCCCAGAGACATGCTGTACTATGCCCAAAAGTTGCAGGGCCCCAGCTGCTCTCTCCCCCGCAGCCACAGGTGCAGGCACAGGCCCTGGAGCAAAATGGTGTCCCAGCACTGGACGATACGTTGCCACTAGACACCTCCTCTGACCATGTATCTGACATATTTGATGAGGGGCAGGATGACACTCCGCAGCCTACGCTGAGTGAAATCCTGCGTGCTGTGCAGCGCTGCACTACATCTGTGACGGCTTCTGTGGATGGCCTAAAGGTGCAGTTTGGGGAGCTCACAGAGACAGTATCTCTCATAAGGCATGACCTCCAGAAGATTAGGGAGAGAACCACGGCTGTGGAGGGGAGGCTCAGTGAGGTGGAGGACCAGCTGCCACCCCTAACCAGAGATACCAGATATGCACTACAGCAGTCAGTGCAGGCGAACGCAAAAACCGACGACATCGAGAACCGCCTAAGGAGAAACAACGTCCGCATCGTGGGGTTCCCTGAGAGGGTGGAGGGCAGGGACCCCACGGCATTTACAGAAATGTGGCTCCAGGAAATATTTGGCAAGGCGGCGTTCACCACGCTGTTTGCGGTGGAGAGGGCCCACCGTACTCCGCCTAGGCCCCTTCCCCCGGGTAGTCCACCCAGGTCCATGCTGGCCAGGCTGTTAAATTACAAAGATAGAGAGATCATACTGAGACTGGCCAGGGAAAAGGGGGCGGTACATTACAATGGAGCTAGGATATCATTCTACCCGGACTTCTCAGCGGAAGTACAACGAAAGAGAGCCAAGATTGCTGAGGTGAAGAAACGCTTGCAGAGGATTTAACTCACCTACGCAGAGCTGTACCCTGCCAAGCTGCGAATTACAGTTAGAGGACAAGCCACCTTTTTTGAAAATGCAACGGAGGCAGCGGACTGGCTGGACCACAATGAACAAGACCTGAGGAGGCGTCAAGCTGAGGACAGAGGTGATTGAGATTCCGGCCTTCTTCACGAGTGTTCGGTAGAGTACCTGCTGATGAGTTAAGTTTACCACTTACATATCGGGAAATTACAACACTTTATATTATTAGCGTTTGTTAACGAGCTCTGAAAGGAAAAAGTTTCACTACACTGGACACTAAACTAAGGTGGGGGTTACCTGCCTGTTATGACTCTATTGAGTTTGTAGAGTCCCAGTTGAAGGGATGTGTTCCTCGGGGCCATGTTGGCACGAGTTTTTCTGTTTTTCTTCTTTTTTTGCTCACATTGCATTACTTGCTGGACCCTTCCTCTTTGCTCCCTCACAGACATTGTTTATGGCCATATCAAAGTGTGGCGGCCCACCCCCTGGCTGATACCTGTGCTCGGATCGCGCAGGCTTCCCTTCCCCACTGGCCCTGGACTCTGACGCAGTGGCCATTGGCCCCTCGCTGCGTACCTCTCTTCCACTCATTATGGCTACCACCCCGATTGTGACCTGGAACGTCCGCGGAGTCAGTGATCCGTTGAAACGCACCATGATTAACTCATGCCTGAAAAAATTCCTCCCAGCCATTGTGGGCCTTCAGGAGACCCACCTCACGAGGGACACGGTTGGCTGCCTGGGGTTTTCCTGGGTGGGCAAGGCCTACCACTCCACTCACACCACGTATTCGCGGGGGGTGAGTGTGCTGGTACACAAATCCTTGGCCTACCAGGAAATGGATGTGGCAGTGGACCCCCTCAGGAGATATGTATTTGTGTACTGCAAAGTATTTACTGTGACGATAATACTGGCTTGTGTATATATACCCCCTCCCTTTTCTAGGGAGGTTTTGCAACTTTTTCTGTCTTACTTGGTGGATAAACCTGATGTTCCTGTTATGATCGTGGGGGATTTCAATGGATGCCTGGACCCTAGAGTAGATAGGCATCCGCCAGCCCACCCTTCAATGGGGGGTAGGGGCACTGTTTTGAGCCGCCTGTTGGTGGAGGTGGGCTGGATTGATGTATGGAGAGCTAGATACCCGACAACCAAGCAATTTTCATGTTTCTCTAAAACGTATGGGTCGCTATCCCGCATAGACCTCTGTGTGGGATCCCCACAGGTTTTACCCTTGGTGCCCAAAATAGAATACCTCCCTAGAGGGGTGTCAGACCATTCTCCACTGGTTGCATATCTTGTCACCCGTCCAGTCCCCTCCCTACCTAGGGCCCCTTGGAAGCTGAACGCCTTTTGGCTAAAGCTCTTTACATCCCATGAGAGGGTGGAACGCCAGATAGAGCAGTATTTTATAGACAACCGGCTGTGTGTTGACCTGGCGGTAGGTTGGGATGCCTTTAAAGCCTGCATGCGGGGTACGTTTATAGCTGAAATCACAGCCATCAAACGCAACTCATCTGCACTGCTGGAACAGGTTGGAGACCAGGTGAGGCAATTAGAACTAGCATTCATAGTTGACCCGACGGATTCTGCGAGGGAGGCCTGGACTGCGGCCCAGGACTCTCTGGACCGGTTGAGAGCTTCCGCCGCAGAAAATAAGCTGTTTTTCACTAATCAGGCATATTATGAAGAGGGGGAGAAGACTGGACGGCTTTTGGCCCGAATTGCCAGGTCACAGCAGACGTCCCCTATCATCGGAGCGATCCGTGGATCCCAGGGTCGGCTGGTGAATGACCCTGAGCAAATTATAGCGGAATTAGCCACTTTTTATGCTGAACTATACAAACCCTGTGATGACTACACGGATGAGGAGCTGGAACAATATTTGGGTGGTGTGGCCCTTCCGTCTCTGGGCGGGTTGGCCCGCGCGGAGTTGGAGGCTCCACTCACTCTTAAAGAGCTGCGGGAGGCGGTTGTCTCCTTTCCCACTAGGGATGAGCTTCGTGTTCGAGTCGAACATACGTTCGACTCGAACATCGGCTGTTCGATCGTTCGACGAAGATCGAAAGATTTGGGCCGTTCGCGCCAAATTCGAGTGACGCGAACGGCCCACAATGCACTACGCCATCGCAGTGTCATCCAGGCGCTGTGATTGGCCAAGCATGCACTGTGACCCCGCATGCTTGGCCAATCACAGCGCCGGCAGCGAGGAGAGCAATGATTGGCCACAGGCAGGATGCCTGTGGCCAATTATTGCTGAGGGGGTTTAGTACACGCCCCACACTATAAAAGGCCGCCAGCGCGGCGGCCTTGTGTAGTGTGTTCCGGAGCAGGGAAAGAGAAGCATAGGCAGGGACAGTGTCATTTTTTTCCTTTACTAATCCTGGATTCCTTGTGTTTAGGGACAGAGAAGGATAGGTAGGGAGAGTGTCAGTGTGTTATTCTGTGCTAAACCTTGTTTGTAGGGACAGAGAAGGACAGTGAGGGAAAGTGTCAGTGTGCTATTCTGTGCTAAACCTTGTTTGTAGGGACAGAGAAGGACAGTGAGGGAAAGTGTCAGTGTGCTATTCTGTGCTAAACCTTGTTTGTAGGGACAGAGAAGGACAGTGAGGGAAAGTTTCAGTGTGCTATTCTGTGCTAAACCTTGTTTGTAGGGACAGAGAAGGACAGTGAGGGAAACTGTCAGTGTGCTATTCTGTGCTAAACCTTGTTTGTAGGGACAGAGAAGGACAGTGAGGGAAACTATCAGTGTCCTATTCTGTGCTAAACCTTGTTTGTAGGGACAGAGAAGGACAGTGAGGGAAACTGTCAGTGTCCTATTCTGTGCTAAACCAATCTTGCTGAACCATATTTGAAATCCTTGAGTTTAGGGACAGAGAAGGACACTCGGGGAAACTGTCAGTGTGCTATTCTGTGCTAAACCTTGTTTGTAGGGACAGAGAAGGACAGTGAGGGAAAGTGTCAGTGTGCTATTCTGTGCTAAACCAATCTTGCTGAACCGTATTTGAAATCCTTGAGTTTAGGGACAGAGAAGGACACTCGTGGAAACTGTCAGTGTGCTATTCTGTGCTAAATCTTGTTTGTAGGGACAGAGAAGGACAGTGAGGGAAACTATCAGTGTGCTATTCTGTGCTAAACCTTGTTTGTAGGGACAGAGAAGGACAGTGAGGGAAACTGTCAGTGTGCTATTCTGTGCTAAACCAATCTTGCTGAACCATATTTGAAATCCTTGAGTTTAGGGACAGAGAAGGACACTCGGGGAAACTGTCAGTGTGCTATTCTGTGCTAAACCTTGTTTGTAGGGACAGAGAAGGACAGTGAGGGAAACTATCAGTGTCCTATTCTGTGCTAAACCTTGTTTGTAGGGACAGAGAAGGACAGTGAGGGAAACTGTCAGTGTGCTATTCTGTGCTAAACCAATCTTGCTGAACCATATTTGAAATCCTTGAGTTTAGGGACAGAGAAGGACACTCGGGGAAACTGTCAGTGTGCTATTCTGTGCTAAACCTTGTTTGTAGGGACAGAGAAGGACAGTGAGGGAAAGTGTCAGTGTGCTATTCTGTGCTAAACCAATCTTGCTGAACTATATTTGAAATCCTTGAGTTTAGGGACAGAGAAGGACACTCGGGGAAACTGTCAGTGTGCTATTCTGTGCTAAACCAATCTTGCTGAACCGTATTTGAAATCCTTGAGTTTAGGGACAGAGAAGGACACTCGTGGAAACTATCAGTGTGCTATTCTGTGCTAAATCTTGTTTGTAGGGACAGAGAAGGACAGTGAGGGAAAGTGTCAGTGTGCTATTCTGTGCTAAACCAATCTTTCTGAACCATATTTGAAATCCTTGAGTTTAGGGACAGAGAAGGACACTCGGGGAAACTGTCAGTGTGCTATTCTGTGCTAAACCAATCTTGCTGAACCGTATTTGAAATCCTTGAGTTTAGGGACAGAGAAGGACACTCGGCGAAACTATCAGTGTGCTATTCTGTGCTAAACCTTGTTTGTAGGGACAGAGAAGGACAGTGAGGGAAACTGTCAGTGTGCTATTCTGTGCTAAACCAATCTTGCTGAAGCATATTGCAAATCCTTGTGTTTGGGGACAGAGAAGGATAGGCAGGGGACAGTGTCAGTGTCATTGTTGCTAAGCCTCCTGCACAGTATACACCTGAAGGTAGCCCTTATTGCTGTTTTTCCCATCTCCCTGCAGGCCATCCATTAAAATGTCTGGAAGGCAAACAAGGAGAGGCAGACAGTCAGGAGGCAAAAAAAGAGGGCAAGCAGGCTCTGTGTCTGGGGGCAACAGTGCTGGTCGTGGACACGGTGCATTGTCATCAGCACATGGCCATGGGACACGCTTGTCCTTCTTTTCAGCAGCTGGACATGTTGAGCCACATCATGCCGAAGACTTGGTAGAGTGGATGACCAAGCCCACCTCATCCTCCTCATCCTCTCTCACCCAGGCTCAGGGTACTGGCAAAGCAGCTGCCAAAGCGTCCTCTTCTCTGGTATCAATGTCATCATTAGTCACTCCTTCCCTAGACCCACCATGTCCTCCTCCTGAGGAGTCCCCCGAACTGTTTGAGCACAGTGTTGGGTACATGCTCCAGGAGGATGCCCAGCGTTTCGAAGGATCTGATGATGATACCCAGCTAGAGGAAGGCAGTAGCGTGAGAGCAGAGAGAGGGGATGCTCAAGAAGGACACCAATCTGGCAGTCATGCTCCAGCAGCTGCAGCATACTGCCAGATTGGCTCCAGTGATGAGGAGGGAGGGGATGATGAGGTCACTGACTCCACGTGGGTGCCTAATAGGAGAGAGGAGGATGAGGAGGAGGCACATCTCCAACGAGGCAGGATGCCCTTGGGTGGCCAGCGTATGGGCAGCACACCGACGGAATCACACTGCAGAGCTCCGCCTGTGCAGGGCGCTGCCTCTGCCCGTCATTCAAAAAGTTCTTTGGTGTGGGCCTTTTTTGAGGCGAGTGCATCAGATCGCACAGCTGCTGTTTGCAACATATGTCTCAAGCGTATATCGCGTGGCCAAAACATCAGCCGCTTGGGCACCACATGCTTGATCAGACATATGTTGACCTGCCATGCAGCTCGTTGGCAAGCCTACCTTAAAGACCCACACCAAAGAACAAAGCGGACCTCTCCTTGCACCGCATCAGCTGGGATCTCCAACCCCACTATACCTTCAGTCCTCTCTGAAACCTGCACTGAGAGGAATGAAGGTGTAGAATTAGGTGTGTCACAGCCAAGTACTTGCGGCCACTCTGCTAGTAGTACACCGACGTCCGATTCTAGCAGGCAAATTTCCCTGCCCCAGCTGCTGGACCGTCGAAAGAAGTTCACTCCCAGCCATCCACATGCCCAGCGGTTGAATGCTAGCTTGGCTAAATTGCTAGCGCTTCAACTGCTGCCTTTTCAGTTGGTAGACTCGGCCCCCTTCCGTGAGTTTGTGCAATGTGCGGTTCCTCAGTGGCAGGTTCCCAAACGCCACTTTTTCTCACGGAAGGCGATTCCGGCTCTCTACAGGCATGTGGAAGGCAATGTCTTGGCCTCGCTGGACAGGGCGGTCAGCGGTAAGGTGCATATTACCGCTGACTCATGGTCCAGCAGGCATGGACAGGGACGTTACCTTTCTTTCACGGCCCATTGGGTCACTCTTTTGGCAGCTGGGAAGGATGCAGGACAAGGTGCAGTAGTGTTGGAGGTTGTTCCACCGCCACACCTCCAAAATGCTACTACTGGTTGTGACACACCTCTCTCCTCCACCCCCTCCTCTTCTTCTTCCTCCATGGCCTCTTCCTGTGCTTTGTCCTCGGAACCAGCGGTGCTCCGTAGGCGTTCAAGGGGCTACGCAAGTACGCAGGCAAAAAGATGCCATGCCGTGCTTGCGCTGGTGTGTTTGGGGGACAGGAGCCACACTGGGGCAGAGGTCCTGTCTGCTCTGCAGGGGCAGGCCAAGAGGTGGTTGACGCCACGCCAGCTTAAGCCAGGAATGGTGGTTTGCGACAATGGCACCAACCTCCTCTCCGCCCTCCGACAGGGACAACTGACCCATGTGCCCTGTGTGGCTCACGTCCTTAACCTGGTGGTGCAGCGGTTCTTGGGCAGGTACCCGGGCTTACAGGATGTCCTGAGGCAGGCCAGGAAAGTCTGTGTGCATTTCCGCAGATCTTATAATGCCAGTGCTCGCCTGGCTGAGCTGCAAAAGGAGTTGAACCTGCCCAAGAACCGCCTTATATGTGACATGCCCACCAGGTGGAACTCAACGTTGGCCATGCTGTAGCGGCTGCACACGCAGCAGAGGGCCATCAATGAGTACCTGTGCGACTACGGCACCAGGACAGGGTCAGGGGAGCTCGGGTTTTTTTCACCACGCCAGTGGGGCATCATCAGGGATGCATGCACTGTCCTGGCACCATTTGAGGAGGCCACGAGGATGGTGAGCAGTGATAGTGCATGCATCAGTGACACTGTACCTCTTGTCCACCTGTTGGAGCACACGCTGCGTGGAATAATGGACAGGGCACTTGAGGCAGAACAGAGGCAGGAAGAGGAGGACTTCCTTGCCTCTCAAGGCCCCCTTTACCCAGACAGTGTTCCTTCTGTCCCACCCATCGCACAGGAAGAGGAGGAGGAGGAGGAGGATTGTGTCAGCATGGAGTTGGAGGCTGGCACTCAGCATCATCAGCAGCAGTCTTTTAGGGATGATTTACAGTCCCAAGAAACCAGTGGACTTGTACGTGGCTGGGAGGAGGTGGCTGCGGATCATGTCGTCCTTAGTGACCCAGAGGACTCCGGACTGAATGCCTCAGCTAACCTACGCTGCATGGCCTCCCTGATTCTGCAAAGTCTGCGGAAGGATCCTCGTATTCTTCGGATCAAGGAGAGGGACCATTACTGGCTGGCCACTCTCCTTGATCCACGGTACAAGGGTAAGGTTGCGGACCTTATGTTACCGTCGCAGAGGGAGCAGAGGATGAGACAACTCCGGGAGGCCTTGCAGAAAGGTCTGTGCAACGCGTTCCCAGAGACTGGGAGGTTACAAACTCCTGGTCCTGGACAACGAGTTGCTGAGGCTTCGGGCAGTCAAAGAAGGAGCGGTGGGGAAGGTGGCCGTCTGACCGATGCGTTCAGACAATTCTTTAGTCCGCAGCCCCAAAGTATGATCGGTTCCAGCAACCATCGCCAGCGTCTGATATACATGGTGCAGGAATACCTAGGGGCAAGGTCAGACTTGGACACCTTCCCCACCGAAAATCCTCTGGCTTACTGGGTCTTGAGGATGGATCACTGGCCAGAGCTTGCACAGTATGCAATTGAGCTACTGGCCTGTCCTGCATCCAGCGTTCTTTCAGAACGCACATTCAGTGCTGCTGGAGGATTTGTCACGGATCACAGGGTGCGCCTGTCCACCGACTCGGTTGATCGACTGACTTTCATCAAGATGAACCAGTCTTGGATCACCACCAGCTACCACACACCTGATGCTGATATAACAGACTAATTGATTT
The DNA here is from genome assembly GCA_029206835.1 of Rana muscosa. Taxonomy (NCBI): domain Eukaryota; kingdom Metazoa; phylum Chordata; class Amphibia; order Anura; family Ranidae; genus Rana; species Rana muscosa. Next base: position 913,538,151 of record CM055118.1, read on the forward strand.
TAAAATGTCACATCCCTTCAAGACTGATGCTGATGCTGAGTGCCTGTGCTGTTATGTTGACTGGCTATCCTCCTCCTCCTCCTCAATGATCCGATTAATGATGATAGCTTGGAAGATCATTTTGGTTTATGGGTGCCGCCACCAGTGGCTAAGGCCCCATTTTTCAGCCCCTGTTTAACAAGGGCATGTAATTACAATTTTTGATGCAATACTTTGCAACAGGGCTCATTGCTGTGCTCCAAGTACAGTATCTGTGAGGGGTTGCAGTGTTGTGCCACCAGTGGCTAAGGCCCAATTTTTCAGCCCCTGTTTAACAGGGGCGTGTAATTACAATTTTTGATGCAATACTTTGCAACAGGGCTCATTGCTGTGCTCCAAGTACAGTATCTGTGAGGGGTTGCAGTGTTGCGCCACCAGTGCCTAAGGCCCAATTTTTCAGCCCCTGTTCAACAGGGGCATGCAATTATAATTATTGATCTAATAATTCACAGCAGGGCCCATTGCTGCGCCCACCAAGAGTAACTGTCAGGCCTTACAGTGTTGTGTCAACACCACCACCACCACCACCAAAGGCCCAATTTTTCAGCCCCTGTTCAACAGGGGCATGCAATTATAATTATTGATCTAATAATTCACAGCAGGGCCCATTGCTGCGCCCACCAAGAGTAACTGTCAGGCCTTACAGTGTTGTGGCACCAGCACCACCATCAAAGGCCCAATTTTTACTACCACTGTTCAACAATTATATGTTATTACAATTCCTGATATAATAGTTGACAGCAGGGCGTTCCAGCACCCACCAAGAGTAACTGTGAGTGCTTACAGTGTTGTGCCAACACCAACACCTAAGGGGCCAATTTCTGCAGAGTATATACGGCAGGTCCCTACTTTCAAACATCCAACTTACAAACGACTCCTACTTGCAAACGGAAGAAGACAACAGGAAGTGAGAGGAAATCTACCCCTAGGAAGGAAAATTCTCTCCTGTAAGAATTAATATGGGAGAAAGGTGTCTCCTCTCTACTGATGCTTTATCACCAATCCTTGTTTCAATAAAAACACCACATTTCAAAAACTGTTGTCATTGGGACGCAAAGTGAGGTGAAATGTTCTGAACAGGGGCACAGACAGCAAAACAAATGTTACAGGGGTGATAACCCTTCCCTATGTTTTCCAAAAAGCTTAAAAATAGATTTTTTGGCTGGAGCTACACTTAAACAATGTACGTGTTCAAAATTACAAACAGATTCTACTTAAGAACAAACCTACAGTCCCTGTCTTGTTTACACCGGTCTTGTTTACACCGCCTGTATACTGCTGTTCAGAGTATATAGGGCCTTTTTTATTTTGTGTTGCGGGGTTCCCCTTAATATCCAAACAAGACCCAAAGGGGCTGGTAATGGGCTGGGGTAGGGGGGGGTGTGATGGGGTAGCTATGCCATTTTTCTTAAAGATTTTCATCCATATTACCGGGACCAGACATTACATTAAAGCCGCAAGCAGTTTTAAATGGCTTTTTTTCCCTTTAGAAATGTCATTTTGTGCAGGGACAGTTCTAAACACGGGAAACACGTGGCACTTCGCAGGCATACTTTAGACACCCCCCAGGTACGATATTTAAAGGAATATTTGACTTTTTTTTTTTCACTTTATGCATCATTAAAATGACTGCTCCCGAAAAACGTCCGTTTTTAAAACTTCTTTTTGCATTGATACATGTCCCCTGGTGCAGAACCCGGGTTCCCAAACTCTGTTTAGGACAATAACATGGATAATAGTCGTTATAATTAGCACTTTAGAATTCGAACGTTCGCATCCATTGTATTTAATAGGGTTCTAATGTTCGTGCGAACTTTCGGTCCGTTCGCGGGTTCTGGTGCGAACCGAACCCGGGGGTGTTCGGCTCATCACTATTTCCCACGTGTAAAGCTCCGGGGGATGACGGGATCCCCATGGAGGTATATGTCCAATATGGCGAGGTGCTACTGCCCAGATTGCTCGCAGTTTTCAACTTCTCATTTAAATCCGGGAAACTACCCCCCTCCATGACCAAGGCTAATATTATCCTATTGTTAAAAGCAGGGAAGGACCCTCTGGATCCCGGTTCGTATAGGCCAATTTCGCTATTGCAGTGTGATGTCAAGGTCTTGGCTAAAGTGCTGGCTATGAGGGTTAACAGGATAATTTTGTCCATTATACATCCGGATCAGGCGGGGTTCATGCCCCGCAGCTCCACCGCAACTAACCTTAGGCGTCTATACTTGAACATGCAGACCCCTTCGGACTCCATCGGCCACAGGGCACTGTTGTCTCTTGACACTAATAAAGCATTCAACAGTGTTGGCTGGCGGTATCTGTGGGCTGTGTTGGCCAAGTTTGGTTTCGGACCCCGGTTTCAGAGGTGGGTGAGACTGCTGTATGACGCACCCCGGGCGGCCATACGTATGTCGGACAGGATGTCACATGCCTTCGCATTGGGTAGGGGGACCAGACAGGGCTGTCCCCTGTCCCCCCTGCTTTTTGCTCTGGCTATTGAGCCGCTGGCGACGCAAGTTAGGAACTGCCCAATGGTTAGGGGCTTAAGTTATGGTGACATGCATGAGAAAATCATGCTGTACGCCGATGACATGCTCCTCTTCCTGGAGGATGTGGATGACTCATTGACTCAGGTTATGTCCATTATTGCAGAGTTCGGCCGGTTCTCGGGCCTCACGATTAACTGGTCTAAGTCTGCTCTGATGTGCCTGGATGAGCCATCCGGGCATATTGAGGGGCCCACATGCTCGGTCCCCATAGTGAACTCCTTTAAATATCTGGGTGTGTTTGTTTCCCATAAGGTGACAGACTTCTGTCAACTAAATATATATCCCCTATTGACTAGGTTTAGAGATAAGATACAGATATGGAATAGGCTGAAAATGTCCCTAGCCAGCAAGACGAACCTCATTAAGATGATTCTTATGCCCCAACTGCTGTACCTGCTCCACAATACTCCCGTAGTTATCACACTTAAAATATTTAGAGTTGTCAATTCCCTTTTTAGGCAACTGCTGTGGCACACCAAATCCCCCAGGATTAAACTGGAGCAACTACAGCGTCCAAAGGAGGGGGGGGGGGCTGGCCCTGCCCAATCCTTGGCTATATTACTTGGCGGCGCAGCTGCAGCACTTGATTGGTGCTATGGGCCCCTTTCCCACAGGTTCCTCTGCCCGACTGCTGCTTCGTGGTTCGGGAGCCGGTTCAATCCCAGAAGGGCTGGAGGCTCAACTGTTTCATAAACCCATTAGACGCATGCCCACTTATTCACTACTACAGAAGGTGTGGAATAAGGCCAAACAACTCCAGAAGGTCACGGGGTTCACTGTGTACAGCCCGCTGTGGGAGAACGACACATATAGTGAAATAGCCAAAATTGAGCAGGGTCCTAGATGGCGCTCCAAGGGTATAACTCACCTAAGACATGTCTTTTGTAATGGGGCCTTGCTTCCTTTCAGCACACTTCAGTCCAGATTTGCGCTTCCATCTAACATGTTATTTTATTATCTGCAACTGCAACACGCGGTTGGAGCTCAGGGAGATGCGATGGAGTGGGTTCAGTCCCCCACTCCGGTTTTCCATATATTACAGGACGCTTCGGAGACTAAGGGTTTCATCTCCCGGTGCTATAATATGATGCTGTCATCATTCCTAGATGGGCACCCCATGAAGGTAGCAAGTCAATGGGAAGCTGACGTTGGGCCCATCGACGGGGAGATGTGGGAGGAGGCGCTGCAGGCGGTTAATACTTGTTCGCTAAATGTGTCACAGAAGGTTTCTCAGCTGTACATTTTATTGAGAGTGCATTATACCCCTGTGAAGCTCTTCAGGATGGGTAGGATGCCTGATCCGCTATGTGGTAGATGTGGGACGATGTCGGGGGATCTGATTCACCTGCTCTGGCGTTGCCCCAAACTCCACAGATACTGGGCGAAGGTCATGGATACACTAAACTTTGTGTTCCGGGCCAACGTCCCTCTAGACCCAATACACTGCCTGCTTGGGGTTCTGGGGGGGGGGGGTGATACCGGAGGAGATGACCCACACGGCATTTACCAGGGCATTGTTCCAGGCTAGGAAAACCATCCTCCTACATTGGAAATCAGACACACCGCCCACGGCCAAAATGTGGATACAGCAGATGGGTAGAATGCTCATTATGGAAAACTACATTTATCAGCACAGAGGTAATGCTGAAAAATTAGAAAAATTATGGGATTTATGGCTCAATGTACCTGGTTCAAGCCCCTTGGAACTAGTAAGGATGAGGGTATTAGGGGGGATATAGATGGGGACATTATGGTGGGGATCCCATGGTTAGACCTCTGTACATATGCTCGGACAAGGGGGGGTTGGGGGGAGGAGGGGGAGGTCAAGTCAGGGGGCGTAAGAGGTGTGCACCTTATGCAGGATAAGAATATGAGTGTAATGTTTACCTCTTGTAGTATTTGCTGTATTCAAGAAATATTGGTGTATTATCATACTGCCTGAAATACATGTACCGTATTGCATATTTTTCTTTTTCATAACATGTTTGTTTTGTGAGCAATAAAAACCTTTTTGATGGAAAAAAAATAGGGCAAGGCCATATTCAGCCGGTCAGTGGCAGTGACCATCTTCAACAAGTCAGTGACAGTGACTTTCATATTCATTAGGTCTGTGATAAAGATCGCACGCCAAACCTGTTTGTGCATATCAGAACAGTAAGAGAACCAAGATTTGAGTTTGTGCCTGGACCTCTCTCCCACCTTATCTGACCTGTGTCTCGTCTCAACCTGTCTGCTCTTAAAGGGACTATTTATTTTCCATGTGAAATAAATACAGAAGTTGGACTTTCAGTAGGTGTGGACAGTGGCTTTACTGGGGAGAATTAAGGACTTGTTTCTGGCCAAGCCAGAAGTGAGATCAGCTCGGGAGGATTCAAACACCAACCGCAGGCAGGCCAGAGAAAACTAACACCGCTCAACCTCCCCATCCAGGAGGGTACGGGCATGTAGTGCGGTGTGCCTCAGTCTTTCCTGCGGAGGAGCCAAGTTAAGAAAAGCAGGTAAAATCTGGGGTGGGTGCGCTATATATATATACACACTGTATCCTGTGAAGCGACATCTCACTGCAGGCCATTCCTGGTGTACCTATTCAAATACACTTTCAGGCAGGCAGGTGATTCAGTGATCCGCAGTGAATAAAATATATAGTGTATCCTAGACTTGTGCACAACGGAAAAATTCGTTCCGTTTCGGTTCGTTTCTTTCCGGTCCTGTTGATTCGTAATCATTCGTAATTTTGCTAGACGGGATTTTTCGTGTTCGGACTCATTCGTATTTTTGCAAGCGACATTTTTCGTTGAATTTTTTGTTGCTTTATAATTCGTACTTTCGGTAGAGTACGTTGTTTTTCGTTGATTCTGGACACAACTCCTACTTTCGTAACTTTTTTTGGGTTCGTTGATTCGTAATTTTCCGTGTCTCTCTCACAATGACACTGCCTATTATGCCTAATGTGCTTCGAATGGATTTGTACTTTTCTAAATACATAGCGGTTATTTGTAACGATTCGAAATCTCGTATTTTACTTTCGTTTTTTACATGCGGCTATAGGCTCCGCCCCTGTACACCATTTTGAGAGGGTTCAGCACGGTGAGGGAGAAGCAGAGAGCAGAGCAGAGTGAGTGTTATTGTGCTTCGAATGGATTCGTACATTCGTAACTTTTTTCATAACGAATTATGCCGAAGACCTTCGGGCATTCGCTATTTTGCGGTATAATTTATTTCGGATTCGGTTTTATTCGTAATTGCTCTGTTCGGAAATTCGAATGCTTCCGAATGTCCGAAAGTTGCTAAATTCGGACGAATTTTGATTCGTTACGAAACGAATTGCACAAGCCTAGTGTATCCTACACATATATCCACTGCATTCTAGTCTAGCCAAGACTATACCTGACTGCAGGCCATTCCTGGTGTACCTATTCAAATACATTACAAATACATCAAATACAGTTTGTCTGGAAGGCCAACAAGGAGGGGCAGACGCTCACAGGCCACTAAAAGAGGGCAAGCAGGCTCTGTGTCTACAGCCAACAGTGCTGGTTGTGGACATGGTGCATCCTCAGCACCTGGCCTTGGGGCATGCTTGTCCTTTTTTTCGGCAGCTGGCTGTGTTGAGCCACACAGAAGAGTTGGTAGAGTGGATGACCAAGCCGTCCTCATCCTCCTCATCCTCTGTCACCCAGGCTCAGAGTACTTTGGCTGCCAATGCAGCTGACAAAGCGGCCTATTCCATCGGCTCCAGGTCATCATTTACTCCTTCCCTAGCCCCACCATCATGCACGGAGGAGTCCCTTGAACTGTTCGACCACAGTGTTGGGTACATTCTGCCGGAGGATGCGCAGCATTTTGAAGGCTCCAATGATGGTACCCAGCTTGAGGAAGGCAGGTACGTGAGCCCAGAGAGAGGGGATGCCCAAGAAGGACAACAAACTGGCAGTCATGTTCCCCCAGCTGCAGCATACTGCCAGGTTTGCTCTAGTGACGAGGAGGGAGGGGATGATGAGGTCACTGACTCGTGGGTGCCTGATAGGAGAGAGGAGGAGGAGGAGGCACATCTCCAACAAGGCAGGATGCCCTCCAGGGGCCAGCTTAAGGTCAGCCAACTGACTGCATCACACCACAGAGCTCCGCTTGTGCAGGGCGCTGCTGACCTCTTCTTCCTCCTCCATGGCCTCTTCCTTTATAGATTTGTCCTCGGAACCAGCGGTGCTCCGTAGGCGTTCAAGGGGCTACGCAAGCACTCAGGTGCTTGAGCTGGTGTGCTTAGGGGACAGGAGCCACACTGGGGCAGAGATTCTGTCAGCTCTGCAGGAGCAGGCTCAGAGGTGGTTGACGCCATGCCAGCTTCAGCCAGGAATGGTGGTTTGCGACAATGGCACCAACCTCCTCTCCGCCCTTGGCCCATGTGCCCTGTTTGGCTCACGTCCTGAATTTGGTGGTGCAGCGGTTCTTGCGCAGGTACCAGGGCTTATAGGATCTCCTGAGGCAGGCCAGGAAAGTCTGTGTGTATTTCCGCCGGTCATATAATGCCAGTGCTCGGCTGGCTGACCTCCAAAAGGAATACAACCTGCCCAAGAACTGCCTAATCTGTGACATGCCCACCAGGTGGAACTCAACGTTGGCCATGCTGCAGCAGCTGCACGCGCAGCAGAGGGCCATCAATGAGTACCTGTGCGACTATGGCACCAGGACAGGGTCAGAGGAGCTTGGCTCATGATCAAGGATGCATGCATTGTCCTGTCACCATTTGAGGAGGCCACGAGGATGGTGAGAAGTGAGCAGTGACAGTGCATGCATCAGTGATACTGTCCCTCTTGTGTACCTGTTGTAGCACACGCTGTGTGGAATAATAGACAGGGCACTTGAGGCAGAACAGAGGGAGGAAGAGGAGGACTTCCTTACCTCTCAAGGCCCCCTTTATTCAGACAGTGTTCCTGTGGGCCCCCCAATCACACAGGAAGCGGAGGAGGAGGATTGTGTCAGCATGGAGGTGGAGCCTAGCGCTCAGCATCAGCAGCAGTCTTCAAGGGATCGTTTACAGTCCCCAGAAACCCATGGACTTGTCAGTGGCTGGGAGGAGGTGGCTGCGGATCATGTCGTCCTTAGTGACCCAGAGGACTCCGGACCGAATGCCTCAGCAAACCTAAGCTGCATGGCCTCCCTGATCCTGCAAAGCCTGCAAAAGGACCCTCAGATTTGTGGTATCAAGGAGAGGGATCAATACTGGCTGGCAACCCTTCTTGATCCAATTTACAAGGGTAAGGTTGCGTAACTTATCCAGTCGTTGCAGAGGGAGCAGAGGATGAAACATCTTCGGGAGGCCTTGCAGAAAGGTTTGAGCAACGCGTTTCCAGAGCCTGGGAGGTTACAATTTCCTGGTCCTGGACAACGTGTTGCTGAGTCTTCGTTCAGTCACAGAAGGAGCGATGGAGAAAGTGGCCGTCTGACCGATGCGTTCCGACAATTTTTTAGTCCGCAGCCCCAAGGTCTGATCGGTTCCAGCAACCATCGCCAGCGTCTGATTTACATGCTGCAGGAATACCTAGGGGCAATATCAGACTTGGAGACCTTTCCAAACGAAAATCCTCTGGGTTACTGCGTCTTGAGAATGGATCACTGGCCAGTGCTTGCACAGTATGCAATTGAGCTACTGGCCTGTTCTGCATCCAGCGTTCTTTCGGAACGCACATTCACTGCTGCTGGAGGCTTTGTAACCGATCACAGAGTGCACCTGTCCACCGACTCGGTTGATCAACTCACCTTCATAAAAATGAATCAGTCTTGGATCACCAGCTACCAAGCACCTGATGCTGATGTAACCGATAATTTTTTTTTAGGAATCTGAGATCCCTTCAAGACTGCCTATACTGATGCTGAGGGACTATCCTGTTATGCTGAGTGACTATCCTATTCCTCCTCAATGTTCATGTTGACAGCAAAAATAACATTTTTGGTTCTGGGCACCACCACCAGTGGCTAAGGCCCAATTTTTCTGCCCCTGTTTAACAGGGGCGTGTAATTACATTTTTTTCTGTAATATTTTGCAGCAGGGCTTGTTCCTGCTCTCAATTAGAGTATCTGTGAGGGGTTGCAGTGTTGTAGCACCAGCACCAGTGCCTAAGGCCCAATTTTTCTGCCCCTGTTTAACAGGGGCGTGTAATTACAATTTTTGCTGTAATATTTTGCAGCAGGGCTCTTTCCTGCGCTCAACTAGAGTATCTGTGAGGGGTTGCAGTGTTGTGGCACCAGCGCCTAAGGCCCAATTTTTCTGCCCCTGTTTAACAGGGGCATGTAATTACAATTTTTGCTGTAATATTTTGCAGCAGGGCTCTTTCCTGCGCTCAACTAGAGTATCTGTGAGGGGTTGCAGTGTTGTGGCACCAGCGCCTAAGGCCCAATTTTTCTGCCCCTGTTTAACAGGGGCATGTAATTACAATTTTTGCTGTAATATTTTGCAGCAGGGCTTGTTCCTGCACTCAACTAGAGTATCTGTGAGGGGTTGCAGTGTTGTGGCACCAGCACCAGTGCCTAAAGCCCAATTTTTCTGCCCCTGTTTAACAGGGGCGTGTAATTACAATTTTTTCTGTAATATTTTGCAGCAGGGCTTGTTCCTGCACTCAACTAGAGTATCTGTGAGGGGTTCCAGTGTTGTGGCACCAGCACCAGTGCCTAAGGCCCAATTTTTCTGCCCCTGTTTAACAGGGGCGTTTAATTACAATTTTTGCTGTAATATTTTGCAGCAGGGCCCGTTTCTGCACCCACCAAGAGTAACTGTGAGGGCTTAAAGTGTTGTGCCACCACCACCACCACCAAAGGCCCAACTTTTCGACCCCTGTTTAACAGGGGCATGTAATTACAATTCTTGATATAATATTTCACAGCAGGCCCGGTTCTAGCTCCCACCAAGAGTAACTGTGAGGGCTTACAGTGTTCTGGTACAACCAACACCTAAGGCTCAATTTTCTGAAGAGTATATAGGGCAGGCCGTATAGTATACACAGGCGGTCCCCTACATTCAAACATCCGACTTACAAACGGATGTAGACAACAGGAAGTGAGAGGAAATCTACCCCTAGGAAGGGAAAATCTCTCCCGTTAGAGTTAATATGGGAAAAAGGTGTCTCCTCCACTGATGCTTTATCACCAATCCTTGTTTCCCTAAAAACCCCAAATTTTTTAAATCCAATTGTCATTGGGACAGAAAGTGAGGTGAAATCTTCTGACCAAGGGCACAGACAGCAAAACAAATGTTACAGGGGTGATAACCCATCCCTATGTTATCCAAAAAGCTTAAAAATAGATTTTTTAGCTGGAGCTATACTTACAAAATGTACCTGTTCCAAATTACAAACAGATTCAACTTAAGAACAAACCTACAGTCCTGGTTTTGTTTGGACCGCCTGTATACTGCTGTTCAGAGTATATAGGGCCTGGGGGCCCCACGCCTTTTCAATTTTTAATTTGGGTGCGGGGTTCCCCTTAATATCCATACAAGACCCAAAGGGCCTGGTAATGGGCTGGGGGGTTACCCATGCCGTTTTTCTCAATCATTTTCATCCATATTGCCGGGACCCGACATTACATTACAGCCGCAAGCAGTTTTAAATTACTTTTATTCCTTTAGAATGTCATTTTGTGCAGGGACTGTTCTAAACACGGGAAACTCGTGCCACTTTACAGGCATACTATAGACACCCCCCATGTATGATATTTAAAGAAAGATTTCACTTTTATTTTTTCACTTTAAGCATCATTAAAATCACTGCTCCCGAAAAAACGGCCGTTTTTAAAACTTTTTTTGCATTGATACATGTCCCTTGGGGCAGGGCCCAGGTCCAAAAACACTTTTTATGACAATAACTTGCATATTAAGTAGACATGTGCATTCGTTTTCGTCCGAATGCATTTTCGTCCGAATTTCAGCTATTTTCGTTATCGTTTTAACAAACGAAAACGAAAGCACAGAATCCGAAAACCGAAAGATCCGACATAAACAAATGCTTTATTTTCGTTTTCGTTGCTACAACAGTTCGATATAGATAGGAGATTCGACGTGACGCTGACAATAACAATCTGTGTTTATCGAACCTGTGGTCGAATGTGCCTAACCTTAACTCTATTAGTCCAAGATTATTTTACATAGGAGAGAAAAGATTCGACATTATAGAGAGGAAAGATTCGACATAGGAGAGGAAAGATTCGACATAGGAGAGGAAAGATTCGACATAGGAGAGGAAAGATTCGACATAGGAGAGGAAAGATTCGACATAGGAGAGGAAAGATTCGACATAGGAGAGGAAAGATTCGACATGGGAGAGGAAAGATTCGACATGGGAGAGAAAAGATTCGACATAGGAGAGGAAAGATTCGACATAGGAGAGGAAAGATTCGACATAGGAGAGGAAAGATTCGACATAGGAGAGGAAAGATTCGACATAGGAGAGGAAAGATTCGACATAGGAGAGAAAAGATTCGACATTATAGAGAGAAAAGATTCGACATTATAGAGAGAAAAGATTCGACATTATAGAGAGAAAAGATTCGACATAGAGAGAAAAGATCACTGCTTGTGGGCGGAACATTCGACCGGAAATGTATGATTGCAGAGTCGTACAGTTTCGCTGCTCCGTCGAATCTTCTTTGAACATTCGACAGACACCATAAGCCTTCAATGACAGATTCGACCTTAATTAATTCAGATTTTCGGACGAATGCAATTTCTAACGAAAAACGAAATAAATAAAAACTAATTTCGGGAGTAACTAAATAAATTTATTTTTTGGACGAAAACGAAATTCCGAAACGAAATATTTCAGTGTGCACATGTCTAATATTAAGCTTTTAAAATTAGCACTTTTGATTTCTCACGTTCGAGTCCCATAGACTTTAACGGTGTTCGAAAGTTCGCACAAACTTTCGGTCCGTGCGCATGTTCTGGATGCGAACCGAGCCAGGGGGTGTTCCGCTTATCCCTACTCAGAACCTCTTCCAGGACATGAATGTGCCTGGAGATTGAAGAGACTTTCGACTTCCAGAACTTTCTGACGATTTCAGAAGTTGAGGAATTCCCTGGATTGAATGCTGAATTTATCCTGTATTGTATCATCTGTAATGCATCTTTAATCAAAGCTAAGTAAATCTCTTTTATTACTATACTACTTGTGTGTTGTTTTAATCATTGTACTTACTTCCACAAATCTGAAGGGTAAATATATAAATGAACCTGTCAAATTAATAAATGTAACACAGAATTTAACCCCTTATCCTTAAGTAATACTGTTGTGAATTGTAATGTTTTTTGACAATTGCGAAACTGTATTATTTGTGTGCACTGTGATAGGAGGTTTGTTGCTAGCTTTGCTGGCGTTATAGTGGTTTAGCACGTGGTGTACACGTAGTGAAGAGGGAGGATGTTTAACTGGATAAAAAGAGCGAAGGGGGGAGACAGTCAAAAGAGGCTCATCCCAGAGTGGGCAGATTCTAGACACTGGTCTACTCTGGCTCGTGAATTGATCAAGTATCAGGATGCATTTAAAGTGAAAGACCCCCGCCATTGTTTCCTGAATCTTGATTTGTCTTGATATTCAAAATCAGAGCAGAAAGCTGCATCTTTATTAGGATGGATATTTTTGCAGGCGCTCGTGGATGAGACAAAAAGGAGGGAAGCTGTTGATGTGGAACTGCAGGCAGTAACAGATCAACTTCAAATCCTAAAGGAATGTTTTAGATCTTCTGAAAAACACAAGGAAGAAATGTAAACACAGTTTTCAGAGTACGTAGTGAGAACTGTGAATAAGCAGCATAGAAAGAAAGGTAGGAGATTACCGGGAAACAATGCTGGATTGAAGGTACGCACCCTGGTTACCAGGGGAGATTGGGAGGAATTAGCATATTGGTCAGGATCAGACACAGATAAAGAGATAGAAATTAATAAGTTAGAAGAAGGCAAGGCTCGTCCTATTGTTACAACTAGACAAAGACGAGAGGTAACTGAACGAGCTAGTACAAGCGGAAGTAATGTTCTTTCATCTGAAGATTCATCGCGCCCAGCACAGGCGGCTGAACAACATTATACAGAAGAGACAAGGTCTTACACAGCAGGGGAGCTTATAGAGCTAGGACAGAAATTTTCCCAGAGACCCAATGAATGCTTGTTGTCATGGGTTTTACGTGTGTGGGACTTGGGAGGAGATGGAATACTTTTGTCTAACAGAGAGGCTTGGGCAGCATGGCCAAAGACCCCAGAGTAAAACTTTATCTGCGCAGAGCTAGAGACACTACTGTTGTTTTCTCCCTATTGCATCTGTTAAGACATCCTATAGTCCAAGTTCATGACACTCCTACAGAACTTATGGATTTAACTCCTTGGCGTACAATAGGGGAAGGAATTCACAGGCTGCGAGAATATGGGTGTGTAAGTGAATTGATTGTAGACCCTCTAGTAGAAACTCCTACTGTGCATAATAATTGGACAGGACCTGATATGGCTTTGTTCACGGCGCAGATAAGGAATACATTGCTTGCTAAAGCTACTAATGTCTATGACCTGAGTTTCTTGTGAATCAAAGGGTGGAATGGAGTACGGGTCTATATTCATAATTGATTTACAGGGAACTTGGTATTAGGAGTTATTATTATTATATGGTAGTTTTAAGGCGATTACTTGTGTGAGCATATATATATATATGTGTGTTTCTGCATACATTGATCTCTCTGAGCTCACATTCTCTCAGGACCAATTATGGCTATTCTTTTGTTAGTACTGAATGAAACCAGCTTCTTTGCGTCTTCTTTCAAGCCTTTAAAAGGTTAGACAATAGAGAATAACTCAGAACCTCTTCCAGGACATGAATGTGCCTGGATATTGAAGAGACTGTCGACTTCCAGAACTTTCTGACGATTTCAGAAGTTGAGGGGTTCCCTAGATTGAATGCTGAATTTATCCTGTATTGTATCATCTGTAATACATCTTTAATTGAAGCTAAGTAAATCTATTTTATTACTATCCTACTTGTGTGTTTTAATCATTGTGCTTACTTCCACAAATCTGAAGGGTAAATATATGAATGAACCTGTCAAATGAATAACTGTAACACGGAATTTAACCTCTTGTTACACTCATCTGATCAGAATTATCCCCAATAGCACAGTGTTCCCAAAAATGCAACGTTAGTAGGATCAGCCCAGACACCTTTCAGAACCTGCGTTTAGCCCCTCTGCCCAGTCCACCCGAAGTGCAGGATCAATAGATCACTGTCACTTCCAATACACAGCTGGCAAAACCGCAGCGTTAGCAGAGTCAGGCCTCATCTCTACTAGCACTAGCAGTTAATTTTTGTAGCGATTCAAGCAGTCTCTGACAACCAGGTGCTTTTTTACCTGTGAGTCACATTAGGTACCTGTAAATTTAGTGGCCAAAATGTCAAACGAAAGGTATTCTATTGAAGATGCCTTCAGGATACTGAGCATGACAGATGAGAGCAGCGAGTCCTCACTCAGGCTCGGTTTTAGAGCTATCTGTCGGGGTGTTCTCTACAGGTTCAGATGATGGAGTAGTGGTCCCTGCTAAGGTCAGGCGTACCCGACCCCATTTTTTTGGTTTCTGAGTTGCCACAACCGCATGATACCCATATGCAGCAGAGTGTCAGTACTAGTGCCGTTCAACGTTCTGGTGAACTGGCGAGCACCAGCGGTCTAGTACACCCTGGTCATAGACAAACCAGCACTGCAGTAACACTTGTGAGACATTTTGGCAGCCTAGCCGCGTACAGGACCCCAAAACCAATCACTGCCTTCAGGCTTTCTAAGGGCGTAAAGTGTTGATTTCACTCCTCACTACCTATCACAGTTTAGGAGGCCATGCCAAGACAGCACAAAACCCCCCAAATTACCCCTTTTCAAAAAAAGTCGACACCCCAGGCTATTTTCAGAGAGGTATGTTAAGTATTTTACAGATCTATTTTTTTGTCACAAAGTTTTGAAAATTAAAAAAAGAAGAAAAAAAAAAATTCCTTTACTTTCTTCATATTTCAACACAAATGAGAGCTGCAAAATACTCACCATGCCTCTTAGCAAATACCTTGGGGTGTCTACTTTCCAAAAAGGGATCAATTTGTGCTATCAGTTTGTGCTATCTTGGCATTTCATGACCACCGAAACTGTGATGGGTAGTGAGGAGTGAAATCAACAATTTACGCCCTTAGAAAGCCTAAAGGCGGTGACTGGATTTCAGGGTCCTGTATGCGGCTTTGCTCCCAAAAAGTCTCATACATGTGGTATCCCCGTTCTCAGGAGAAGCAGCAGAATGTATTTTGGGGAGTCATTTCACATATACCCATGGCATTTGTGAGCATTATATCATTTAGTGACAATTTTGTGTAAAAGAAAAATAATGTTTTGTAATTTTCCCAAAACTTGTGGCAAAATATCAAATATTCAATGAACTCAACATGCCTCTCGGTAAATAGCTTGGGGTGTCTACTTTCCAAAATTGGGTCATTTGGGAGGTTTGTGCTATCTTGGCATTTCATGGCCTTCGAAACTGATAGGTATGAGGAGTAAAATCAACAATTTACGCCCTTAGAAAGCTTGAAGGCGGTGATTGGTTTTCGGGTCCTGTACGTGGCTAGACTGCCAAAAAGTCCCACACATGTGGTATCTCCATACTCAGGAGAAGCAGAAGAATGTATTTTGGGATGTAATTTCACATATTCCCATGGCATGTGTGAGCAATATATAATTTCAGTGACAACTTTGAAAAATGACAAAAATATAAAAAAAAATTACACAATTACTTGTGACAAAAAAATTCAATATTGAATGAGCTCAACATGTCTCTCAGCAAATTCCTTGGGTGTCTACTTTTCAAAAAGGAATAATTTGGGGGGTTTGTACTGCCCTGCCATTTTAGTACCTCAAGAAATGAGATAGGCAGTCATAAACTAAATGCTGCGTAAATTCCAGTAAATGTACCCTAGATTGTAGACGCTATAACTTTTACGCAAACCAATAAATATACGCTTATTGATTATTATTTTTACGCAAGACATGTGGCTGAATACATTTTGGCCTAAATGTATGACTAAAATTTACTAAATATTTTCTAACAAAAAGTAGAAAATATATTTTTTTCTTCAAAATGTTCGGTGTTTTTTGTTTATAATCGCAAAAAATAAAAATCTTAGTGGTGATCAAATATCATCAAAATAAATCTCTATTTTTGGGGAAAAAAGGACGCAAATTTTGTTTGGGTACAGCGTTGCATGACCGCGCAATTACCAGTTAAAGCAGTGCAGTGCCAAATTCCAAAAAGTGCTCTTGTCAGGAAGGGGTAAAACCTTCCAGAGCTGAAGTGGTTAAAGAGTACCTTTATTGATAAAAGGTTTAGAAACACTGGTACTGCTTTAGCAACCTTGTTCTGCACCACATAGGAGACGTGCAAACAAACAAAGCCGGTCATTGGCATGTGCCTAAACGTGTCTAAATGCGCATAAACTCTAATGCCCTGTACACACGATCGGACCATCAGTCAAAAAACGGTCCCAAACGCCGTGACGTAAAACAGTTCAATGCTTCTTTTTCTCCGATGGAGTTCCCCACAGACGATCGGAATTTGCTATCGTTTTTTTTTCCATCTGTAAAATTTAAAACATGTTCTATTTTTTTAAACCGATGGAAAAAAGACCGATGGGGCCCACACACGATCGGTTTGTCCGATGAAAAAAGTCTATCGGTCTTTTTTCATCAGAAAAAACGATCGTGTGTACGCGGCATGATAGTGTCTAGTGGTTGAGGGTTAATGCATTTCAATGGCCAGAATAAATAAAAATGTGCTAAAAGCCCCATATTGCACATGCGTTTACGCATGTTTAACATTTGAGTGTTAATGCATTCTATTGGCCACAGTAGTCAAGGAGAATTTTCCTACCAGAAGTTTTGACGTTCAGGGCGGCTTTTACAGATGCCCTGTGTACATGAGGCCTGACCTGAAAAAAGCATGTTTATATGCTGCACCTTCTTGTCTGAACAGCTCGTATTTCAATATAACAGAGACACTGTACCTTGATTAAGGATCCATTTTTTTAAATTTAAATTATAAAACACATTCTCAAAATGGCAAGGTCATTCTACAGTTCGTGTTCAAGGAAAACAAATTTAATCTAAGTTTTGTGCACTTGGCTTCTACTTATTCTTTCCAAAAAATAGAGTCTAGAATATAAATTATTTTCAAAATTGTAGAGAATTTACATTTACTCTATTTGCAATTTAAGGCCCCTTTCACACGGAGGTCCGTTCAGGTCCGCCTGTCAGTTTTTTAGGCGGACCTGAAACGGATCCTCCATGTACCCCTATGGAGGCACGGATGTCAGCGGAGACATGTCCGCTGACATCCGCTCCGCTCCGCTCCGCCAAAGTGTGACGGAGGAAAACACTATTTTTCCTTCCGTCGGCGGAGCGGATCGGATGACAACGGACTCTACGGTCCGTCATCATCCGATTCCCCATAGGGGAGAGCGGCGCTCTGACAGGGCGGTCCCTGCACAGTGTGCGGGGACCGCCCAGTCATCCGTCGGCTCAGCGGGGATCAACGGAGCGATCCCCGCTGAGCAAGTGGAGCTTCACGGGGCGGATCTGCACGGATCCGCCCCGTGTGAAAGAGCCCTTAACTGTTCTTTAGTAACAAAGAAACCTAAAGAGTTCCCTTGTTACCCCTTTTGCATTTTTAACATGCAACATTAAAATACACAGCATAAACATAGAAACAAAGACACAGTAATTGAACCCCCCACCCGTTCACTGGGCTTCCATCGTTATCTACATGGTTTATTACATCTCTTTCCATGCTTAACCAACAAGCTGTGATGTTGACTAGGGTTGAGCGAACCCTTTAGATACTGTTGCTCTATTCTGCTATTCAAAAAAAAACACATTTAGGGGAAAAATCTCAAATTGCGGCCTAGTCTGTATCTGTACGTGTGAGGTACACCCTTTAGATACTGTTGCTCTATTTTGATATAAAAAAAAAAAACACATTTAGGGCAAAAAAAAAAAATTTTTGCAGTGTTTCCTGCATATCTGTATGTGTGAGATACACACTTTAGATACTGTTGTTTTATTCTGCTATTCAAAAAAAATGCAGTGGCGGCTGGGCCTGAGGCAGATAGCAGTTTGGCGCATGTCCTTCCACCACCAGGGGTAAACGACAGCAGGCAGTTTTAAAACTTTCCTGTTTGGAGGAAAAACCCCACACCGCGCAGGAGTTGTGGAGGGACATGGAACAACAGACCGATGAGTGGTTGGTGGCATTGAGCCTCAAGCCCGGCCTGGTGGTGTGTGATAATGGGCGAAATCTCATAGCAGCTCTGGGCCTAGCCGGTTTGACTCACATCCCTTGCCTGGCGCATGTGCTGAATTTGGTGGTGCAAAGGTTCCTTAAAAATTACCCCGATATGCTAGAGCTGCTGCAGAAAGTGCGGGCCGTCTGTGCCACTTTCACCGTTCTCACCCTGCTGCTGCTCGCCTGTCAGCGCTGCAGCGTAACTTCGGCCTTCCCGCTCACCGCCTCATAGGTGACATGCCCACAAGGTGGAACTCCACCTTGCACATGCTGGCCAGACTGTGCGAGCAGTAGCAGGCGATAGTGGAGTTTCAGCTGCAGCACGCACGCGTGAGTCGCTCTGCGGAACAGCACCACTTCACCACCAATAACTGGGCCTCCATGCGAGACCTGTGTGCCTTGTTGCGCTGTTTTGATTACTCCACCAACATGGCCAGTGCCGATGACGCCATTCTCAGCGTTACTATCCCAGTTCTATGCCTCCTTGAAAAAACGCTTTGGGCGATGATGGAAGAGGATGTGGCACAGGAGGAGGAGGAGGAGGAAGAGGGTCATTTCCAAGGCTTTCAGGGCAGTCATTCACAAGTGGCTCAGAGGGTGGGTTCCTGCACCAACAAACGCCAGGTACACAATTGTCCAGCAAGGACACAGTTCTGGAGGATGACGAGGTGGAGGATGAGTAGGAGGAGATGGAGGAGGAGGAACCATGTTCACAGCAGGGTGGCACCCAGACCAGCTCATGGCCATTACTGGTGCATGGCTGGGGGGATACAGAGGACACAGACGATACACCTCCCACAGAGGACAGCATTTTGTTTCCTCTGGGCAGCCTGGCACACATGAGCGATTACATGCTGCAGTGTCTCCGCAATGACCGCCGAGTTGCCCACATTCTAACTGGTGCTGATTACTGGGTGGCCACGCTGCTGGATCCCTGGTACAAGGACAACGTACCATCCTTAATTCCCTCACTGGAGCGTGATCGTAAGAGAACAAGCGCACGCTGGTAGACGCGCTGCTGGTGGCATTCCTACCTGACAGCGGGGGCACAGTGGAAGAACAAGGCGAAGGCAGAGGAGGAGGAAGAGGTCACCAACGCAGCCGGGGCACCGCCAGCACCTCAGAAGGCAGGGTTAGCAAGTTTTGTCAGCACGCCACAACAACCAGCACCACCAGCTGTTATGGAACATCTTTGCAGGAGGCAGCATTTCACCAACATGGTGGAGCAGTATGTGTGCACACGCCTACACGTACTGAATGACGGGTCTGCCCCCTTCAACTTCTGGGTCTCCAAATTGGGCACATGGCCTGAGCTTGCCCTTTACGCCTTGGAGGTGCTGGCCTGCCCTGCAGCCAGTGTATTATCTGAACGTGTATTTAGCACGGCAGGGGGCGTTATCACAGACAAGAGCAGCCACCTGTCCAGAGCCAATGTGGACAAGCTCACTTTCATTAAAATGAACCAAGCATGGATCCCACAGGACTTGTCCGTACCTTGTGCAGAATAGACATGTATACCGGCCTTACCCAGCCATTGTTGTATTTTTGATCTTTCTCACTCTTTTGGGGTGTACCCTAATTTAAAAAAAAAAAAAAATTTAAACAAAAAACAGTGTTGGCTACCTCGTCCTCCTCCACCGCCGCTTCCACCTACTCCGCCACATCCACCACCACCTCAACCTCCTACTCCATATGGACCTCGTCCTCCTAGGTCAAGATTATTATTTTTTATTTTTATGTATTTTATGTTATTTTAAGTTGTTTCCCTATCCACATTTGTTTGCAGAGCACTTGCCATGCTCTTAACAACATTTTGCTGCCATTTGCAGCCCTCTAGCCATTTCCATTACTTTTTTAGAGCCATTTTAGTCCTCAAAAGTTCAGGTCCCCATTGACTTCAATGGGGTTTGGGTTCAGAATCAAGTTTGGTTCAAGTTCGGGTCCCGAACTCGAACTTTTTTGCGAAGTTCGGCCGAACCCGTCGAACCCGAACATCCAGGTGTCCGCTCAGCTCTAATGTTGACCCTTCCCTACCCAGATGTCATAGTGGTACCGTTTATTTAAAAAAAAATTATAATAGTATCTATACTGGCTATATGCTCCTATGACTGTTTTTTGCAACCACTGCAAGTTTTTATAATTGACAGTTGTTGTTCATCTTTCTCAAGTTCAATAAACTAACTTTTTACTTAGCCAATAGTTTATAAGTATCTATGCCTTTACCCATAGAGGGCTGCTTCTTTGTTTTTATCTCTTGTTCTCCATTTTCCAGTGGTTGGCAGCTGCACTGGGTTATAGTCCATTCTACATCTGCCCGGGCACGTATACCCATATATATGGCTGACAGCTCCTAGCGCTCAAGCAACTTTGTGTTTGTATAGATTTCCCTGGGCCTCCCTCTGATTATCCTGAAGCCAGATGCTTGGGTGTTTTCACACGACCAGGTGCACACTCATCCACTAGTTATCCCCTAGACTGGTCATTGGTTTTGTTTTTTTTGTATTTATTGGTAGAACTTGGATAGGAGAAGGGATTAGTGGGATACTCCAACTTTAACTATGCACAGATGAGGACAACTCTCACTTGACCTTACTTGGTTGAACTGAATAGTAGACCCTCTGCTCAACCATACAGCATTTGTATGGAAGAATAAGTCCTTTGCTTGCTTTGGCAGCAGACTTCACATTCCCCTGAAAGTGAGAACAGGAGGAGTCAGGCTCAAAGTTGCACAGGTTGCCAGTGATGTTGTTTACAGAGGAACTCAAAAGGGTTTCTGATGTGCTAAGTAGTGGCTGCAGACAGATGGCAACTGTGAGACGTAGCAGGTCTGTAGTAGCACTGAGATAATGGGAAGTCAGTTCAAGCCAGAGTTCAGAGCCAGTAGGATAACAGAGCAGGCAGGGTCAAGGGGAAGCCAAAGTCAGACACAAGAGACAGTAGAGAATATCCTTGGACAAGTCGAGGTCAGGCCAGGAGACAGGCATGAGAATAGTCAAGGACAAGCCGGGTTGATAGCAGAGAACTTTCAGGAACAAGGATCACAGAAAAACGGTACAAGCTGAAGATCAATCAGCAACTTTAACCACAAACAGACTTCCTTATAAAGACCCATGTGATGTGCTGGTAGAGATTCTGGGTCCTAGAGCCCTTCCCCTGCCGTTGGTGTCTTGACAGATGCTGGGTCCTAGAGTCCTTCTCCTACCATTGGTTCACTGACACTCTAATTCTTCAGGACACTAGCCAGTATCCCCCTTAACTGGCACCCGTCCACTGACTTTATTAGCTTGCAGGGATGGCCCTAACAGGATAGGCCCCTTTACTTAGGTCTGTACTCACAGTAGCCAGGAACAGATCATTCTAGGTTTGTCTCCCTCCCAGTCAGTTCTGAAGGAGATCTGGGTTGCAGCTTCTGCGACTATGGCCCTCAGGTCGCCTAGTAGTGACAGCCTGTACAGAGGAAGGGCAGCGACCCCCCTTCCTCCAGGACCCCACTTTCCAGCCAAAGACCCCGTGCACATGTGCTCTCTTGGTATAAATACAGTCACCCAGCATGCCTTGAGGCACCTTCCTCTGCCAATGGCCAGGGCTATATCTACACCCATGCTCCCATTTGTCAGGTTTCCTCCCACTGTCCAATATGCCCGTTCCTATTGGACCAGTGTGAAACAGGCAGACAACATGAGCAGCATCTGATGCCACTGAGCAGACCCTATTAATCGATCACTGCTCCCTGTTAGGCAGAGAGCACCTAAATTTGCTTGACAGTCCTCCTGTTAAAGAGAGAGGAGAAAATCCCCTGGTGCCGTACATCCACGCAGGTATTCAGTGGTGAAGTGACAACCTGTAATGCTTCAGGCAGTGTAACTATAATGGTTGGCATGGATCACAGCTTCGGAAGTCTATGAATATGATATACTAAACAGTTAACTTCAATTTGACAGACATCAGGAAGGAAGACTCAGATAAATTGTGTGATAATACACAGCCATAAGGGGGAGCACCAGAGGTAACTTGAGTGTAGTAGCAGTACACAGGTTTACAGTTTAAAGTAATCTAAAGGATACTTGCTGTGAGTGGACTTCTGGTGTTGGTGTCACCCAGTGGCTTCTGGAGAGATATACTGGTCTCCAATTGTAGTGGTATAGGTAGGGAGTTCTCCCAGCAGAGTAGGCTGACTGAGGGTAGGTCAGTGGAGAGCCTCTGACTACCAGTGAGGAAGGGGCTCTGACTGGCCCAAAAGCTGGAAGTTGGAGGGGCTCTGTCTGGCCCAAAAGCGAGGAGGCAGACGGGGCTCTGTCCTGCCCAAAAAGAGAGATGGCAGTCGGGGCTCTGTTCAGCCCAATAGAGAGATGGAAGTCGGGGCTCTGACCGGCCCAATAGTGAGTGAAGACGGCAGTCTTCTGATGGGGGTATTTGCCTGGCATCAGGTTCCTAGCACGAACGTCAAGTAAATGTTTAAGTAGGGATAAGAGGAGGAGCCGGGTGATGTCTCTGTGATGTCATCTATCTGCAACGGAGTTGGTGGAGATGTCTGAGCCCCCAGTGGAGAGATAATAACATTACAGGATAAGAACATTACACGGAGTTGGTGGAGATGTTGGAGCCCCAGTGGAGAGATAAGAACATTACAGGATAAGAACATTACACAACCTCAGCCTGGGCTCCCACCAGGCCACACTCCCAATGCGTTTTTCTCCGCCCCTCAGAGCTCATCTGGCGGCACACTATTCCTTCCAAGAGTCTCCCTGTTAAGCAGGGAAACCCAAAAATGATGCACTCTCTAGCACCTACCTAGAATGGTTATACATCTAAATAACAAAAACATAACAATCCAGGTCAAAATGGTTGTAGGTGCCTGAAGGCATCATATAACAAAAATTTGTGATATGTTATGTCCCCAGCTGCCAAGCACCGCCTCTGGGACCATCCTAACTGATCTCTGACACCTTCCGATCTTACCATTAGCCAGTCACTCTCTAAATTGAACCATACCAACTAGAGGACACCACATATCAGGTATCAGATAAGACCAGAACTGTGTGGACTGCAACAGAGGAAACCCAGACGTGTTTAAGTGAAGTATGATAATTTATTAACCACTTAAGGACCATGCCTGTTTTCCAGACTCAATGTTTACAAGTTTAAAACATTTTTTTTTACTAGAAAATGACTTAGAACCCGCAAACATTATATATTGTTTTTTTTTTTAACACCCTAGAGAATAAAATAGCGGTCATTGTAATACTTTTTGTCACACCGTATTTGTGCAGCGGTCTTACAAGCGCACTTTTTTGGGAAAAATTTTACTTTTTTTAATTAAAAAATAAGACAACAGTAAAGTTAGCCCAATTGTTTTTATATTGTGAAAGATAATGTTACGCCGAGTAAATTGATACCCAACATGTCACGCTTCAAAATTGCGCCCGCTCGTGGAATGGCGTCAAACTTTTACCCTTTAAAATCTCCATAGGCAACATTTAAAACATTCTATAGGTTGCATCTTTTGAGTTACAGAGGAGGTCTAGGGCTAGAATTATTTCTCTCGCTCTAACGATTGCGGTTATACCTCACGTTTTCATATGCGGGCGCTCGTCGGGACAGGGCACTTTAAAAAATGTTTTGGGGGTTTTCTTATTTATTTTTACACTGTTTAAAAAAAAAAAAAAAATGGGTCACTTTTATTCCTATTACTAGGAATGTAAACATCCCTTGTAATAGAAAACAAGCATGACAGGTCCTCTTAGGTATGAGATCTGGGGTCAAAAAGACCTCACATCTCATATTTACACTAAAATGCAATAAAAAGAAAATTGTCATTTGAAAAAAATACAACAAAAAAATGTCCCTTTAAGACGTATGGGCGGAGCTGACGTTTTGACGTCGCTTCCGCCCTCCTATGGTATGGAGACAGGTGGGTGCCATCTTCCCCTCAGTAGTATTCATACCACAGAGGGACAAGGACCCGATCGCCTCCGCCGCTACCGACGGCTCCGGTAAGTGGCGGAGGGCGCGTTTACAGGACCGCTCACTGAAAAGATGGATATCTCGGTTGTGGCAGCAGCTGCTGCCATTACCGAGATATCCATCTTTAAAGTGCCAACGTATATGTATATGAACAAAAACTAAAACTCGCGCTTATGGAGACATACAAAAATAAATGACAAGTGAAAAGAAATTATTATATGCGCAGCTGCTACAGCATAAGGCACTAACACCTTGAGAGATAAAAAAATTATAAAATGCAGCGCTAGCGAACATAAATGTGCTCAATACAAACATATGTGTGAATGTCAACCATCTAAACCTTTCGGGATGATGGTACACACTATTAATGAAAAGATTATACACCAGTGATTGGTGTCACCAGAAATGCAGTGGGTGTAATACTAAATCTTACCACTAAAAAGTGATCAACTAAGTAAAACCAGAAAATATACTGTGCAAAACATTAAATGAACTGAACAACCAGGCAAATAGCTCTAGGAGTAATTCACAGTACTACAGATGGTTTTCAACATCAAAGAAATAATGTCCCATATGCAACAGTGGTTGCAATATAGAAGGAAGGAAAAAAATATATAAAATAAAATAAAAGTCACCCAACATCCGACATCTAGGACCGATAATGTTCGGTGAAATTCAACAGTTGGCTCAATAACAGCAGAGATCAGAGGACCATGTGGGGAATAAAAAGAAAAAGCAACTTGTGAAGTACCGCTTAGGAACAGATTAACAATACGCTGTTATTGGGAAAACTCACAAGCCTTCAATAATATAGTATATTTTCTGGTTTTACTTAGTTGATCACTTTTTAGTGGTAAGATTTAGTATTACACCCACTGCATTTCTGGTGACACCAATCACTGGTGTATAATCTTTTCATTAATAGTGTGTACCATCATCCCGAAAGGTTTAGATGGTTGACATTCACACATATGTTTGTATTGAGCACATTTATATTCGCTAGCGCTGCATTTTATAATTTTTTTTGTATATGTATATGAGCTGGTCGGCAAGTGGTTAAAGTAAGTAAATACAACCACCTCCAATACCACACAGTGCACAACAACCAATACCAACAGAATCCACAAATAATAACAGTAACAGACAAATATGTACAAGTAATGGGGAAAACCAGAATTATAAACAGGGCCAGGCCAGGGTCGTCAACGGAAGATCAGCAGCTGGGGAAAGGGAAACAAACAGGATAAGGAGAGGATGGATGGATCACAGAAGGGACGGGCACAGGTACAAGGTTTAAAAACCTTAAAATAAAGGAAAACACTGCGCTAGATAAACACGTAATGTAATGAAATAAAGATACACAATGATAGTGTAAAAAAAACTCCTTTGAGTGGCAATGTCGGTTTGGTGAGACATACTAATCAAAGTCTCCCCCATAACCAACAAGGATATATTACTGTGAAACCTAAGAATAAGAATAAAAATAAAATTAGTAAGAACAGCACCCATCAATATTCTGATGTTCAATACATTCAGGATGGGAATCCCTATCACCACAGAAGTGATCGACCACCGAGGAATACGTCATATGCAAACAATCATGGAGGGGGTCGGGGATATGGTGAACAGCGGAATGAATATTGCTCCCCGTATGGTAGTCAATATAGACAAACCAATTTTAGGGAGGATCCTAGAGACTATTACAGGAACCAGTTCTCTAGATCAACCCCGAGGGGTAATACAATTTCTACACAGAATAGATTTGCACCTCTGATACAACAGTATGAGGATAGATTCGAAGAGGAACCAATAATCTCGAGACATCCTAGTCAATACATTGATCACTCTATGAGATACAGACAAGAACATCAAGAATCTCCCTCTAACTGTAGGGGAACGGATCAACCTCGTTTTTTTCCATTGGCCAACATCAGACCCAAAAGGGGTCACGACGAAAGAGAGGCAGTAGAGGGGGGAGAAGGATCAGGTCCAAAAAAAAGGAAACATTAAATATTGACGGGGTCTTTAATCTGAGTACCGTCCAATTATCACATGGCGAACAGAAAGTACTCTGTCAAGGCCTGAAATTCGCACCCCCTCGCACATTGAACAAATTTGAGACATTTATCGATGCTCACAAATTTGTTCGAAAAATGAATATTAAAAGGCATTTTATTCTTAACCCTACAGGGAATGGCAGTCAAATTGCCACAGCTGTAGATGTACAATTAGCCGGATCAAATTCCCAATCAGTATCCACTATTCCAATTAACACTGGGAGTGGAGTTTCTATCCGGCATACTAATTTTTCAAATGCCTCTTTATTTAATCCACCAGGTTTTGTTGCCCCTTCTATTCAAACGTTTAAAGAGATGGTTCTTAAAGATATAGTGTCTCTAAAAACTCCACGGTCTAAGAACAATTTTACATTCCAGAGTAATCTTAAAATGATTTGTGCACGGAACGATATTGTAATACGCCCTGCCGATAAAGGTGGGGGCGTTGTCATTTTAAATAAAATGGATTATCTGACAGAGATGAACAGGCTTCTGTCAGATACTGCCACTTATAGCCAATTAGCATGTAATCCCACTGTTAAATTCAAGAGGGAGCTACAGCTTCTACTAAATGAAGGCTACTCCCTGGGTGTTTTAAATAAGAAAGAGAAAACACATTTAGTGCCCTCTGCACCCAGGGTACCAGTCATATATTATTTACCTAAAGTTCATAAATGCATGTCTAATCCACCTGGGCGCCCTATTATAAGTGGAATTGACTCAATAACAGCACGCATTGGTAAATATATAGATGAATTTCTACAACCTTTGGTCATAACCACTCCTTCATACTTACGAGATACGACCCAGGTTATTAATCTTTTGGCAAATTGTGACTGGAGAGAGGGTTTTATTTTGGTAACAGCAGACGTTACTTCCCTCTACACTATCATCTCACATGAACATGGTTTGGAGGCAGTTCAGTTCTATAATTCAGAAAGATTTTATTATTAACCTTTTGATTTTTGCCACTAGTCATAACTATTTTTGGTTCGGAGGTATATTTTATTTGCAGAAGTGTGGCGTGGCTAGGGGGGCTAAATTTGCCCCCAGCCTGGCCAATCTCTTCATGGCGAAGACAGAAGAGGGTCGGGACTTTGTATGAAGCATGCGGATTGAGAGCCAAACAGAGCTAGTAAATCAAATAATATAAGATTTATTAAATATAGTACAGTAAAATACATAAGACATCATGGTACATATTCCATCATCCAACATGATTAGTTAGTTCATTAGCATTGATTCGTAAGTGAAATGAGTAAAACAATAAAAACATGAGGTATAACTGCATGATAAATATTATTTGGCATCTGAAGCTCGACGCGTTTCGCGGCTATCATGCCGCTCATCAGGAGCTGATTATTAATGGATGTCTACAATACAAGAACATAGTATCAATTGATAGGTTAGGCTTATATAAAGGGGGGAGAGAAATATGCACTTTAATCTACAGCCCATACTCACAGGTCGGGTGATGGCATGGGCGCGGCAGGGGGCATGTAGGCGGCCGGGGACACGGTCTGGCACGGGAGCTGAGGCGGCATGACAGGTGGCACAGCAAGGAGGAAGTCATCCTTGTGTAAACTGAGTATGTGATCTTCACCAGGGTCAAGGGGCACATGCAGAGAGACTCCTGGACCATCTGAAAATGAAAGTGAAGTGCAAAGAAAATGGTGTGTTAAATTGCTGAGGGGTGATGAGCCCTACGTTCAGCAGTGAAAAGATGAAAAAATAGGTGTAAATGAGCAGGGATAATAATGAACGGAATAGCATAGCTGAGATATATGATGGTGTAGCTATGTTAAAAGCAATAGAGTGCTCCAACGTTGAGAACGCCATCAATGAAAAGTGAGAGGGATGAAAAATGAAAGAAGGGTAAATGTATGACGGTGAGCTTGTTGAGAGCAATGAGGATGCTCCAACATAGAAACACCGTCGTGAGGGGATTAAGAGAAAGGGGGGGGGGAAACAGAAAGAAAAGAAGAGAAGGGGAGGGCAAAGAAAAAGGAAAAAAAGAAGGGAAAGAAAAGGAAAGGCACCGCCTAAGGTGTATGATGGTGAAGCTGTGCTGGAGACACGGAAAAACTCCAACATGTGTACGCTATCATTGATGTGTGATAGTGAAGCTGTGTTGCAAACAATAAAAAATATGCTCCAACGAAAGGGACACTGTCATAGTGAATAGGGGGGACTGAGTGCCAACAAGAATGTGCGTGAAAGGAAATGAGAAGGGAGAAGGACAGAAAAGAGTGTGTGGTAATGAGTTTACCTGAATGGAAGGAGTTGAGGGTGCATTTTTGCCTAATGCGAGATGTTGCTGGTTCCTCAACCCCTGACTATGTGTGTTGGTGCCTGTGTCAGGGGAGAGATACCTGCCTCGCCGCGAGAATCCTGTTGCCGCCAACGTCACGCTGGCGAGTATGGGGGAGGAGAGGCGCCATCTCCCAGGCAGAAAGCGGCCGGCAAGTGGCGCCAAAAAGCTCACTCCCCCCTATTGACTGCCAGGTGGAGAACTCGGCGCTCATGTGATGACGTCAACCTAGGTGGACGCCAGACATGACGCACCGGATGCGTGACGCCGATGCGCAGCTGGGCGACCGCCCCGTCCCCCATGGGAAGGGGAGAAGGGGAGGGGCCCCTGCTGCGCATCGCAGCTCCCAATGTCAGAAAGGGCCCCAACTCACACCACTGGGCCCACCACGTCACGCCCCGAACAACACCGGACCCGTGAGCTGGGGTGTCTACATAGATCATATTTTGTTTAAAGAATGTCAAAATAAAGAAACATTATCTACACTTGGCCTACAGTATGGTAGGGGAAGAAAACTATTTCTGACACTGGGGTGTTGTGTCAGAATGCTCAGAGAAACCCATCCAAAGCTATCCCGCAGTATGGCAGGGGTAGGAGGAAAGGGAAACACAGCTGGCACATTGGGTCTTGTGTCAGCTGGATGCTATTCAAAAACACATGCTTCCATCCCTAATTGGATTCAATAGAAAGGAGAAAGGGTTTGGGACTTTAAATGAGACCTGAGACAATGAAGTCACTAGGTCTCCATCCCTATCAGTACGAAGACAGAAGAGGGTCGGGACTTTGTATGAAGCATGCGGATTGAGAGCCAAACAGAGCTAGTAAATCAAATAATATAAGATTTATTAAATATGGTACAGTAAAATACATAAGACATCATGGTACATATTCCATCATCCAACATGATTAGTTAGTTCATTAGCATTGATTCGTAAGTGAAATGAGTAAAACAATAAAAACATGAGGTATAACTGCATGATAAATATTATTTGGCATCTGAAGCTCGACGCGTTTCGCGGCTATCATGCCGCTCATCAGGAGCTGATTATTAATGGATGTCTACAATACAAGAACATAGTATCAATTGATAGGTTAGGCTTATATAAAGGGGGGAGAGAAATATGCACTTTAATCTACAGCCCATACTCACAGGTCGGGTGATGGCATGGGCGCGGCAGGGGGCATGTAGGCGGCCGGGGACACGGTCTGGCACGGGAGCTGAGGCGGCATGACAGGTGGCGCAGCAAGGAGGAAGTCATCCTTGTGTAAACTGAGTATGTGATCTTCACCAGGGTCAAGGGGCACATGCAGAGAGACTCCTGGACCATCTGAAAATGAAAGTGAAGTGCAAAGAAAATGGTATGTTAAATTGCTGAGTGGTGATGAGCCCTACGTTCAGCAGTGAAAAGATGAAAAAATAGGTGTAAATGAGCAGGGATAATAATGAACGGAATAGCATAGCTGAGATATATGATGGTGTAGCTATGTTAAAAGCAATAGAGTGCTCCAACGTTGAGAACGCCATCAATGAAAAGTGAGAGGGATGAAACATGAAAGAAGGGTAAATGTATGACGGTGAGCTTGTTGAGAGCAATGAGGATGCTCCAACATAGATCTCTTCATGGCATACTGGGAGAGAGAAGTGGTTGACGCCAACCCTCCTAAAGAGTTGCGTTTATGGAAGAGATATATAAACGATATTTTACTTGTATGGGAGGGTGACCTCCCTTCGTTGGAAAACTTATTTTCTATGCTTAATAACAACAACAAGGGCATCAGTTTAAAGTATGAGGCTAGTCAATCTCAAATCCACTTCTTGAATCTCAACATTTCTGTTAATGAAGGGATTCTGTCTACTACTACCCATTTCAAAAACACCGACAGAAATGCTTTCATTCCACTGACCAGTTGTCATCACTCTAACTGGCTTAGTGCCGTTCCTAAAGGTCAGTTTCAACGAATTAGACGGAATTGTACCACCATGTCGGATTATTTACAACAAGCACAGATTCTCAAGTTGAGATTTTTAGAAAAAGGCTATACTGAGATAAGTATAGATAATACTATTGAGACAATCAAAGATATGGATAGAGGACAGATGCTCATTAGATCAGAGAGGTCGAATAAAACGGTAGATAACAGATTTGGATGTGCCATGATCACAGGCTACTCAAATCAACATTTCTCAGTTAAAAAGATTTTTCAGAAACATTGGAATATTCTTAAAAATGATAGAATATTGGGCCCAGTCTTACCTGACCGCCCAGTTGTTATTTTTAGAGGAGCTCCGTCTTTACGGCATAAGATAGCACCTAATGTTATTGACCCTCCCAATAAGATCTCCTTTTTTCAAACAATGAAAGGATTTTTTCCATGTCGGAAGTGTAAAATTTTTCAAATAAATTCCTTTCAGGGGCGCAAATGTGAATCCTTTCAGTCCACACAAACAAATATAAGATATGACATTGACTCTTTCATTACATGCTTGAGTGAATGTGTGATATATCTTATTCAGTGCCCCTGCTCTAAACAGTATATTGGGCGGACTAAAAGGGCTCTACATGTCAGATTGGAGGAACATGTGGGCAATATACAGCGTGGTTTCCCCAAACACAACCTCTCTAAACATTATGCCAAATATCATAACCAACAAACCAAGGGTACGTTATTTATTCCCATTGAGAAACTCCTCCCACATTGGAGAGGCACTAACAAAGTACGTTCAATATCAAAATTAGAAACAAAATGGATTTTTGATATGAGATCCTATGTGCCTCATGGGTTAAATGTAGACTGGGACATAAATTGTTTTTTTAAATAATGCGTAATTTCAATAATTTTACTAATTATTTTATACATTTTTATAACATATATGTACCGTATATACTCGAGTATAAGCCGACTCGAGTATAAGCCGAGGTACCTAATGTTGCCAAAAAAACTGGGAAACCTTACTGACTCGAGTATAAGCCGATGCCCCACTGTTCCCTAGCTCGCTGTTCCCTATTTTACATTGTAAATATTACCTGTAAAGAAGTTGCAGCTGCGGCGTCCATCGTTCAAATTCCGCGGTCTCTTCCTGTTCCTTCCTTGATAGGCGAGTCTCAGCAGACACTCTCCGCCTATCACGATCATTCTCTCATCCTCAGTTTTCCCAGCAGACACTGTGTTGGGTGTTCCGCCAATCACAGACGTCTGCTGGAAAACTGAGGATGAGAGAACTTTCGTGATAGGCGGAGAGTGTCTGCTGAGACTCGCCTATCAAGGAAGGAACAGGAAGAGACCGCGGAATTTGAACGATGGACGCCGCAGCCGCAACTTCTTTACAGGTAATATTTACAATGTAAAAATTTTGCTGACTCGAGTATAAGCCGAGGGGGGACTTTCAGCCCCAAAAAAAGGGCTGAAAATCTCGGCTTATACTCGAGTATATACGGTATATATTTTTTACTAGTATTTATTCATTATTGCTAGGCTGGAATAATTTTTATAAATATTTTAGTGTTTTTCTATATATACTGCTGTTATTAGTATTGTATGGCATGTGGGCTGTCTTATCCGGGGTTCAGGGCACCTCTTCTGTGTTTTTTCCTGGTTGAATTTTGTTTCTGTTACAATCTCTTTTTTGGCCACAAGATGGCAGCATTTATTATTTGTCTAAATATCAGGCTTCTCCTTAGCTCCCAGGCAGTGTCAATCATTATTCTGATGACGCCACACTCATTCCATTACCCTTAATACTTCCGCCCACAGTAAAAATGGCGCTGCGGCATTATTTAAGGGCGTGCGTAATGACGAGGACTTAGCAGCCAATCCCAGACGACGTCTTTTCATGACAAAACGCGTAGGTGTGGCCTGCAGTTCATACGTCATCACGCTTTATCGAGATACGGAGCACAACAAGCAGGAGAAGCTTTGAGGAGACGCCGCGTCCCTGCCATACCATACGATACGCTCGCACAGATCAACATTTCTGTAAGTGCAATACTGTGTGGTCAATAAATATTTATTTGCAGCATTACGCTATGGTTTCTTTCCATGTTTTCTGGAGTTGAATAGATACCATTTCTGGATACACATCCACCCACTATTGGTCTAAGGGGAGACTTTAAACCCCTGCGCCCGAAGAGACCACCGTAACAGTGGTCACACAGTTGCGGTAAGCAGATCATATTATCACTCTTCTGGTGCCTCGTGATTCTGGTGG
The DNA here is from genome assembly GCA_029206835.1 of Rana muscosa. Taxonomy (NCBI): domain Eukaryota; kingdom Metazoa; phylum Chordata; class Amphibia; order Anura; family Ranidae; genus Rana; species Rana muscosa. Next base: position 913,570,609 of record CM055118.1, read on the forward strand.
ATGAAGACTTCCCTATCATAGACCTTCCTTCCAACATATATAATATAATTTTTTTACTTCCTTAAAGGACTGATTCGCTTCATTTGTGGCACTTTTTTTTTTTTTTTAGAAAACCTTCAGAACTTTTAAATGTTGCGGGATTTTAGTTTAACCCTCAGCTCTTTCACATTCACAGTTTATAGGTTGATTATCACCTATTGGATTTCACATATTGTCCTGTGATTCACATTTAAGCTTTATATTCTTTCAATTGATTTTTTGTATACACTCATATGTTTTTTCACATCACTACTTATATAGCGCTGTACTAATTTTTTACAGGTACAAGGCTCAGGGTACAGGGTTCAGATCAGAGGCGGCTCTCTAATTTGGCAAATAAGGCGGCTGCCTGAGGCCTCGCACTCCCAGGGGCCTCGCGGCCGCCTAATTTGCCTACCGCGTGTACGTGAGTTGCAGGGAATGTCTCCCGGTGTTCTGTCAATATCTCCGGTTGGTGCCCTGTTTTGCGTCCCGGGCCGCAACTCGTTTTCCCCACCCAGGGGCGGACTGTCACTGACCACTGCCCGAGGTCGGAGGGTCAGTGGGTGGCACCATGTACTCCTCTTTCCTCTCCCCCGGCTCCTCCCTCCTGCCATGCACCGCAGATCTCTGACTCCGGCTATGTGCAGAGCTTGGATAATGCCTGCGGTGGCTGAGCAGCTCCCCCGGCTCCCCGATCTCCTCTGCAGGGTGAACGGACGATCTTAAATGAAGGACCTGTCACAGCTGACGCCCGGCCGGCGATCATCCAGGAGCCAGTCTGCAACTAACAGCCTGAGCCTCAAAGGTACAGCATAAATGTCCTGCCCGTGCCCGACACTGACACATGCCATGACGTCACCTCCTGACTGAGGGCACCCCGAGAATTACCGCTGCCTTCCGCCCCTGTGACCTCACACACACAGCCCTGGCCTGAGTGATGATATGCATGCTATCCGGCATATGATGCCACCTACTGACCCCATGCCATCATCATTATCCTCCTCATCCCCCTGTTCCTGGCATCCTACCTCCTGTAATACTTCCCACTGTCAGCTTCCTACAACTTACCCCTGTCATCATCTCCATCCTCATCCTAATCAGCCTGTTCTTGGCATCCCACCACCCTACCATCATCTCTGCTGTACCCCACTGCCAGCTGCCCACCACCTCAAGTCACACCCTATCATCATCTTCATTTATCCCACATCTGACATCCTACCACCCTTGCCATCATCATCGCCATGTACCACATCTCTAGCATCCACCACCCTACCCCTGTTACCCTTATCCTTATCCCCCCGTACCCCACTGTCAGCCGCCTACCACCCCACGTCATCATCATCCCCCCTTGTACCCCACTGTCAGCTGCCTACCACCCCACGTCATCATCATCCCCCCTGTACCCCACTGTCAGCTGCCTACCACCCCACGTCATCATCATCCCCCCTGTTCCCCACTGTCAGCTGCCTGCCACCCCACGTCATCATCACCCCCTGTACCCCACTGACAGCTGCCTATCACCCCACATCATCATCATCCCCCCTGTACGCCACTGTCAGCTGCCTACCACCCCACATCATCATCACCACGCCTTGTACCCCACTGTCAGCTGTCTACCACCCCACATCATCATCACCCCCCTTGTACCCCACTGTCAGCTGCATACCACCCCACATCATCATCATCCCCCCTGTACCCCACTGTCAGCTGCCTACCACCCCACGTCATCATCATCCCCCCCGTACCCCATTGTCAGCTGCCTACCACCCCACATCATCATCATTCCCCCCTGTACCCCACTGTCAGCTGCTTTCCAACCCACGTCATCATCACCCCCTTGTACCCCACTGTCAGCTGCCTGCCACCCCATGACATCATCATCATCATCCCCCCTGTACCCCACTGTCAGCTGCCTTCCACCCCACTTCATCATCACCCCCCACTGTCAGCTGCCTACTACCCCACGTCATCATCATCCCCCTGTACCCCACTGCCAGCTGCCTTCCACCCCACGTCATCATCATCCCCCCTGTACCCCACTGTCAGCTGCCGACTACCGCACATCATCATCACCCCCCCCGTACCCCACTGTTAGCTGCCTTCCACCCCACGTCATCATCACCCCCCTGTACCCCACTGTCAGATGCCTACCACCCCACGTCATCATCACCCCCCCTTTACCTCACTGTCTGCTGCCTACCACCCCACGTCATAATCATCACCCCCCTGTACCTCACTGTCAGCTGCCTACCACCCCACGTCATCATCATCACCCCCCGTACCACACTGTCAGCTGCCTACCACCCCACGTCATCATCACCCCCCCTGTACCCCACTGCCGACATCCCACTCATCAACATCCCCATCATCCCTCTGTATCCCACCTCTGGCATCCTACCACCCCACCCCCTGTCATCATTCCTCCTGGGACTCCACTGCCAGCTTCCTACCACCCCACCCTCTGCCGACATCATCCCCCCGTACCCCAACCCTGACATCCTACCACCCTGCCTCCTGTCATCATCCCCATGTACCCCACCTCTAGCATCCACCACCCTACCCGTGTTATCATCCTTATCTTTATCCCCCCTGTACCCCACTGTCATCTTCCTACCAACCTACCCCTCGTCATCATCATCTCCATCCTTATCATAATTCCTCTGTGCCTGGTATCCTACCACCCCACCCCCTATCATCTTCACCCCCCCGTACCCCTCTGCCAGCATCCTACCACCTCACCCCCTGTAATTACCTTGCCCCCCGTACCCCACCTCTGACATCCTACCACCCTGCCTCCTGTCATCATCATCCCCACGTACCCCACCTCTAGCATCTACCACCCTACCCCCGTTATCATCATCATTATCTTCATCCCCCTGTACCCCACTATCAGCTGCTTACCACCCCACCTCATCATCATCCCCCTTGTACCCCTCTGCTGAAATCCTACCACGCACCTATTGTCATCAAAATTCCCATCATCCCTCTCTACCCCACCTCTGGCATCCTACCACCCTACCCCCTGTTATCATCATCCCCCTGTACCCCACCTCTGGCATACTACCACCCTACCTCCTGTCATTATCATCCTCATCCTTCCTGTACCCCACCTCTGGCATCCTATCACCCTACCCCCTATCATTATAGGGGAGATATGATCTTAGCCTCTCCCCAATACTGCCACTATCACCCCAAACTGCATCCTGTCATCCAACCAACTGTACCCCAACAGTTGCATCACACACCATAATACTGCCCTGCCACCCAGTGAGCAAACAGTGAGTGATAATGATAAGCAGTAACCATAGCAACCAATCAGTGAGCAGTAATAATGTGCAGTAACCTCTAGCAACCCACCAGTGGGCGGTAATAATGTGCGGTAACCTCTAGCAACCAATGAGTTAGCGGTAATGACATGCAATAAACTCTAGCAACCCATCAGTGAGCTGTAATAATGTGCAGTAACCTCTAGCAACCAATTAGTAAGCAGTAATGATGTGCAGGGACCTCTAGCAACCAGTGAGCCTGGAGCAATCAGTAAGTGTGAACTATGTCTTTATGTTTACATTATTAAAGTTTTTTTTAGATAAGTCTATGTGCGTTTGTTTTTTGGGATGTTGGGATGGGAAGCGAAATTGCTAGGGGTGGGGGCCAGGAAATTTTTACAATTATTTTTCCCATTATGGGCGTGAGTGGGGCCTCATGTCTGATGCCGCGTACACACGATCGATTTTTTTCGACGGTGAAAACACCGTCGAGAAAATCGACGTGAAAAACGAGGAACAGCTTGTTCCCCCCACACACGGCCGTTTTAAATGAAATTTTTTTTTTGGTCGAAAAAAACGACCGTGTGTGGGCTCCCCGGCAGTGTTTCCCTATGGGAAAACTGCCGTGGCAAAAAACTACGGGAATCACGACGAGAAAAATTAGAGCATGTTCTAATTTTTCTCGTCGTGATTAATGCCGTTTTTCCCGTCAAGAAAAACGACAAAAAGCCCACAGACGATCGTTTTTCTCGTCCAAAGGGAAAAATGTTCGTGTGTACGCGGCATCAGACTTGCCTAAGGCCTCACAAAGCCTAGAGCCGCCTCTGGTTCAGATAACAGACAGGATCAGATGCAGAGCTTCTCTGGTTCAGGGTCAGGGAAAAAGGAGATACCAAGGCGAGCATGTGAGGGCTTGCTGGGTATTTATAGGACTGTAGTGATTGTCCTCATGTGACAACTGAGCGGAGGAGATGCTTCCGGTCCCACACTGCCGGAATACACCCGCTGGTGGACGCCGGTACTACGGCCCATGGATCAGGCATTACCACCAGCAGGTGAGATCCTCTATCAAAGATGCTGGTGGACACTGGTACTGTAATCCATAGGACCAACAGTGCCACCAGCGGGTGAAGCCCTTCCTGACAGTACCCCCCCCTAAAGAAGCAGCCTTTGGACTCTCCAACTAGCCGTTGCTGGAGAAAGTCCATTACATCAAGCCGAGCAGCGGATAAAGTCACATCAGGTTGGGCATGGGATATGTCAAACCAGACAGCGGGCACATCCGGGCAGACAGCGGGCACATCCAGGCAGACAGCGTGCACATCCAGGCAGACAGCAGGCTCCGGGTCGTCGAGCTGGGCAGCAGGCTCCGGGTCATCGAGCTGGGCAGCAGGCTCCGGGTCGTCGAGCTGGGCAGCAGGCTCCGGGTCGTCAAGCTGGGCAGCAGACAGGAACACCTCAGGCTGGGCAGCAGACAGGAACACCTCAGGCTGGGCAGCAGACAGGAACACCTCAGGCTGGGCAGCAGACAGAAGCTCATCAGGCTGGACAGCAGACAGAAGCTCATCAGGCTGGGCAGCAGACAGAAGCTCATTAGGCTGGGCAGCAGACAGAAGCTCATCAGGCTGGACAGCAGACAGGAACACATTAGGCTGGGCAGCAGACAGGGACACATCAGGCTGGGCAGCAGAATGAGGCTCATCAGGCTGGGCAGTGGACAGGGGCACATCAGGCTGGGCAGTGGACAGGGGCACATCAGGCTGGGCAATGGACAGAAGCTCATCAGGCTGGGCAGCAGGCAGAAGCTCATCAGGCTGGGCAGCAGGCAGAAGCTCATCAGGCTGGGCAGCAGACAGAAGCTCATCAGGCTGGGCAGCAGACAGAAGCTCATCAGGCTGGGCAGCAGGCAGAAGCTCATCAGGCTGGGCATCAGGCAGAAGCTCATCAGGCTGGGCAGCAGGCAGAAGCTCATCAGGCTGGGCAGCAGACAGAAGCTCATCAGGCTGGGCAGCAGGCAGAAGCTCATCAGGCTGGGCAGCAGATAGAAGCTCATCAGGCTGGGCAGCAGACAGAAGCTCATCAGGCTGGGCAGCAGACAGGAACACATCAGGCTGGGCAGCAGACAGGAACACATCAGGCTGGGCAGTAGAATGAGGCTCATCAGGCTGAGCAGCAGACAGGAAAACATCAGGCTGGGCAGCGCACTGGGGCACATCAGGCTGGGCAATGAACAGAAGCTCATCAGGCTGGGCAGCAGGCAGAAGCTTATCAGGCTGGGCAGCAGACAGAAGCTCATTAGGCTGGGCAGCAGACATAAGCTCAACAGGCTGGGCAGCAGACAGAAGCTCATCAGGCTGGGCAGCAGGCTCCGCAGGCCAGGAAACGGGCATCACAACCTCAGGCCGGGAAACGGGCACCACAACCTCAGGCCGGGAAACAGGCACCAGATCTTCAGGCGTGGACACAGGCACCGGATCTTCAGGTGGGGACACAGGCACTGGATCTTCAGGCGGGGACACAGGCACCGGACCTTCAGACTGGGACACTGGATCTTCAGACTGGGACACCGGATCTTCAGACTGGGACACCGGGACTTCAGACTGGGACACCGGGACGTCAGGCTGGGACACAAAGACGTCAGGCTGGGACACCGGGACGTCAGGCTGGGACACCGGGACATCAGGCTGGAAGGCGGGCACCGGGACATCAGGCTGGAAGGCAGGCATCAGGACATCAGGCTGGAAGGCAGGCACCAGGACATCAGACTGGAACACTGGCATCAGGACTTCAGGTTGGAAGGCAGGCACTGGGACATCAGGTTGGAAGGCAGGCACTGGAACATCAGGCTGGAAGGCAGGCACCGGGACATCAAGCTGGAAGGCAGTCACCGGGACATCAGGCTGGAAGGCAGGCACGGGACATCAGGCAGGAACACTGGCATCAGGACTTCAGGTTAGAAGGCAGGCACCGGGACATCAGGCTGGAAGGCAGGCACCGGAGCATCAGGCTGGAAGGCAGGCACCGGGACATCAGGCTGGAAGGCAGGCACCGGGACATTAGGCTGAAAGGCAGGCACCGGGACATCAGGCTGGAAGGCAGGCAGGCAGGCACCGGGACATCAGGCTGGAAGGCAGGCACCGGGACATCAGGCTGGAACACTGGCTCTGGCACTTCAGGCTGGAAAACTGGTTCTGGCACTTCAGGCTGGATAGCAGGCAGAGGTTTGGCAGAATCAGGTAGATTATCAGGTTCAGCTCGCATACAAGCAAACTGGAGCAGGTTGATTGGTGTGGAGGCAGGTTGGGTTACTGGCAGGATTGTTTTGGTTGGAAAAAACTTTTGTTTCTTTCTTAGCTTAGCCACTGAAACTCTGTAGGTAAGGTGTGCAGCAGACTGGAAGGGAGGATTGGGGTATGACAGAGAAGAGGTAATAGTAGCTGGGGAAGGTTCTTGTGGGTTTGTAGGCGGCTGAGAAGGGACAGGTGGGTAGAATGCAGGATAGGTACAGGGAGCAGACGCCGGTACTACGTCCCATGGATCAGGCATTACCACCAGCAGGTGAGATCCTCTATCAATGATGCTGGCTGCAAGAGGACACCTGCTGGTGGACACTGGTACTGCAATCCATAGGACCAACAGCGCCACCAGCGGGTGAAGCCCTTCCTGTGACCAAAACCTAAGATGAGCCCCACTGTTTTCCCAAGAAACACCAGATTTAAACCCCTGTCAAGGTCCCCAAACCACCAAATGACCCAGACCAAATACAATATAACATGAACAATTAGAGTGGGAATAAGGGATGTTCATCCGACGACTTCTGCTCAGCAAGTGAATCTACACCACTCCTCCCCACCAACTATGCTCCCTTACTCCTCCCAATCACCTTGTCTGCTCGACCAATCAGGTAAGTATCATGACTTCCCACATAATTTTAACTAGTTAACCCCTGCTGTCAGGTTCTTCTTCCACCCTTTCATGTATGCCCTATACAGTTCCTTGAAAAAGTATTCATACCTCCTGAATTTTTCCACATTTTGTCATGTTACAACCAAAAACTTAAATGTATTTTATTGGGATTTTATGTTATAGACCAACACAAAGTAGCACATAATTGTGAAGTGGAAGTAAAATAATAAATGGTTTTCATTTTTTTTTTACAAATAAATATCTGAAAAGTGTGGCGTGCATTTTTATTCAGCCCCCTTTACTCTGATCGCCCTAACTAAATTATGGTGGAACCAATTGCCTTTAGAAGTCACCTAATTAGTAGATAGAGTCCACCTGTGTGTAATTTAATCTCAGTATAAATACAGCTGTTCTATGAAGCCCTCAGAGGTTTGTTAGAGAACCTTAGTGAACAAACAGCATCATGAAGGCCAAAGAGCACACAGACAGGTCAGGGATTAAGCTGTGTAGAATTTTAAAGCAGGGCTAGATTATTTTAAAAAATCCCAAGCTTTGAACATCTCACGGAGCACTGTTCAATCCATCACTTTAAAATGGAAAGAGTATGGCACAACTGCAAACCTACTAAGGCATGGCTGTCCACTTAAACTGACAGGCCGGTCAAGGAGAGCATTAATCAGAGAAGCAGACAAGATAGAAGTAAAAACGGGCTTGTCTGTAAAATGTTACATCCAGGTCTCTCCTAGCATCCAACAATATCACCCACGCCCAGCTGTGATGATGCACGTCCTGTGGCCACCAGGAAGTCGTCCGGAACCAGCGTGAAGCACAGTGAAGTGACATCACAGGAAGTGAGGAGGCATCTTGGAGAGCTGTACAGATCGAGCAATGGTAGGCTACGCGCTGGGAGCATTAGCTCCTTTTACAGGCCTAGGATGGTAGTGCAATGGTAGTGCTATTTATATGCATGGGCTGGCTGTGGAACAACAAGCGCCAGCACATACACTCGATACCAACAGCTATATGGGATGGTCAAAGCAATCTGGAACCACAATGTATAAGTCTAGTGGACAATGTGAATAACTGATACGAGGAACAACGTTAAAAATTGCTGTAAAAATAGCCATAAAAATTAGGTACGATCTGGAAGTGAATAGTATAAAAACAGGGATAACAACACTATACTGTAAAAAATAAAATTATAACAGCATAATGTGGACCAAAAGTTATCTGGACTGTTGGGTATAGCACTATGAAGGAGTGCTAAGACATATGCACATATGAAATATAAAATACAGATGACACACTAAACAGTTCTGAGGAAGTTCTTATTTATATATACCCACATAACAGGCACGTGCAGACCCAATTATTGACGTAAGGCTGGGGAGTATAGTACTTACTATGACTGTTGATCTTAGATGCAAGGGAGGGAAGGACCATAATGGGCCAATAGAAGAAAAGAACGGACAAATAATTCAAAATGGGTACCCATGGCAGAGAAGCACAAGAGCATATACATAGATGGAAACCATATAAAGAAAACAGGATTTTCCAACTGTGGATTTATTGTGATGCTCCAAAAAGTGTTTGGGGACACTATGTTGATCACAGCCCTTTTTAATAAAATGCCTGTGCTCACCAAAGTGTGCTCCGAGGGCCTTGATGATTCTCCCGACATAGAATAACCCACATGGACAGGTTACACAATCTATGATGTAGTCGTGGAGCAGCTATAGAATTCTTTGAGTGTATACGTTTTCCCCTTTACAGAATAGTTTTTTTGCACTGGTACATCAATATCAGTGGGATGAGAACCAGGGCAGCTGGGGTCAGGGGAGTGGGCTTGATTTTACTAGGAGCAATCTTGCTTTTAATATTTCTGGCTTTTATATATGCCATTTTGGGTTTGGTAGCCAAGGAGGCCTTTAAATGGGGATCTTCAAGGAGTATTGGCCAATGGGTGGATATGATTTATTTTTATTTTTTTATATTTGTCATGGAATTGGATAATAAATTGTGTAGGTAGTCTGACCTCAAAAGATTCGCTGGTACGGGGGTTGATGACAGGGTTGCAGTAGTATCCAAAGACCTCTTCAACCAGGGGGGCGGGGAAGCCCTTATCCAAGAATTTCTAGGTAGGGAGGAGACCATGGCTGTTGCAATCAGTGTCCCTAGTGCAATTTTTCCGGAGGCGACAAAACTGGCTCCGGGGGATGTTGCTAACCCACATGGGGTGATGGCACTTGTCAAGAGGGATGAAATTTTTTCCTGCAGTGGGTTTTTTGCATATATGGCTCCATTGTCATGAAATAATTCAAGGTCCAGGAAGGCTAGGGAATTTTGGTACAAGACATGGGTGAATGATAAGCCTAATGTTTTATTGCAGTACTGCACAAAGGCATTTATCTCCTGGGGTGAGCCATCCCATATGATCACCATGTCATCTATGTAGCATACATATTAGATCACATGGGCCGCAAACAGATGGTTGAAGGAGAGCTACAGATGCTCCCAAAAACACAGGGTAAGGTTGACATAACTGGGGGCAAAGTTTACCCCCATAGCTGTGTCGTTAATCTGCAAATAATGGGTCCCTTCAAACTCAAAATAATTATGTTTTAAACAGAACAGCAGAGCTTTGAGGATAAATTGAGCATGCCAGTGATTGGTGATGGGATTCTCGGCCAAAAAATGTTCAACTCCCTGTATCCCAACATCATGAGGGATGGAAGTGTACAAGGACAACTATTAACCGTGCACTCCACAACTCTGGCCTTTATGGAAGAGTGGCAAGAAGAAAGCCATAAGAAGTACCGTTTGCAGTTTGCGAGAAGCCATGTGGGGGACACAGCAAACATGCAGGAGAAGGTGTTCTGTTCAGATGAGACCAAAATTTTACTTTTTGGCCTAAAAAGCAAAACGCTATATGTGGCGGAAAACTAACACTGCACATCACCCTGAACACACCATCCCTACCGTAAAACATGATGGAAGCAGCATCATGTTGTGGGAATGCTTTTCTACAGCATGGACATGGAAGCTGGTCAGAGTTGATGGGAAGGTGGATGGAGCCAAATACAGGGCAATTTTAGAAGAAAACCTGTTTGAGTTTGTAAAAGACTTGAAACTGGAGCAGAGATTCACCTTCCAGCAGGAGAACGACCCTAAACATACAGCCAGAGCTACAATGGAAGGAATGGTTTAGATTAAAGTATTTGCATGTGTTAGAATGGCCCAGTCAAAATCCAGACCTAAATCCAATTGGGAATCTGTGGCAATATTTGAAAATTGCTGTTGACAGACGCTCTCCATCCACTCTGACAGAGCTTGACCTATTTTGCAAAGAAGAATGGGCAAACATTTCCCTCTCTAGATGTGCAAAGCTGGTAGAGACATTCCCAAAAAGACTTGCAGCTGTAATTGCAGCGAAAGGTGGTTCTACAAAGTATTGACTCAGATGGGCTGAATACAAATGCATGCCACACTTTACATATTTATTTGTAAAAAATGTTGAAAACCATTTATCCGTTTCCTTCCACGTCACAATTATGTGCCACTTTGTGTTGGTCTATCAGATAAAATACCAATAAAATACATTTACGTTTTTGATTGTAACATGACAAATGTGGAAAATGTCAAGGGGTACGAATACTTTTTCAAGGCACTGTATATAGTTAACTTATTTCATAGCTCTGGACATATCATTTCTTTATGGTTTACCAGTTATGGTAAGTTAAGATGGTAGGAGTTTACCTATTGCTATTTGTGACAGGAGGGTCACGTTGGACACAGGGTGAGCCAGGAAACCATGGACATTAAGAATATGGCTTGGATTGCTTGAAATTGAAATAGTGATATTAGTCCACAATATTGTTTTATTCTGAACTCAACAGGTTAATTGAGAGATACTGAGGTGTTAATCACCTGCCTGCTTGTGTTGTAAATGAGTCTAGGAGGGTCTGGAGACCCTTTTGGTGTGAAAGGGATAGTTAACTCTATGCCTGTGTGCATTGTACTCGGCAGACGGACCGTCTACCAACCCTTTCATTATAAGATGTGTATTGAAGGTCGTTATGTTCTATTGTGTAAAGTCTTTTGAAGCCTAACAGACGTCAAAATAAGGTGTATTGAGTCTGGTAAGGTTGTGGGTGGAGCTGGACCATTGTTCATGTTAAACTAATGCAGTATTGAATGTATAAAAGTTACAATGTTTTTTTAATAAAGGAGAGTCTATCCTGGAAGAGACAGAGTACGTCTCGTTTCTTCTGGAAGGATTAATCTTATGGGAAGTGATCGCCTGGCTGTGGAGGAGCAACAGCGAATGTGTGTCCAGGAGAGGGAACATCTTAAACGGCGTTAACCCCCTTTATATTTGGGGTGCCGTTACATTGGTTGGCAGCGGTGGGATCTTCCCTCCAGTTGCTGGGACACTCCAAACCACCACAGTGAAGGACCAGCTATGCAGCCTGCAGGAGAGCCACGCTGAAAGACCTACTTGAGAGCCGTGGAGGGACAAAGAACAAAGTCACCTTGATCAGGTAGCATAGCCGAGATGGATCAGAGGGATGGTGATGCAGGACCCCGGTCAGTTGAAGACTTGTTTCAACAAAGAGTTCGAGAACGGTTGGAATTATATGGTGCTAACCCATCAGAGACCGCCATACAGAAAGCCATTAAGGACATCCAGCTGCAGGATGAGAGACAAGAGAGAGAATGAGAACGACAAGAGAGAGCACTAGAGGGGCAACATGAGCAGAGAATGGCGGAAATACGGCAATCAGAGACAACACCTAAAGATACAGCGCCTTGCCGTAAGTTGCCCTTTCGGGCGTTCAAACTATTTAAGGAAGGAGAGGAGGAAATTGAAGCATTCCTGCAGGACTTTGAGAGACTATGCCAGATACATGAAGTGCGGGCCCCAGATTGGGTCGCCTTACTGGCAAGTAATTTAACTGGCAGAGCGGCGGATGCGTATCGGGCCCTGGAGGATGAGGACGCTAAAGACTATGACCGGGTAAAAGAAGCTCTGCTAGCCCGATTTGCCATTACACCCGATGCCAGCCGGATTAAGTTTCGAGAATCCCGGAAGCAGACCAACATAACATACGTGGAGTGGGCACATCGTCCGCAGCGAGACCTTAAGGGCTGGCTCCAGGGAAGCCACGCTCATACCAGAGGACATCACCCAGCTAGTACTCTTAGAACAGTTCTTTAACGACACCCCTCAGGTACTACGAGATTGGGTGCGAGATAAGCGACCACGGACTGTACAGAAAGCGGCTACGTTGGCTGATGAATATCTGGACTCTCGAAGGTCAGGCGGAAGCGAGCGCTATCCACTGTCTCGGCCCAGTTTATCAGCCCCTAACTCAGCTGCAGCAGCAACCCCAGCGGCCATTTACCCTCAGCAGCCCAGGTTCAACTCCCAGGACTACGCACAACCCATCAGGTGTTTCGGATGTAAACAGCTAGGGCACAAAAAGCCAGACTGTCCATTGAATCCAGCCAGCCAGTCCCAGTCATGGAGACAGCCAGCAAGGGGGAGCCCCCGCACATCCATGCCTGTGGCCCACTGCGTTGAGGAGGAAGAACATTGGGGCATCCTGCACGAGGCTGATCCAATACAAGCAGCTAACCGGGACAACAGGCAACAACACAGGCAGACTGTCCAGGTTAATGGAAAGGTAGCCAATGGCTTATGTGATAGTGGCGCCACTATGACCCTACTACAGAAGAACCTCATCCCAGAGAGCCAACACACCGGAGACACGGTAGCCGTAAGAGTAGCGGGAGGTACCATCTTCCGGCTACCCGTTGCCCGTGTTCACCTGGATTGGGGGGTTGGTTCGGGACACGTGAATGTGGGGGTGATGAAGGATTTGCCAGCGGATGTACTACTGGGGAATGATTTGGGCCCCTTCCTTTCTGCTTACGCCCGAGGGGCCCCGATGAAGTCAACCCAGTGACTGCCCGTGCCCCATCACGTGCTGCTGGAACCGGCCCGCTTGATGCTGAGACCCAGGTGAGACTATCTTCCCCGACACGTACCTTAGATCAGGCACTCCTAGGCTGGGATACCCCAAAAGCATTCGGGAGGGAAACTCGGGAGGACCCGACCTTACACAAGTATAGGGCTAAGGCAGATACTCAGGAAAGGGGAATAGATGGGGAGCTTTTTGAATGGGTGGGGGATAGACTGTATAGGATCCCTAAGCCGATTCAGAGAAGTAAGGCCCCTTCGCAGAAACGACAGCTGATGGTACCTAAGAAATACCAGCTGGAGATTCTGCGAATCGGGCATGATGTACCGCTAGCAGGACATCTAGGGTTCCGTCGTACAGCCCATAGGATTACACAGAATTTTTTCTGGCCCAATTTTAGCCAGGATGTGCGACAATACTGCAAAACGTGTGACACATGTCAACGGATAGGTAAGAGGGGGGACCACTCTAAGGCTAAACTCATGTCCATGACTATTATTGGGGAGCCCTTTTACCGCATAGCCATTGACATTGTGGGTCCCCTGGCCAGGCCTAGTCCATCCGGGAAGAAGTATATTCTCACCGTGGTGGACTACGCCACCCGTTACCCAGAGGCAGTAGCTATGTCTAACATTGAAGCAGAGACAGTAGCTGATGCCCTGGTTAAGATTTTTACCAGAGTGGGCTTCCCCAAGGAGATTCTCTCTGACCAGGGAACCCAGTTTACCGCGGTGCTCACCCAGCAGTTGTGGAAGGTGTGCAATATTAAGCCCTTGCTGAGCTCACCTTACCACCCCCAGACTAATGGTCTCTGCGAACGCTTTAACGGGACCCTCAAGCAAATGCTGAGGACCTTTTCGGACGCTTGCAGAGACTGGGAGAGATTCCTGCCTCACCTCTTATTTGCATACAGAGAGGTACCCCAGGAATCTACGGGGTTCTCGCCCTTCGAGTTGCTCTATGGGAGAAGGGTCTGCGGACCCCTCGACCTCATCAGAGGACACTGGGAGGGAGAGACAGAGCAAGAAGGGACCCCCATAGTGCCCTACGTTCTGGAACTCCGGGACCGCATGGAGCAACTGTCTCTGATGGTAAGGGAGAATCTCCAGGCGGCCCAGGGAAGACAGAAGAGATGGTACGATCGGGGGGCCCAACAGCGTATCTTCCAGGTTGGGCAGAAGGTCTTAGTGCTCAAGCCTGTGAAGACCGACAAGATGCAGGCATATTGGCAGGGCCCATATAAAGTAGTAGCCCAGGTATGTGATACTACCTATGTTATTGCCAGCTGTGCAGATAAAAGAATCCAGCGAACCTTTCATGTGAACATGCTGAAGGAGTATCAGGAACGGCAGGAGGATGTTGCTGCAGTATGTGCCCCTGCTGCGGACGACTCAGAAGGTCTACCCCTCCCTGACTTACTAGAGAGAGAGCCCCAGACTGACCTCATTAGCCTTGTGCAGCTAGGAGACCGGTTAAGCCCCACAAAGAAGGAACAGGCTAAGCGGCTTCTGTGGGAGAAACAGGCGACGTTCTCCCAAAAACCGGGCTATACGACCCTGGCTGTGCATAAAGTAGAGACCCCTGGACAAGCACCCCTTCGACGGCCCCCCTACCGTATCTCTGAAGCAGTCCGGGAAGAAATGCGGAAGGAGATACAGGAGATGATTCAGTTAGGAGTCATTGAGCCTTCTGACAGCCCTTGGGCCTCGCCTGTAGTCTTGGTGCCTAAGAAAGAGGGAACTACCCGGTTCTGTGTGGACTACAGGCGACTCAATGAGAAGACCCCCACCGATGCCTACCCGATGCCCAGGGTAGACGAACTGCTAGATCGGATAGCCAGGGGACGTTATTTAACTACAATAGACCTGTGTAAAGGTTATTGGCAGATCCCCCTGGCCGAGGATGCTATCCCCAAGTCGGCATTTGTTACCCCATTTGGCCTGTACCAGTCTAGGGTCATGCCATTTGGGATGAAAAACGCCCCGGCCACCTTCCAACGTATGGTGGATAGGCTCCTCGATGGCTTCCAGGATTTTGCATGTGCATACCTGGATGACATTGCGATCTACAGTGGGTCTTGGGAGGAGCACCTGGTTCACGTAGGGGTGGTTCTGGACAAAATTCGGGCCGCAGGCCTGACCTTGAAACCAGACAAGTGCCATCTAGGTATGGCGGAGGTGCAGTACCTGGGACACTGAGTGGGGTGTGGGAATCAGAGACCAGAGCCAGCCAAGGTAGAGGCAGTAGCTAACTGGCCCACGCCCCGTACTAAGACCCAGGTATTAGCCTTCTTGGGGACTGCAGGGTACTACCGACGTTTTTTCCCTAATTATAGTGCTATCGCCAAACCCCTGACGGACCTGACGAAAAAGAATTTACCTAGGCAGGTCCTGTGGTCTCCAGCTTGTGAAACCGCATTTCTAGCCCTCAAGCAAGCACTTGTAAATGCCCCTGTGTTGGCTGCCCCAGTACCTAACAAACGTTTTCTTGTCCACACAGATGCTTCCATGTTTGGACTGGGGGCTGTGCTGAGCCAAGTTGGGGAGGATGGAGGAGAACACCCTGTCGCATACCTGAGTAGAAAGCTATTACCCCGGGAAGTGAGCTATGCGGCAGTGGAGAAGGAATGTTTGGCCCTGGTCTGGGCCCTTAAAAAGTTGAACCCTTACTTATACGGACAGGAATTTTCACTGGTCACCGACCACAACCCATTGGTGTGGCTTAACCGGGTCTCAGGAGACAATGGCAGGTTGTTGCGGTGGAGCCTAGCCCTACAACCTTACAACTTCACCATCAGCTACCGACCCGGTAAGCAAAATGGCAACGCTGATGGGTTGTCCTGGCAAACAGACGTCACCTCGGACCCCTAGTGCAATGGTGATGGGTTGTCCAGATATTAGAAGAATGGAACTATGGACTAACTTCGGAGTCAACCCGTCTGGGGGTCCCCTCCTCTGTTAGTCTCCTGCCGAAAGGGGAGATGTGTGACAGGAGGGTCACGTTGGACACAGGGTGAGCCAGGAAACCATGGACATTAAGAATATGGCTTGGATTGCTTGAAATTGAAATAGTGATATTAGTCCACAATATTGTTTTATTCTGAACTCAACAGGTTAATTGAGAGATACTGAGGTGTTAATCACCTGCCTGCTTGTGTTGTAAATGAGTCTAGGAGGGTCTGGAGACCCTTTTGGTGTGAAAGGGATAGTTAACTCTATGCCTGTGTGCATTGTACTCGGCAGACGGACCGTCTACCAACCCTTTCATTATAAGATGTGTATTGAAGGTCGTTATGTTATATTGTGTCTTTTGAAGCCTAACAGACGTCAAAATAAGGTGTATTGAGTCTGGTAAGGTTGTGGGTGGAGCTGGACCATTGTTCATGTTAAACTAATGCAGTATTGAATGTATAAAAGTTACAATGTTTTTTCAATAAAGGAGAGTCTATCCTGGAAGAGACAGAGTACGTCTCGTTTCTTCTGGAAGGATTAATCTTATGGGAAGTGATCGCCTGGCTGTGGAGGAGCAACAGCGAATGTGTGTCCAGGAGAGGGAACATCTTAAACGGCATTAACCCCCTTTATATTTGGGGTGCCGTTACACTATTTATAATAGCATACTGTATATAGAATATTATACACAATTTTGAATAAAAATACAATTATCTTTTGTAGGTTATGTATTATAGTTACATAAAGATGCAATGGTAAATATATTCCATCAGACAGTTTTCACTCTAACATTCCGTAGCTACATCACAAAGTAAATAAGAAAAAATTAAATCTATCCAGAACACTGTGAAATAATTGAAAACAGTATTTAAAGTAATGGTGAATATTAATTAAATCTAAAATGTTCTCCATTGTGCGTGCTAATTGTGCAGTTGTTATTCAGTTAGACCTCTTGATTTTTGGTATTAAAAAATCAAGCATATATTTCGCCCTAGCTTCAGTGTTTGTTTAACCAATTAATTAAACAAAAGGGATATTCTGCATTGATTATCATGAAAATGAGAGAATAAATTCCCTATGGTGAAACTATCTACATATGCTCCATATTTCATTCTAACCCCCGTTTCCACAGTTTATGCAACAATAATCCATCATGAAAAATAAGCCACTATCAAGCGGGGGGGGTTATCTGTGCAATATACCAGTGCAACTCCCCAAAAATATGCCCAGAAAATCATATACTTTACTATTTTTTTTTTCATTATAAAGCTGTAAAGATTTTTAACTGCACAGATGGCTAAAGTTAAGTCACTTTTGTTTTTTTAGTTTTGTATTCACCTTTTCCCACAACTTTGTGAAAGGGAACATTTGCTCTGTTTCAAATTTTTCAATCTAAAATCCCCCTAAGGACGGAGATCACATGCTTGTAGACAGGTGCCTACTTTGGGTAATGCTTGACCAGATTCTACCTCAAGTGGTGATTTTTGTACTGCCTTTTATGGGTGTATTGTGTATTGTGCTACAAGCTATACAGAAGTCAGAAAGGGGTAAATTTGCTTGCCCTCAGGTGTTCATGATGCAGCCCCTTTGTGCAGGGCTAAATACAAGTGGAGGCAATCTTACTGGCTCTTTGCATGGGGAGATAAAGAAGGACTGCTGCCACATGTAACTCTGTTTTGGAACTCCCCTTTGTGAGTACCCAGTCCGGGTCCTGAAGACGGATTCGTGGACATATTTCTTTGGACTTGCCGTATTTATGAGGTATGATGCTGGGCAGCCTGAAGTTAGGATGAACTAGAGTTATGTGTGGAAGAAATCCATGAGAGACTGACTTGTACTGACTTGTAACTGCACAAAGTTCTTAAGTAAATGTTCTAAAGTTTCAACAAGGTGCCTGATCTGACATTCCTTAAGAAGGGGTGCATGTATGGTGTAGCGAAGAACCAAGCTTAGAATAGAAATTAAGTCAGTGAAAAGACATTACTTTCTGTTGCGGATTAGATCTATTGTAAAGAGGCTTTATTGCTGGTGCTAAGTAGGGATGAGCCGAACACCCCCCGGTTCGGTTCGCACCAGAACCTGCGAACGGACCGAAAGTTCGCGCAAACTTTAGAACCCTATTAAATACAATGGACGCGAACGTTCGAAATCTAAAGTGCTAATTATAACGACTAATATGCATATTATTGTCCTAAAAAGGGTTTGGGGACCCGGGTCCTGTCCCAGGGGACATGTATCAATGCAAAAAGAAGTTTTAAAAACGGTTGTTTTTTTGGGAGCAGTGATTTTAATGATGCATAAAGTGAAAAAAAAAGGTGAAATATTCCTTTAAATATCGTACCTGGGGGGTGTCTAAAGTATGCCTGTGAAGTGGCATGTGTTTCCCGTGTTTAGAACTGTACCTGCACAAAATGACATTTCTAAAGGAAAAAAAGCCATTTAAAACTGCTTGCGGCTTTAATGTAATGTCTGGTCCCGGCAATATGGATGAAAATCATTGAGAAAAATGGCATGGCTACCCCATCATCCTCCTCCCCCCCAATCTACCCCAGCCCATTACCAGCCCCTTTGGGTCTTGTATGGATATTAAGGGGAACCCTGCACCCAAAATAAAAAAAGGCCCTATATACTCTGAACAGCAGTATACAACCGGTGCAAACAAGACACGGACTGTAGGATTGTTCTTAAGTAGAATCTGTTTGTAATTTCGAACAGGTGCATTTTGTAAGTGTAGCACTAGCCAAAAAATCTATTTTTAAGCTTTTTGGAGAACATAGGGAAGGTTTAACACCCCGGTAACATTTGTTTTGCTGTTTGTGCACCTGTTCAGAACATTTCACCTCACTTTCCGTCCCAATGACAAATGCTTTTGGAAAATTTGTGTTTTTTATTGAAACAAGGATTGGTGATAAAGCATCAGTATAGAGGAGACACCTTTTTCCCATATTAACTCTTATAGGAGAGAATTTCCCTTCCTAGGGGTAGATTTCCTCTCACTTCCTGTGGTCTCCTTCCGTTTGCAAGTAGGAGTCGTTTGTAAGTTGGATGTTTGAAAGTAGGGGCCTGCCGTATATAATTTGCCCCTTAGCTGTTGGTGTTGCCACAACACTGTAAGCCCTCACAGTTACTCTTGGTGGGCGCTGGAACGCCCTGCTGTGAACTATTATATCAGGAATTGTAATTACATGCCATTGTTGAACAGTGGTAGGAAAAATTGGGCCTTTGGTGGTGGTGCTAGTGCCACAACACTGTAAGCCCTCACAGTTACTCTTGGTGGGCGCATGAATGGGCCCTGCTGTGAATTATTAGATCAAGAATTGTAATTGCATGCCCCTTTTGAACAGGGGCTGAAAAATTGGGCCTTTGGTGGTGGTGGTGGTGCTGGTGCCACAAGACTGTAAGTCCTCACAGTTACTCTTGGTGGGTGCAGGAATGGGCCCAGCTGTGAAATATTAGATCAAGAATTGTTATTACATGCCCCTGTTGAACAGGGGCAGAAAAATTGGGCTTTAGGCAATGGTACTGGTGCCACAACACTGCAAACCCTCACAGATACTGTACTTAGAGCACAGCAATGAGCCCTGTTGCAAAGTATTTGATCAAGAATTGTAATTACATGCCCCTGTTAAACAGGGGCAGAAAAATTGGGCCTTAGGCACTGGTGCCAAAACACTGCATCCCCTCACAGATACTGTACTTGGAATGCAGCAATGAGCCCTGCTGCAAAGCATTGCATAAACAGTTGTAAATACACGCCCCTGTTAAACAGGGGCTGAAAAATTGGGCCTTAGGCACTGGTACTGGTGCCACGACACTGCAACCTCTCCCAGATACTCTAGTTGGAGTGCAGGAATGAGCCCTGCTGCAAATCATTGCATCAAAAAATGTAATTACATGCCCCTGTTAAACAGGGGCTGAAAAATTGGGCCTTAGCCACTGGTGGCATCACCCAGAACCAAAAATGTTCTTCCAAGCTATCAGCAGGATCATTGAGGAGGAAGAGGATAGTCAGTCAACATAACAGGACAGTCACTCAGCATCAGCATAGGCAGTCTTGAAGGAATGTGACATTTTAAAAAAAAAATATTCGGTTACATTAGCTTCAGGTGCTTGGTAACTGGTGGTGATCCAAGACTGATTCATCTTTATGAAGGTCAGTCGATCAACTGAGTCGGTGGACAGGCGCACCCTGTGATCGGTTACAAAGCCTTCAGCAGCACTGAATGTGCATTCCGAAAGAACGCTGGATGCAGGACAGGCCAGTAGCTCAATTGCATACTGTGCAAGCTCTGGCCAGTGAACCATCCTCAAGACCCAGTAAGCCAGATGATTTTCGGTGGGAAAGGTGTCCAAGTCTGACCTTGCCCCTAGGTATTCCTGCACCATGTATATCAGACGCTGGCGATGGTTGCTGGAACCGATCATACCTTGGAGCTGCGGACCAAAAGATTTTCTGAACACATCGGTCAGACGGCCACCTTCTCCACCGCTCCTTCTGTGACTGACCGAAGCCTCAGCAACTCGTTGTCCAGGACTAGGAGTTTGTAACCTCCCAGTCATTGGGAACGTGTTGCACAGACCTTTCTGCAAGGCCTCCCGGAGATGACTCATCATCTGCTTCCTCTGCGACGGCAAGATAAGGTCCACAACCTTACCCTTGTACCGTGGATCAAGGAGAGTGGCCAGCCAGTAATGGTCCCTCTCCTTGATCCGAAGAATACGAGGATCCTTCTGCAGGCTTTGCAGGATCAGGGAGGCCATGCAGCATAGGTTAGCTGAGGCATTCTGTCCTGAGTCCTCTGGGTCACCAAGGACGACATGATCCGCAGCCACCTCCTCCCAGCCACGTACAAGTCCACGGGTTTCTTGGGACTGTAAATCATCCCTAAAAGTCTGCTGCTGCTGATGCTGAGTGCCAGGCTCCACCTCCATGCTGACACAATCCTCCTCCTCCTCCTCCTCTTCCTGTGTGATGGGTGGGACAGAAGGAACACTGTCTGGATAAAGGGGGCCTTGAGAGGCAAGGAAGTCCTCCTCTTCCTGCCTCTGTTCTGCCTCAAGTGCCCTGTCCATTATTCCACGCAGCGTATGCTCCAACAGGTGGACAAGAGGTACAGTGTCACTGATGCATGCACTGTCACTGCTCATCATCCTCGTGGCCTCCTCAAATGGGGCCAGGACAGTGCATGCATCCCTGATCATGCCCCACTGGCGTGGTGAAAAAAAAAAACAGCTCCCCTTACCCTGTCCTGGTGCCGTAGTCGCACAGGTAGTCATTGATGGCCCTCTGCTGCATGGGCAGCCGCTGCAGAATGGCCCACGTTGGGCATGTCACATATAAGGCGGTTCTTGGGCAGGTTCAACTCCTTTTGCAGCTCAGCCAGCTGAGCACTGGCATTATATGATCAGTGGAAATGCACACAGACTTTCCTGGCCTGCCTCAGGACATCCTGTAAGCCTGGGTACCTGCCCAAGAACCACTGCACCACCAGGTTAAGGATGTGAGCCACACAGGGCACATGGGTCAGTTGTCCCAGTCGGAGGGCGGAGACGAGGTTGGTGCCATTGTCGCAAACCACCATTCCTGGCTTAAGCTGGCGTGGCGTCAACCACCTCTCGGCCTGTCCCTGCAGAGCTGACAGAACCTCTGCCCCAGTGTGGCTCCTGTCCCCCAAACACACCAGCGCAAGCACGGCATGGCATCTTTTACTTGCGTAGCCCCTTGAACGCCTACGGAGCACCGCTGGTTCCGAGGACAAAGCACAGGAAGAGGCCATGGAGGAAGAAGAAGAAGAGGAGGGGGTGGAGGAGAGAGGTGTGTCACAACCAGTGAGGCATGGACATTGCCTTCCACATGCCGGTAGAGAGCCGGAATCGCCTTCCTTGAGAAAAAGTGGCGTTTGGGAACCTGCCACTGAGAAACTGCACATTGCACAAACTCACGGAAGGGGGCCGAGTCTACCAACTAAAAAGGCAGCAGTTGAAGTGCTAGCAATTTAGCCAAGCTAGCATTCAACTGCTGGGCATGTGGATGGCTGGGAGTGAACTTCTTTCGACGGTCCAGCAGCTGGGGCAGGGAAATTTGCCTGCTACAATCGGACGTTGGTGTACTGCTAGCAGAGTGCCCGCAAGTACTTGGCTGTGACACACCTAATTCTACACCTTCATTCCTCTCAGTGCAGGTTTCAGAGAGGACTGAAGGTATAGTGGGGTTGGAGATCCCAGCTGATGAGGAGCAAGGAGAGGTCCGCTTTGTTCTTTGGTGTGGGTCTCTAAGGTATGCTTGCCAACGAGCTGCATGGCAGGTCAACATATGTATGGTCAAGCATGTGGTGCCCAAGCGGCTGATGTTTTGGCCACGCAAGATACGCTTGAGACATATGTTGCAAATAGCAGCGGTGCGATCTGATGCACTCGACTCAAAATAGGCCCACACCAAAGAACTTTTGGAATAACGCGCAGAGGCAGCGCCCTGCACAGGCGGAGCTCTGCGGTGTGATTCAGTCGGTGTGCTGCCCTTAAGCTGGCCCCCGGAGGGCATCCTGCCTCGATGGAGATGTGCCTCCTCCTCCTCTCTCCTATCAGGCACCCACGTGTAGTCAGTGACCTCATCTTCCCCTTCCCTCTTGATCACTGGAGTAAACCTGGCAGTATGCTGCAGCTGGTGGAACATGACTGCCAGATTGCTGTCCTTCTTGAGCATCCCCTCTCTCTGCACTCACGCTACTGCCTTCCTCTAGCTGGGTATCATCATCAGAGCCTTCAAAACGCTGGGCATCCTCCTGGAGCTTGTACCCAACACTGTGCTCAAACAGTTCGGGGGACTCCTCAGGAGGACATGGTGGGTCTAGGGAAGGAGTGACTGATGACATTGATACGAGGGAAGAGGACGAGTTGGCAGCTGCTTTGCCAGTTACCCTGAGCCTGGGTGAGAGAGGATGAGGAGGATGAGGAGGGCTTGGTCATCCACTCTTCGGCATGATGCGGCTCAACACATCCAGCTGCCGAAAATAGGGACAAGCGTGTCCCATGGCCACGTGCTGATGACGATGCACCTCGTCCACAACCAGCACTGTTGCCACTAGACACAGAGCCTGCTTGCCCTCTTTTATTGGCTCGTGACTGTCTGCCTCTCCTTGTTGGCCTTCCAGACAAACTAACTTCTGCAGATGCCTATGTTACACAACAGAACAACACCAGCAATAAGGGGTAGCTTCAGGTGTATACTGTGCAGGAGGCACACTACACCCACTGTAACTGCTGCAGATGCCTGTGTTACACAACAGAACAACACCAGCAATAAGGGGTAGCTTCAGGTGTATACTGTGCAGGAGGCACACTACACCCACTGTAACTGCTTGCAGATGCCTGTGTTACACAAAAGAACAACACCAACACCAGCAATAAGGGGTAGCTTCAGGTGTATACTGTGCAGGAGGCACACTACACCCACTGTAACTGCTGCAGATGCCTGTGTTACACAACAGAACAACACCAGCAATAAGGGGTAGCTTCAGGTGTATACTGTGCAGGAGGCACACTACACCCACTGTAACTGCTGCAGATGCCTGTGTTATGCAACAGAACAACACCAGCAATAAGGGGTAGCTTCAGGTGTATACTGTGCAGGAGGCACACTACACCCTCTGTAACTGCTTGCAGATGCCTGTGTTACACAACAGAACAACACCAACACCAGCAATAAGGGGTAGCTTCAGGTGTATACTGTGCAGGAGGCACACTACACCCACTGTAACTGCTTGCAGATGCCTGTGTTACACAACAGAACAACACCAACACCAGCAATAATGGGTAGCTTCAGGTGTATACTGTGCAGGAGGCACACTACACCCACTGTAACTGCTTGCAGATGCCTGTGTTACACAAAAGAACAACACCAACACCAGCAATAAGGGGTAGCTTCAGGTGTATACTGTGCAGGAGGCACACTACACCCACTGTAACTGCTGCAGATGCCTGTGTTACACAACAGAACAACACCAGCAATAAGGGGTAGCTTCAGGTGTATACTGTGCAGGAGGCACACTACACCCACTGTAACTGCTTGCAGATGCCTGTGTTACACAATAGAACAACACCAACACCAGCAATAAGGGGTAGCTTCAGGTGTATACTGTGCAGGAGGCACACTACACCCACTGTAACTGCTGCAGATGCCTGTGTTACACAACAGAACAACACCAGCAATAAGGGGTAGCTTCAGGTGTATACTGTGCAGGAGGCACACTACACCCACTGTAACTGCTGCAGATGCCTGTGTTATGCAACAGAACAACACCAGCAATAAGGGGTAGCTTCAGGTGTATACTGTGCAGGAGGCACACTACACCCTCTGTAACTGCTTGCAGATGCCTGTGTTACACAACAGAACAACACCAACACCAGCAATAAGGGGTAGCTTCAGGTGTATACTGTGCAGGAGGCACACTACACCCACTGTAACTGCTTGCAGATGCCTGTGTTACACAACAGAACAACACCAACACCAGCAATAATGGGTAGCTTCAGGTGTATACTGTGCATGAGGCACACTACACCCACTGTAGCTGCTTGCAGATGCCTGTGTTACACAACAGAACAACAGCAACACCAGCAATAAGGGATAGATTCAGGTGTATACTGTGCAGGAGGCACACTACACCCACTGTAACTGCTTGCAGATGCCTGTGTTACACAACAGAACAACACCAGCAATAAGGGGTAGCTTCAGGTGTAGACTGTGCGGGAGGCACACTACACCCAATGTAACTGCTTATAGATGCCTGTGTTACACAACAGAACAACTCCAGCAATAAGGGGTAGCTTCAGGTGTATACTGTGCAGGAGGCACACTACACCCACTGTAACTGCTTGCAGATGCCTGTGTTACACAACAGAACAACACCAACACCAGCAATAAGGGGTAGCTTCAGGTGTATACTGTGCAGGAGGCACACTACACCCATTGTAACTGCTGCAGATGCCCGTGTTACACAACAGAACAACACCAGCAATAAGGGGTAGCTTCAGGTGTATACTGTGCAGGAGGCACACTACACCCACTGTAACTGCTTGCAGATGCCTGTGTTACACAAAAGAACAACACCAACACCAGCAATAAGGGGTAGCTTCAGGTGTATACTGTGCAGGAGGCACACTACACCCACTGTAACTGCTGCAGATGCCTGTGTTACACAACAGAACAACACCAGCAATAAGGGGTAGCTTCAGGTGTATACTGTGCAGGAGGCACACTACACCCACTGTAACTGCTGCAGATGCCTGTGTTATGCAACAGAACAACACCAGCAATAAGGGGTAGCTTCAGGTGTATACTGTGCAGGAGGCACACTACACCCTCTGTAACTGCTTGCAGATGCCTGTGTTACACAACAGAACAACACCAACACCAGCAATAAGGGGTAGCTTCAGGTGTATACTGTGCAGGAGGCACACTACACCCACTGTAACTGCTTGCAGATGCCTGTGTTACACAACAGAACAACACCAGCAATAATGGGTAGCTTCAGGTGTATACTGTGCATGAGGCACACTACACCCACTGTAGCTGCTTGCAGATGCCTGTGTTACACAACAGAACAACAGCAACACCAGCAATAAGGGATAGATTCAGGTGTATACTGTGCAGCAGGCACACTACACCCACTGTAACTGCTTGCAGATGCCTGTGTTACACAACAGAACAACACCAGCAATAAAGGGTAGCTTCAGGTGTAGACTGTGCGGGAGGCACACTACACCCACTGTAACTGCTTATAGATGCCTGTGTTACACAACAGAACAACTCCAGCAATAAGGGGTAGCTTCAGGTGTATACTGTGCAGGAGGCACACTACACCCACTGTAACTGCTTGCAGATGCCTGTGTTACACAACAGAACAACACCAACACCAGCAATAAGGGGTAGCTTCAGGTGTATACTGTGCAGGAGGCACACTACACCCATTGTAACTGCTGCAGATGCCCGTGTTACACAACAGAACAACACCAGCAATAAGGGGTAGCTTCAGGTGTATACTGTGCAGGAGGCACACTACACCCACTGTAACTGCTTGCAGATGCCTGTGTTACACAACAGAACAACACCAACACCAGCAATAAGGGGTAGCTTCAGATGTATACTGTGCAGGAGGCACACTACACCCACTGTAACTGCTGCAGATGCCTGTGTTACACAACCGAACAACACCAGCAATAAGGGGTAGCTTCAGGTGTATACTGTGCAGGAGGAACACTACACCCACTGTAACTGCTTGCAGATGCCTGTGTTACACAACAGAACAACAGCAACATCAGCAATAAGGGGTAGCTTCAGGTGTATACTGTGCAGGAGGCACACTACACCCACTGTAACTGCTGCAGGTTAACAAGCAAAGATGACACTGACATTGTCCCTGCCTATCCTGCTCTCTTTCTGCATGCCAACACACTACAACCACTGTAACTGCGCTAGGTTAAGCAAAGATGACACTGACACTGTCCCTGTCTATCCTGCTCTCTCCCTGCACGCCAACACACTACACTCACTGTAACTGCGCTAGGTTAAGCAAAATGACACTGACACTGTCCCTGCCTATCCTGCTCTCTCCCTGCACGCCAACACACTACACAAGGCCGCCGCGCTGGCGGCCTTATATAGTGTGGGGCGTGTACTAAACCCCCCTGAGCTATAATTGGCCAGAGGCATCCTGCCTGTGGCCAATTATGGATCTCCTTGCTGCCTACACTGTGATTGGCCAAGCATGCAGGGTCACAGTGCATGCTTGGCCAATCATCAGCCAGCAATGCACTGCGATGGCGCGGTGCATTGTGGCCCATTCGCGCCACACCAATATTGCGCGAACAGCCCACAAAGTTATGGCTTCGCCGAACAGGCAAACAGCCAATGTTCGGCTCGAATATGCGTTCGACTCGAACAGCGAGCTCATCCCTAGTGCTAAGGGTAACCAGAAAAATGTCAGGTGCTAAAGCAGCCAGCCAGAGAAGTTGTGGTGACTTTGCACAGGTGAATGAAGACCTTGGTAGTTAGGGGGTTCGCAAGCTTGGTCACCTCCCTGGTGCCCCACACACAGGGACTGACATTGTGGCACAAGGTATCCCATGTACTTAGACTGAGAAGTCACGGAACAGCAGAAGTGAGTGAGAAGCCTCAGGAGTAAAGAAGGTTGGAAGTTTGTGAAAAGATGATCTCTATGTGGCAGTGAGAAGTCTCATAATGTCACTGAGAGTGAGGTGGCTTGTCAGGTTGTGCTGGTGGAGTGTGGTACAAACTCTGTGGTACCCATTTGGAATTGCTGCATCCATGGGAAGAACTTAGAGAGCAGTTGAAGTAAAGTAGTGAAGTGAATGTTCACAAAGGGTTAACTGTGCAGGAGCAACAGGCTCACTCCTAAATTAGAGCTCTGCCTTAACCACTTCCCTACCCAGCCATAGTCAAATGACGTCCACAGATGGGATCTCCCATCCTGGGTGGACGTCATATGACGTCCTCGGCTTTGTAGGGGGATATCTGAATGATGCCTGCAGCTAGAGGCATCATTCAGATATCCTTTTAAATTACCGGCGATTCTGTGCACTATAAGAACAATCATAACAATCATAGAACAATCCCCCTCCCGCTGCCATCCGGTGCTTCTCCGGGCTCTCCCGTGCGATCGGGGACCCGGAGCGAATCTTGCGGCGCCGTTGGTGGGTCACGTGACGAGCATAGAGATGACTGGTGACCAGATGGTCACCAGTCATCTCTATGATCGTCGGAGGCCCGGGCGCGATGTGATGACGTCACGCCCGGGTCCTCAAATGTAAACAAAGCCGCCATTGCGGCTGTAAGTATGAGATCAGTGAAAAATGTTTCACTAATCTCATGCTTTCCAGCCTGGAGGAGAGATGTGGGGTCTTATTGACCCCGCATCTCTCAATAAAGAGGACCTGTCACACACATTCCTATTACAAGGGATGTTTACATTCCTTGTAATAGGAATAAAAGTGATCAAAAAAAAAATTATTGTAAAAAAAAAAATAAGTAAAAAAAAAAAAAAAAATTATAAAAAAAAAAAAAAATGTAAACGCCCCTGTCCCCGGTAGCTCGCGATCAGAAGCGAATGCACACGTAAGTCGCCCACATATGTAAACGCTGTTCAAACCACACATGTGAGGTATCGCCGCGTGCGTTAGAGCGCGTGCAACAATTCTAGCACTAGACCTCCTCTGTAATTCTAACCTGGTAACCTGTAAAAAAAAATAAAGCTTCGCCTATGGAGATTTTTAAGTACTGAAGTTTGGCGCCATTCCATGAGTGTGCGCAATTTTAAAGCGTGACATGTTAGGTATCTATTTACTCGGCGTAACATCATCTTTCATATTTTTCCCAAAAATTGGGCTAACTTTACTGTTTTCTTATTTTTTAATTCATGAAACCATTTTTTTTTTAAAAAGGCGTTTGAAAAATTATTGCGCAAATATCATGCAAGAAAAAAAGTTGCAATGACCGTCATTTTATTCCCTAGGGTGTCTGCTAAAAAACATATATAATGTTTGGGGGTTCTGAGTAATTTTCTTGCAAAAGAATGATGATTTGTACATGTAGGAGAGAAGTGCTAGAATAGGCCCGGTATTGAAGTGGTACAAAAAGCCCTGTATTGAAGTGGTTAATAATGATTTCACGTGACTGCAAAGTGAGTGTTGTATTGTAACTGTACCAGAGAGTTAGCCAAACATGTGCAAGAGAATGTGCTCAGCCTGTAGATGCAGCCATTAGCAAGCGCTACTTATGAGTTCCTGATTGGGTGAACTAAGTCCCACCCCGAAGCTGTATGCTGTTAGTTTTTTTAGCCGAGAAAGCATATTTGGTCCCATTCTCTGACTTAGTTTCAGCTTGTAATCGAATGTTACTTGACTTTGTGTCAGGAACCATGAATCAGACGGAGACAGAAAATGCAGTAAAAATCACTCCTTTTAACCCCTTGCTGACCAGCGCACGACGATATACGTTGGCGCAATGGCACGGCAGGGCAAATGGGCGTACCTATATGTCCCCTTTAAATTACGGCATAGTGGGCGCGCGCCTGCCCGCTGCATGCTCCATGAGCATGTCCACGGGTCCCGCGGGCTCGATGTCCGCCGAGGGCCCGCGATTGTGTCATGGAGCGGCAAATAAGGGAGATTCCTATGTAAACAAAGGCATTTCCCTGTTCTTCCTAGCAACATGACAGGGATCTACTGCTCCCTGTCATCGGGAGCAGGGATCCCTATCATGTTCAAGTGAGACAATCCCCCCTACAGTTAGAATCACTCCCTAGGACACCCTTAACCCCTTAATCGCCCCCTAGTGTTTAACCCCTTCCCTGCCAGTGTCATTTACACAGTAATCAGTGCATTTTTATAGCACTGGTCGCTGTATAAATGACAATGGTCCTAAAATAGTGTCAAAAGTGTCCGATGTGTCCGCCATAATGTCGCAGTCACGATAAAAATCGCAGATTGCCGCCATTACTAATAAAAAAAAATTATAATAAAAATGCCATAAATCTATCCCCTATTTTGTAGACGCTATATCTTTTGTGCAAACCAATCAATATACGCTTATTGCGATTTTTTTTTTACCAAAAGTATGTAGAAGAATACATATCGGCCTAAACTGAGAAATAAATGACTGTATTTTTCGCTCCATAAGACGCACCTGACCATAGGCTGCACCTAGGTTTTAGAGGAGGAAAACAAGAAAAAAAATATTCTGAACCAAATGGTGTACTAAAATATTTTATATTATACTACTACTATAGGTGGGTGGTGGACACACAGCAATACCACCCCCCCCCCATCAAATCAGCTCAGCTACACTATATCTGGTGGTGGTGGTGGACACAGCAACCCCCCCCCCCCTTCCCAGATCAGCTCAGGGTGGTAGGGCAGACACAAACACCCCTTAAGCCTCTTCTATCACAACAGCTCAGGTGACTGGGCAGTGGATACCATGCCAGCTCACACCTCCCCCCCTCTTATCAACAGCTCACCTCAGGCAGCGGAGGACACTGCCATTACAATCCACAACCCCCTCTGGCTGGCTGGCTTGCTGGCTGGCTGGCTCTCAGCCTCAGATGTACCCAGGAAGCAGCTAGAAATGAGGACTGGGGATATAGTTTACAGCAGCAGCTGCCGTGGGAAGGAGCAGGAAGTCAGACTGGACCAGACTACGGCGCCGGGGGGTCCCGGCTGAAAAAAAACCCAGCAAGGGCTCTCACTGCTTTGGGGATGGTGCCACCTCTGGCGGGTGACACCCCCATAGCAATGCTACTGACACCCCCCATGTTTTGACACCCGGGGCAAAACGCCTCCCCCCGCTCCCCCCTGGTATGCCCCTGCCAGGATACGTCTCACATCCTGTCCTCTCTCCTTCACAGAGAAGCCGAGCGCTGGGATTTTGACGTGGCGGCGGCGACAGGGGGGCAGTGCCTGGTTAGTATTCGCTCCATAAGATGCAGGGACATTTCCCCCCATTTTTTTTGGGGGGGGGGGAGTGCGTCTTATGGTGCGAAAAATACGGTAGTTTTTTTATATATTTTTTGGGGATATGCATTATAAGAAAAAGTAAAACAT
Organism: Rana muscosa; assembly: GCA_029206835.1. Taxonomy (NCBI): domain Eukaryota; kingdom Metazoa; phylum Chordata; class Amphibia; order Anura; family Ranidae; genus Rana; species Rana muscosa. The sequence goes on from CM055118.1 coordinate 913,601,353, forward strand.
ATTGCTTTTTTTTTCAAAATTGTCGCTTTTTTTGTTTATAGCGCAAAAAATGTAAACCGCAGAGGTGATTAAATGCCACCAAAAAAAAGCTATATTTGTGGGTAAAAAATTATGTCCGTGCAATTGTCAGTTAAAGGGACGCAGTGTCGTATCGCAAAAAGTGCTCTGGTCAGGAAGGGGGTAAATCCTTCCGGGGCTGAAGTGGTAAATATAGTTGTAAAAATGGTACAAGTAGTAAACATAGTTTAAACACAGCCAGGGCTCTGTAATCAAAGTGGGTAGTCAGTGCAAGCCAGTAAATCAGGAAGTCAGAGATCAGCATAGTCTGAGACAGCAAAAAGGATCAAGAACCAGAAGGGAAGTCAGCCAGGCAAGTCTTTAACAGGAACACAGCAGAGAATCTTCAGATATGTTGACCAAGGCAAAGGCATGGGAGAAATGAACCAGGCAGTTTAACCACTTAAGGACCGGACCAATATGCAGCATAATGACCAGGCCCCTTTTTGCGATTCGGCACTGCATCGCTTTAACTGACAATTGCGCGGTCGTGCGACGTGGCTCCCAAACAAAATTGGCGTCCTTTTTTTCACACAAATAGAGCTTTCTTTTGGTGGTATTTGATCACCTCTGCGGTTTTTATTTTTTGCGCAATAAACAAAAATAGAGCGACAATTTTGAAAAAAATGACATATTTTTTACTTTTTGCTATAATAAATATCCCCAAAAAATATATAAAAAAACATTTATTTTCCTCCGTTTAGGCCGATACGTATTCTTCTGCATATTTTTGGTAAAAAAAATCCCAATCGCCGTTTGATTGGTTTGTGCAAAAATTATAGTGTTTACAAAATAGGGGATAGTTTTAAGGCATTTTTATTAATCTTTTTTTTTTTTTTACTAGTAATGGCGGCGATCAGCGATTTTTTTCGTGACTGCGACATTATGGCGGACACATCGGACACTTTTGACACATTTTTGGGACCATATGTAATTTTTACAGCGATCAGTGCAATAAAAATGCACTGGTTACTGTAAAAATGACACTGGCAGTGAATGGGTTAACCACTAGGGGCACTGGAGGGGTTAAGTGTGCCTAGGGGCGTGTTTCTAACTGAGAGGGGGTATGGCTACGAGTGACATGTCACCGATCTCCGCTCTGATTACACTGAGCGGAGATCGCTGACATTGTCAGTAGGGGAGCCGGGAGATGTTGTGTTTACACTAACATCTCCCCGCTCCATGCCTCTGTGAGACGATCGTGGGGATCCCCGCGGCGATCGAGTCCGCGGGACCCGCGGTCCGACTCACGGGGAAGGCAGCGCGACCCCCAATGTCGGCAGTTAAAGGGCCACGTACAGGAACGTGATTGTCCCTGTACGAGCCATTCTGCCAACGTATATATACAGTGAGGGGTCCTTAAGTGGTTAAATAGCCAGCAGGGACTGGCTGACGAGCAGGAAATGATCACCAGGCATTTTTTGATCACCATTGGTGGAACAATGTGTGCTGGCAATTAACCGACAGCTGAGCACTGAGAAGGGAGGGCTGAGCCCAGCCCTGACATTTTGCAGGTAAGCCCTGCCATTACACTGTCTATCAAGACTGCTTCAGGGACAAGTAAGTGCACCCTAATAAGATAGAGAGATAGCAGTCGGAAAGCTTACCCATGAAGCTTAGGCTCTAGTCTCTTAGCCCGTGAAGTTGGGCCACAGTATCAGCATGAAACTAAATCATAGAGGGTCATGGAAGAAACTTTTTCTCTCTAATACAGGTAGTTGGAGGCAGGGCTAGACCTGTTTGTCTAAAGAACAAAACAGGATTTTGGCTCAGTAGTTTGCCGAACACCGAAATTTTCTGCACATTCGGTGGAATGTCGCCCGCCGAGCACACAGTCAATATGTTGTTAAGGCATCCACTTGGTGGCATTACGAGGGGCAGGGGCACCAGGTGATGTCATTGGGTGGCCCCACCCCCATTACCTTTTAAGAACTGTCACCCAGCTGAGTAGGCATTTGTCAGTCAGCCTTAGACGAGGTCTGGCGGTGCAGCGAGCGTTGTGATTGATGATGGATCTACATTGGGGGACATTGTTTTTTTTTTGTTTTGTTATTTGTTTGTTTTTTTATAAAAGAATTGTCAAAAACCTGTCTACTGTTTTTATTTTGACACTTTATTTTGGTGAATGGGTAGGGGTACTGTGTACCCCATACTCATTCACATTGTGGGTGGGATCTGGGGGCCCCCTTGTTAAAGGGGGCTTCCAGATTCCAATAAGCCCCCTGCATGTAGACCCACACAACCACCGGCCAGGGTTGTGGGGAAGAGGCTTGTACCCCCCATCAACAATGCACCGTCCTGCCCCATGTTGGGGGCATGTGGCCTGTGATGGCTCAGGAGGGGGGGGCAAGCAAGCTTCAGGCTGCATGCTTGGGTAAGGGTCTGGTATGGTTTTGGGGGGGGCATACCATTTTTTTTGTATTGCTGGGTGCCGGCAATAGCTTGCAGCCGCAAAGTACATTTAAATGCATTTTTTTTCTTTATAAGTGTCAGTTTTGCTGCAGCAGGTTCTATACACTGTACAGATGACTGATCCTTTAAAAATCATTTTAGAAAAAATATATATGCATTGATACATGTCCCCCAGGGCAGTACCCAGGCCCTCATACCCTTTTTATGACCAATAGCTTGCATATAAGCCTTCAAAATGGGGACTTTTGATTTTTCAAGTTCGGGTCCCATAGAATTTAAGGGGGTTTGGTGTTCAGGTCCAAACTTTTTGCGATGTTTGGCTGTTCTGGTGTGAACTGAACCAGGGTGTATAGTCCATCTCTATTGCTCAGGCACTTTGGTTGTTTGTACACAGCTATGAAGAAAGCCTCTGCCAGCTGTGTACTGGCCAGCGGTCTCTTGCACTCTGCAGGACCTTGTTATTAAGCTAACAGCCTAGCCCTGCAGATTACATAGGGAGATCAGCTCAGGTCCAGTTGTGTCTTAGAGATTTCTATAGGGTCATATCCCCAGAAGTCTTTTGAATTTTGATTATAGAAGTTGAGGACTGTCGCTGTCGTAAGGCCCTCGCTAATAATCGCCTGGGTTTATTCCCATGTTGATACAAAAGGGGCCCTGGTTTTGTCCCTAAGTCGTAAAGTCTGTTCATTCAATAACGTTTGTAACTCAATGCATTTATCGGTTAGTAGAATCAGGTTTTCCGAGATAGGATTTTGTATGTTTTCTAATACTGAAATTTATTTAATGAACAAAATATTTTAAGTGATTTATCTGCTTTCAATCTAGCTCCATGTTTAATAAATAGACCCTGCAATACACATTTTAACGTTTCCCATTGTAAGGGGATTGAAGTTATGTCTGCTTCATGAATCTGCACAAATTCTTGTATTGCTTTGCTGATTTCTACTTCACATGTTTCGACCTTAAGTAAGTTATCATTTAGCCTCCAAGACCATAGCTTTCTCTGATTACAAGGAACTGCAAATTCAAAGAACACCGGAGCATGGTCAGACCAGATATGATGACTCCTTCCTCTGGAATCAGTCATTTTGAGTCCTGCTTGACTAATAAAAAAAATAGTCTATTCTATGATATGTATTATGTATGGTCAAGTAGTATGAATAGTCTTTATCAGCTGAAGAACCCTTCCTACATCCACTAATTTTTGTCTTTCAAGTAACCGTTTAAATTCATTCAATTGACTAATAGCATTACCTGTATATAAACGAGCAGCAGTCATATCCAAATTTGATTCAAAACAAAATTAAAATCCCCCCCCATAAGGACCATTCCATTAAATTCGTAAGGGTCTGTATTCTAATCTTAACCAGATTATAATTTGGCAAATATAGGTTAATGATTGTGAAAAATGCCCTTCCAGCTTTGTATAATTTGATGAGGTAAGGTTTTATGAATTGCGATAGAGACTCCTCGGTACTTAGAATATGTAAATGAGCCATGGAAACATGTTGGATAATGTTTGTTTCATATATCGGGGATGTGATCTGAATGAAATATATATATATATATATATATATATATATATATATACCGGTATATAATTCAAAAATATTCATACCCCTTGACATTTTCCACATTTTGTCATGTTACTACCAAGAATGTAAATGTATTTTATTGGGATTTTATGTAATAGACCAACACAAAGGGGCATATAATTGTGAAGTAGATGTGTGCAATGTTTCGTTCCAAATTCATTTTTCTACGAAATTCAACAAATTCGGAAATATTCGAATTAACGAAAACCCGTTTAACAAATTTTTCCGAAAATTGGAAAATCCGAATATAAGAACGAAAATCCAAAATTTGAAAACTTGAAAATTTGAAAATACGAAATAACTAACTAACTAATAATAATAATAACTATTACTAACTAATAAATTATAGGTATTGGAATTTCCTTTCAAATTTGGCTGTTAGTGAACGTAACGAATATGAATCTATCCGAAGTTACGAATTATCCAAAATAACGAATGCCGCATCTAAACAAATGGAACGTAACAAATTAATAATAATAAATAATAATACTAATAATAGAACGTTTTTATTATTATTATTAATTTGTTACTTTCCATTCATTTAGATGCGGCATTCATTATTTCGGATAATTCGTAACTTTGGATAAATTCATATTAGTTAAATTCATAAACACCCAAATTTGAAAGGAAATTCCAATACCTATAATTTAATAGTTATTATTAGTTAGTTATTATTTAAAATTTCCAAATTTTAAAATTAGCTTTTTTCGAATCTACAAATGTACAAATACCGCATCTAAACAAATGGAAAATAACGAATTCAAATTTTTCTAAAGTTATGAATTTTTTCAAAATAACAAATTTTGATAATAACAAATGACCCAAAAAGCGGAAAAAAATGAAAGACGTATGAAACAAAGACGAAAATTAAGATTTTTTTTGGCAGTGCACATGTCTATTGTGAAGTGGAAGGAAAATGATAGAGGCAGTCCCCAAGTTACGAACATCCGACTTGCGAACGACTCCTACTTACGAACAGGAGGCGGCGTGACGTCTCTGCCGTTCTGCGCATGCGCGGCCACTTTTCGACGGCGGGCACTATTCCTCAGAACATCGGAAAATGACTCCTACTTACGAATGGGAGGCGGCGTGATGTCTCTGCCATTCTTCGCATGCGCGGCCATTTTTCGATGGCGGGCACATTTCGACAGAACATCAAAAAAGGTACTGTTCTGACTTATGAACAAATTTGACTTAAGAACAAACCTACAGTCCCTAGCCCGTTCGTATCTCGGGGACTTCCTGTAAATAGTTTTCAATTTTTTTTACAAATAAATATGTGAAAAGATTGTGGCGTGCATTTGCATTCAGCCCCCCTGAGTCAATACGTTGTAGAACCACCTTTTGCTGCAATTACAGCTGCAAGTCTTTTTCGGCGTCTCTACCAGCTTTGCACATCTAGAGAGTGACATTTTTGCCCATTCTTCTTTGCAAAATAGCTCAAGCTCTGTCAGATTGGATGCACAGAGCTTCTGAACAGCAATTTTCAAGTCTTGCCATAGCTCAATTTAATTTAGGTCTGGATTTTTGACTGGGCTATTCTAAAACACAAATATGCTTTGATCTAAACCATTCCATTGTAGCTCTGGCTGTATGTTTAGGGTTGTTGTCCTGCTGGAAGGTGAACCTCTGCCCCAGTCTCAGGTCTTTTGCAGTCTCTAACAGATTTTCTTCTAAGATTGCCCTGTATTTGGCTCCATCCATCTTCCCATCAACTCTGACCAGCTTCCCTGTCCCTGCTGAAGAAAAACATGCCCACAACAAGTTGCTGGCACCACCATGTTTCACGGTGGGGATGGTGTGTTCAGGGTGATGTGCAGTGTTAGTTTTCTGCCACACATAGCAAACATATAGAACGAGGTGCTCTGGTCAGATGAGACCAAAATTTACCTTTTTGGCCTAAAAGCAAAACGCTGTGTCTCCCACATGGCTTCTCGCAAACTGCCACTCTTGCCACTGTTCCATAAAGGGCAGATTTGTGGAGTGAACGACTAATAGTTATCCTGTGGACAGATTCTCCCAGCTGAGCTGTGGATCTCTGCAGCTCCTCCAGAGTTACCATTTGCCTCTTGTCTGCTTCTCTGATTAATGCTCTCCTTGCCTGGCCTGTCAGTTTAGGTGGACGGTCATGTCTTGGTACGTTTATAAAATGAAGGGAAAATACTAAAGCGCTAATATGTAAAAATGTGAATATAATAACAAAGGATAACTAAATGGTGACAGCTGCAGTCATTCGAGAGATTCTGTGAACTCCAATGTGAAATGAACTAATATAATGATGCGCTTGCACCAACCTTCTGTGATTGCACAGTGATCACACACCTCATACAAAATATGAAATTATACATACAACAATAACAAAGTGCTGCATGACAGTGTAAAATATAAACGTGCTCAGTGCTGGTTACACAGTGTTCATGAATGAAGTGCTAATTGCTCAAACAAATGAACAGCATATATGCAATGTGGAATATGCAACAGTCTCAACCACATTACACTGCTTCCACTCAGACGCATGGCCCCAGGTAGGCATTCAGAACAATTCGCAAATGCTGGATTCACAATCCACCCACATATAGCAGCCAATCTGATTCGCTGATTGCGGTGAGATCGCTCAGAAAAAACCTATCCTTAGTTGCCACCGGAAACCAAAGGTATACATGTGGACATGAAAAGAGAGAGACAGATCATTGCGCAGTAAACGCCACACCACAATTTGCTGGTCAGCTGTGTGTGTTTCACTCACATATCCTGGATACAGACAGCGCTTTACTCAGCTCAGTGGGACGATATCCTCATCAGGCTGCTGGACGCGTCACTAAGCTCCTCCCCCTACGTGTTGCATCATCGACACGTGACTTAATCATGGGTATGCAGGTGACCCAGCTAGCATGACCTTATATAGAGGCTAAAAGACCACACAATCGTAACCATAGCGGTGTGTTGGTCTTAAATGCATCATTGCTGGTAAGCGCCGCCTCATTAAATGAGGCATAGGAGACGGTACAAAGGGAAGGATCGATCGCATCATTCATCGACCCTTCTTTCGGTGAGAAAGGTGGTGAATAAGCCGGAATTGATTTGGTTCCCGCCATCTTGCCCAATGCCACCTTCTTCAGCAGTTTACTAGAAACCACCTACGGATGATCATATGCCAACTTCAGGTTGGCCAAAACAGGGGGGACGGTAGCTAACGCACTGGGGATCGGGGAGCCCTACTTAAAACCCAACCACAGCGTCCGTGCAGCCCCCCTGTTCAGATACCTACTTAATATAATTAAGATGAGGCGCAATTTTTTCGACTTTCACCGGAGTCATCCCTTTTTTCCAGCGTCAACCGGTTTCTTACCCTTCTTGAAGCATTTGGACAAGGGATGGGCACCACCGCAGCCCAAGCACTCGTGACAGAAACAACAGGATCCCCCGAGTTTGCAGACACCTTCATTGAACTGCCAGCAGAACCCCTTATGCTTTGCGGCCAATGGTGAAGAGGCTTGGGCACCCCCGGCCCCGCCAGGAAAGGGGGACGGCGCGACCCTGGGTTGTGTCATGCGTTTCATCCACAAGCCAATATCTTTGTGATCCCATCGCAACGAGGGTCTCACAGCCTGCTCATCATATCGCAGCCACGCCACGCCCCCATAAACCCACTGGGCTTCGCTGATGGAATCTAAATAACAAAACAATGCCGGACAGTTCTCTGGCGCTTTCTCCCCAATGACGCTCGCTAATATGTTAAATGCCTACAGCCAATTGGTGAACGTTCGTGGGATAAGGCAATAGCGCCGCTTCTCCTCTTCTTCTTTCTTGCTCTCATCCAGCTTAACCTTGTCCAGGTTGAACTTTGCCAGCGGCAGCAGCAAAAAGATCTCCACATAGTCACCCTTCCAAATCTTCTCTCTAACCTCCGCCTTCAGGTGGGAACCCAGGGGGCCCTCATAGTAAACATAGACCTCACACTGCGCTGCATCCGCCAGCCGAACCCCATCCGAAGCTGACCCACCTGGAGTAATATCCGCGCCCATACTCACCTGGAAGGACCCTGCCACCCCTGGGAGCACAGTAGCCGACCTAGGAGCCTTAGTAGGCAGCTGTGGAGCCGCCGACACCACAAGCGGGACTGCAGGCGAGGATGCGGTGAGTAGTCGCCTATCCCCCCACTGTCTAGGCCACGACTGGTGACACTGTGGGAGCGAGGGGTCCCGCCACAGAACCCCTGCGGCCACACCGCTAGCCAGGGCCCCCCACCCATCCCCCGCCGCCATTACAGGCACCAGGACCATACCTCCCCGAGCTGGAACCCCAGAGGAGGTGATGGCAGGGAGTGACACAGACACCACAGTCACATGAACAGACACAGGCAAAAGAACGAAAAAACCAACTAGCCACTGCCCCGGATTCCTGCAGAGGTCCCGACTGGACCGGCGCCGTAACAGACCCCTCCGAATCCATGTCCGACCGCTCAACCTCCGACCGCTGGTCCCCCTACACACCAGGGGATGCTGTAGATGTAGAAGGGACCGGGCGCCCGCGAGTGAAGGCATCATCCTGCATCCGGCAGACCACGTCGCTCTTCACAGTGTGCCTCCCACGCTGAGCCCTCTGCCGACCTGCAGATGCCACTCTCGGACCTCTGCCGTCTCCCCTGGTACCTCTGCTTCCTCCATCAATGGCTGCGGCCACCCTGGGGGAGGGGCCCACGCCAGTTACCGCAGACCGCCCACGCTGGGCCGCGCCGTGTGCAGAGTAAGGCCCCGCACGGCTCGCCGCCGATTTCTGTGCCAACGGTGATGAAGACCTGGAAGGGAAGCAGGTGCCAGGCGCTTCGCCTGGGGTGCTGGAGGGTCCAAGATCAGTCTCCTTGATCGGCGGCTCACCCTGGGGGTCGGATCTGGGCTAAAGCGTGCTGGAGGCTGAGACCTCCTCGCGCATGAAGTAGCAGGGGAAGGAGAAGAAGCACCCTGCCCCGACCCCTGAAGCAGCACAGCCAGCTGCAAATTCAGCCACTGTGACCCATTCTCCTCGGCAGCTGAGCGCAGCTGCCCAAGGAGCCTATCTAAATTTTACATGAAGAGAGCAACACAAATACCAGAAACCTATGTGTTGCCTCTTCTACTGCTGTCCCCTGAATGAACTAACCCCTGCCTTCCCCCGGGAATAGCCAAGACCCAAGCCGCACCTACTGGCATTGCCCAGTGCACTAAAAACCCCACCCCTTGACCTGCACATGATTTTACATGAATTACCTTGTGCAAGCCTTCAAAATTAGCACTTTTGATTTTTCCTGTTCAGCTCCCATAGACTTCAATGGGGTTTGCCATTCGGGTCAGAACTTTTCCCCTATTCAGGAGTTCTGCTGAGAACTTGTGCTCAGCCCATCTCTATAAATCTCTTTAATCCCTCCATTACACACACAATGGTGGCTTCCTGGTCCTGGTCCCACATTACAGTGTTTTAATACAGATAGGTCCACACTGAAATTTAACCAGTTCCCTCTGGGAATTATATAAATGATATAAACAGGGCCAAGGATAAATCCAAGGGAAAAAACAAGCATACTTACTGACCAGCACACAGACAAACCAATTAAACCTATCTAACAGTATGCGTTAAAAGCAGGGGTTTAGTCCGCACGCATTTGCAAATGCATGCGTAAGCCACAGAGCCTTGCCACTGCACCCTGGTATCTGTGGTACATAACACTAACTGATAAGTGTCTCCACAGTGGACGCACATGCATTCTGATGGATAGGTGAGGGCAGGTGGACTGAAGGGGAGCCCACCGCTTCTTAAAGGTACAGGAGCACACTGAGCACCCAGCAGGTAGCTCAATGGCTGTGAAGGTGTCAGTGCATTGCCTGACCAATAGAATGACGCTGTAAATGGCCTCTCGTCGATCCGGGTGGACGTCATATGATATACAGTATATATATTTTATTAATTTTCCAAAACATTATGTCAAAAATGACAACAAAAAGCCCACCATGCCTCTACCCCTTTTTGCAAAGTAGACAATCCAAGGTAAATTTGAGGGGTATTTCTACTGTCCTGGCATTTTAGGGCCGGCAGTAAATCAGGATCGATCAATTTTAAGAAATATACCATAGTTTGTGGACTCTATAATTTTCACACAGACTAAATAATATACATTCTTTTGGGTTATTTTCACCAAAGAAATGTAGCAGAATACATTTTGGTCTAAATTTATGAAAAACAATTATTTATTTGCAAAATTTTATAACAGAAACTGAATTGTTTAAAAAAAAAATGTATTTTTTTGTCTTTTTTTAAAATGTACGACCAAAAGAAAGCTCTATTTGTGTGAACAAAATTATAAAAATTTAGTTTTGGTACAGTGTTGCATGACTGCGCAATTGTCATTCAAAGTGCAACAGCACTGAAAGCTGAAAATTGGCTGGGGCAGGAAGGAGGTAAACGTGCCGGGTATTGAAGTGTTTAAATAATCTGAACATCATATATAGTAGCGGTTTTTGAACAGCTAATGTATATCACAGCTTCTTTCTTCCACTAACAGTGGTTATTAAGGAAGCAGCAGGCGTCAGCAAGAAACTCAGAAACCCTCAGAAACCATTTAAAAGCCATTGTAATCTTAAAAATACACCAAAGACTACTTTTTTTCACCTTCATCCTTTATTATAATGCATTTTGTTTAAACCTCTCAATATGTGCCTATATCTAATACCATTTTTACAACATATCTCATCTTTGAAACCCAGTCATTATATTACTGGATCTGTTTTTCATCCAGGCAGTAAATATATACATGCAGTAAACAGTAGATTTATCTTAACAAATCTCTGCTTGGTATGCATCAGATTTTTATTTTTTATTATAGAACAAGAGATGCTTGAACTCTTTCTGGAATAAGCATGCCTGTTTTATACATGTATCGTTCATGTGGTGTAAATACAATTTCCACGTTTGTGATCTCTGTTTATGGCTTTCTGTTTGCTTCTTTCACTGCCAAAAATCAGTACATATACAAAAGTTCTATGGACGGCCTTCCTTCAATAATCCAGTTATCTTTCCCACATCAAGAAAGCTTTTCCTTGTAGAATATTGCCACAGTGAATAATTCTGCTTTGGATGACTGTGTTTATTAATTGGATGAACTAAATGATCTCTTGAGAGCTCAGGGCTACAACTCTGAAAGAGTAGGTTTATCAGAAAGATTTAATGAGGAATTGTGATGATTTGCTCATCATACATTGACTATAAATTAAACATTATGGATAACGATAACATGTTGTGGATGATGTATCCAGCAAGTTATTTACAGAATCAGGCACTTTTCTACTGAAAATCAAGCAGGTGCTTATGTGGAAAAAGATTTACATTAGGTTTTTCTGTTTTTTTTATTACCCCCCAACTATAACCCTGGGCAGCCAACTGCAACATTTGCAATGATCTGGCAAAGATTGTCATTAAAACACGTAGGACCCTACCACTGGAAAATAATTAATATACCATACTTTGTCCACAAGTATCTACTAATATATTTACTTATTGAAATAAGAATATTTGAGCTTCTCTATTTTTGATGTATTTAATGTATCATCTATAATTTGTATCACAACTTGTACTCAATAAAATATGTTTGACAAGAAAATAAAAACACGTAGGACCCTTTTTAGGGGTGGTTCTGCCCTGGTCATTGCTATAGCACTGATTTGTAACTCAGGTTGCCCAGATTACAAGATATATAGGGAGCTGTGGGTGAAGTTAGATAGTAGTGGCGTGGTGCAGAAAAAGAGTGAAGAAAAACCCTTTTATAGACATTAAGAGAATTTTTATATATATATATATATATATATATATATATATATATTGTGTGTGTGATTTGGACCTAGGCTCATACTTAGGTGGTGCAGGATTACCCTGACTTGGGTCAGGAGATGAAAAGTGAAGTTTTACCTCCGAAGTATGGAGTAAAAATGAAAAAATAAAATAAACAGTTCTTTCTAAAAGAACAGTTGTGCCCATGCAGTCTGTTGATGAATCCTTGTTGAAACTCAAGTTGCAGTAAATTTTTTTGTTGTTAATTAAGAACAACTAGGTTTGACTGTTCTTTATTGAGGGGACATAAGAAATGTCTAAGAACCTAATGTTCTCCTGGCTAGAGACTGGCTGCATGTCCCCTGGGGTAAGGGCTGGGAATAGAACTCATGGGCTTAGCTTCTAGCACTTCCTAGTGTTCCGTAAATACAGCTTGCGGTTGTTGGTTTACAGACCCACTGGAAGGCTATGTGTGACCCGGGACAACCTGACCTGGGAAGGGGGAACCTACACAATCAACCAGGGGACTAAAGCTAAGGAAAGTGTGAAACCTCTGATCGGTGAAGGAGTGGATTTCTGACTCTAGCTGGTGACTTGTCTAATTTCTTTCCAGTACTATAAATTGCCAGCTAGCTTGAAAACAACATTCGTGGAGTGCCCCCTGAGCAAATAGGTGAACAATCATATGGTCAGGTAATGCTTTCTGTTTCAAATTAAAGTGGTAGTAAAGTCTTTTCTTGCTGGTACAAAAGGACTGATCTGTAGGTACAGTGAATATCTCCTAAACTTGCATTGTTTAGGAAATATTCAAACTGTATACAGTCAGTGACATCACCATCGCATGCGCTTTGAAGGGACGTTCTCCCTGAGCTCTGTGCCGTGGCCGTGACTCCCATGCGGGAGTGACGTCTTTGCGGCTCAGCCAATCAGACAGCTGGGGCACTCAAACCCGGAAATAAGACAGAGTGAAGATGTAAGCCCTGTCAGTGATACATACTAGCACATTGTACCATTGTCTTGCAGGGTTGTTTTTGTTTTTTTAAAGGTGCGGTTTACTACCGCTTTGATTAAGCTGTAATCACATAGTAAACCTGTCTTATTGTTTCTGTTTTGTATGGACTTGCTGAGCAGGAGATTAAAAAAATACCCCTTTTCTTGCAAAATAAAACAACAATTCTTCATACAGGTCTAAAGTGCACAGAAGCAAAGCCTTAGCACTTCCACATAATGTTCGAGCTTGCCTAATCTCTCTGATAATCTCTCTGGACACACACACTCCTATTGGCACAAGGTATGGGAAAGCACTGCCAGTAAGTGCCAAAGCTTTGTCTGTCAGAAAACCCTGGCATTTGGGCAAAGCAGAAGCTACTGAACGCAGCTGTAAGTATGTGTGTGCTTTTAAAATCAGTCAGAAATGTTTTGTTTTCCTAAAGTGAGAGAGTCTGCTTGATTACTTTAAAATGGTTGCAAATCCTTACATATATCCAGTGAAGGGACTATCCTCAGGTGATACACAGAGATCAGGGATGAGCCGAACACCCCCCTGTTCGGTTCGCACCAGAACCTGCGAACAGACAAAATGTTCGTGTGAACTTTAGAACCCTATTAAATACAATGGACTCGAACGTTCGAAATCTAAAGTGTTAATTATAAAGGCTAATATGCAAGTTATTGTCCTAAAAAGTGTTTGGGGACCTGGGTCCTGCCCCAGGGGACATGTATCAATGCAAAAAAAAGTTTTAAAAACGGCCGTTTTTTCGGGAGCAGTGATTTTAATAATGCTTAAAATGAAAAAATAAAAGTGAAATATTCCTTTAAATTTCGTACCTGGGGGGTGTGTATGATATGCATGTGAAGTGGCGCATGTTTCCCGTGCTTAGAACTGTCCCTGCAAAAAATGTCATTTTTGAAAGAAAAAAAGTCATTTAAAACTGACTCGCGGCTATTAATGAATTGTCGGCTCCCGGCAATACATTCAAAAGTCATTGATAAAAAAAAAAGCGTGGGGGTTCCCCAGAATTTAATTACCAGGCCCTTCAGGTCTGGAATGGATATTAAGGGGAACCCCGCCGCAAATTTAAAAAAAAAATGACGTGGGGTTCCCCCAAATATCCATTCCAGGCCCTTCAGATCTGGCGTGGATTTTAAGGGGAACTCCACCCCAAATTTAAAAAAAAATGGCGTGGAGTCCCCCTAAAAATCCATACCAGACCCCTTATCCGAGCACGCAACCTGGCCGGCCGCAGGGGAAAAGGGGGGGACGAGAGAGCGGCCCCCCTCCCTCCTGAACCGTACCAGGCCACATGCCCTCAACATGGGGAGGATGTCCCCATGTTGATGGGGACAAGGGCCTCATCCCCACAACCCTTGCCCGGTGGTTGTGGGGGTCTGCGGGCGGGGGGCTTATCGGAATCTGGAAGACCCCTTTAACAAAGGGGACCCCCAGATCCCGCCCCCCCCCATGTGAATTGGTAAGGGGTACATTGTACCCCTACCATTTCACGAAGAAAGCGTAAATTTTAAAAAAAAAAACACACAAACACCTTGAAAAAGTCCTTTATTTAAAAAAAAATAAAAAATAAAAAACATTCCAGGGGTGAAATCCAGTGTCCCGCGGCGATCCCGATGTCCAGCGCTGTCCTTCATTGGTTGTGCCTGAGCGGACCTGATGGGGAACTCCCTCTCAGTGTTTTAAATGTATAGACCCGCCCCTTCTAAAGTTCCCCATCAGGTCCGCTCAGCGGACCAGATGCGGAACATGAGAAGGGGCGGGTCTATACATGTATTACCAAAGTGAGAGCAGTTCCCCATCAGGTCCGCCCCCTCGGTATGTCAGACCTACCTACGTCATTGGCTTGAGCGGGGAACTTCCTTCACTATGTAAATTTAAATTACACAGTGAAGGAAGTTCCCCGCTCAGGCCAATGACGTAGGCGGGTCCGACATACCGAGGGGGCGGACCTGATGGGGAACTGCTCTCACTTTGGTAATATATGTATAGACCCGCCCCTTCTCATGTTCCGCATCTGGTCCGCTGAGTGGACCTGATGGGGAACTTTAGAAGGGGCGGGTCTATACATTTAAAATACTGAGAGGGAGTTCCCCATCAGGTCCGCTCAGGCACAACCAATGAAGGACAGCGCTGGACATCGGGATCGCCGCGGGACACTGGATTTCACCGCTGGAATGTTTTGTTTTTTTTAAATAAAGGACTTTTTCAAGGTGTTTGTGTGTTTTTTTAAACATTTTTTTACGCTTTCTTCGTGAAATGGTAGGGGTACAATGTACCCCTTACCAATGCACATAGGGGGGGCCGGGATCTGGGGGTCCCCTTTGTTAAAGGGGTCTTCCAGATTCCGATAAGCCCCCCGCCCGCAGACCCCCACAACCACCGGGCAAGGGTTGTGGGGATGAGGCCCTTGTCCCCATCAACATGGGGACATCCTCCCCAAGTTGAGGGCATGTGGCCTGGTACGGTTCAGGAGGGAGGGGGGGCGCTCTCTCGTCCCCCCCTTTTCCCCTGCGGCCAGCCAGGTTGCGTGCTCGGATAAGGGGTCTGGTATGGATTTTTAGGGGGACTCCACGCCATTTTTTTTTAAATTTGGGGTGGAGTTCCCCTTAAAATCCATGCCAGATCTGAAGGGCCTGGAATGGATATTTAGGGGAACCCCACGTCAATTTTTTTAAAAATTTGCGGCGGGGTTCCCCTTAATATCCATTCCAGACCTGAAGGGCCTGGTAATTGAATTCTGGGGAACCCCCACGCTTTTTTTTTTTTTTTATCAATGACTTTTGTATGTATTGCCGGGAGCCGACAATTCATTAATAGCCGCGAGTCAGTTTTAAATGACTTTTTTTCTTTCAAAAATGACATTTTTTGCAGGGACAGTTCTAAGCACGGGAAACATGCGCCACTTCACATGCATATCATACACACCCCCCAGGTACGAAATTTAAAGGAATATTTCACTTTTATTTCTTCATTTTAAGCATTATTAAAATCACTGCTCCCGAAAAAACGGCCGTTTTTAAAACTTCTTTTTGCATTGATACATGTCCCCTGGGGCAGGACCCGGGTCCCCAAACACTTTTTAGGACAATAACTTGCATATAAGCCTTTATAATTAGCACTTTAGATTTCTCCCATAGATTTTTCGAATTTGCCGCGAACACCCGCCCGCGAACGGGCGAACAGGCAATGTTCGAGTCGAACATGAGTTCGACTCGAACTCGAAGCTCATCCCTAACAGAGATTAATCAAATTCTCCTAAATAAGTTGTATCTCTCTATCTGCAGTCTTCTCTTGACTACATATGTTCAAAGTGATGAAGATATAAGCTTGTCTGAGAGCTCAGAAAAACGGGGGTGGAGAGCTGAAGTCACACTCTGCAGTGATGGGCCAAACACCCCTTAGCTGCAAACTCTAATATCTATTAAAGTCTATGGACCCAAAAATTTAAAATCAAAAGTCCTTATTTTGAAGGCTTTAATGCAAGTTATTGGCCAATAAAGGGTATGGGGCCTGGGTACTGCTCTGGGGGACATGTACCAATGCAATTTTTTTTAAAAGATAGTTTTTACAGAAGCAGTGATTTTAATGATGCATAAAGTGAAACAATAAAAATGAAAAATGCCTTTAAATATAGTGCCTGGGGGTCCCCTTGGTCTGCCTGTAAAATGGAGCAGCTGTAGAACCTGCTGCAGCAAAACTGACATTTCTAAAGAAAAACAAATGACAATCAAATTGACTCAAGGTTGTAAGCCAATGCCGAAAAAAAAAGGAAAAAAAAAACGGTGTAAGGGTCTCCCCCCATGCATCCTAGGCCCTCTGGGTCTGGTATGGATTTTAAGGTGAACCCCATGCCAATTTAAAAAAAAAAATGGCTTGGGGCCCCCCAAAATCCCTACCAACCCCTTAGCCGAGCATGCAGCCTGGCAGGCAAGGAAATGGGGGGGACGAGCAAGCGCCTCCCCACCGCAAAGCACCTTGTCTCCATGTTGATAGGGACAAGGGCCTTTTCCCGACAACCCTGGGCGCTAGTTGTGGGGGTCTGCGGGCAGGGTGCTTTTTCAGAATCTGGAAGCCTCCTTTAACAAGGGGGCTCAAGATCCCAGCCCCCCATGTGAATGAGTAGGGGTACATTGAGTAGGGGTACTCATTCACCAAAAAAAGTGTCAAAAATAAATAGACATGAGCCAGTTTTTGATAGTTCCTTCATTAAAAAAAACAAAAAAACAATGTCCCTCAACTGGTGCATGCTGGGTCGGTGATGTTACAAGGGGGCGGGGCCACCATGTGATGTCATCAGGTGGCCCCACCCCTTACCTATTAAATAGCTGTCACCCGGCGGAGCAGGCATTCGGCGGTAAGCCTTCCTCGCAGGCGGAGTGTTTTTTCATTTTTTTTTCAAGTCCGGCGGTGCAGCAGGCGTTGTGATTGACTTTATATTTTTAATAAAGAAATTGTCCAAAACTGGCTCATGTCTATTTATTTTTTACACTTTTTTTGTTGAATGACTAGGGGTACAATGTACCCTATACTCATTCACATAGGGGGGGACCTGGGGGCTCCCTTGTTAAATGTGGCTTCCAGATTCCAATAAACCTCCTGCCTACAGACCTCCACAACCACCGGTCAGGGTTGTGGGGAAATGGCCCACGTCCCCATCAACATGGAGATAAGAAGATGCTTTGAAGTGGAGGCAGAGCCCCCCACTCCAAAGCACCCCCCATGATGAGGGCACGTGGCCTGGTATGGTTCAGGAGGGGGGCGCTTTCTTGCCCCCCCTTTCCTGGCCTGCCAGGCTGATGGATCGGATAAGGGTCTGGTATGTATTTTGGGGGGGAACCCCACGCCGTTTAAAAAAAAAATTGGAGTGAGGTTTCCCTTAAAATCCATACTAGACCTAATGGTCTGGTATGGATTGAGGGGACCCCACGCCGTTGTTTCCCCCCATTTTTTTTTGCTTTCAGCTGACAGCTGATGACTCATTCATTGCTAAGGATGTGGCGGCCGGCTTCGCAGCCCCACTCCTTAACAATAGAGATGGAGCCAATGTTCAAGTCGAATGTAGGTTCGATTTGAACATCAGGTGTTTGTTTGTTCATAGAACAAACAAACATATTGAGCGCTCGCGGGACGTTTACCCGCCGACGAGCCCTCCATAATGCACTTCGAGATCACAGTGCATTGATGGCTGTTGATTGGCCAAAGCATGCACCTGACCGCACCCCACACTATATAAGGCTTCTTCCAACAGTGGCCGTGTATTGTGTGCAATAATGGAGAGAGATTAGGCAGGGTAGTTTTCACGATATACTCTGACTTCATGCTCAATCCACTGTGTAGTGTATATAACGCAAGTGCAGAGTATATAGTGCAGTCAGTGTAGTGTATATAATGCAGTGTAGAGTATATAGTGCAGAGTATATAATACAGTGCATTTAAGTGGTTAAGGGGTACCCTATGAGAGAATTAAGAAAAAAAAGGGCATGGAGCCCTCCAAAATCCATACCAGGCCTTTGGGTCTGGCATAGATTTTAAGAGGAACTCCACACCAACAAAAAAAAAGTGGGGTCCCCCCCAAAATCCATACTAGCATGCAGCCTGGCAGGTCAGGAAGTGGAGGACAAGCGAACGCCCCTACTCGTGAACCATACCAAGCCCCTTGCCCTCAACATAGGGAGGGTGCTTTGGGGTGCCCCCCAAAGCACCATGTCCCCATGTTGATGGGGACAAGGGCCTCTTCCTGACAACCCATAGCTGTTATTATTGCAGTGTTTGACAAAAACACTGCAATAATAACAGCTATGGGCTGTCCTTTACATCCGTCTCTCACCCCTCTTCCATGGCCTTCCTGGATCTAGAACTCGAACATGACGAACATACCATCTGTGCTAAAAATTACATGAAACCCACGGCAGGAAACTCCTATTTGCACTTCAAGAGCTGCCATCTACCAAAATGGATAAACAACATCCCCAAGGGTCAATTTTGTCGACTAAGACAAAACTGCACTAAGGATTCGGACTATGTCGAACTCAGTAAAAATCGAAAAAGAAAACTTACGGAGAAACAGTATCCCGTCGGATTAATCGATGAAGCTTATACCTTTTATCTTTATGGAAAGCCGCCCAAATCTGATACATCTATGAAAGATTGTTCAACCAGATTCATAACCACCTTCCACCATAAGCACAAAAATATGGAAAGAATCCTGTCCAAACATTGGGACATACTATTACAGGACCCTCACTTAAAATCTGTACTCCCGGCACAACAAAGAGTTACTTATCGGAGGGCCCCAAACCTCAAAAACAAGATTGCGCCCAGTAAACCCAAAACTATTCCCCACCCACCCCCCGCTCTTACCCTTATACCTATAGTGGGTATGTATCAGTGCCAGAAGCCTCTATGCAAGACATGCAAATTGTTAAGCATGGTCAAAAATCATACAGCACTAAAAGCAAGACATACCCACTAAAAGAGTTTTATAACTGTTCTTCCGACTTTGTGGTATATGGTCTGAGTTGCCCGTTTGGCCTAATGTATGTAGGCCGCACCATACGACCTCTGAGACAAAGATTCGGAGAACATAGGAGATACATAGAGGGCAGTACTGACCCTCATAGTGTACCAAGACATTTCACTACTGCACACCAAAAATCTACCTCAGGGCTTCAGGTATGGGTCATTGAACAAATTGATAGATCCCTTCCAGCAGCTGAAAGATTCATTAAACTTTGTGCCAGAGAGACTTACTGGATCTACACCCTAGAAGCACTCTCGCCCGGAGGTATTAACGAGAGCATCGAAGTTAACACCATTTTATAAATCCGTCTTTGTTCTTATTCTCATTTTTATCCTTTTCACACCTGTGTATATACATATTCTTTTAGGTATTGGTTTTTACTGTGGCCATGCATTCTACAGGTTCTGTTGCTTTTCTGCTGCCTCCCTCCCCCGCTTCTGTTCTCCCACCCCCCCCCTTTTTATTATTATTTTTCTTCCATCCTCTCTTTCCATCCCCTCCCTTCCCCCTCCCTCCCCCCCCTCCTCTCTCCTTTTTTTCTCTCGCTTTATTATTATACTATCTTTAATATCACTCTCTTTTTTCATTCTTTTTTTTTTTTCTCTCTCCTTTCTTCCTCTGTCCTTTTAGTATCACGTTTTCTGTTATACATAAACTAAAAACACCCCCCCCCCTTTTTCCTTTCCTCTTTTAACCCCCCCCCCTTTTCCCTCATCTATCTACCCCATGTTTCTTGGTGTAGTTTTATATTATGCTATACATGTGCTTATATATGGTTTTATTCTCATTCAAACCAATTTGTTTTAATGTGTATATATAATGTATGTGTGCGTGTATGTATACACACGAATACATCTCATTTAACCATTTTGATCTTATGTGTATGTGTGTGTGTGTATGTATGCACGCGTATACATATATACACCTGTATGTTGTATTTATACGATAATTTTGTGTATGTACACCTCGACCCCAGCACCCACCCTTCATATGTACATCATAGGCCGCATTACACTTAGTTTCTTCTTCCCCCCCTTTAATACTGCTACACCCAGAGGCGCCTCTCTCCTTGTGTTTTTCCTGCAGAACTGGAACATGGTCTCTGTTCCCCTTTGACGGCAGCCCTGGGAGTGTAACTTTAACCCCTGATATACCCTTCCCTCCAGTACTTGGACTTTCAACTAACTTTTCACCTAAGTCTACTTAGCTGTGTCTATCACTATGTACACTTAGTTACTACCATATTGTTTGGATATTTGAGTCTCTGGTATTTTTGCGCATTTTTACTTGTATAGTGAACCATACCAGGCCACATGCCCTCAACATAGGGAGGGTGCTTTGAGGGTATGTGACCCCTCAAAGCACCTTGTCTCCATGTTGATGGGGACAAGGGCCTCATCACCACAACCCTTGCCTGGTGGTTGTGAGGGTCTGCGGGCGGGGGGGCTTATCGTAATCTGGAAGCCCCCTTTAACAAAGGGGACCCCCAGATTCCGCCCCCCCTATGTGAATTGGTAACGGGTACATTGTGTGTTTTTTTACCTTTTTGACACTTTTTTTGTGAAATGGTAGAGGTACAGACAGCTTGGGAAAAGTCCTTGTCCCCATCAACAGACCCCCAAAGCACCCTCCCCATGTTGAGGGCATGTGGCCTGGTACGGTTCAGGAGGGGGGGGGCGGCTCTCTCGTCCCCCCCTCTTTTCCTGCAGCCTGCCAGGTTGCGTGCTCGGATAAGGGTCTGGTATGGATTTTTGGGGGGTTCCCCTTAATATCCATACCAGACCTGAAGGGCCTGATATGGAATTTGGGGGGACCCACACACATTTTTTTTTAATTTTGGTTCCCCGCACAAAATGTCATTTTGAAGGAAAAAAAAGTCATTTAAAACGGGTCCCGGCAATACAGATAAAAGTCATTGAAAAAAATGGCAGGGGCTCCCCTTAATATTCATACCAGACACAAAGGGCCTGGTAATGAACTGGGGGGGGGGGGGCCCTGTCATTTTTTTCAATGACTTTTCTCTGTATTGCCGGGACTGACAACTCATGAATAGCGCGAGTAGTTTTAAATTACTTTTTTCCATCAGAAATTACACTTTGTGCAGAGACAGTTGTAAACACGGGAAACATGCGCTACTTTACATTCATACTTTAGACACCCCCCAGATACGAAATTTAAAGGAATATTTCACTTTTATTGTTTCACTTTAAGCATTATTAAAACCACTGCTCCCAAAAAAAAACTGACGTTTTTAAAACTTTTTTTGCATTGATACATGTCCCCTGGGGCAGGACCCGGGTCCCCAAACACTTTTTATGACAATAACTTGCATATTAACCTTTAAAATTAACACTTTTGATTTCTCCCATAGACTTTTAAAGGGTGTTCTGCGGCTTTTCGAATTTGCCACGAACACCCCAAATTGTTCGCTGTTCGCCGAACGGGCGAACAGCCAATGTTCGACTCGAACATAAAGCTCATCCCTAGCCCTGTCATAGGAATATGCCACCTAAAACTTCCCAAACTTAAAGGGGCAAAAGGGGAACAACAGGGGCTACCATGAAAGCCACTGCAGGGGCTCAAGCAACTTGAACAGCAGATATTAAATAATTTTTCCAACAATCGCAACAGTCGCAAGGATCATCCAATATGGCGGAATCAACTACAGCCTTGGTAATATCTACAGCCAGCAATATCCTATCTATTAATATACTACAAACCACCACTGAAACAGGCGAGATGGAGAAGGAGACCTGGGACATGAAAGCATACATTCAATCTTTACCTGCAAGAGAAGATATGGACAGGTATGTGTACAGATTAGAAACTTCCTACAAATCAGAATTACAAGCACTCAAAATATTTATGCAAAATATCCAAGATAAAGTGAATACCTTAGGAACAGAAATTGGCCCAAGCTGAAGTTAAACATTGATCTTGTTTCTGCATTCTAAAATATGCTTTAACCATCATAGATGACTTAGAAAACAAGAATAGACTGAATAATATTAGCGTCAGAGGTCTACTCGAAGCAACTGGACCTGAGGAATTAATGCCAACGCTACGGGGCATGTTTAATACTCTATTACAATGTCCACCAACAGCTGAACTCATACTTGATAGAGCACATAGATCATTGGGTCCTAAAAATGCAGACCCCGCAAGACCACGAGATGACCTATTTAAGAACTGTCCCCCGGCAGAGCAGGCATTCGGCGGTAAGCCTTCCTCACAGTCGGAGTGTTTTTTGGGGGGATTTCCGGGGCCGGCACTGCGGCAGGCATCGTGATTGACTTTATCTTTTTAATAAAGGAATTGTCAAAAACTTGCTCATGTCTATTTATTTTTGACACTTTTTTTGGTGAATGAGTAGGGGTACAATGTACCCCATACGCATTCACATAGGGGGATCTGGGGACTCACTTGTTAAATGGGGCTTCCAGATTCCCGATAAACCCCCTGCCCGCAGAGCCCCCCGCTCCAAAGCACCCCCCATATTGAGGGCATGTGGCCTGGTATGGTTCAGGAGGAGGGGCGCTTGGTCCCCCCCCTTTCCTGGTCTGCCAGGCTGAATGCTTGGATAAGGGTCTTGTATGGATTTTGGAGGGGACCCCACGCCATTTAAAAATAAAAATAGAGTGGGGTTTCCCTTAAAATCCATAACAGACCTAAGGGCCTGGTATGGATTGGAGAGACCCCACGCCGTTGTTTCCCCTGATTATTATTTTTTTGCCAGCAATTTTTGCTTTTACTTTCAGCTGACAGCTGATGACTAATTCATTGTTAAGGATGCAGCAGCTGGCTTCATAGCCCCACTCCTTAATAATAGAGATGGACTCGATGTTTGTGTTGAACATAAGTTCGACTCGAACATCAGGTGTTCGTTTGTTCACAGGAACTCAGCAAACTGGATCAGCTTAGCAGACTGGACCGGAACCAGGAACACAGGAACTCAGCAAACTGGATCAGCTTAGCAGACTGGACCGGAACTAGGAACAGTGAGCTTGGTCAGACAAGCCGGGTCGGTTAACTGGCTGGCAGCAAGGTACAGGGGGATCAGACAGAGGAGAGGTCACAACAAGCCAGGGGTCGGATGCAGGCAGAAAACTGGAGAAGTCACAGGCAGGCCGGGTCAAACACAGGTAAGTCTTCAGATCAGGTTTTCAGGTACTCAACGCTGTAGAGCAGACAGCAGGGACTGTCTGCGATTGACAGGTTTAAATAGCCCCTCTGGCGCCACCTGCAGGGCGGAGTATGCGCAACCGAGAATCAGGAAGACCAGGACGCCTGCTTCTGGCAGGATCTCCATGACATTGCCCCCCCCCCAAGGGGCAGCCCCTGGATGCCCATCCGGGCAAACTTCTCAGGGTGAGATCTCTTGAAGGACTGCACCAGGCTTCTAGCATGGATGTTCTCCTCAGGCTCCCAAGAGTTCTCTTCGGGTCCGTAGCCCTTCCACTTAATCAGGAATTGGTTCTGGTTATTCCTTCTTCTAAAATCCATAATGGCTTCCACTTCAAATTCCTCCTCCCCGTCTACAATGACAGGATCAGGGAGAGCCGGACTTCGGCCTGGAAGTGGGTTGGGAACCGAAGGCTTCAGCAGAGATACATGGAAGACCGGATGGATCTTGAGGGAGTCAGGGAGCTCCAGTTCATAAGCCACTTCATTGATTTTCCTTTTGACAGGAAACGGCCCTAAGAATTTGGGGCCCAGTTTCTTAGAGGGGCATGCCATCCTCAAGTTTAAAGTGGATAACCATACTTGGTCGCCGGGTGCCAGCATTAATTCACCCCGTCTCTTCCTGTCAAAAATTGTCTTGTTGTGTTCCTGAGTCTTGGTCATGGTTTCCTGCAGAAGTTGGTTGTTGGATGAAAAGAAGTTCAACTTTTCCTGGACTGCGGGCACCGTACATTCAGGAAGGGAATTGGGTAGGAATGTAGGATGGAAACCGTAATTTGCGAAGAATGGGGACTGCTTGGTAGCGGAATGCGTAGAGTTGTTATAGGCAAACTCGGCCAATGGGAGCAGGGAAACCCAGTCATTCTGAGCAAATGAAGAGAAGCAGCGCAGGTACTGCTCAAGGGTCTGGTTAGTCCTCTCAGTCTGTCCGTTGGTCTGGGGATGGTAAGCGGAGGAAAGTGACAATTCTATCTCCAGAGCCTTGCAGAGGGATCTCCAAAACCGGGAGGTAAATTGTACCCCTCGGTCGGAGACAATATTGGCTGGTACCCCGTGGAGTCTGACGACCTCTCTGATGAACACCTGTGCAGTTTCGGGAGCTGAGGGAGTCCCCTTCATGGGAATGAAATGTGCCATCTTGGATAGACGGTCTACCATCACGAAGATAGTGGTGTGACAATCAGCCGGAGGCAACTCGATGATAAAGTCGATGGACAGCATTTTCCAGGGTCTGTCTGGGACGGGTAGGGGTCTCAGTAGTCCCCAGGCCTTGGATTTGTAACCCTTGTTTCGGGTACAAACTATGCAGGACTCCACAAACTTCCTACAGTTCTCGCGGAGCCGAGGCCACCAAAAGGTACGCTGTACCAAGACGGTGGTCTTGGCAACGCCAAAGTGCCCGGCAAGGGCATGGTCGTAGCAGAGTTCCAGTACGGTTATTCTCAGCTCTTCAGGTACGTAGATCCTGTTCTGGTACCAAAACAGCCCATCTTTGGCCTGCAATTCCGGTTCGGAGGAGGGTCTCTGCCCAGTGGAGGCTTGCTTGATCCGGGAGAGTAGGTCTTCCTGAAGCAGAAGGAAGTTTCCAGGAGCAAGAATGGTGTCTGGAGGAGAGGTTTCCTTAGACTTATGGAACATCCGAGAGAGGGCATCGGGCTTAATGTTCTTGGAACCGGGACGGTAAGTGACATGGAAGGAGAACCGGGAGAAGAAAAGCGCCCACCTGGCTTGTCGTGGTTTTAGCCTTTTCACTGCCTTCAGATACTCCAGGTTCTTGTGGTCGGTGAATATCAGAATCGGGTGGGCAGCCCCCTCCAACAGATAACGCCACTCCTCTAATGCGGACTTGATCGCCAGCAATTCCCGATCCCCTACGTCGTAGTTCCTCTCTGCCGCAGATAACTTGCGAGAGAAAAAAGCTACTGGGTGGAGCAAGGTTCTGGTCCCCTGTCTTTGGGATAGAATTGCTCCTACCGCAATTTCCGAGGCGTCTACCTCCAGAACGAACGGTAATGAGGAATCTGGGTGCTTCAAGATAGAGGCAGAGGTAAAGAGACCCTTCAGGGCCTCAAAGGCCTTTTGGGCCTCAGGGGACCAGTGGAAATGGATCCCTTGTTTGGTCAGCTGGGTGATGGGTGCGATGATGGCTGAGAAGTTGAACCCTCTGATGAATTTGCGGTAGAAGTTGGCGAATCCAACGAAACGTTGGATCCCCTTCTTGTCCGCCGGAACTGGCCAGTCCAGGATTGCAGCAATCTTTTGAGGGTCCATTTTGATGCCCTCGCTGGAGATAATTAGTCCCAAGAACGATATACTTTCCAGCTCAAATTCACACTTCTCGGCCTTCGCATACAGGCCGTGCTGGCGAAGCCGAGCCAACACACTTCTGACGTGCCTGCGGTGGGAATCAAGGGAGGAAGAAAAAATTAGTATATCATCCAGGTAGACAATGACAAAGAGATCTAGGAAGTCCCGGAGTACATCGTTAATGAAATACTGGAAAGTGGCAGGGACGTTGCACAACCCGAAGGGCATTACCCGGTACTCGAAATGTCTGAATCGGGTGCGGAAAGCGGTCTTCCACTCATCCCCCTCCTTGATGCGGACCAAATTGTAGGCTCCGCGGAGATCAAGTTTGGTAAAAATGATGGCTGTTCCCAGTCTCTGAAATAGTTCCGGTACCAAGGGGAGAGGGTAGCGGTTTTTTACTGTGATTTTATTTAATTCACGATAGTCCACACAGGGTCGAAGGGTATGATCCTTCTTCTCTACGAAAAAGATGCCTGCACCGGCTGGAGATGTAGACGGACGAATGAACCCTTTCTGTAGGTTTTCATCGATATAGTCTTTTAGTGCCCCCTGTTCTACCTCTGTTAACGGGAAGATCCTGCCAAACGGAATTGCCGCTCCGGGAAGTAGGTCAATGGGGCAATCATAGGCCCGATGAGGTGGTAGAGTCTCTTCCCCTTGTTTGCTAAACACATCAAGAAAGTCATGGTAGACCTCAGGGATGGATTGCCGTATTCCAGCCTCCGTATTGATACATAAGAGGGTGGCCGGCCCAGGGGTCTTGAGTGTCCCGCAGGATTGCTGGCAGTAAGGAGAAGAAAAGGTCACCAACCCCGTGGCCCAGTTGATGGTAGGGTTGTGGACCTATAGCCAAGGTATACCAAGGATCACAGGGAACAATGGGGAAGAGATAATGTCCAGGCGTAAGTATTCTTGGTGGGTTCCGGAGATGGTGGAGATGGTAGCGGGTAAAGGGGCGGTCTCTTGGACCACTGGTCCAGACTTAATGATGGACCCATCAGCCAAATGCACACATAGTCCATGGGTCTTGGTGACAAGAGGGATCTGGTGCTTGATGGCAAAGGCTGAGTCCATAAAGCAGCTGCAAGCCCCGGAATCAATAATGGCGGGCACTTGCAGAGTCCTTCCTGGGAGCTGTAACGAGACAGAGAGAGCAAGGTGAGATGTGGACTTGGCCTGTGGGTTGGTAGTGTCAGAAGATACTGAAAAACACTAACAAAGTTTCAGGGGACAATTTATAACGAAGTGTCCGGGTTCCCCGCAGTACAGGCACAAATTGTTCACTCGGCGACGTTGGCGTTCCTGTTGGGAGAGGGAAGGACGAAGCACTCCGAGCTGCATGGGCTCGGGTATGTCAGATGTAGCGGCTGGAGGTGCAACAGGTGCTGGGTGCAGATGGCTGGGAACCCAGGGAAGCATCCAGGTCGGGTGGGAGAAGCCCGTGGACCTCTCAGCCCTTCGTTCCCTGAGACGTCGGTAGATCTGGATTGTTAAGTCAATTAGTGAATTCAGGGTTGGTGGTATGCCAACCCTAGCAAGCTCGTCCTTCAGAGGGTCGGACAGACCTATGCGGAACTGATGGCGGAGGGCGGCATCATTCCAACTGGTATCTGCGCTCCACCGTCTAAATTCCGCTACGTAGTCCTCTGCTGCTCTGCGCCCCTGCTGAAGGGTGCGCAAGGCGGTCTCTGCGGTTACTGAGAGCTGGGAATCTTCATATAGCTGAGCCATGGCGTCGAAGAAGGCAGTAAGGTTGTTTAACGCCATATCTTTCCGTTCCAAGAGACGGTGGGCCCAGCTCTGAGGGTCTCCGGAAAGCAGGGACATCACAAAGCCCACCTTGGTGGCTTCCAAGGAGGAGGTGCGAGGCTGCAGGGCGAAGTAGAGTTCGCAGGAATTACGAAAAGCCCTAAACTTGCTTCGATCCCCGGAGAATTTTTCGGGTGTAGGGACCCTGGGCTCCGGAGGAAGCATGACAACTGTGGGTGAGGATCCTGCCCCAGCAGTGGAGGTAGAGGTATGGGATCCCCCTTGGGCTCCAGAGGGGTTGGAGAGGACCCGCACTTGTTCTTCCAGATGGGTGTAGCCTTGCTGGAGGTTCTTGACCGCTTCAGCCAATCCTGCCAGGTGCCGACATAGTTCCTCCATAGGTGAGGCTCCCTGCTCGGGCTCAGACATGGCTGTCTGCTACTGTCACGTACCTAGCGGTGATGAGCCCTGACTTGCAGAGGAAGGCCTCCCTTACGGCTCCCACCAGCGGCCCCTGGTAAGGTAACAGCAGGCGCGGAGGTAGGAGGGGTACGAGTGCCTGGCAGGATCAACCAAGGTGAAGGTAGTTATGCAGACTTGGTAGGCACACTGGAACACAGCAGGTCGAACTGGAATCAGGAACACTCAGCAAACTGGAATCGTTCAGCAGACTGGACCGGAACTAGGAACACAGGAACTCAGCAAACTGGATCAGCTTAGCAGACTGGACCGGAACCAGGAACACAGGAACTCAGCAAACTGGATCAGCTTAGCAGACTGGACCGGAACCAGGAACACAGGAACTCAGCAAACTGGATCAGCTTAGCAGACTGGACCGGAACCAGGAAAACAGGAACTCAGCAAACTGGATCAGCTTAGCAGACTGGACCGGAACTAGGAACAGTGAGCTTGGTCAGACAAGCCGGGTCAGTTAACTGGCTGGCAGCAAGGTACAGGGGGATCAGACAGAGGAGAGGTCACAACAAGCCAGGGGTCGGATGCAGGCAGAAAACTGGAGAAGTCACAGGCAGGCCGGGTCAAACACAGGTAAGTCTTCAGATCAGGTTTTCAGGTACTCAACGCTGTAGAGCAGACAGCAGGGACTGTCTGCGATTGACAGGTTTAAATAGCCCCTCTGGCACCACCTGCAGGGCGGAGTATGCGCAACCGAGAATCAGGAAGACCAGGACGCCTGCTTCTGGCAGGATCTCCATGACAGAGCGCTTGCGAGACGTTCGCTCGCTGACGAGCGCTCCATAATGCACTGCGAGATCACAATGCATTGATGGCTGCTGATTGGCCAAAGCATGCACCTGACCTGTATGCTTTGACCAATAACAGCGCAATGTATAGTGAGAGCCATGATTGGCCAAAGGCAGGGTGATTTTTACAAATTATGGCTCAGGGGCTAAGTCCACACCCCACACTATATAAGGCTGCTTCCAATGGCGGCCGTGTATAGTGTGCATTAATGTAGAGAGATTAGACAGGGTAGTTAGTGGATTGGGCATGCAGGCAGCGTAGTGTATATAATGCAGTACAGAGTATATAGTGCAGTCAGTGTAGTGTATATAACACAGTGTAGAGTATATAGTATAGTGCAGTGTTGTGCAGAGTATATAGTGCAGTGTAGTGCAGAGTATATAACACAGTGCAGCGCAGAGTATATAGTGCAGTGCAGAGTATATAATACAGTGTATTGAAGTGGTTAGAAGCCTTTGACAGAATTAAGAAAAAAATGCATAGGGGCCCCCCAAAAGAAGGGTAGTAAAAAGAGGGGGAGCAGGGGGGAAGCAGGTTCAAATGAAGGAGCGTGTATCAATATGGTGTTATTGGATGAATCATTCCCAGATGGCTCGACTCGGTCCAGGGGGGAGAGGATAAGATGTATATTTCAAGAGAGAGTCAATGTTGAACGGAAGGACCTGACATGTGAGGTTGACTATGTGAGAGTTAAGAGCAAGATGCTGCTCTGGGGTCCGATTGCCAATATTGTCATTGGTCCTGAAATATGCTTAGTTTGAGATAAGTTGAGGTATTCCATGCATATGTGGTCATTAAGTATGTCAATAGTCATACCTAGAGTGGGTGCAGATGGTTGTTTCTAGAGGCGGGTGATGGAGAGACAAGCAGCAATTAGGATATGGGTTATGGGTGACCACATTTTGGTGGCCAGATTGAAAGTCCTAGTCCGAATAGAGCCATCTGTGGGGACAACACATTAGACACATTAGTAAGATCCTTTATATGGTTGAAAATATGTGTAAAATGTGTAAAATGTGACCGTTCATAGAGCATTGTCTCTAGCATTTCCTGGATTGGGTCGGGAATATGTTGACCAGTTTTACAGGGGTATAGTAACAACGATAGAAAATTTTCATTGAAGTTTCCCAATGGGTAATGTTTCTGGAGAACCTAGATGTGGAATGAAATGCACGGTACGTACCATACAGATGGGGGAACATGAATCTGTAGGGTAGATTCCCAATAAGACATAGCCAAGGTTTTCTCTTCCATCTTTGGTTTTGAGAGTAGGTCGTAGAAGTAGGAAATACCACAGATCTTGTTGGAAGTGGAGTTGTAGAAGGTTATTATTAGTGATGAGCCGAACACCCCCGGGTTCGGTTCGCACCAGAACCCGCTGTGACAGCAGGAAGGTAAAGTCACCTGGTTGCATCCAGGGGGGTAGATATATTTCGCCCAGATTCAGGCTTTACGCCGACTTATACAACTAGGTGGAGAGTTGTATAAGGCTAGTGGGCTCATGGATGACTCAAACCTCTAGGGAGAGTGTGGGGCGTCGTGCAGACAGAGATGAGGAGACCAGCTGAACCTTGTCAGCTCATTTAGGCCTCTATAAGAACTCCCAGCTTCATTAGATGTTAGCTCATGCCTGGAACCAGACCTGTGTGGACTGTCTAGGGAGAGTGAACCCCTGTGCGGTGAGGCAAAGCCTGTGTGGCTATTTGTTTGGACCTTTACTAAACCAGGGACTTAGGGACTAGGACAGCACTAGGCTGATCCCAGTTGTTAGTTAGGAAACCTGTATGTTTAGTCAGAGGTCAACTTGACCAGGATTTATTTTGGTTATGTTTCTTTTGCTTTGCTGTGTTTTGTCACTGTAAATAGAAAATAAACCGCACCTTTTTTGATTTTGAAAACCACAACCTCCGTTTGCTGGGCCTGTTTTGTGTGGGGAGCCCATCCCGGGGGTCACACACACCCGCTGCCGAGCTAACCCCCTCACAGTTGGTGGAGAACCAGTGGCAGTTTTTTTTAAGCCAGCATGGAGGAGATACTGAAGCAGCTGGCTCTAGCAAATGCCAATCAACAGCAGACAAATGCAGGTTTGCAAAGGAGCCTTGCAGCCCAGCAGCAGACAAACGCAACTTTGCAACAGAGTCTGGAGGCTCAGCAACGAGCCCAGCAGCAATCTGAGGCCCGCTTCATAGACCTGTTGCAGAAGCAAGAGCAGAGACTACAACAACAGATGGAAGCAGTAATGCAGCAACGTCCGCAGACCAGTGAGGAAAGCCGTCCCACTAATACCGCGTCCTTTGGGGTGAGTCGTTTATTGACAAAAATGACTGGAGAGGATGATCCAGAGGTATTTTTGACCACATTTGAAAGGACCGCTGAAAGAGAAAAGTGGCCTGAGGAGCAGTGGGCTGGACTGGTGGCTCCTCTGTTAACTGGTGAATCGCAGAAAGCTTACTATGACCTAGAGCCTAACCAAGCAAAAGACTATGTGATGCTAAAAGCTGAAATATTGGCAAGGCTGGGTGTCACCCAGGCTGTCCGGGCTCAGCGTGTGCATAACTGGACTTTCCAGCTTGGAAAACCCCCCAGGTCTCAAATGTATGATCTCATTCACCTGAGCAGAAAGTGGCTACAGCCAGAGACTTTGTCCGCACCAAAGATTGTGGAACGTGTTGTAATGGATCGGTTTTTGAGAGCTCTTCCTACTGCCATCCAAAAGTGGGTAAGCCATGGAGACCCAGAGACGGCCGATGGTCTTGTGGATCGTGTGGAGAAATACTTGGCTACAGAGAACCTGACGGCCTCTTCCAGAGACACTCGGACTTTCCACCCTAAGACCAGACCATCCCCAGGGGCGGATAAGAGGATTCCAAGGGGTGAGGGTGGAGAGAGTGAGAGGGTGGGAGCTCTACCCCAAGTTTGGCGAGAACAGCCTGGGAAATCAGCGGCTCAAGAGTCGGCAAGAAGGATCGTTTGCTACCGCTGCCGGCAAGCGGGACATATTGCAGCCAATTGCCCGGTTGTGGAGGAACCCATGCAGTGTGACTTTCTGACGGGCAGACGTCAGTCGCTGTGTGCGACAGTCGCATGCACTGCCATTCGAGGAACTGAGAAACATTTATGCAAAATGTGTGTTAATGGTAGAAATGTTGTGGTATTGCTGGATTCAGGTAGCCTTGTGACCCTGATAAAGGCTGAGTTAGTTAAAACAGAGGTCTCTGGGAATAGCAAGGTAGCTGTTATTTGTGTGCATGGGGACACCCGAGAGTATCCAGTGACTACAGTGTGTTTCGAGACCCCCAAAGGTACCCTCTCTCATCCGGTGGGCTTAGTATCTCAGTTACCGCATGACGCCATTGTGGGAAGGGATTTTCCGAAGTTCTGGGAACTGTGGGATGATCCTGAGCCCCTCACTGGTGCCCCTATGTACCAGGAATGTGATAGCCAGAACTCCCCTGAGAGTGGTGAGGACTCTCCGGAATTTCCCTTATCAGTATTGGCAGGGGAGACTCAAGAAACTGGAGAGGAGCCCACCTCCTCAGACGAAAACCTACCGTCTGTGGAGTTTTCTGATCTTGAGGTTCACAGGGAAAACTTTGCCACAGAACAGTTGAAAGACCCCGCCCTAATAAAGGCACGGGAAAACGTAGTGAAAATAGATGGTGAGTTAGTGAACCCAGATAATACCTGCACTTACCCATACTTCAGCGTAGAGAAGGACCTACTGTATCGGGTGGCAAAAAGGGCAGAAGAAACCGTTGAGCAGCTTGTGGTGCCCAAACCTTACAGGAAGTTGGTGTTGGAGTTGGCCCATGGGCACATTCTTGGAGGTCATCTGGGGACAGAGAAAACCCGAGAGAGGGTATTACAGAGATTCTATTGGCCGGGGGTGATGAAGGACGTAGAAAATTATTGTTCCTCCTGCCCTGTGTGTCAGAGGTTGGCCCCGATGCCACATTTCCGTAGCCCGCTGGTCCCTCTACCCATCATTGAGGTCCCGTTTGAGAGGATCGCCATGGATTTGGTAGGTCCTATAATCAAGTCCGCTAGGGGGCACCAGTACATATTAGTTATAATGGACTATGCCACCCGTTATCCAGAAGCGATCCCTCTCCGAAATACCTCGGCCAAAACCATAGCCAAAGAGCTATCTCTTGTTTTTAGCCGGGTGGGTATTTGTAAAGAACTGCTTACGGACCAAGGTACACCCTTTATGTCCCGGGTTATGAAAGAGCTGTGTAAATTGTTCAAAGTGACGCAATTGCGTACGTCTGTGTATCACCCCCAAACCGATGGGCTGGTTGAAAGATTCAACAAAACCCTAAAACAAATGTTGAAGAAAGTGGTGGATAGAGATGGAAAGGATTGGGACTGTTTACTTCCTTATTTGATGTTTGCTATTAGGGAGGTGCCCCAATCCTCTACGGGATTCTCCCCCTTTGAGTTACTGTATGGGAGACACCCAAGAGGGCTGTTGGATATTGCCAAGGAAACTTGGGAAAGTGAGAGTTCTCCCCACAGGAGTGTGATTGAGCATGTCGCCCTGATGCAAGATCGAATTGCACAGGTAATGCCCATCGTGAAGGAACATTTGGCCCAAGCGCAGTTGGCACAGCAGAGAGTGTACAACCGTGGAGCCAAGACCCGTACCTTTTCCCCGGGGGATAGGATATTGGTACTTGTCCCTACGGTTGAAAGTAAATTCCTTGCCAAATGGCAAGGCCCCTACGAGATAATGGAAAAAGTGAGCGAAGTGAATTACAAGGTCAGACAACCAGGAAGGCGAAAGCCCGAACAGATCTATCACGTTAATCTGTTGAAAGCCTGGAGGGATAGAGAGTCCCTAGTCGCAGACACTTGGTCACCAGCTCAAACTGGTTGCGTGATTCCTGAGGTTGGAATAGCAGCCACCTTGTCACAACCCCAACAACAGGAGGTTAAGGAGTTTGTGCTTCGCAACAAGGAGGTATTCTCTGAGCTGCCGGGACAAACATCTGGGGTAGAGCATGACATCATTACCCCGCCCGGTGAAAGGGTGAAGTTAAAACCCTATCGGATCCCAGAGGCTCGACGGGAGGCAATACGGGAGGAAGTACAGAAAATGCTGAACTTAGGGGTGATAGAGGAGTCCCAAAGTGATTGGTCTAGTCCCATCGTGTTGGTGCCTAAACCGGATGGGAGCTGGCGATTTTGTAACGATTTTCGTCAGTTGAACAAAGTTACAAAATTTGACACCTACCCCATGCCACGTATAGATGAGTTGATCGACCGGCTGGGAACAGCCCGATACATGACGACTCTTGACCTCACAAAAGGGTATTGGCAAATCCCCCTGGCCAAGTCGGCCAAAGAGAAAACCGCATTTGTAACCCCAGACGGGGCGTTCCAATATAAAAGAATGCCGTTCGGGTTACAGAATGCGCCGGCCACATTCCAGCGGAAAATGGACCAGATGCTGAGGCCCCATCGGAAGTATGCTGCGGCTTACCTGGATGACGTAATTGTCCATAGCACAGATTGGGCCTCACATCTGCCAAAAGTGCAAGCAGTCCTGGACTCTGTTCGGGAAGCGGGGTTTACGGCTAACCCCAAGAAGTGTACCATTGGGCAGGAGGAGGCCAAATATCTTGGGTACACCATTGGGAGGGGAGTAATAAAACCCCAACTCAACAAAGTCGAGGCCATCCAGAGTTGGCCACGTCCCAACAGCAAGAAGCAGGTACGAGCCTTTCTGGGAATCGCTGGGTATTATCGGCGATTCATTCCCCACTTTGCTTCTAAGGCTGTGCCCCTAACCAACCTGACGAAGGGGAAAGGGTCGGTCATGATTAAATGGACCCCCGAGGCTGAGGCAGCATTCCAATTCTTGAAACAAGCCTAATGTAGCCAGCCAGTGTTGTACTCACCCGACTTCTCTAAAGACTTTGTCGTACAAAGTGATGCGTCAGATGTGGGGTTAGGAGCAGTATTGTCCCAGGTCTGGAACGGGGAAGAGCACCCAGTCATTTACCTCAGCAGGAAGTTGAAGCCCCATGAGGTAAATTACGCCACCGTTGAAAAGGAGTGTTTAGCGGTGAAGTGGGCTCTAGATTCCCTTCGGTACTACCTGCTAGGTAGGCACTTTGACATGGTTACGGATCACGCTCCGTTAAAGTGGATGGCTCAAAGCAAGGAAACAAATAGAAGAGTGAATAGGTGGTTCCTGGCCCTCCAGGAATTCAACTTCACAGTAAAGCATCGCCCTGGCGTTCAAATGGGGAATGTGGATGCTTTGTCTCGAGTACATGAATGCCTGATTGCTGGTGTTCCAACCCCGAGGTTAAAACAAGAGGGGGGGTATGTGACAGCAGGAAGGTAAAGTCACCTGGTTGCATCCAGGGGGGTAGATATATTTCGCCCAGATTCAGGCTTTACGCCGACTTATACAACTAGGTGGAGAGTTGTATAAGGCTAGTGGGCTCATGGATGACTCATACCTCTAGGGAGAGTGTGGGGCGTCGTGCAGACAGAGATGAGGAGACCAGCTGAACCTTGTCAGCTCATTTAGGCCTCTATAAGAACTCCCAGCTTCATTAGATGTTAGCTCATGCCTGGAACCAGACCTGTGTGGACTGTCTAGGGAGAGTGAACCCCTGTGCGGTGAGGCAAAGCCTGTGTGGCTATTTGTTTGGACCTTTACTAAACCAGGGACTTAGGGACTAGGACAGCACTAGGCTGATCCCAGTTGTTAGTTAGGAAACCTGTATGTTTAGTCAGAGGTCAACTTGACCAGGATTTATTTTGGTTATGTTTCTTTTGCTTTGCTGTGTTTTGTCACTGTAAATAGAAAATAAACCGCACCTTTTTTGATTTTGAAAACCACAACCTCCGTTTGCTGGGCCTGTTTTGTGTGGGGAGCCCATCCCGGGGGTCACACACACCCGCTGCCGAGCTAACCCCCTCACACTGCGAACGGACCGAAAGTTCGTACGAACATTAGAACCCTATTAAATACAATGGATGCGAACGTTCGAATTCTAAAGTGCTAATTATAACAACTATTATGCATGTTATTGTCCTAAAAAGGGTTTGGGAACCCGGGTTCTGCACCAGGGGACATGTATCAATGCAAAAAGAAGTTTTAAAAACGGTCGTTTTTCGGGAGCAGTCATTTTAATGATGCATAAAGTGAAAAAAAAAAAGTCAAATATTCCTTTAAATATCGTACCTGGGGGGTGTCTAAAGTATGCCTGTGAAGTGCCACGTGTTTCCCGTGTTTAGAACTGTCCCTGCACAAAATGACACTTCTAAAGGAAAAAAAAGCCATTTAAAACTGCTTGCGGCTTTAATGTAATGTCTGGTCCCGGTAATATGGATGAAAATCTTTAAGAAAAATGGCATAGCTACCCCATGACCCCCCCCCCCCCTACACCAGCCCATTACCAGCCCCTTTGGGTCTTGTATGGATATTAAGGGGAACCCCGCACATAAAATAAAAAAGGCCCTATATACTCTGAACAGCCGTATACAGGCGGTGCATACAAGACAGGGACTGTAGGTTTGTTCTTATGTAGAATGTGTTTGTAATTTTGAACAGGTACATTGTTGAAGTGTAGCTCCAGCCCAAAAATCTATTTTTAAACTTTTTGGAAAACATAGGTAAGGGTTATCACCCCTGTAACATTTGTTTTGCTGTCTGTGCCCCTGTTCAGAACATTTCACCTCACTTTCCGTCCCAATGACAACTGTTTTTGAAATGTGGTGTTTTTCTTGAAACAAGGATTGCTGATAAAGCATCAGTACAGAGGAGACACCTTTCTCCCATATTTATTCTTACAGGAGAGAATTTTCCTTCCTAGGGGTAGATTTCCTCTCACTTCCTGTTGTCTTCTTGCGTTTGCAAGTAGGAGTCGTTTGTAAGTTGGATGTTTGAAAGTAGGGACCTGCCGTATATACTCTGCAGAAATAGGCCCCTTAGTTGTTGGTGTTGGCACAACACTGTAAGCACTCACAGTTACTCTTGGTTGGTGCTGGAACGCCCTGCTGTCAACTATTATATCAGGAATTTTAATTACATATAATTGTTGAACAGTGGCAGTAAAAATTGGGGCTTTGATGGTGGTGCTGGTGCCACAACACTGTAAGCCCTGACAGTTACTCTTGGTGGGTGCAGCAATGGGCCCTGCTGTGAATTATTAGATCAAGAATTGTAATTACATGCCCCTTTTGAACAGGGGCTGAAAAATTGGGCCTTTCGTGGTGGTGGTGGTGGTGGCGTTGCCACAACACTGTAAGCCCTCAGACTTACTCTTGGTGGGTGCAGGAATGGGCCCTGCTGTGAATTATTAGATCAAGAATTGTAATTACATGCCCCTTTTGAACAGGGGCTGAAAAATTGGGCCTTTCGTGGTGGTGGTGGCGTTGCCACAACACTGTAAGCCCTCAGACTTACTCTTGGTGGGTGCAGGAATGGGCCCTGCTGTGAATTATTACATCAAGAATTGTAATTGCATGCCCCTGTTGAACAGGGGCTGAAAAATTGGGCCTTAGGCACTGGTGGCACAACACTACAACCCCTCACAGATACTGTACTTGGAGCACAGCAATGAGCCCTGTTGCAAAGTATTGCTTCAAAAATTGTAATGACACGCCCCTGTTAAACAGGGGCTGAAAAATTGGGCCTTAGGCACTGGTGGCACAACACTACAACCCCTCACAGATACTGTACTTGGAGCACAGCAATGAGCCCTGTTGCAAAGTATTGCTTCAAAAATTGTAATGACACGCCCCTGTTAAACAGGGGCTGAAAAATTGGGCCTTAGGCACTGGTGCCACAACACTCCAACCCCTCACAGATACTGTACTTGGAGCACAGCAATGAGCCCTATGGCAAATTATTGCTAAAAAAATTGTAAGTACACGCCCCTGTAAAACAGGGGCTGAAAAATTGGGCCTTAGCCACTGGTGGCGGCACCCATAAACAAAAATGATCTTCCAAGCTATCATCATCAATTGTATCATTGAGGACTCGGAGGAGGAGGATAGCCAGTCAACATAACAGCACAGGCACTCAGCATCAGCATCAGTCTTGAAGGGATGTGACATGTTAAAATCAATTAGTCTGTTATATCAGCATCAGGTGTGTGGTAGCTGGTGGTGATCCAAGACTGGTTCATCTTGATGAAAGTCAGTCGATCAACCGAGTCGGTGGACAGGCGCACCCTGTGATCCGTGACAAATCCTCCAGCAGCACTGAATGTGCGTTCCGAAAGAACGCTGGATGCAGGACAGGCCAGTAGCTCAATTGCATACTGTGCAAGCTCTGGCCAGTGATCCATCCTCAAGACCCAGTAAGCCAGAGGATTTTCGGTGGGGAAGGTGTCCAAGTCTGACCTTGCCCCTAGATATTCCTGCACCATGTTTATCAGACGCTGGCGATGGTTGCTGGAACCGATCATACTTTGGGGCTGCGGACTAAAGAATTGTCTGAACGCATCGGTCAGACGGCCACCTTCCCCACCGCTCCTTCTTTGACTGGCCGAAGCCTCAGCAACTCGTTGTCCAGGACCAAGAGTTTGTAACCTCCCAGTCTCTGGGAACACGTTGCACAGACCTTTCTGCAAGGC
This sequence comes from Rana muscosa, assembly GCA_029206835.1. Lineage (NCBI taxonomy): Eukaryota > Metazoa > Chordata > Amphibia > Anura > Ranidae > Rana > Rana muscosa. Next base: position 913,639,852 of record CM055118.1, read on the forward strand.
CTCCCGGAGTTGTCTCATCCTCTGCTCCCTCTGCGACGGTAACATAAGGTCCGCAACCTTACCTTTGTACCGTGGATCAAGGAGAGTGGCCAGCCAGTAATGGTCCCTCTCCTTGATCCGAAGAATACGAGGATCCTTCCGCAGACTTTGCAGGATCAGGGAGGCCATGCAGCGTAGGTTTGCTGAGGCATTCGCTCCGGAGTCCTCTGGGTCACTAAGGACGACATGATCCGCAGTCACCTCCTCCCAGCCACGTACAAGTCCACTGGTTTCTTGGGACTGTAAATCATCCCTAAAAGACTGCTGCTGATGATGCTGAGTGCCAGCCTCCACCTCCATGCTGACACAATCCTCCTCCTCCTCCTCCTCCTCCTCCTCTTCCTCTTCCTGTGCGATGGGTGGGACAGAAGGAACACTGTCTGGGTAAAGGGGGCCTTGAGAGGCAAGGAAGTCCTCCTCTTCCTGCCTCTGTTCTGCCTCAAGTGCCCTGTCCATTATTCCACGCAGCGTGTGCTCCAACAGGTGGACAAGAGGTACAGTGTCACTGATGCATGCACTGTCACTGCTCACCATCCTCGTGGCCTCCTCAAATGGTGCCAGGACAGTGCATGCATCCCTGATCATGCCCCACTGGCGTGGAGAAAAAAAACCAAGCTCCCCTGACCCTGTCCTGGTGCCGTAGTCGCCCAGGTACTCATTGATGGCCCTCTGCTGCGTGTGCAGCCGCTGCAGCATGGCCAACGTTGAGTTCCACCTGGTGGGCATGTCACATATAAGGCGGTTCTTGGGCAGGTTCAACTCCTTTTGCAGCTCAGCCAGGCGAGCACTGGCATTATAAGATCTGCGGAAATGCACACAGACTTTCCTGGCCTGCCTCAGGACATCCTGTAAGCCCGGGTACCTGCCCAAGAACCGCTGCACCACCAGGTTAAGGACGTGAGCCACACAGGGCACATGGGTCAGTTGTCCCTGTCGAAGGGCGGAGAGGAGGTTGGTGCCATTGTCGCAAACCACCATTCCTGGCTTAAGCTGGCGTGGCGTCAACCACCTCTCGGCCTGGCCCTGCAGAGCAGACAGGACCTCTGCCCCAGTGTGGCTTCTGTCCCCCAAACACACCAGCGCAAGCACGGCATGGCATCTTTTTGCCTGCGTACTTGCGTAGCCCCGTGAACGGCTACGGAGCACCGCTGGTTCATAGGACAAACCACAGGAAGAGGCCATGGAGGAAGAAGAAGAGGAGGGGGTGGAGGAGAGAGGTGTGTCACAACCAGTAGTAGCATTTTGGAGGCGTGGCGGTGGGACAACCTCCAACACTACTGCACCTTGTCCTGCATCCTTCCCAGCTGCCAAAAGAGTGACCCAATGGGCCGTGAAAGAAAGGTAACGGCCCTGTCCATGCCTGCTGGACCATGAGTCAGCGGTAATATGCACCTTACCGCTGACCGCCCTGTCCAGCGAGGCCAAGACATTGCCTTCCACATGCCGGTAGAGAGCCGGAATAGCCTTCCGTGAGAAAAAGTGGCGTTTGGGAACCTGCCACTGAGGAACCGCACATTGCACAAACTCACGGAAGGGGGCCGAGTCTACCAACTGAAAAGGCAGCAGTTGAAGCGCTAGCAATTTAGCCAAGCTAGCATTCAACCGCTGGGCATGTGGATGGCTGGGAGTGAACTTCTTTCGACGGTCCAGCAGCTGGGGCAGGGAAATTTGCCTGCTAGAATCGGACGTCGGTGTACTGCTAGCAGAGTGGCCGCAAGTACTTGGCTGTGACACACCTAATTCTACACCTTCATTCCTCTCAGTGCATGTTTCAGAGAGGACTGAAGTTATAGTGGGGTTGGAGATCCCAGCTGATGCGGTGCAAGGAGAGGTCCGCTTTGTTCTTTGGTGTGGGTCTTTGAGGTAGGCTTGCCAACGAGCTGCATGGCAGGTCAACATATGTCTGGTCAGGCATGTGGTACCCAAGCGGCTGATGTTTTGGCCACGCGATATACGCTTGAGACATATGTTGCAAACAGCAGCTGTGCGATCTGATGCACTAGCCTCAAAAAAGGCCCACACCAAGGAACTTTTTGAATGACGGGCAGAGGCAGCGCCCTGCACAGGCGGAGCTCTGCGGTGTGATTCCGTCGGTGTACTGCCCTTACGCTGGCCACCAAAGGGCATCCTGCCTCGTTGGAGATGTGCCTCCTCCTCATCCTCCTCCTCCTCTCTCCTATTAGGCACCCACGTGGAGTCAGTGACCTCATCATCCCCTCCCTCCTCATCACTGGAGCCAATCTGGCAGTATGCTGCAGCTGCTGGAACATGACTGCCAGATTGGTGTCCTTCTTGAGCATCCCCTCTGTCTGCTCTCACCCTACTGCCTTCCTGTAGCTGGGTTTCATCATCAGACCCTTCGAAACGCTGGGCATCCTCCTGGAGCATGTACCCAACACTGTGCTCAAACAGTTCGGGGGACTCCTCAGGAGGAGTACATGGTGGGTCTAGGGAAGGAGTGACTGATGATGAGTCTGACATTGATAACAGGGAAGAGGATGCTTTGGCAGCAGCTTTGCCAGTACCCTGAGCCTGGGTGAGAGAGGATGAGGAGGAGGAGGAGGGCTTGGTCATCCACTCTACCAAGTCTTCGGCATGATGTGGCTCAACATGTCCAGCTGCCGAAAAGAAGGACAAGCGTGTCCCATGGCCATGTGCTGATGACAATGCACCGCGTCCACGACCAGCACTGTTGCCCCCAGACACAGAGCCTGCTTGCCCTCTTTTATTGCCTCCTGACTGTCTGCCTCTCCTTGTTTGCCTTCCAGACATTCTAATAGATGGCCTGCAGGGAGATGGGAAAAAAGCAATAAGGGCTACCTTCAGGTGTCCTTCTCTGTCCCTTTACTTAAGGATTTCTAAATATGGTTGAGGATGATTGCTTTTGCACAGAATAGCACAACAACAATTTCCCTGACTGTCCAAAAATCAAGGATTTCAAAGATGGTTGATGAGGAATGCTTTAGCACACTATAGCACAAGGAGAATTCCCCTCACTTTCCTTCTTTGTCCCTAGAAACAAGGACTCGCACAGTGAAAGAAACTGACACTCTCCCTACCTAGAGTTTTCTGTCCCTAGAAAAAATGTTTTTTTTAAGCACACTATAGCACAAGGAGAATTCACTCACTGTCCTTCCCTGTCCCTGGAAACAAGGACTTGCACAGTGAAAGAAACTGACACTCTCCCTACCTAGAGTTTTCTGTCCCTAGAAAAAATGTTTTTTTTAAGCACACTATAGCACAAGGAGAATTCACTCACTGTCCTTCCCTGTCCCTGGAAACAAGGACTTGCACAGTGAAAGAAACTGACACTCTCCCTACCTAGAGTTTTCTGTCCCTAGAAAAAATGTTTTTTTTAAGCACACTATAGCACAAGGAGAATTCACTCACTGTCCTTCCCTGTCCCTGGAAACAAGGACTTGCACAGTGAAAGAAACTGACACTCTCCCTACCTAGAGTTTTCTGTCCCTAGAAAAAATGTTTTTTTTAAGCACACTATAGCACAAGGAGAATTCACTCACTGTCCTTCCCTGTCCCTGGAAACAAGGACTTGCACAGTGAAAGAAACTGACACTCTCCCTACCTAGAGTTTTCTGTCCCTAGAAAAAATGTTTTTTTTAAGCACACTATAGCACAAGGAGAATTCACTCACTGTCCTTCCCTGTCCCTGGAAACAAGGACTTGCACAGTGAAAGAAACTGACACTCTCCCTACCTAGAGTTTTCTGTCCCTAGAAAAAATGTTTTTTTTAAGCACACTATAGCACAAGGAGAATTCACTCACTGTCCTTCCCTGTCCCTGGAAACAAGGACTTGCACAGTGAAAGAAACTGACACTCTCCCTACCTAGAGTTTTCTGTCCCTAGAAAAAATGTTTTTTTTAAGCACACTATAGCACAAGGAGAATTCACTCACTGTCCTTCCCTGTCCCTGGAAACAAGGACTTGCACAGTGAAAGAAACTGACACTCTCCCTACCTAGAGTTTTCTGTCCCTAGAAAAAATGTTTTTTTTAAGCACACTATAGCACAAGGAGAATTCACTCACTGTCCTTCCCTGTCCCTGGAAACAAGGACTTGCACAGTGAAAGAAACTGACACTCTCCCTACCTAGAGTTTTCTGTCCCTAGAAAAAATGGTTTTTTTAAGCACACTATAGCACAAGGAGAATTCACTCACTGTCCTTCCCTGTCCCTGGAAACAAGGACTTGCACAGTGAAAGAAACTGACACTCTCCCTACCTAGAGTTTTCTGTCCCTAGAAAAAATGGTTTTTTTAAGCACACTATAGCACAAGGAGAATTCACTCACTGTCCTTCCCTGTCCCTGGAAACAAGGACTTGCACAGTGAAAGAAACTGACACTCTCCCTACCTAGAGTTTTCTGTCCCTAGAAAAAATGTTTTTTTTAAGCACACTATAGCACAAGGAGAATTCACTCACTGTCCTTCCCTGTCCCTGGAAACAAGGACTTGCACAGTGAAAGAAACTGACACTCCCCCTACCTAGAGTTTTCTGTCCCTAGAAAAAATGTTTTTTTTAAGCACACTATAGCACAAGGAGAATTCACTCACTGTCCTTCCCTGTCCCTGGAAACAAGGACTTGCACAGTGAAAGAAACTGACACTCTCCTTACCTAGAGTTTTCTGTCCCTAGAAAAAATGTTTTTTTTAAGCACACTATAGCACAAGGAGAATTCACTCACTGTCCTTCCCTGTCCCTGGAAACAAGGACTTGCACAGTGAAAGAAACTGACACTCTCCCTACCTAGAGTTTTCTGTCCCTAGAAAAAATGTTTTTTTTAAGCACACTATAGCACAAGGAGAATTCACTCACTGTCCTTCCCTGTCCCTGGAAACAAGGACTTGCACAGTGAAAGAAACTGACACTCTCCCTACCTAGAGTTTTCTGTCCCTAGAAAAAATGTTTTTTTTAAGCACACTATAGCACAAGGAGAATTCACTCACTGTCCTTCCCTGTCCCTGGAAACAAGGACTTGCACAGTGAAAGAAACTGACACTCTCCCTACCTAGAGTTTTCTGTCCCTAGAAAAAATGTTTTTTTTAAGCACACTATAGCACAAGGAGAATTCACTCACTGTCCTTCCCTGTCCCTGGAAACAAGGACTTGCACAGTGAAAGAAACTGACACTCTCCCTACCTAGAGTTTTCTGTCCCTAGAAAAAATGTTTTTTTTAAGCACACTATAGCACAAGGAGAATTCACTCACTGTCCTTCCCTGTCCCTGGAAACAAGGACTTGCACAGTGAAAGAAACTGACACTCTCCCTACCTAGAGTTTTCTGTCCCTAGAAAAAATGTTTTTTTTAAGCACACTATAGCACAAGGAGAATTCACTCACTGTCCTTCCCTGTCCCTGGAAACAAGGACTTGCACAGTGAAAGAAACTGACACTCTCCCTACCTAGAGTTTTCTGTCCCTAGAAAAAATGTTTTTTTTAAGCACACTATAGCACAAGGAGAATTCACTCACTGTCCTTCCCTGTCCCTGGAAACAAGGACTTGCACAGTGAAAGAAACTGACACTCTCCCTACCTAGAGTTTTCTGTCCCTAGAAAAAATGTTTTTTTTAAGCACACTATAGCACAAGGAGAATTCACTCACTGTCCTTCCCTGTCCCTGGAAACAAGGACTTGCACAGTGAAAGAAACTGACACTCTCCCTACCTAGAGTTTTCTGTCCCTAGAAAAAATGTTTTTTTTAAGCACACTATAGCACAAGGAGAATTCACTCACTGTCCTTCCCTGTCCCTGGAAACAAGGACTTGCACAGTGAAAGAAACTGACACTCTCCCTACCTAGAGTTTTCTGTCCCTAGAAAAAATGTTTTTTTTAAGCACACTATAGCACAAGGAGAATTCACTCACTGTCCTTCCCTGTCCCTGGAAACAAGGACTTGCACAGTGAAAGAAACTGACACTCTCCCTACCTAGAGTTTTCTGTCCCTAGAAAAAATGTTTTTTTTAAGCACACTATAGCACAAGGAGAATTCACTCACTGTCCTTCCCTGTCCCTGGAAACAAGGACTTGCACAGTGAAAGAAACTGACACTCTCCCTACCTAGAGTTTTCTGTCCCTAGAAAAAATGTTTTTTTTAAGCACACTATAGCACAAGGAGAATTCACTCACTGTCCTTCCCTGTCCCTGGAAACAAGGACTTGCACAGTGAAAGAAACTGACACTCTCCCTACCTAGAGTTTTCTGTCCCTAGAAAAAATGTTTTTTTTAAGCACACTATAGCACAAGGAGAATTCACTCACTGTCCTTCCCTGTCCCTGGAAACAAGGACTTGCACAGTGAAAGAAACTGACACTCTCCCTTCCTAGAGTTTTCTGTCCCTAGAAAAAATGTTTTTTTTAAGCACACTATAGCACAAGGAGAATTCACTCACTGTCCTTCCCTGTCCCTGGAAACAAGGACTTGCACAGTGAAAGAAACTGACACTCTCCCTACCTAGAGTTTTCTGTCCCTAGAAAAAATGTTTTTTTTAAGCACACTATAGCACAAGGAGAATTCACTCACTGTCCTTCCCTGTCCCTGGAAACAAGGACTTGCACAGTGAAAGAAACTGACACTCTCCCTACCTAGAGTTTTCTGTCCCTAGAAAAAATGTTTTTTTTAAGCACACTATAGCACAAGGAGAATTCACTCACTGTCCTTCCCTGTCCCTGGAAACAAGGACTTGCACAGTGAAAGAAACTGACACTCTCCCTACCTAGAGTTTTCTGTCCCTAGAAAAAATGTTTTTTTTAAGCACACTATAGCACAAGGAGAATTCACTCACTGTCCTTCCCTGTCCCTGGAAACAAGGACTTGCACAGTGAAAGAAACTGACACTCTCCCTACCTAGAGTTTTCTGTCCCTAGAAAAAATGTTTTTTTTAAGCACACTATAGCACAAGGAGAATTCACTCACTGTCCTTCCCTGTCCCTGGAAACAAGGACTTGCACAGTGAAAGAAACTGACACTCTCCCTACCTAGAGTTTTCTGTCCCTAGAAAAAATGTTTTTTTTAAGCACACTATAGCACAAGGAGAATTCACTCACTGTCCTTCCCTGTCCCTGGAAACAAGGACTTGCACAGTGAAAGAAACTGACACTCTCCCTACCTAGAGTTTTCTGTCCCTAGAAAAAATGTTTTTTTTAAGCACACTATAGCACAAGGAGAATTCACTCACTGTCCTTCCCTGTCCCTGGAAACAAGGACTTGCACAGTGAAAGAAACTGACACTCTCCCTACCTAGAGTTTTCTGTCCCTAGAAAAAATGTTTTTTTTAAGCACACTATAGCACAAGGAGAATTCACTCACTGTCCTTCCCTGTCCCTGGAAACAAGGACTTGCACAGTGAAAGAAACTGACACTCTCCCTACCTAGAGTTTTCTGTCCCTAGAAAAAATGTTTTTTTTAAGCACACTATAGCACAAGGAGAATTCACTCACTGTCCTTCCCTGTCCCTGGAAACAAGGACTTTCACAGTGAAAGAAACTGACACTCTCCCTACCTAGAGTTTTCTGTCCCTAGAAAAAATGTTTTTTTTAAGCACACTATAGCACAAGGAGAATTCACTCACTGTCCTTCCCTGTCCCTGGAAACAAGGACTTGCACAGTGAAAGAAACTGACACTCTCCCTACCTAGAGTTTTCTGTCCCTAGAAAAAATGTTTTTTTTAAGCACACTATAGCACAAGGAGAATTCACTCACTGTCCTTCCCTGTCCCTGGAAACAAGGACTTGCACAGTGAAAGAAACTGACACTCTCCCTACCTAGAGTTTTCTGTCCCTAGAAAAAATGTTTTTTTTAAGCACACTATAGCACAAGGAGAATTCACTCACTGTCCTTCCCTGTCCCTGGAAACAAGGACTTGCACAGTGAAAGAAACTGACACTCTCCCTACCTAGAGTTTTCTGTCCCTAGAAAAAATGTTTTTTTTAAGCACACTATAGCACAAGGAGAATTCACTCACTGTCCTTCCCTGTCCCTGGAAACAAGGACTTGCACAGTGAAAGAAACTGACACTCTCCCTACCTAGAGTTTTCTGTCCCTAGAAAAAATGTTTTTTTTAAGCACACTATAGCACAAGGAGAATTCACTCACTGTCCTTCCCTGTCCCTGGAAACAAGGACTTGCACAGTGAAAGAAACTGACACTCTCCCTACCTAGAGTTTTCTGTCCCTAGAAAAAATGTTTTTTTTTAAGCACTCTATAGCACAAGGAGAATTCACTCACTGTCCTTCCCTGTCCCTGGAAACAAGGACTTGCACAGTGAAAGAAACTGACACTCTCCCTACCTAGAGTTTTCTGTCCCTAGAAAAAATGTTTTTTTTAAGCACACTATAGCACAAGCACAAAACACACTGACACTCTCCCTACCTATCCTTCTCTTTCCCTAAACTAAAGGAATCCAGGTTAAGCAAGAAAGAAATAAAAGTCACTGTCCCTGCCTATGCTGCTCTTTCCCTGCTCCGGAACACACTACACTAGGCCGCCGTGCTGGCGGCCTTTTATAGTGTGGGGCGTGTACTAAACACCCTCAGCAATAATTGGCCACAGGCATCCTGCCTGTGGCCAATCATTGCTCTCCTCGCTGCCGGCGCTGTGATTGGCCAAGCATGCGGGGTCACAGTGCATGCTTGGCCAATCACAGCGCCTGGATGACACTGCGATGGCGTAGTGCATTGTGGGCCGTTCGCGTCACTCGAATTTGGCGCGAACGGCCCAAATCGTTCGATCTTCGTCGAACGATCGAACAGCCGATGTTCGAGTCGAACGTATGTTCGACTCGAACACGAAGCTCATCCCTAGTTATTATGTCCCTGGTTAGAGGGACATAGGAGCAAGATGAGGAAGATAGAATATGACGGATTCTCAGGTACATGAAAAAGTCTTTATTGGGGATGTTATATAGATCTGAGATGTGTTGGAATGTTTGGAGCTGGTGTTGCTCGTATAGATCCCCTACTTTTTTGATACCTGCAGACATCCACTTTCATAGGGGGAGGTCCGGAGAAAGGAGTTGCAGAGCTGTGAAAGGAAGTTGGGTTAGGGCGAGGGGGTGGATTCCCGATTTGAGATTTGATATATAGTCTTCCAGGTTGATATTGTTGCGTTGATGGTCGGAAGAAAAGAGTGTGTCGGGTGTTGTCCCAGCCAAGTTGCTGCTAAAGTTGATGAGGTGTGTTGAGCAAGTGCTGCTGCTTCAATTTAATGGCATGATTGCGCTGGGGCCAATACCACCAGTTTTTCGCCTGGTCCAGGATCATTGCTTTGTGGTATAATTTAAGATTGAGAACTACAAGTCCAGCATACGTTTTTGGGATGTTGACAAATGTCGATTTTATGCAGGGTTTACGTGCTGCCCATATGAATTTGTTAAGGAGCTGCCTAAGTTTGGCAAGGTCAGACTGTAGGATTGAGAGAGGGAGGATTCTGAAGAAATACAAAATATGAGACAACAGAAACATCTTGGAGAGAACTATTTGGCCTGCCCAAGAGGCTCTGACCATAAGGAGGTTTTTAGTGATGTCCTGACGTTTCTGACATAGTATTGTAAGATTAGTGCGGAGGAGCAAAGTGGAGGGAGAAGTCAGATGAATGCCCATATAGGTCATGAATGGGTTGGGGGCCCAGGAAAAGGGGGAGGCTTTGGTGATGTTTGATTTGAGAGATGTGGGGAGGGATAATCCCAACATGGCTGATTTGGAGTGGTTTAATCTGTACATGGATATTTGACTGAAGCATTCGTATCTCACACAGCCGGGGTAAGGAGTTCAATGGGTCGGGAAGCCAAATGATTATGTCGTCGGCATATAGACCTATTTTATGGGACACCTGGGTGACAGTTAGGCCAGTAATATGAGGGTTTTATTATATAGCTTGGGCCAACGGTTTGATTATATAGCTTGAGCCAACGGTTTGATTATATAGCTTGGGCCAACGGTTTGATTATGAATGCAAAGATTAAAGGTGATAGGGTCCTGTCCGTTATCGGAAAGGTAGTAGAGAGCATACATGAGGTTAGAACTCTAGCCCTGGGGGTGCAGTATAGGCCTAAAATTGCCTGTAGGACGGAGCAATGGATACCAAATTTTTGAAGTACCAATTTCAGGTATTGCCAATGAACTCTGTCAAACGCCTTCTCTGCGTCTAAGGAGATCAACAGAGAAGGCATTTGGTGATGCTCCACCCAGTGGATAAGGTCTATGAACTTACGAGTTCCATCTGAGGCTTGGCGGTGTGGGATAAAGCCCAACTGATCAGGGTGGCTGAGTGAAGGCATGTAGGTCGCTAGACGGGTGGCTAATAGCTTGGCGTATAGTTTGAGCTCTATGTTTAGGAGAGATATGGGGCGATAGTTGGCAGGATCATGGGGAGGTTTACCCGGTTTCTGAGTGGTTACTATTACGGCTTCCAGAGATTCGGACGGGATCTCTCCAGTATTAATGAAATTTTTGAAGGCATTACATAGGTGAGGTGTAATTTGGTCTGCAAAGGTTTTGTAGTATTTGTTAACGAAACCATCCAGCCCTGGGGATTTATAAGAGGGGAGACCTTTGATGGCTTCAGAAAACTCTTGGTGGGAAAATGGTTGGGAGAGGGATTGTAGTTGCTCTGGGGAGATGGAGGGAAGTTGGAGGGGGGATAGGAAGGTTTGTATTTGTTGAGTTGTAGGCTGAGGTTGGGAGGGAGAGATAGCTAGATTATAATGTTTGGAATAGAAGGAGCTTAATCAATCAACAATGTCCTTTGGGTTGGTTACCTTGTGTCGCTTATCAGTAAAGAGGAATGGTATTTTGGCTTGAGTAACTATGTGCTTATAATGTTAGGCTAGGAATTTACCACCCCTATTTCCCTGAGAATACCAGGTAAGGCGGAGTCGTCTGATGTAAAAGTCGTTCCCTCTTTGTAGGTAGGCAGAGATCATTTTGCAATTTGCTAAGTTCTGCGGCAGTGGGTTGGGAGAGGGTTTCGTTTATTTAAGGATTCAAGTTTTTTGATGCGCTCTAAAAAGGAATCAATAGTGAGGTTTTGTTTTTTTCTTTTCCTGGGTGCCCAATTTCAAAAATATGCCTCGTAAGACGGACTTATGTGCATTCCATAGGGTTACTGGGTTAGAGACACAGACCTGTTTCTGAGTTTCCAGAGTGCTAAGGAGAGAGGCATTGAGTCGCCACAAAGTATATTGGGGGGTAGTAGGTGAGGTAGTGATAGCGATGGATACTGGTGCGTGGTCGGACCATGTAATGGTAACGATAGTGGAGGCTGAGATTTTTTGTAAAAGGACCTTGGAGGTCAGAAATAGGGATGAGCTTCGAGTTCGAGTCGAGTTCGAGTTGTAAGGGGCCCAGAGGTCCCCAGAGGCCCGGAGGTCTCCAGGGCCCCCGGATGGCAACCCCCCCTTTTTATTAAATTTTTTTATAAAAAAAAAAATTAATAATTTTTTTTAAACATATATTTGTTTTGTAAGGGGCCCAGAGGTACCCAGAGGCCCAGAGGTCCCCAGGGCCCCGGATGGCAACCCCCCCTTTTTTTTCTATACATTTTTTATTTTATTTTTTATTAATTTTTTTTTAATTTTTTATTTTTTTTGGAAGGGGCCCAGAGGTCCTTTTTTTTTTCTATATCAGCACCCAAAGCCCCCCCGACCTCAACAATTTGTGGCGACAGCACCCCCCACTTCTCAATTAGTGGCTCCCCCCGCTTCTCAATTCGCGGCAGAATTGAAGCTCTGTAAGGGGCCCCAAAATTCCTGATGGCGGCCCTGTTTGTATATAAAAATAAAGATAATCTCAGGTATCGTATAATATTTGTTGTATGATGACTCTTGAAATACCACTTGTTTGGTGTACGTTCTAGGCTTTGCTTAGAGGGAATACCATGGTTCGTTATGTCCCTACAGACCGTGAGGGTACCAGGATGTCCTCACCTGGTTACCTTTCCTTTTTATTTGTAGTCACTGTCTAAACCAGGGATCCTCAAACTACGGCCCTCCAGCTGTTGCGGAACTACAAATCCCATGAGGCATTGCAAAACTCTGACATTCACAGACATGATTAGGCATGATGGGAATTGAAGTTCCTGAATAGTGATGAGCCGAACACCCCGGGGTTCGGTTCGCACCAGAACCCGCGAACGGACCGAAAGTTTGCACGAACGTTAGAACCCTATTAAATACAATGGATGCGAACGTTCGAAAACTAAAGTGCTAATTATAACGACTATTATGCATGTTATTGTCCTAAAAAGGGTTTGGGAACCCGGGTTCTGCACCAGGGGACATGTATCAATGCAAAAAGAAGTTTTAAAAACTGCCGTTTTTCGGGAGCAGTCATTTTAATGATGCATAAAGTGAAAAAAAAAAGTCAAATATTCCTTTAAATATCGTACCTGGGGGGTGTCTAAAGTATGCCTGTGAAGTGCCACGTGTTTCCCGTGTTTAGAACTGTCCCTGCACAAAATTACATTTCTAAAGGAAAAAAAGCCATTTAAAACTGCTTGCGGCTTTAATGTAATGTCTGGTCCCGGTAATATGGATGAAAATCTTTAAGAAAAATGGCATAGCTACCTCATCACCCCCCCCCCCCCCCCCAGCCCATTACCAGCCCCTTCGGGTCTTGTATGGATATTAAGGGGAACCCCGCACACAAAAGAAAAAAGGCCCTATATACTCTGAACAGCCATATACAGGCGGTGCATACAAGACAGGGACTGTAGGTTTGTTCTTATGTAGAATCTGTTTGTAATTTTGAACAGGTACATTGTTTAAGTGTAGCTCCAGCCAAAAAATCTATTTTTAAGCTTTTTGGAAAACATAGGGAAGGGTTATCACCCTGTAACAGGTTTTGCTGTCTGTGCAGTGTGCACCTGTTCAGAACAGTTCACCTCACTTTCCGTCCTAATGACAAATGTTTTTTGAAAATTTGGGGTTTTTATTGAAACAAGAATTGGTGATAAAGCATCAGTGGAGAGGAGACACTTTTTTTCCCATATTAACTCTTACAGGAGAGAATTTGCCTTCCTAGGGGTAGATTTCCTCTCACTTCCTGTTGTATCCTTCCGTTTGCAAGGAAGAGTCGTTTGTAAGTTGGATGTTTGAAAGTAGGGGCCTGCCATATATACTCTGCAGAAATTTGCCCCTTAGGTGTTGGTGTTGCCACAACACTGTAAGCCCTCACAGTTACTCTTGGTGGGCGCATGAATGGGCCCTGCTGTGAATTATTAGATCAAGAATTGTAATTGCATGCCCCTGTTGAACAGGGGCTGAAAAATTGGGCCTTTGGTGGTGGTGGTGTTGACACAACACTGTAAGGCCTCACAGTTACTCTTGGTGGGCGCAGGAATGGGCCCTGCTCTGAATTATTAGATCAAGAATTGTAATTACATGCCCCTGTTAAACAGGGGCAGAAAACTTGGGCCTTAGGCACTGGTGCCACAACACTGCAACCCCTCACAGATACTGTACTTGGAGCACAGCAATGAGCCCTGTTGCAAAGTATTGCATCAAAAATGTAATTACATGCCCCTGTTAAACAGGGGCTGAAATATTGGGCCTTAGCTACTGGTGCTGGTGCCACGACACTGCAACCTCTCCCAGATACTCTAGTTGGAGTGCAGGAATGAGCCCTGCTGCAAAGCATTGCATAAAAAATTGTAATTACATGCCCCTGTTAAACAATGTTCTTCCAAGCTATCATCATCAATCGGATCATTGAGGAGGAGGAGGATAGTCAGTCAACATAACAGGACATTCACTCAGCATCAGCAACAGTCTTGAAGGGATGTGACATTTGAAAATAAATTAGTCTGTTATATCAGCTTCAGGTGTTTGGTAGCTGGTGGTGATCCAAGACTGGTTCATCTTTATGAAGGTCAGTCGATCAACCGAGTCGGTGGACAGGCGCACCCTGTGATCCGTGACAAATCCTCCAGCAGCACTGAATGTGCGTTCTGAAAGAACGCTGGATGCAGGACAGGCCAGTAGCTCAATTGCATACTGTGCAAGCTCTGGCCAGTGATCCATCCTCAAGACCCAGTAAAACAGAGGATTTTCGGTGGGGAAGGTGTCCAAGTCTGACCTTGCCCCTAGGTATTCCTGCACCATGTATATCAGATGCTGGCGATGGTTGCTGGAACCGATCATCAGGGATGAGCCGAACACCCCCCTGTTCGGTTCGCACCAGAACCTGCGAACAGACAAAATGTTCGTGTGAAATTTAGAACCCTATTAAATACAATGGACTCGAACGTTCGAAATCTAAAGTGTTAATTATAAAGGCTAATATGCAAGTTATTGTCCTAAAAAGTGTTTGGGGACCTGGGTCCTGCCCCAGGGGACATGTATCAATGCAAAAAAAAGTTTTAAAAACGGCCGTTTTTTCGGGAGCAGTGATTTTAATAATGCTTAAAATGAAAAAATAAAAGTGAAATATGCCTTTAAATTTCGTACCTGGGGGGTGTGTATGATTTGCATGTAAAGTGGCGCATGTTTCCCGTGCTTAGAACTGTCCCTGCAAAAAATTTCATTTTTGAAAGAAAAAAAGTCATTTAAAACTGACTCGCGGCTATTAATGAATTGTCGGCTCCCGGCAATACATTCAAAAGTCATTGATAAAAAAAAAGCGTGGGGGTTCCCCAGAATTCAATTACCAGGCCCTTCAGGTCTGTAATGGATATTAAGGGGAACCCCGCCGCAAATTTAAAAAAAAATTGACGTGGGGTTCCCCCAAATATCCATTCCAGGCCCTTCAGATCTGGCATGGATTTTAAGGGGAACTCCACCCCAAATTTAAAAAAAAATGGCGTGGAGTCCCCCTAAAAATCCATACCAGACCCCTTATCCGAGCACGCAACCTGGCCGGCCGCAGGGGAAAAGGGGGGGATGAGAGAGCGGCCCCACCTCCCTCCTGAACCGTACCAGGCCACATGCCCTCAACATGGGGAGGATGTCCCCATGTTGATGGGGACAAGGGCCTCATCCCCACAACCCTTGCCCGGTGGTTGTGGGGTTCTGCGGGCGGGGGGCTTATCGGAATCTGGAAGACCCCTTTAACAAAGGGGACCCCCAGATCCCGGCCCCCCCTATGTGAATTGGTAAGGGGTACATTGTACCCCTACCATTTCACGAAGAAAGCGTAAAAAAATGTTTAAAAAAACACACAAACACCTTGAAAAAGTCCTTTATTTAAAAAAAAAAAAACATTCCAGCGGTGAAATCCAGATCTGAAGGGCCTGGAATGGATATTTGGGGGAACCCCACGTCAATTTTTTTTAAAATTTGCGGCGGGGTTCCCCTTAATATCCATTCCAGACCTGAAGGGCCTGGTAATTGAATTCTGGGGAACCCCCACGCTTTTTTTTTTTTTTTATCAATGACTTTTGTATGTATTGCCGGGAGCCGACAATTCATTAATAGCCGCGAGTCAGTTTTAAATGACTTTTTTTCTTTCAAAAATGAAATTTTTTGCAGGGACAGTTCTAAGCACGGGAAACATGCGCCACTTTACATGCATATCATACACACCCCCCAGGTACGAAATTTAAAGGAATATTTCACTTTTATTTTTTCATTTTAAGCATTATTAAAATCACTGCTCCCGAAAAAACGGCCGTTTTTAAAACTTCTTTTTGCATTGATACATGTCCCCTGGGGCAGGACCCGGGTCCCCAAACACTTTTTAGGACAATAACTTGCATATAAGCCTTTATAATTAGCACTTTAGATTTCTCCCATAGATTTTTCGAATTTGCCGCAAACACCCCAATTTGTTCGCTGTTCGGCGAACGGGCGAACAGGCAATGTTCGAGTCGAACATGAGTTCGACTCAAACTCGAAGCTCATCCCTACCGATCATACCTTGGGGCTGCGAACTAAAGAATTGTCTGAACGCATCGGTCAGACGGCCACCTTCCCCACCGCTCCTTCTTTGACTGACCGAAGCCTCAGCAACTCGTTGTCCAGGACCAGGAGTTTGTAACCTCCCAGTCTCTGGGAACGCGTTGCACAGACCTTTCTGCAAGGCCTCCCGGAGTTGTCTCATCCTCTGCTCCCTCTGCGACGGTAAGATAAGGTCCGCAACCTTACCCTTGTACCGTGGATCAAGGAGAGTGGCCAGCCAGTAATGGTCCCTCTCCTTGATCCGAAGAATACAAGGATCCTTCCGCAACCTTTGCAGGATCAGGGAGGCCATGCAGCGTAGGTTAGCTGAGGCATTCGGTCCAGAGTCCTCTGGGTCACTAAGGACGAAATGATCCGCAGCCACCTCCTCCCAACCACGTACAAGTCCACGGGTTTCTTGGGACTGTAAATCATCCCTAAAAGACTGCTGCTGATGATGCTGAGTGCCAGGCTCCACCTCCATGCTGACACAATCCTCCTCCTCCTCTTCCTGTGCGATGGGTGGGACAGAAGGAACACTGTCTGGGTAAAGGGGGCCTTGAGAGGCAAGGAAGTCCTCCTCTTCCTGCCTCTGTTCTGCCTCAAGTGCCCTGTCCATTATTCAACGCAACGTATGTTCCAACAGGTGGACAAGAGGTACAGTGTCACTGATGCATGCACTGTCACTGCTCACCATCCTCGTGGCCTCCTCAAATGGTGCTAGGACAGTGCATGCATCCCTGATTATGCCCCACTGGCGTGGTGAAAAAAACCCGAGCTCCCCTGACCCTGTCCTGGTGCCGTAGTCGCACAGGTACTCATTGATGGCCCTCTGCTGCGTGTGCAGCCGCTGCAGCATGGCCAACGTTGAGTTCCACCTGGTGGGCATGTCACATATAAGGCGATTCTTGGGCAGGTTCAACTCCTTTTGCAGCTCAGCCAGGCGAGCACTGGCATTATAAGATCTGCGGAAATGCACACAGACTTTCCTGGCCTGCCTCAGGACATCCTGTAAGCCCGGGTACCTGCCCAAGAGCCGCTGCACCACCAGGTTAAGGACGTGAGCCACACAGGGCACATGGGTCAGTTGTCCCTGTCGGAGGGCGGAGAGGAGGTTGGTGCCATTGTCGCAAACCACCATTCCTGGCTTAAGCTGGTGTGGCGTCAACCACCTCTCGGCCTGCCCCTGCAGAGCAGACAGAACCTCTGCCCCAGTGTGGATCCTGTCCCCCAAACACACCAGCGCAAGCACGGCATGGCATCTTTTTGCCTGCGTACTTGCGTAGACCCTTGAACGCCTACGGAGCACCGCTGGTTCAGAGGACAAAGCACAGGAAGAGGCCATGGAGGAAGAAGAAGAGGAGGGGGTGGAGGAGAGAGGTGTGTCACAACCAGTAGTAGCATTTTGGAGGCGTGGTGGCGGAACAACCTCCAACACTACTGCACCTTGTCCTGCATCCTTCCCAGCTGCCAAAAGAGTGACCCAATGGGCCGTGAAAGAAAGGTAACGTCCCTGTCCATGCCTGCTGGACCATGAGTCAGCGGTAATATGCACCTTACCACTGGCCGCCCTGTCCAGCGAGGCCAAGACATTGACTTCCACATGCCGGTAGAGAGCCGGAATCGCCTTCCGTGAGAAAAAGTGGCGTTTGGGAACCTGCCACTGAGGAACCGCACATTGCACAAACTCACGGAAGGGGGCCGAGTCTACCAACTGAAAAGGCAGCAGTTGAAGCGCTAGCAATTTAGCCATGCTAACATTCAACCGCTGGGCATGTGGATGGCTGGGAGTGAACTTCTTTCGACGGTCCAGCAGCTGGGGCAGGGAAATTTGCCTGCTAGAATCGGACGTCGGTGTACTGCTAGCAGAGTGCCCGCAAGTACTTGGCTGTGACACACCTAATTCTACACCTTCATTCCTCTCAGTGCAGGTTTCAGAGAGGACTGAAGGTATAGTGGGGTTGGAGATCCCAGCTGATGCGGTGCAAGGAGAGGTCCGCTTTGTTCTTTGGTGTGGGTCTTTAAGGTAGGCTTGCCAACGAGCTGCATGGCAGGTCAACATATGTCTGGTCAAGCATGTGGTGCCCAAGCGGCTGATGTTTTGGCCACGCGATATACGCTTGAGACATATGTTGCAAACAGCAGCTGTGCGATCTGATGCACTCGACTCAAAAAAGGCCCACACCAAAGAACTTTTTGAATAACGGGCAGAGGCAGCGCCCTGCACAGGCGGAGCTCTGCGGTGTGATTCCGTCGGTGTGCTGCCCTTACGCTGGCCCCCCGAGGGCATCCTGTCTCGTTGGAGATGTGCCTCCTCCTCCTCTCTCCTATTAGGCACCCACGTGGAGTCAGTGACCTCATCATCCCCTCCCTCCTCATCACTGGAGCCAATCTGGCAGTATGCTGCAGCTGCTGGAACATGACTGCCAGATTGGTGTCCTTCTTGAGAATCCCCTCTCTCTGCTCTCACGCTACTGCCTTCCTCTAGCTGGGTATCATCATCAGACCCTTCGAAACACTGGGCATCCTCCTTGAGCATGTACCCAACACTGTGCTCCAACAGTTCGGGGGACTCCTCAGGAGGACATGGTGGGTCTAGGGAAGGAGTGACTGATGATGACATTGATACCAGGGAAGAGGACGCTTTGGCAGCTGCTTTGCCAGTACCCTGAGCCTGGGTGAGAGAGGATGAGGAGGGCTTGGTCATCCACTCTACCAAGTCTTCAGCATGATGCGGCTCAACACGTCCAGCTGCCAAAAAGAAGGACAAGCGTGTCCCATGGCCACGTGCTGATGGTGATGCACCGCGTCCACGACCAGCACTGTTGTCTCTAGACACAGAGCCTGCTTGCCCACTTTTATTGGCTCCTGACTGTCTGCCTCTCCTTGTTTGCCTTCCAGACATTCTAATGGCCTGCAGGGAGATGGGAAAACCAGCAATAAGGCCTAGCTTCAGGAGTATATTTTGCAGGAAGCACACTACGCCCGCTGTAAGTGCTGCAAATGCCTGTTGGTGTAACACACCAGGAAAACACAGCAATACAGGCTAGCTTCAAGAGTATATTTTGCAGGAATCACACTACGCCTGCTGTAAGTGCTGCAAATGCCTGTTGGTGTAACATACTAGGAAAACACAGCAATACGGGCTAGCTTCAGGAGTATATTTTGCAGGAATCACACTACGCCTGCTGTAAGTGCTGCAAATGCCTGTTGGTGTAACACACCAGGAAAACACAGCAATACGGGCTAGCTTCAGGTGTATATTTTGCAGGAATCACACTACGCCTGCTGTAAGTGGTGCAAATGCCTGTTGGTGTAACACACTAGGAAAACACAGCAATAAGGCCTAGCTTCAGGAGTATATTTTGCAGGAATCACACTACGCCTGCTGTAAGTGCTGCAAATGCCTGTTGGTGTAACACACCAGGAAAACACAGCAATACGGGCTAGCTTCAGGAGTATATTTTGCAGGAATCACACTACGCCTGCTGTAAGTGCTGCAAATGCCTGTTGGTGTAACACACCAGGAAAACACAGCAATACGGGCTAGCTTCAGGAGTATATTTTGCAGGAATCACACTACGCCTGCTGTAAGTGCTGCAAATGTCTGTTGGTGTAACACACTAGGAAAACACAGCAATACGGGCTAGATTCAGGAGTATATTTTGCAGGAATCACACTACGCCTGCTGTAAGTGCTGCAAATGCCTGTTGGTGTAACACACCAGGAAAACACAGCAATGCGGGCTAGCTTCAGGAGTATATTTTGCAGGAATCACACTATGCCTGCTGTAAGTGCTGCAAATGCCTGTTGGTGTAACACACTAGGAAAACACAGCAATACGGGCTAGCTTCAGGAGTATATTTTGCAGGAATCACACTACGCCTGCTGTAAGTGCTGCAAATGCCTGTTGGTGTAACACACTAGGAAAACACAGCAATAAGGCCTAGCTTCAGGAGTATATTTTGCAGGAATCACACTACGCCTTCTGTAAGTGCTGCAAATGCCTGTTGGTGTAACACACCAGGAAAACACAGCAATACAGGCTAGCTTCAGAAGTATATTTTGCAGGAATCACACTACGCCTGCTGTAAGTGCTGCAAATGCCTGTTGGTGTAACACACTAGGAAAACACAGCAATATGGGCTAGCTTCAGGAGTATATTTTGCAGGAATCACACTACGCCTGCTGTAAGTGCTGCAAATGCTTGTTGGTGTAACACACCAGGAAAACACAGCAATACGGGCTAGCTTCAGGTGTATAATGTGCAGGAGGCACACTCCGCCCGCTGTAAGTGCTGCAAATGCCTGTTAGTGTAACACACCAGGAAAACACAGCAATAAGGGCTAGCTTCAGGTGTATACTGTGCAGGAGGCTTAGCAACAATGACACTGACACTATCCCCTGCCTATCCTTCTCTCTCCCTGCACACAAGGTTTATCAAAGAATATGACACTGACACTCTCCCTGCCTATCCTTCTCTCTCCCTGCACACAAGGTTTAGTAAAGAATATGACACTGACACTGTCCCCTGCCTATCCTTCTCTCTCCCTGCACACAAGGTTTATCAAAGAATATGACACTGACACTCTCCCTGCCTATCCTTCTCTCTCCCTGCACACAAGGTTTAGCAAAGAATATGACACTGACACTGTCCCCTGCCTATCCTTCTCTCTCCCTGCACACAAGGTTTAGCAAAGAATATGACACTGACACTCTCCCTGCCTATCCTTCTCTCTCCCTGCACACAAGAATAGCACAAAGAATATCAACACTGTCCCTGCCTATCCTTCTCTTTCCCTGCGCCGGAACACACTACACAAGGCCGCCGCGCTGGCGGCCTTTTATAGTGTGGGGCGTGTGCTAAACCCCCTGAGCTATAATTGCCCACAGGCAACCTGCCTGTGGCCAATTATGGCTCTCCTAGCTGCCGGCGCTGTGATTGGCCAAGCATGCGGGGTCACAGTGCATGCTTGGCCAATCACAGCGCCGGGATTGCACTGCGATGGCGCAGTGTATTGTGGGCCGTTCACGTCACTCGAATTTGGTGCGAACGGCCCAAATCGTTCGATGTTCGCCGAACGATCGAACAGCCGATGTTCGAGTCGAACGTATGTTTGACTCGAACACCGAGCTCATCCCTATTCCTGAACACCTGGAGGGCCGTAGTTTGAAGACCCCTGGTCTAAACCATATAAGAGGCCTACTTATCTGTGATATATTTGTTATCATTTTCAAATTACTTTCCGCCACTGGCCCTGGTGTCTTTTTGCTGTTTTGTGAGTTTGTCTTTAGTCAAAAAAAATATTGTGAAAGAAAAATTATTCATACCCCTTGAAATTTTCCAAATTTTGTCATGTTACAACCAAAAATGTAAATGTATATTATTTTCCATCCAAAAATGGAAAGAATATAGCACAACTATAAACGTACCAATGAACTAATATAATGATGCGCTTGCACCAACCTTCTGCGATTGCACAGTGATCACGCACCTCATACAAAATATGAAATTATACATACAACAATAACAAACTGCTGCGTGACAGTGTAAAATATAAACATGCTCAGTGCTGGTTACACAGTGTTCATGAATGAAGGCTAATTGCTCAAACAAATGAACAGCATATATGCAATTTGATCCTCTGCAGATCCCGGAACAGGTCCTGTCAATTGATTTACCCGTATCGGGAGGATCGGGGGAAGAGTGATTTGCGGTGCTGTATGCTGTGTACTATCTCCAGATTCTTGAGTCCATCCAGACAAAGCCGCGACTGGGCTAGTACAGTCGACTGCTTATCGTGGGCTTATCTTCAGTAAGCTGCCAATCTGTGTGGTGGAGGGCACTGTCTGTCCAATAAGATCACTGGGTGTTGGAGTCATCTACCGGTTGTGTGTTCAAATCCTTCTAATGGATGTCTTCTAGCCTACATTAGGACTGTTTTTGAAGTTCGATTTGGATTGCTTCAAACATTAATTTTGGACTTTAATAATTGTCTTTCCAGAGGCTGGGATTGGTGTATTGCGTGCTGCTTTACACAAATCAGCCCCTTGATACTATTGGTGTTTAACATTGGCGCAGTTTTTTATGTTTCATTTTGCTTGTGTTCATGCCACTATTATTGCTGCCTTTGTTTAGGTCTACTTATAACTTTTAGCGCAGTTTTCCTTTGTCTACATGCAATGTGGAATATGCGACAGTCCCAACCACATAACATTGCTTCCACTCAGATGCTTGTCCCCAGGTGGGCATTCAGAACAATTCACAAGTGCTGGATACACAATCCACCCACATATATCAGCCAATCTGATTCGCTGATTGCGGTGAGATCACTCAGAAAAAACCTATTCTTAGGTATACATGTGGACATGAAAAGAGAGAGACAGATCATTGCGCAGTAAACGCCACGCCACAGTTTGCTGGTCAGCTGTGTGTGTTTCACTTACATATCCTCGATACAGACAGTGCTTTACTCAGCTCAGTGGGACGATATCCTCATCAGGCTGCTGGAAGCGTCACTAAGCTCCTCACCCTACGCGTTGCGTCATCGACACATGATTTAATCATTTCACATTGGAGTTCACAGAATCTCTCGAATGACTGCAGCTGTCACCATTTAGTTATCTTTTGTTATTATATTCACATTTTTACATATTAGCGCTTTAGTATTTTCGCTTCATTTTATAAACGTACCAAGACATGACCGTCCACCTAAACTGACAGGCCGGACAAAGAGAGCATTAATCAGAGCAGCAGACAAGAGGAAAATGGTAACACCATCCCCTCCGTAAAACATGGTGGTGCCAGCATCTTGTTGTGGGCATGTTTTTCTTCAGCAGGGACAGGAAAGCTGGTCAGAGTTGATGGGAAGATGGATGGAGCCAAATACAGGGCAATCTTAGAAGAAAACCTGTTAGAGACTGCAAAAGAGCTGAGACCGGGGCAGAGGTTCACCTTCCAGCAGGACAACAACCCTAAACATACAGCCAGAGCTACAATGGAATGGTTTAGATCAAAGCATATTTGTGTTTTAGAATAGCCCTGTCAAAAGTCCAGACCTAAATTTAATTGAGAATCTATGGCAAGACTTGAAAATTGCTGTTCAGAAGCTCTGTCCATCCAATCTGACAGAGCTTGAGCTATTTTGCAAAGAAGAATGGGCAAAAATGTCACTCTCTAGATGTGCAAAGCTGGTAGAGACGCCGAAAAAGACTTGCAGCTGTAATTGCAGGGGTTAGTTCATTCAGGGGACAGCAGTAGAAGAGGCAACACATAGGTTTCTGGTATTTGTGTTGCCCTCTTCATGGAAAATTTATATAGGCTCCTTGGGCAGCTGCCGAGGAGAATGGGTCACAGTGGCTGAATTTGCAGCTGGCTGTGCTGCTTCAGGGGTCGGGACAGGGTGCTTCTTCTCCTTCCCCTGCTACTCCACGCGTGAGGAGGTACCTCCTTCACGCTTTAGCCCAGATCCGACCCCCAGGGTCAGCTGCCGCTCAAGGAGCCCGATCTCGGACCCTCCAGCACCCCAGGCGAAGCGTCCGGCACCTGCTTCCCCTCCAGGTCTTCATCACCGTTGGCACATAAATCAGCGGCGAGCCGTGCGGGGCCTTACTCGGCACACGGCGCGACCCAGCGTGGACGGTCTGCGTTAATTGGGTGGCTGCGGCCATTGATGGAGGAAGCAGAGGTACCAGGGGAGACGGCAGAGGTCCGAGAGTGGCATCTGCAGGTCGGCAGAGGGCTCAGCGTGGGAGGCACACTGTGAAGAGCCACGTGGTCTGCCGGACGCCGGATGGTGACGTCACTCGCGGGTCCCTTATACATCTACAGCGTCCCCTGGTTTGCAGGGGGACCAACGGTTGGAGGATGAGCGGTCAGACACAGATTCAGAGGGGAATGGTATGGTGCCGGTCCAGTTGGGACCTCTGCAGGGATCTGGGGCAGCGGCTGGTCGGTCGGTTTCCCCTGGGCAGCCTGGTCACTTTTCGTTCCTTTGCCTGTGTCTGTTCCTGTGACTGTGGTGTCTGTGTCTCCCCCCGCCATCACCTCCTCTGGGGTTCCAGCTCGGGGAGGTATGGTCCCGGGGCCTGTAATGGCGGCGGGGGGTGGGTGGGGGGCCCTGGCTAGCGGTGTGGCCCCTTTGGGAGCTGGGGGTGGTGTTGGTGTCCTGGGTGCGGCGGGCTCTGGGGATGCGTTTCTGCAGCACTTATTGGTGGCTCTAATCTCTCGCTGTAGGGATATGGTGAGAAGGGGTTCCATGGCGGGACCCCTCGCTCCCACAGTGTCACCAGTCGCGGCCTAGACAGCGGGGGGGATGGGCGACTACTCACCGAATCCTCGCCTGCAGTCCCGCTTGTGGTGTCGGCGGCTCCACAGCTGCCTACTGAGGCTCCTAGGTTGGCTACTGTGCTCCCAGGAGTGGCAGGGTCCTCCCAGGTGAGTATGGGCGCGGATACCACTCCAGGGGGGTTAGCTTCGGATGGGGTTTGGCTGGCGGATGCAGCGCAGTGTGAGATCTATGTTTGCTACGAGGGCACCCTGGGTTCCCACCTGAAGGCGGAGGTTAGGGAGAAGATTTGGAAGGGTGACTACGTGGAGATCTTTTTGCTGCTGCCGCTGGCAAAGTTCAACCTAGACAAGGTTAAGCTGGATGAGAGCAAGAAAGAAGAAGAGGAGAAGCGGCGCTATCGCCTTATCCCACGAACGTTCGCCAATTGGCTGCAGGCATTTAACATATTAGCGAGCGCCATTGGGGAGAAAGCGCCGGAGAACTGTCTGGCTTTGTTTTGTTATTTAGATTCCATCAGGGAAGCCCAGCGGGTTTATGGGGGCGTGGCTGCGATATGATGAGCAGGCTGTGAGACCGTCGTTGCGATGGGATCACAAAGATATTGGCTTGTGGATGAAACTCATGACACAAGCCAGGGTAGCACCACCCCCCTTTCCTGGCGGGGTTGGGGGTGCTTAAGCCTCTTCACCATCGGCCGCAAAGCATAAGGGGTTCTGCTGGCAGTTCAATGAAGGCGTCTGCAAATTCGGGGGATCCTGTTGTTTCTGCCACGAGTGCTCGGGCTGCGGGTTGGGTGCCCATCCCTTGTCCAAATGCTTCAAGAAGAGTAAGAAACCGGTTGACGCTGGAAAAAGGGATGACTCAGGTGAAGGTCGAAAAAATGGCGCCTCATCTTAATTATATTAAGTAGGTATCCGAACAGGGGGGCTGCACGGACGCTGTGGTTGGGTTTTAAGTAGGGCTTCCCGATCCCCAGTGCATTAGCTACCGTCCCTCCTGTTTCGGCCAACCTGAAGTCGGCATATGATCATCCGTAGGTGGTTTCTAGTAAACTGCTGAAGAAGGTGGCATTGGGCAGGATGGCGGGCCCGTTCTCGGTTTCACCATTGGGAGTTGTACCCAAGCGGGAACCGAATCAATTCCGGCTTATTCACCACCTTTCTCACCCAAAAGGAGGGTCGATGAATGATGCGGTCGATCCTTCCCTTTGCACCGTCTCCTATGCCTCATTTAATGAGGCGGTGCGGTGGGTGCAAAAATTTTGTAAAGGGGCGCTCATGGCTAAGACTGACATTGAGTCAGCCTTTTGCTTGTTACCGGTTCATCCAACTAGTGTTCGCTTGTTGGGTTGTTGTTGGTAGGGGGAGTATTTTGTGGACAGGTGTCTACCAATGGGCTGCGCCCTTTCCTGCTCTTAGTTTGAGATGTTCGGTTCCTTTCTGGAATGGGTTGTCAGGGACTTGTCCGACCTTTGATCTATTCTGCAATCTGGACGATTTCTTGGTTATAGGCCCTCCGGGGGTTGGTCCTGTCTCATTCCATTGGCCACACTACAACATGTTTTTCATGTTTTTGGAGTTCCGCTTGAGCAGGATGAGATGGAGGGACCTGTCACAGTGTTGAAGTTTTTGGGAATCATCATTGATACCGATTTGATGGAGTGCCGTTTCCCGAGCGATAAGCTTGAGGACCTTCGTAGGACTGTGGCTGAGGTTGTCCGCCATTCTAAGGTCCAGCTATGGGAATTGCAGTCATTGTTCTGAAAACTCAACTTTGCCTGCTGCATTATGCCCATGGGGCGAGTGTTTTGAAGACGCTTGGCGGCCACTACTGCGTGGATCCAGGCCCCACATCATTTTATTTGTCTTAGTCGAGACCATCGGGAGGATTTGCGGGTTTGGGACATGTTTTTGGAACAGTACAATGGTAGGTTCTTTTGGCTTGGGCCCGCGGTCTGGGCGGCAGAGCTGGACCTATTCACAGACGCGGCGGGGTCCGTGGGTTATGCAGCATATTTCAATGGGCGGTGGTGCGCGGACCGGTGGCCGGAGAAGTTGTTGGGGTCCGATCTCATTCAGAACTTGATGCTGTTGGAACGGTTTCCCATAGTGCTAGCCGTGGAGCTTTGGGGGTCGGATTTCATGAACCGGAGGGTTCGTTTTCATTGTGATAATTTAGGGGTGGTGCATGCCATTAATTCCCTGTCTGCTTCTTCTTTGCCGGTGGTCCGTTTGTTGCGTCATTTGGTGTTGTTGTGGTTTCAATTGAACATTGTTGTGTTTGCCGTTCATATCCCGGGGGTTGAGAATGAAGTTGCTGATGCGCTTTCGCGCTTACAGTGGGACAGATTCCAGGAGTTGGCACCGGAGGCAGAGCGGCTTGGAGTCCCATGCCCCAGTCATTTGTGGGATCTCGTTTTGACACCGTGATGTCGTTGGTTCGGCGGTCGGTAGCAGAATCCACCTTGCGAACTTACGAGCGGGTATGGTGGGAGTGGCACAAGTTGGTGAGTAGTGTTGGGGGTTGTTACAGCAACGCATGTAGCCTGTCCTCGTCGCTGGATTTTCTGGGTAGGAACTGTGAGGAGGGGGTGTCTGTCACTTTGTTGAACAGAAAGATGGCTGGCCTTGCTTTTTTGTTTAAATTAGGTGGGGTGGAGGAGGTTACCAAGGCTTTTATAATAAGGAAGGCTTTGCGGGGTTATAGAAAGGGGCATGCTAGGCCTGATTCTTGACGTCCGGTGTCGTGGGGTATGTTGGTGGTCTTGTCGGGGGTGCTGCCCCGTGTCTGTTTTTCTCCTTTTGGGGTCCAGCTGTTCAGAACAGCTTTTGTTTTGTCTTTTTTTCGGGGCATTACGAGTAGGTGAATTGGTCAGCCCTTCAAAATCGGTGGTAGGGAGGTTGGATGTCTCGGATGTGTTAGTTTGGGGCGATTCTGTTATGCTGCTCGTTCGTAAGTCGAAGACGGATCAGATGGGGAAGGGGGCCAGGGTAGTGCTTGGTTCGGTTGCTGGTTTGGCTCTGTGCCCAGTTGCAGTGATTAGGGAGTGGTCGGTGATACGGCCTCCCGGTAGGGGCCCCCTTTTGATACACGAGGATGGGTTACCCTTGTCCAGGTACCAATTTGTGTCAGTGTTCAAAAAATGCTTGGAGGTGGGAGGGTTCTCACTGGTGGATTATTTTTCACATTCATTCAGGATAGGGGTGGCCACAGAGGCGGCGCGTTGGGGTTTGAGCGACCAAATCCTGCAGCACATTGGTTGTTGGGAATCCCATTGATTTTGGTTGTATGTCCACCCTCATCTTCTTTAAGGTTGGGAAATAAGGGGCGTTTTGTCTGGTGTTGTCTGTTTGTATGTTTTTCTGTGGGTTACCTTATGGGGGTGCTGGGAACCTAACGATGTGTGTATGGTGCCTTGGGTCTTGTTTTGTCTATATTCCTACCGGAAATTCAGCAGTCCGCTAGAATGTACAGGCCACCGGATGTGCTGTTATTGCATGTTGGGGCAATGACCTTTGTGTTAGGGCCTCCAGGGAACATTAAGTGGGATTTCCTTTGCTTACGGTCGGCCTTTCCTGATACTGTCATAGTTTGGTCGGATATCATTGGCATGGCAGCTTGGCGGGGGGCCCGGTCTGTTGATCAGATCAACAAGGCCAGGATTAATGTTAACAAAGTGGTGGCAAAATTTGTTGTCCGTAATGGGGGGTTGGTAGTTCGCCACTGTGAGTTGGAAGGGGACAATGGCCTGTATTTGAGAGATGATGGGGTACACTTGCCAGCTGTGAGCATTGACATGTGGTTCCTGGGGCTCCAGGAGGGTCTCCAGTGGGCCTTGCAGCTGTGGCGGGCCACCCACACATGAGGGGTCACTGGTGGACGTCTGTGGCAGGGGTCTCTGGTTCGTGAAGGTCGGAATAGTGGAAAGTATACAATATATGGTGTGGAACGGATTGGGCCTATCTCGGTATAGGTACCTTCCCTATCTGGAAAAAATGGGCTATCAGTCATCAGCCTGCATTGGGCAAGAAGGTGGTAATAGTTTGTCCCTGAGCTGTTGGGATCGCGGCTAGGGGCTAGGATGCCGTGGTGGTGGTGGTACAGCCGATACAATAGTATACCTTCCTTCATGAACCTCAGACATAGCAGTCAGTTTAAAAGTTGGGTTATATATATAAGCACAGACAAAGAAAACGTACCAAGGCGCAACCTAGTTCTCTTTATACCCAGCGCTATGGAACTCAGTCCAATTCTGAACAAACCTAAGATCTCCTCACGGTGACAGAAACAGATTAAATTTATGTCACTATTCCTATGCTTAGCAGCCACATTCAAAGTATAAACAAATATATAAAAAAAGACAAAAACATTTTACCACCCCTCAGTGACAAACAAATTGCCTAATGCAGCGCTCTTAATATTAAAATTAATAAGGTTCCCTATTGTCTTGAAGACAATGGTAATGGACCCAGAACACCCAATGAGGCAAATGAATCCTAATAAGGAAAGTTCGATATATCACATATCAGTAATCCATGGATGTTTTCCTGTGGACTGTGCACCCTCCTCCAGATTATTTCAGACAGGCGTATCAAAAACTCCCCATAGGGATTGCACTCACCAGATCTCAGCGGGTAATAAGCCTCATACGAAATCCACATACAGGATGCAGTAGAGGACTAGCTTCTCTGGGTATCCACTTCAGTAGAGGTATGCTGTTTTCCTCCCAGGATTTATAAAATGGAGAGAAAGGGAAAACTCCACATAGTGTAATCAAGTTTAAAAAACGCTTTATTTTCCTCTTTTCTAAAAGTTTGTTTCCATACAAAAAAATCAACTCCTGTATCCTTAGCCTATACAGCCTTTGTTCCGTTTGGTCATCAACTCGATGCTTATCAGGCAAAGGTCAATATACTGCCAGAGAACTTGGTAGAACTGCCATGTATCGAGTCCAGCTCACCGCTCCTCCAAACGCCGGACGATACTTCCGGTTTCTCTGGCTAGTTCCCTGGAACGCAAGGTGTCAATCGTCACTTCCGGTTTGACGCTGGATTACGCTCAGACGCGTTTCGTCATCACGACTTTTTCAATGGGCGTGGTCTTACGGCGTGACGTGACCCTTATTTATCTTCCGGTCAATTAAACCAGTTTACCTCTTAATATGATCGCTGCACAGCGTTGTAAGAAGCTCAAAGTGCACATAGCAGCCATCATATATCACAGGTATACTAATTGAGTGTGTTTAAAAATAGACTAAATTGCCATTCGCCAGCATTGAGTTGCGATCATTACAATCTTACAATCACATTATACCTGCTAAGCATATATTTTGAAAAATCATATTTCGCCAGTAAAGAGCAGCTTTATTTATTAAGAATAATCTGTTCTTAGGTCTTCAGCATATCAGATATCCAGAACGGAATATATGTAAAAATACATTAGAATTGCATATAAAAATAAAAATGAACAATGTATGAATAAAAATAAATGTAAATTTGGAATAAAAAACTCTAAGTTATAAGAAGCACATGTGTATACATATACACCTAACCGTTTAGTTCAAAAAGCTGGCAAAAAATGGAGTATATACTCAAACTTGCTTTCCACCTTTACTCCAGGATTTTCTTACTGTAAAGAGGATAGCTTGTTCACATAATTCTCCTCTACAAATCCCTCTCGGTTTTCCCATAGAATTAAATATAAATATATATCAGAACCAATGATATATGCTAGACCTCTACTCTGAGCATTCTCTGATATATGCAGAAACTGTTTCCAATAACCGCCCATTATGAGCAGTTATGGGCCCATTAAATCAGTATTGTTAGATATAATTTAAAGATCGCTAATGAAACAGTTTATATCCAATTCTATGTTCAACCCGCTAGGGGAGAGAGTATCGGTAAGAAAGATCCACTGAGTCTCTCTTTGTGATAACTCACGTACAATATTTGACCCTCTCCAGGATGGTTTAATATGATCTATTCCCCAAAAGATCAAACCTGAGGGGTCCCTATCATGGAACATCGGATTCAGAATCCATGGCAGAATGGTTGGGTTTCTTCAATGGGGTGGGACTGAAGCTGCAGGAGCTGATCCTACAAAGAAAAAAGAGGAAAATGGCTAAATTGGAGATTAGGATCGGTGACCTGCGGCAGCAGTTGGATCCCATTCGAGATTCCCAACAAATTATAGATTTTAATAACCGTATTACTAAAAGGCTGGAAAGGGTGGACAAAGAAACTCAGAAGAAAAAATTGAAAAAATTCTTTAGAGATTTGAAGGATTTTAGAACTAATAGTGTTTATTCTTGGCAGAGTTCAATAGGAACTACTCCTAATAATGAAGATGCGATGGAAAGTGAAGTCCCCCAGACCCCTATACAGGTGGAACAACTTCCATTATCCATACCTATAGTCCCTAATCAGAGTAGTGCTTTGTCACAACCCCAAACTCAATCAGGGACTGCTAATAAAGGTAAAAATAATACAAATAGTGGTGTTAGGGGTAAAGGGGGAAGAGGTAATAATATATATCCTCCATCACAACAGAACAATCATAATAATTATACTGTTCCAGTTGCTAACAAATATGACCCTTTGTGGGATCATAACCCAGGCAATGCCTTGTATTCTCCACGTCCTTTTTTAGGAAGGGGCTGAGGAGGACAGAGGAGGGGACGGGGATACCCTCCATACAGGGGGAGACCCCCACAAACATATCCGCGTCCCATGGCACCACCCTACAGAGATCTAGCATGGGAGGAGCAACAATATTGGGAAAGGAATGGAGCATACCCACAGGATACAAGGAGAAACGATTCAGAGGATGTAGAGCAGGGTCCAGAACGCAGAAAAAGAAGGAGGGATGCAGATTAGGTGGGATCTATAACCTTACTGACATAGTACTTACGGATAAAGAAAAAAATATTCTATACCAGGGACTTAAATGTGGTCTGAAAAGGCCCATAAATAAGTTTAATGTTTACGTTGATCTGCATAAATATATGCGGAAACTGAGTATAAAGAAATATTTTTTAAATAAAAACTCTAATCCAGTAGGCATAAGTGGTAATGCAGCAGTAGCAGTGGATAGTGGTTTAAAAAATCGTTCATTATTTAACCCCCCGAATACGGCTACACAACACCTAGAAGTGTTTAAAAATCTGGTATTGCGTGATCTAGAGAAAGTGAAGCTGGTTAAGAATATTAACTCAAGACATATTAAAGAGGGGATTGAATCCCTGGAAGCAAGGAAGGATCTGATAATTAGACCTGCCGATAAGGGGGGAGGGGTGGTATTGTTAACTAAAGATTACTACAATAACCAACTTCTGACTATGTTGTCGGATGAGGACACATATAGGAGGTTGGATAAAGATCCCACTCCCCAGTATTGTTTGGAGTTGGAATCCTTAATAGAGGGGGGTTATCAATCCCACATTCTAACTGCAAAAGAAAAGAGGTTCCTTATACCAAGCAGTAGTCGTATACCAACCATCTATACCCTTCCCAAAATCCACAAGGACCAAAATAATCCCCCGCCCAGACCCATAGTCAACGGGATTGGGTCAGTTACGGCAAGACTAGGACAATACTTAGACAGATTTTTGCAAAAAAGTGTGACCGACACCAAAGCATATCTTCGAGACACTAAAAGTTTGTTACAGTCATTACAAGCGGTCAGTTTGACAGGTAGAGATGAAGTATTTCTGGTGACATCAGATGTTTCTTCTCTCTACACTGTAATACAACATGATGACGCTCTACTGGCCGTTAATTGGGCACTAAGCAGACGGGAGGATTTACCCCATGGTCAAAAAATATTCTTAAGGAACGCTCCCGACTTCTGCTTGAGCCATAATTATTTCTGGTTCAATAAGTCCTTCTACACCCAGAGGAGGGGCCTTGCTATGGGCGCAAAATTTGCGCCCAGCATCGCCAACCTCTTCATGGGGGAGTGGGAGGACAAATCAGTTTTTGACCAGAAAAGGGCAGAGTTATTGTTTTATAGACGCTACATAGATGACCTGTTCCTTATTTGGGCAGGATCAAAAATTTATTTGGACAATTTTCTAGCGCATCTTAATAACAATAGCAATAATATCAAACTGACTAGTCAAGCAAGTAAGGAACAGATCAACTTTCTTGACGTAACAATTTTTAGGGTTAATGACACTCTGCAAACTAAAGTGTACTTTAAAGTAACAGACAGGAACAGCTTTTTACCCATCCATAGTGGTCATCATCCACTATGGCTGAAGAATGTGCCGAAAGGCCAATTCATGAGGGTAAAACGAAATTGCACCTCAACAGAAGACTTTAGGGAACAGGCAGAGATACTAAAAGGAAGATTTCTGGAAAAGGGGTATAAATCACATCATCTGAGCACAGTAGTAGAAGAAATGGTTGCCATGCCTAGGGCGGAATGCCTGAAAGACAGGCCCCTGGTGGTGGGAAGAAGTGTAAATCAAGAATGGGGTTTTATCTCAGATTTTCATTCTCAATACAAAGAGGTGGAGTCGGTGTTTAAAAATCATTGGCACATTCTTTGTCTGGATAAAACCCTTCAAAAGGAGCTTCCACCTAACCCGAGATTTATCTACAGGAAAGCCCAAAACTTTGGGGATTGTATAGTGAAAAAAGTATTAGATCCCCCGAAACGTCCCCCCACTTTTTGGGATAAGGACGTTTTTTTCTGTTGTAGGAAATGTAAACCTTGTAGAGAAGTCGCTTGTCAGATGAGAGGGATAGAAAGGTTCATGTCCACATCTAACAATAATGAATTCCGAATAAAGGAATTCATAACCTGCAATACTACGCATGTAGTTTATGCTTTACAGTGCCCTTGTGGGTTAATGTATATTGGGAGAACTAAGAGGATGCTCCGAATTAGGATTGCTGAACACATTAATAATATCCTTATCGGTTACAAGGACCATAACGTGTCTCTCCATTTTAAGCTATTCCATGATAGGGACCCCTCAGGTTTGATCTTTTGGGGAATAGATCATATTAAACCATCCTGGAGAGGGTAAAATATTGTATGTGAGTTATCACAAAGAGAGACTCAGTGGATCTTTCTTACCGATACTCTCTCCCCTAGCGGGTTGAACATAGAATTGGATATAAACTGTTTCATTAGCGATCTTTAAATTATATCTAACAATACTGATTTAATTTGCCCATAACTGCTCATAATGGGCGGTTATTGGAAACAGTTTCTGCATATATCAGAGAATGCTCAGAGTAGGGGTCTAGCATATATCATTGGTTCTGATATATATTTATATTTAATTCTATGGGAAAACCGAGAGGGATTTGTAGAGGAGAATTATGTGAACAAGCTATCCTCTTTACAGTAAGAAAATCCTGGAGTAAAGGTGGAAAGCAAGTTTGAGTATATACTCCATTTCTTGCCAGCTTTTTGAACTAAACGGTTAGGTGTATATGTATACACATGTGCTTCTTATAACTTAGAGATTTTTATTCCAAATTTACATTTATTTTTATTCATACATTGTTCATTTTTATTTTTATATGCAATTCTAATGGATTTTTACATATATTCCGTTCTGGATATCTGATATGCTGAAGACCTAAGAACAGATTATTCTTAATAAATAAAGCTGCTCTTTACTGGCGAAATATGATTTTTCAAAATATATGCTTAGCAGGTATAATGTGATTGTAAGATTGTAATGATCGCAACTCGATGCTGGTGAATGGCAATTTAGTTTATTTTTAAACACACTCAATTAGTATACCTGTGATATATGATGGCTGCTATGTGCACTTTGAGCTGCTTACAACGCTGTGCAGTGATCATATTAAGAGTTAAACTGGTTTAATTGACCGGAAGATAAATAAGGGTCACGTCACGCCGTAAGACCACGCCCATTGAAAAAGTCGTGATGACGAAACACGTCTGAGCGTAATTCGGCGTCAAACCAGAAGTGACGATTGACGCCTTGCGTTCCAGGGAACTAGCCAGAGAAACCGGAAGTATCGTCCGGCGTTTGGAGGAGCGGTGAGCTGGACTCGATACATTTTATAAATCCTGGGAGGAAAACTGCATACCTCTACTGAAGTGGATACCCAGAGAAGCTAGTCCTCTACTGCATCCTGTATGTGGATTTCGTATGAGGCTTATTACCCGCTGAGATCTGGTGAGTGCAATCCCTATGGGGAGTTTTTGATACGCCTGTCTGAAATAATCTGGAGGAGGGTGCACAGTCCACAGGAAAACATCCATGGATTACTGATATGTGATATATCAAACTTTCCTTATTAGGATTAATTTGCCTCATTGGGTGTTCTGGGTCCATTACCATTGTCTTCAAGACAATAGGGAACCTTATTAATTTTAATATTAATAAGAGCGCTGCATTAGGCAATTTGTTTGTCACTGAGGGGTGGTAAAATGTTTTTGTCTTTTTTTATATATTGGGTTATATATATGTTTATATATATAGATGGAAGTTATTTTTTATAGTAATTTTGTTATGGGGTTAATAAAGGGGCCATATGGCCATTTAATACAGAAGGTTTGGCGTGTTTATTTATTGGATAGTCTAAAGGGAAAAAGGTGGTGGGTTAGGGTTGGAAGTGGGGCAGACGGCGCATCAGCCTTACACCAGTCATGTATATGGATGACTGGAGTACATAGTGGTGAACACTAATTAAGGAATATGGATATGTGAACACAAGTCTGTTTTTTTATGAAATATTGATCATATGCAAGCAGATTAATACCAAAGGACACTTTATGGACTGCTGCATTGTTTGTTTTGTTTTGATAATGTTATATATGGTTTGATAAGATATGATGAGTTTGAAAAATGCTATGCAAACAGATTTAAAGTTACATTAGCATTTGGGAGCACAGCACCAATTTTGAATATAATTTTGCACATTTATACACATTTAGAGAGTGTGTATAGGTGTGATCCGCTTAGTAAGTTTTGGAGTCTTATGCCGCGTACACACGACCGCTTTTCATGTCAAGAAAAAAAACGTCGATTTTCTCGACGTTATTTTTCTTGTTTCCTCTCAAGCATGCCTTGCCTACACACGATCGTGAAAAAAACTGATCTAGCAAAGCGCGGTGACGTCCAACACGTACGACGGCACTATAAAGGGGAAGTTTCATTCTGTTCGCGCCACCCTTTTGGCTGCTTTTGCTGATTTCGTGTTTCCGCGTGTTAGTAAAAGTTTGGGAAGAGACGATTCGCGCTTTTCAGTCTTTGTGCTTTAAAGATCGTTTTCGGGAGTTCAGTTTGTGCTTGTGGGTTCGTATCTGGCTTTCAGTGCGTGTAGTGAGTTCGTATCTGTTTTTGCAGTGCGTTCTTGTCCGCGCGTTACTGTTTTTCAGCTCGTTCTTCATAGGCCTTGCTGTTCTTCAGTGCGTTCTTTTAGTTCGTTCTGATTAGACGACCGTTTTGAAGCCATGTTGCGCGTACGTTCTTGTCGCCGAGATTGTGCTGTGCTTGCTGCTGGGCTTGTTGCTATGTCCCAGATCCGGTCCATGAGGAGGGTGAGGAGGAGTTCATGGACCAAGAATTGGTTGCTCCAGAGGGACCAATTATGTCATATGCCTCTGCTGCGGGAGATCCGGGAGAATAACCCTGATGATTTCAGGAATTTTCTTAGGATGTCTGACCCCGTTTTTCAGCAGCTCTTGGCTTTGGTGTCCCCCTATATCACCAGACAGGACACCGTTATGCGGGAAGCCATTACTGCTGAGCAGAGGCTCATCGCCACGTTGCGATACCTTGCGACTGGGAGAAGCTTGCAGGACCTCAAGTTCTCGACAGGCATCTCCCCCCAGGCTCTGGGCGTCATTATCCCAGAGACCTGCTCTGCCATTATCCAGGTCCTTCAGGAGGACTATCTTAAGGTAAGTTTTCTCCTTTATAAACATCACAATCTATGTTTTTTTTATGCTTGATAATGTATAGTATATTTTTAACTGTCTCTAATTACCATGATTTGAATATGCTGTGAATGTCCCCTTTGTCCCCCTGCATGTTGTAAGCTTTGAATGTTCTATGTTTTTGGGCTACATGCATATTTTTTGGTCAAGCAATCTCCAGCATTAGATCCTGGGCCCAAACACACCTAGCCTAGTCAATCCTCATTTTTGTTTTGTACGCTCCATTGTAGTGCTTAGATTGCCTGATTCCCACCCCCCCCCCCTAATTTTTTAAGTTTGTCTAATCTACCCAAATAAATTACATCGTACTATAGATTTTAATTATGATGTCCCCAACTCATCTCAAACCCTCCACCCTCTCTGAATTTCTCAGGTCCATCAGAGTGGGTGATGTTTTTGTTGCTTATTTTTCTATCTTATTCAAGCGGACCTCCATCCTAAATTTTGTGGGTCCGCTCATTGTAACCCTCCCCCGGTGTCAAAATTGACACCTTTCAGGGGGGAGGGGGGTGAAGATACCTGTTTAAGACAGGTATATTCACCCACATCCGGGAGTCATCTCTGCGGCAAATCTGCCTGAGCCAAGTCACTTCCCGCAGAAGACCGGTAGTGTTCTTGGAAACACTTGTCTCACAGAACACAGGAGGACCTGTCTGAACTGCGCAGCGCTTCTCATGCATGTGCGTTTGGGAACCGGGCAGTGAAGCCGCAAGGCTTCTCTTCCTGGTTCCCTCACCAAGGATGGCAGAGGGGGCAGCAGAGTGACGAGCAATTGTTCGTCCTCTGCTGCGGACGTTGCTGGACTCCAGGACAGGTAAGTGTACAATTAGCAAACCTCTGCAGCTGCTGTAGCTGGAGCTGCTGTGTTATTTTATATTATTTTGGCTGCGTAGCTCCGCTCTAAAATCCTCCTTCCAAATTAATGCTATCCTGATGTTTTGCCCAGAGTGTTTTGTGCTAACATGCTTGCAATGTATAGATAGTAAAGTATATATTTGTTTTTTTTTCCTTTGACTCCACAGTTACCATCGACGCCACAGGAATGGCAGAATGTGGCATCTGATTTTTCTCAGCGGTGGAACTTTCCCAACTGTGGAGGAGCCATTGATGGCAAGCACGTCCGCATCGTGCCACCAGCCCATTCTGGGTCTTTTTTTTGGAATTACAAAGGCTTCCACAGTATTGTGCTCATGGCGGTGGTGTCTGCGAACTATGAATTCCTATTTGTTGATGTTGGGAAAAATGGGCGGATGTCTGACGGTGGTGTTTTCGCCCAGACCGAGTTTGCAGACCGGCTTCTTTCAGATGACCTGGCATTGCCACCTGCTGAAGATAATGAACATGGCCTCCCTTTTGTGTTCCTGGCAGATGAGGCTTTTGCGCTTGGACCACATTTGATGAGGCCTTTTCCCCAAAGGTCCCTCACCCCTGAGAGGAGGGTGTTTAATTATCGTCTGGCCAGAGGGCGAAGGGTGGTGGAAAACGCCTTTGGCATCACGGCCAGTCGCTTCCGGCTTTTTCTGACTGCAATAAACATGGCGGAGTATAAATGGAACCATTTGGTCATGTGTTGTTGCATACTGCACAATTTTTTAATCAAACACTCCACTAATTATCTTGCTACACTTGACCTTCAGGGCACACAGGGTTTGGATGGACCATTGCCAGCCCAGTTAGCTGGCCCTACAGGCTTGGCCCCCCAAAGCGGCCGTGATGTGCGGCAACGCTATGTCGAATATTTTATGGGTAGGGGGGCCATTGCAATGCCTGATCAGTTTTAAATCAATGTTGCTCATAATAAAAAATAATATCTTGAAAACATCTTGTTTGCTTTTCTTTTGTTGTATTTGTTCTTTCTTCTAGGTCAGTGATGGTGAACCTTGCCACTCCAGATGTTTTTCAACTCCATTTTCCATGATGCTCAACTACACTGCAGAGTGCCTGAGCAACATTAGAAATGTAGTTCCAAACCATCTGGGTTGCCAAGGTTCACCATCACTGTCCTTGGTTATACTAGTGCAGTTGTAGTCCCATGTTTTTTCCTAACAAGTAAATTACAAGCATTTATAGAGTCTAAACACACACATTTTTGTTGGGGGGGGGGGTCAACATTGATATAAGAAGCCACACATTGTTTACTGTTTAAAAAAATTTATGAGTATAAAATTGGTAAGGTTTGTATCAAAATATAACCCCAATTTTTTGAGGAATTTCAAAAATATTTGCTTTTTACAACTCAGTACAAAACTGTACAACACGAACAATATCCCTTTATAGAAATAAAACATTTCCCCCCCCCAAAAAAAAAACTTTTTTTTTTTAAATATATACAAGTTTTAAACACTCCCAAGAATATGCTCAATTTTTTTTAATTTTTTCTCCATCATTTTGTTTGTTTGGTACATCTGGACCAGGTTGTGTTTGATGGTTTCAACCTCCCGAGAGCAGACCCTCACTTCTTTAAGCAACATCTGGGCAGTGGCTCTGGTGAAGGTTGCTGGTGCCGCAGGCATTAAAGTCCCTTTAAGTTGTGAAAAGAAAATGTCTTACTAAATATACAGGCAAACATCTATTACGTGAGGCTGTGGTGTATGACACTGACCTGGTGAGTTGCCATTTCCCTCTTCTGCCACATCCTGCAGTTGTGGGTCTTGAGTTGGTGGTGGTGGTTTGCAGCCTTGTGTCTCTTAGCTCTTTGAAGCCCTAGGAGATATAACCAAAAGGTCGACTTGTGTAACTAAATATATTTAGGCGTGAAAGAGGAATATTAATCATTCTTGGGAAGTGTGTTACAATTGTATTACTGATAATTTTGGAGAAGATGAACACATGATTGTATCCATTTCCCAAGATGGTAGATTAATCTCTTTAGGTCATGTTTCACACATGGAAACACACCAGGTATCCACTGGATCACCTGTGTGTGACACCATCAAAAGGTTGTTCTTGTGGCCCACACTTGTGCTAATGAGTCCAGATGTGTAAGCAGCTGCTGAACATACTCTTGTAAATGTACACTGAATCTAGTTACATTAGCCAAATATAATTACCAACAACTACACAAACATGTTTATAATTACTTCTCACATAAACATTTCATGATGTCCTGTTTCATGTTCTTGGGCACAAGAATCCAACGTTGAAATCCTTGTTCAATACCACCCAAACGATGTTTTGGTGGAATACATTGCTAAAAACATTCGAACATGCCTATTATTTTGTGATTGATAAAATGTTGTGCGAACAATGATGAATCATGGCATAAGCTTGTGATTGAGTGAACGTTTGAACGACCATTTATACGATCGATTCGTGTGGCCAAAAACATGAAACATGACATTTTTCACTGTAATACATACATTATTTAAAAAGCACATGCAACACCACGTTATTAGGCAAAATCACATTTAATGTTAATCTACTTACTTTTTTTGATGACTTTTTTAATCTTTTTATATTGATCCGGCTCACGCAACTTAATGTCCGACCATCGTTTCCGGATCTGTTCCCGCGACCTGCGAACACCAAATTTCTGCCATAGCGCTTTGACCACTTTATCCATGATCTTGGACTTCACTTGATTTGGCTTTTTGTAGGGCCCATGTTTGGCGTCATAATCATCCCGGACCAATATGGTGACCATCTCCACCATCTCCTCAAAGCTCATGTTAGTGGCTTTATACCTTCTGGGTCAGGGCCTGCTTTCTTCCCCACTTTCCACATCATGTTGGTGATTCGCCGACATGTTTACACTCTCCGTCATTAAGGAGTAGCAAGAAGGGGCGGGGAAAGTAGTGTAACGAACGTCAGGGGCGGGAAAGCGTGCGGAGCGTCACGCATGCGCACTGTATATAACTCCAAAAAACATCGTTGAAAGCGACGTTCAGTGAGTGGAAGAAGGTCGGAGGAGACGAACGTGTAGATCGCGGGTACGTAACATTTTTCTTACTTGATATGGCTGTGTCCAGGAGCATTAAACCTATAAACATTCATTCACTGTATGTTCGGGGCCGGGGTTGGGCAACATGCATGTAACTTGGCGCTTGCTTCCCGTGCTGTTAGTACTGGCCGTGCACAAAGTGTCATTTTTGAATTGGGACTATAAACTTTGAAAAGTCAATCGCGGCTCTAAATGAATTCTTGCCTCCCGGCAAATGGCAAGACTTTGAAAACTGATTTGTACCTGAAATAAAAAAACGTGGGGTTCCCCCAAATTCGAGTTGCAGGCCCTTCAGGCCTGTCAAGGATTTTAAGGGGAACTCCACCCCCAAATCATGAAAAAAAAGGGCGTGGAGTCCCCCCCAAAATCCACAACAGACCCTTTATCCGAGCACGCAACCTGGCCGGCCGCAGGGGAAGAGGGGGGACGAGAGCGGCCCCCCCTCCCTCCTGAACCGTACCAGGCCACATGCCCTCAACATGGGGAGGATGTCCCCATGTTGATGGGGACAAGGGCCTCATCCCCACAACCCTTGCCCAGTGGTTGTGGGGGTCTGCGGGCGGGGGGGGTTATCGGAATCTGGAAGACCCCTTTAACAAAGGGGCCCCCTAGATCCCGGCCCCCCCCTATGTGAATTGGTAAGGGGTAAATTGTACCTCTACCATTTCACGAAGAAAGTGTACAAAATGTAAAAAATGACAAGAGTCAGTTTTTGACAATTCCTTTAATTTTTAGTTTGTCTTTCTTCCTTCTTCTTCTTTTCTCGCTTCGTGTTTCTTCATCCATCTTCCTCTTCCTCTTCATCTTCCTTCTTCCTTCGGTGTTCTCGTCCGCATCTTGCTCCGGGTTCTTCTTTCTCCGGCCGCTCCGTTTGAATTGGAGGTTCCCGCTGTGTGACGCTTCAGTTCATCAGTTCTCCTCTTGGTCCGGCGACCCCGCCCCCCTCTGACGCACAGAGATTTCACAGGTACTTTCCCCGTGCAGTCAGAGGGGGGCGGGTCCCCCGGCTCACAGCGGACCTAGAGGAGAACTGCCTAACTTTGCGTCACACAACGGGAAACTCAAATTCAAACGGAGCAGCGGGAGAACAAAGAAGAAGCCGAAGCAAGATGCGGACGAGAAGCCCGAAGCAAGAAGGAAGATGAAGATGAAGAGGAAGATGGAGGAAGAAACTCCAATGCAGAAAAGAAGAAGGAAGAAGATGGTTGAAAAACAAAACCAATAATAAAGGAATTGTCAAAAACCGTGTAGTGTCATTTTTCAGATAATGCCATTTTTTAAGGTGAAATGGTAGGGGTACAATGTCCCCCATTACCATTTCACATAGGGGGGCGGGATCTGGGGGGCCCCTTTGTTAAAGGGGTCTTCCAGATTCCAATAAGCCCCCCGCCCGCAGACCCCCACAACCACCGGGCAAGGGTTGTGGGGATGAGGCCCTTGTCCCCATCAACATGGGGACATCCTCCCCATGTTGAGGGCATGTGGCCTGGTACGGTTCAGGAGGGAGGGGGGGCCGCTCTCTCGTCCCCCCCTATTCCCCTGTGGCCGGCCAGGTTGCGTGCTCGGATAAGGGTCTGTTATGGATTTGGGGGGGGGGACTCCACGCCATTTTTTAATGGAATTTAATGGAATTTTAATGGAATTTGTGGGGGAGTTCCCCTTAAAATCCTTGACAGACCTGATATGGATATTTGGGGGAACCACAATGCTTTCCCAATGTTTGTATCAATGACTTTTCTATGTATTGCAATTGACAGGAGACAACAATTAATTATACCCAGGAGTGAATTTAGGGTTAATTAAAATTTAATAAAAAATGACACTTGGTGCAGGGACAGTTCGAGGTACTCCTTTATTTTTGGGGAGTCCTTTTATTCACCCTATTTACAGGGCTTAATTTACTTAAATGGGGTTTGGGTTCGGGTAAAGTCAGGTCACGAACTCTAGCTTTTTACAAAGTTAGCTAAAAAGAGTTCAACACAAACATCCAGGTGTCCACTCAACTCTATGATGACTGATCAATTGCTACGTTAGTGGCCTATATATGGTTAGAAAGATTTGGAGTAGTCCTGACTGACATTCCTTTTTTGGTTTTGGGTTTTGAATTGCACAGATAATGAAGGCATTTAAGGACCCGGATTTTATGCTGGAATTCCTCCAAAGATGGAAAAATCTTCCAATTTTATGGGAGACTAAAAATAAAAATAATAAAAATAAAGAAGCCAGGAAGAGAGCACTGGAGACCTTGCTGGAATTTGTGAAAACTCAGATCCCCACAGCAACACTACAGGATCTGAAGAACAAAATTGGGACCATTAGGGGCACATACCGGGCTCAAAGGAATAAAGTTCAAAAATCCCTGCGGTCAGGAGCAGGTGCAGAGGACCGATACATACCAAATCTGTGGTACTATCAGCACCTGAGTTTCTTAGATGAACATCTGGAATCCAGGGAATCCCTTTCCAGCCTTCCACCCAGAACGACCTCCAGCCTTCCTTGCAGCCAACCCTCCAGCCAACCCTCCAGCCTTCCCTCCAGCATTCCATGCAGCCAAGCCTCCAGCCAAGATGAGGTCTCTTTGGAGGAACAACCTCAAGTCCTGGAGGAGCCGGATTTAAATATTTGGAGCCAGGTATAATATTTCACAAAATATTTAGAGTAATAAAAGTTGAATGTTGTAAACGTTTAAAAAAAAGTGTGAAAAATGTTAACAGTTTAAAAAAAGTGTCTGACATATCAATAGACAGCAGTGGCCACAAATTAAGGGCACCAAAAAGATATATACTGGTGTCAGAATGATTGACTTTAATATTTAGTAGCATTCAATTACCAAATGTCATGAGGTGACAAATGTGTGTGAAAGATGAAGGCAAAACTAACTCGATGTACCTTTTTTTTACAGGATGAGGAGGCAGGCCCCAGTGGGACTCAGGACGAGGCAGGCCCCAGTGGGACCCAGGAAGAGGCAGGCCCCAGTGGGACCCAGGAAGAGGCAGGCCCCAGTGGGACCCAGCACAACACCAGGCCCCAGATCCCTCTGCTGCGGATTCCTGCCAAAAGATCTAGGAGGCTGGTTCAAATGGAGGAGGAGACACAGGCCCTAATTAGGGAGGCTACTGCTGCACTCCGAGAGCCCCCCACCGCTGCAGAGGGATTTGCTGCCCTTATTGGGGAGAAACTGCCACAAATGGGACTGGACCAGAGGCTGAAGTGTGAAACACTTATATTGAAGGTGGTCAATATGGGCCTGTTGAACAAACTAAAGGAGTTCACAGATGTTGTGGACCTTTCCTATTTTTTTGCCCAAGTTCCTGGCCCACTCCATGCTCCTGCCCCACTCCATGCTCCTGCCCCACTCCATGCTCCTGTCCCAGGCCCTGCTCCCGTCCCAGTCCCTGCTCCTGTTCCAGACCCTGCTCCTGCTCCAGTCCCTCCTCCACGGACACAGCCTCCAAGGAAGGCTGCAGGGAAGGTCAAACAAAAAAGACGAAAATGAACACAGGATATGTGCCTCACATGGGGCTAGTTTTGGTCTTCAGATGCTTTGGTGTTTGCTGTGGTGATCTGGGTGTGCACTAATTTCAGCAGGGTCTCCAGTGCTGTCTTCCTGGCTTCTTGATTTGTAGTTTACATATGGTTTTGTTTTGGCTTACCTTTTAATTTGCTATTAGGCCATAATAAATGGGAATTTTTTTTGAAGATACAAAATTAACATGTGTTTTTCTTCTAAATAGCCAGTTTGTAAGTGAGTAGGCAGGGACAGTGGATAAAAAA
Source organism: Rana muscosa (assembly GCA_029206835.1). Taxonomy (NCBI): domain Eukaryota; kingdom Metazoa; phylum Chordata; class Amphibia; order Anura; family Ranidae; genus Rana; species Rana muscosa. The sequence continues at coordinate 913,683,713 of CM055118.1, forward strand.
TTGAGAAATTAACAAGGGACACTAACCTCATTGAGGCAAAATTAGAATAAAGAATAATGTTGTGGTAACTTGACACACTCCAAAATAGCAAATAATATGTAAAAACAGTCTAAAATCTAAGACCACAAATTAAAGCAAAAAAAATAAAATATAAAAATAAATTTAAAAAGTTTTGGGTATTTAGGGAGATCTGGCTCCCCAAAATAGAGATTAATCATGATAAAACAATAAATCATAAAGACCAAAGATTGTCCTAACTCTGGGAGAATATCAGCAGCAAGAGAATTGGAATATTGCAGCATTAGAACGAAGAAAAGAATGCGCTGCATTAAACGATGTAATAATTTCATGCATGACGAATGTGCCATCTCCATTCTGAACAGTAGTTTTACCAGAACGAGCGCTCCCTTCTCCTCACTTGCTTCTGATCATGCGCGCTTTTTTAACGTCGTTAAAGCCTACACACGATCATTTTTCATGATGAAAAAAACGACGACCTGAAAAACGGCGTGAAAAAATGTTCTAATTTTTCTCGTCGTTTTTCTCAACGAGAAAAACGACATAAAGCCCACAGACGATCGTTTTTCTCGGCGAAAAAAAAAAATGCCGTTTTTCTCGTTGAGAAAAGCGGTCGTGTGTACGCGGCATTATAGCACTCAATAGCACAACATAGCAGTGCGCAAGTATACCCATTTGTAATTATGTTTTTTGTTACTTTATGAGGCTTGTGCTTCATATAGTAACTGTATCTGGGATTTGTTTAGACTGTTATATACATCTCAATAATATTTGTGTTTGGACGAAAATAGGGTTTGATTTCCTTTATGTCTCTTTAAAAGGTCTATGACTCTGCAAAGTTGTAATATGATTTCAAAGTCTTGTAATAGAGTTTTATTGAGTTTGGAAATCCTAAAACCGAGGTACTGTAAAATGTGGTGCCCCCCCCCCCCCCCCAGTGAAAAGCCTCGTACAAACGACCGATTTTCTCGTCCAAAAACGACAAGAAAGCTTTCTCGTCTTGTTTCTCATCGGCCTGTTTTGCGACGAGAAAAACGTTCATGTGTATGCTTTTACGAGTCTTCAAAAAGCGCGCATGCTCAGAATCAAGTATGAGAAGGGAGCGCTTCTTCTGGTAAAACAAGCCTTCGTAATGGAGATAGCACATTCGTCCCGCTGTAAATTATTGCATTGTTTAAATGTTGCGCATTTAAATCTTCTTTAGAATGTTACAATAATGAAAAATAAAGAACTTGTTTTGCTGCTGATATTCACACAGAGTTCTGACTAACTATTTTAAACCTTTTTCATGCTCATCTCATGAATATTTAGCTGTATTATATCGAGCAAAATCTCCTTAATAATTATATTTTTAAAATTTTTAATTCAGATCTTCATTTTAAATGCTTCTTTATTTTATAGTGATCTCCATAATTTTATTTATTATTTTTGTTGTGTCAAGTTTACCCCTTATTTTTTTTTTTGAGACCTTCAAGGAGATTTTTTTGTGTTATCTGTCCCTTTTATTTTATTTGTTAAAATGTATCTGCCTACTCCAAAGCTAAATTTATAATTATTAGAAAAACACATAGTCAAGTATTAACTGTCAAAATAAATCCATTTATTCTGGTGTAAAACAAAATAAATAGAAGGCAGCGCTGGAGAACCTGCTGCCATTTGTGCATCCATGGGACCCCAGAGCACACATCAACCCTGTGTGGCCAATAAAATTGGGAGCTTGAGAAGCACAACAGTTGTGAGCACAATCTGATCCTGGACTCCCAGAGGTCAGGAACAGCAGCAGGTGATATACATGTCCCAAGTCTGTGGTACTACAACAGGCTGCCTTCTGTCAGACCACAATGAAGCAAGGCCATCACTTCCTGGTCTTCTTGGCAGCCTTCCCTGCAGCCTTCCCTGAAGCCTTCCCTGCAGCCTTCCTTCTGCATGTGGCTGGAGGCTGTGCCACTGGATGTGTACTCGTGTCAGGAGGAGGAGAAGGAGGTGGAGGAGAAGAAGAAGGTGGAGGAGGAGGAGGAGGAGGAGGAGGTTGAGGTTGGGATAGCTGGGCGACCTCACATATGGCCGTATTGGGGGTAATTCTCTCCATCACCCCCTTGTTCAGCAAGGTGATGAGCAGGGGCTCGCATAGGAGGCGTTGCTCCATGCTCATCACCCTAAACTTGGCCTCAACTAGGCCGGCAATGGCCTCTTCAGGGGATGTGGGCTCCTGGAGGGTGGCATGTGCCTTTCTAATAAGGGCCATTGCTGCCTCACTTGTGGTCCTGTCCCTCCTGGATCTTTTAGGAAGGCGGATGGGAGGCACCTGCGATCTGGTCCTGCTACTTGGCCCAGCCACCTCCTGTGTGCCACTGGGCCCTGCCACCTCCTGGCTCACACTGGGCCCTGCCACCTCCTGGCTCACAGTGGGCCCTGCCTCCTCCTGCCTGACACTTTCCAGACCCTCCTCCTGGCTGATGTCATCCTGTGTATGAAAAAGGGACATAGTTTTAGTTTGTGGTTCATCATTTACACACAAATTATAGCTCATGACTGTTGCAAATTGAATGTAAATCAATAGAAAAGACTATTATTATGACCCCCATGAGATTTCATTCTTCTCCCCCAATTTTGGGCCCACTACTGTCTATTGATATTGAGATCACTTTTTGCTCCCAATTTTTGGGGGATTTACATATTATCTTATTTTTCATGCATTCATTTTCTCACAAGACATTTCATGAAAATACTATACCTGGCTCCAGATGTCCAAATCAGGATCTTCCAGGATGGCTGCCTCCTCTTGCTCCAGAGAAGGCTCTGGTTGGCTGCAGGGAAGACTGGGGGAAAGACTGGACAGTGATGGCCTTGCCTCAATGTGGTCGTTCAGAAAGGACATCCTGCTGTAGTACCACAAAGTCGGGACATATACATCATCTGCTGCTGCTCCTGACCTCTGAGAAGCCAGGACCCTAAAGCGCTCAGTCCTGTATGTGCCTCTCAAGCTCCCAATTTTACTGTCCACCTGTTTTGTGGTTGCTGTGGGTACCTTGGTCTTCACAAATGGGAGCAGGGTCTCCAGCGCTGCTTTCCTCACACCTTTCTTCCTGTGCCTGGGGTTTTTGGTCTCCCACAGAGCGGGCAGCTCCCTTACCCGGTCTATAAATTCTGCCAGGAATTCACGGTCGCTGATAAAAGCATTCATTTTGTTTCTGCAAGACAAAAAAGAAGACAAAAAAAGGAATGTCAGTCACACAGTCTAACCTCCTGTAAATCAGATTCCCCATATATATCCTCCAACAATCTCTAGGCATTATAGGCCACCGATTTCACAAAGTATAAAAATCACATACCTTTGTTCTCACGTCCGTCACTTTTCCTCCTCTCTCCGCACACCGAACGTAGTATCGTCACATGTGTGTTTGCTTTATATACACCACGCATGCGTGAAACTCCGCACACATCGCTCCGCACACGTCGCCCGCCCATGACGTGCAAAGTATCAACTTTTCCCTGCCCCTTCTCTTTCGGCGCGCAGATGATATGGCGGAGTCACAGCAGGTGTCTGCTAATTCCTCAAATAACGAGGAGGAGACCAGCCCAGACCGTGAAACGTCACGATCAAGGAGGAGGTTCAAGGCATCTAATATGTCTTACGCGGAGATGGCGGAGATGGTGGACATATTGCTAAAGTCGGATTATGACACAAAGCATGGGCCGTATACCCACCCTAATCTAAGGAAGTCCAAAATAATGAAGAAAGTAGTGAAAAGTCTGAAGAAGAATTTCGGGGTGAAACGATCAAAGGAGCAGCTTAGAAAGAGGTGGTCTGACCTCAAACTGAGGGAGCCGGAGCAGTTAAGGAGCATTAAGAGAATGCTAGAAAAAAGTAAGTACTTTTCCTGTGTTCCTATTATTGTATTTCAGAACTTGCATGTTGCTCCATGTTGTTGCGTTTTACAATTGTACCTTACAAAATGTCCTCGTTAAAACTTTGTTTGGCCCAGTAATCGTTTGTTTCAAACACATCGTTCGCTCACTATATACGATGTTTTGCGATTTTACAGGGTTCCGATAATTTAGAGAGATGCCTGTTTTTATTCCATAAATGTTAGTACATTGTTGGCTAGATGATGTGTTTGGAAAGAGAATGAAATGCAAACTTTAATCAGTGTAAAGGAGAGGACACTCAGCAGCTGTTTCCACATCTGGACTCTTGAGCACTATAGTGTGGGCCACCAGAACCACCTTTTTAGGTTGCCCCACACAGGTGCATCAGTGCATTTTTGGGGTGCCTCCATGTATAAAAAATGTCAGCCAAAGGTGAATAGTCAAGATTCTTTTTTTTTCTAATAATGTCTTCAGGTTGAAATTCCTCCCAAACAGACACTTGTACCCCACTTCCAAGCAATGCATCATGTTTATTTATTTTTACAAAAATATCTGTGTGCTAAGTATACCTTTTGTTTGATTCTCATAGGGGATAGAAGACTGGGAGGAGAACACTCCAGGGAGCACAGGAACCCCACACCTTCTAAACAACCCCAACCTCACCAAGAACCCCAACCTGAGGATGTTGAGGAAGTTGAAGAGGTGGAGGAAGGAGAAGTGGAGGAAGGAGAGGATAACGTGGTGGAACTGGTCACCACAACAAGTCAGTATCTGTCACCACAGCTTCAGGTAAGAGATGTAGGCCTGCAGAGTTATAATACCTTTTGTATTTTTTTTTATAGGGGATGAAAATGTTGTGGTGAAAGAAAGTACGCATTTCTCTGCTGACAGTGCCCTACGAATCATACAGCAAGTGATGGAATGTAGTACAGAACTGGACAGAATTAAGCAAAGAATTAATGTGATGGATCAAACCTTTAAGGACATCCTAGATGTTTTGGGGCAAATTGAATAAGGCACCAAACACCCCATTTTATTTTTTGATATTGTTAATACCCCAATTTTATAACGCTTTTAGACAATCAATCAAGCCAAAATTTGAAGATGCACACAGTGTGTCAACATGTGCCATCTGCCATCAGGGGATATCCATGTACGGGTTTTGGGGGTGCAACCCCTTCCTCGCATCTCAAGTAGGTGAAATGAAGAAGGGGTTGCACCCACAAAACACGTCCATTGATCACCCCTGATGGCAGATAGCACATGTTGACAATAGGGATCAGGAGTCAAAAATCCCATTTTAAAATGACTCTAAATTGTGCGCATCTTCAAATTTTGGCTTGGTCCGGGGTGCCAATACCCCATATTCTGACAGTCAGAAAGAGACATTTTTGGTGAAATTGAATGTCTCATATTGCCGAGAGGTATACAATGTTGTAGTTTGTTGGATGCTACTGATGGTTTTGTATTTTCTTACCTATAAAAAAAGGCCTGTTTCTGGGCAGCCAAAAACCAAAAATATAGTGTTCTATTTACCATGTGTGTGAATGTGCACAGAGTAAAATGTTTGAACAACCACGAAGTGTAGCTTCTTTTTCAAATACGCTATAACCTTATTACTCTTTCGTCCATGGACCGACACAGCTTCTCTATTGACAAAGTGGGTATTATCCGTTAATTAGGAGTGACTAGGCAGAAAAACTTGTTATAAGTGTTGCATCACACCTTCTACAGTACCGCCCAGGGGGCGGACCCTCTGGGTATAACCTCTCAGTCTGCATCTTCGCAGATCAGTTTTTTTCTGTCTAGCAAGGAGTAGGACATGGCTCCCTTCAGGCCCATTGGTCCGGAGAAAAAAATAAATATATATATATTTTTTTTCATTTGTTGTTTCCTGAGATCTTCGATCAACTGCCGACTGGGTGACAGGCTGGATCCTCGATCCTTGTGGTCTCCCCAGTTTCGGCCATCGAGCGTGTGCCGACCCTAGCTATGCGCTGGGTTTTCCACGACATGCCCGTTGCTCCACGGGTGGCCGGTGAGCCTACGCTCCAGGGCCTGCATCGGACCGCTCAGCTTCGGCTGACCTTATGGCCGAGTCGCAGCAGCCTGGCCGGTGAGCTTACGCTCCAAGGCTTGCATCGGACCGCTCAGCTTTGGCTGACCTTACGGCCGAGTCACAGCAGCCTGTCCGGTGAGCGTCATGCTCCAGAGCATACATATGATCGTCCCTTTTGGGTCCAATCACAGCATGCCTGGCCAACAGTCACCTTCCGTGCGTGGACGATGATCTGTTTGGAATGTCTTCCAGCATAATACATGCAGGATAGGTAAGTAAAACTCCCCTGCCTCGGCTGGGTGATTTAGCTGGACATTCCTGGAGAGATCAAGTAAGTGGTTGTGGCCCCTTTCTTCCCTCTCTCCCTGCCTTTCCCTCCTCCCTGGGCTTCTAGCTAAAGGTTGCTGGGTGCTGGAGGTCACCTAGGGGGTTCCACTGGAGCGGGGCTGGCTGTAACTAACATTTAAAAGAAATGTAATTTCTGCTTACCTGTGTTTGTGTGCTTCCTCCTCCATGCTGTCGGCGGCCATTTTGAGGTGGTGCATGCAGAGTTTGGCCTCTTGTGACTGCCCGGCGGCCATCTTCCTGTATTTCGGCCACACCCACTGGCCCCTATCAGCTGATCGGCGGCCATGTTTGTCCACCCTGTATGCACATATTGCCGTTCGGCGGCCATCTTTTTGTGGGCTATGGCTGCTTGACCTCTATCTTCGGTCGGCGACCATTTTCTTAGAGCCCACATTTTCTTCCATACAGACGTTTTTGGCAACCATTTTGCGAGAGCCTCCGGCCTCTAGGGTGCATTGCACTGGCGCAAAAATTCACATAGGAAATGCTGATAAAAGAAGCAGACTGACACAGCAGCAGTGGGACAGCATCACAGGCGCAGCACACGGCAGCATAGCAGTACCGGTCCAGGGCGGTGAGTCCTCTGGGTGACCCAGTATCTCTGCAGCGCAGGAGGGTGGCCTATTGATATCTTGCCTGGAGCCCTGTGAGTGTCAGCGTGTGGTCAGCATGGCATCTGAGCCAGATGTCTTCTCCCCTGAAACACCAGATTTAGCAGCTGGTGCCCCTGAGGTGTCTATGAACGCTATGATGGCAATCCTAGAGGCGTTTGCTGCCAGGGTGGAAGCAGCACACGGGAATACAGGGGGTAGTAAACGCCCCATCCCCTGCAAGCTTCTGGGGATAATTCTGATGCAGAACCAGGTCCAGTTACGGCTCCGGGCCCAGATTCTGACGCATCAGAGACTGCAGACCGTGACCGGACAGTGAGGAGGACTCCAAGTCCAGGTCAGTTCGCGAGACGGCTTTGGTATCTGACCTTATTACTGCAGTGCGGGATACGCTAAAGTTGGAAAATACTGCAGAAGCAGCAGAGAATCCGGTCCACTTGGGTTTCATAGACCTGCCCACACTGCTAAGGTGCTCCCTTGTGTGTCTTTTGATAAACTCTTATACAAGGAATGGGAGAACCCACTGAGGGTCTTTACAGCCCCAAAGAGGTTTGCGGTACGGTACCTGTAACGGCACCCCAAGTATGAAAGGGGTTAACACCGTTAGGATATTCCCTTTCCAACCACACGAAAGCCACCAGACACTCCAACCAGCCGAATAAGACCCCATACGAATGATTCTCCCCCCAGATACGAGACAACACTCTGTATTCAAGTTCCAAAACAGGGAAAAACTCTATTTTCAAAAACACATGGTAACACATTTCTCTTCAAAACCCTCCCCTCCCATCCTTTGGGGAACAGGGTGGGTTAAACTGTCCAATGACAATGGTGATACAGGTCAGGTGTGTTCAAACTTCTCCTTTGATAAACAGTCTTAGGCAGAAGGGTTGATTCCCCCCCCCTCCTCACAGAAGACACTTCCACATCCCATAATATGGAGCCAGCCGGTCTACCAAGCTCCAATCAACATCATCACAATGAAAGGGCCTGTAGCATAGGTGAGGCTCATTAGCATTACACAAGGAGACAGGAGACACATCAGCCTCTCTTAATTTAACCTGTTGAGTTCAGCACCAACAGAATAACTATTTACAGATCCTGGGCAATATTGGGGAATAATTTTACAGACCCATTTTAAAACAATCCCATACATATTCTCAATGTCCATTATTTCATTGCTCACCCTGTGCTCCAAAGTGACCCCCTGTCTCACATCTCCCCTTTCGGCAGGAGACTAACAGAGGAGGGGACCCCAGACGGGTTGATTCCGAAGTTAGTCCATAGTTCCATTCTTCTAATGTCTGGACAACCCATCACCACTAGGGGCCCGAGATGACGTCTGTTTGCCGGGACCACCCATCAGCATTGCCATTTTGCTTACCGGGTCGGTAGCTGATGGTGAAATTGTAAGGTTGTAGGGCTAGGCTCCACCGCAACAACCTGCCATTGTCTCCTGAGACCCGGTTAAGCCAGACCAATGGGTTGTGGTCGGTGACCAGTGAAAATTCCTGTCCGTATAAGTAAGGGTTCAACTTTTTAAGGGCCCAGATCAGGGCCAAACATTCCTTCTCCACTGCCGCATAGCTCACTTCCCGGGGTAATAGCTTTCTACTCAGGTATGCGACAGGGTGTTCTCCATCCTCCCCAACTTGGCTCAGCACAGCCCCCAGTCCAAACATGGAAGCATCTGTGTGGACAAGAAAACGTTTGTTAGGTACTGGGGCAGCCAAGACAGGAGCATTTACAAGTGCTTGCTTGAGGGCTAGAAACGCGGTTTCACAAGCTGGAGACCACAGGACCTGCCTAGGTAAATTCTTTTTCGTCAGGTCCGTCAGGGGTTTGGCGATAGCACTATAATTAGGCACAAAACGTCGGTAGTACCCTGCAGTTCTCAAGAAGGCTAATACCTGGGTCTTAGTACGGGGCGTGGGCCAGTTAGCTACTGCCTCTACCTTGGCTGGCTCTGGTCTCTGATTCCCACACCCCACTCGGTGTCCCAGGTACTGCACCTCCGCCATACCTAGATGGCACTTGTCTGGTTTCAAGGTCAGACCTGCGGCCCGAATTTTGTCCAGAACCACCCCTATGTGCACCAGGTGCTCCTCCCAAGACCCACTGTAGATCGCAATGTCATCCAGGTATGCACATGCAAAATCCTGGAAGCCATCGAGGAGCCTATCCACCATACGTTGGAAGGTGGCCGGGGCATTATTCATCCCAAATGGCATGACCCTAGACTGGTACAGGCCAAATGGGGTAACAAATGACGACTTGGGGATAGCATCCTCGGCCAGGGGGATCTGCCAATAACCTTTACACAGGTCTATTGTAGTTAAATAACGTCCCCTGGGTATCCGATCTAGCAGTTCATCTACCCTGGGCATCGGGTAGGCATCGGTGGTGGTCTTCTCATTGAGTCACCTGTAGTCCACGCAGAACCGGGTAGTTCCGTCTTTCTTAGGCACCAGGACTACAGGCGAGGCCCAAGGGCTGTCAGAAGGCTCAATGACTCCTAACTGAATCATCTCCTGTATCTCCTTCTGCATTTCTTCTCGGACTGCTTCAGGGATACGGTAGGGGGGCTGTCGAAGGGGTGCTTGTCCAGGGGTCTCTACCTTATGCACAGCTAGGGTCGTATAGCCCGGTTTTTGGGAGAACGTCGCCTGTTTCTCCCGCAGAAGCCGCTTAGCCTGTTCCTTCTTTGTGGGGCTTAACCGGTCTCCTAGCTGCACAAGGCTAATGAGGTCAGTCTGGGGCTCTCTCTCTAGTAAGTCAGGGAGGGGTAAACCTTCTGAGTCGTCCGCAGCAGGGGCACATACTGCAGCAACATCCTCCTGCCGTTCCTGATACTCCTTCAGCATGTTCACATGAAAGGTTCGCTGGATTCTTTCATCTGCACAGCTGGCAATAACATAGGTAGTATCACATACCTGGGCTTTTACTTTATACGGGCCCTGCCAAGATGCCTGCATCTTGTCGGTCTTCACAGGTTTGAGCACTAAGACCTTCTGCCCAACCTGGAAGATACGCCGTCGGGCCCCCCGATCGTACCATCTCTTCTGTCTTCCCTGGGCCGCCTGGAGATTCTCCCTTACCATCAGAGACAGTTGCTCCATGCGGTCCCGGAGTTCCAGAATGTAGGGCACTATGGGGGTCCCTTCTTGCTCTGTCTCTCCCTCCCAGTGTCCTCTGATGAGGTCGAGGGGTCCGCGGACCCTTCTCCCATAGAGCAACTCGAAGGGCGAGAACCCCGTAGATTCCTGGGGTACCTCTCTGTACGCAAATAACAGGTGAGGCAGGAATCTCTCCCAGTCTCTGCAAGCATCCGAAAAGGTCCTCAGCATTTGCTTGAGGGTCCCGTTAAAGCGTTCGCAGAGACCATTAGTCTGGGGGTGGTAAGGTGAGCTCAGCAAGGGCTTAATATTGCACACCTTCCACAACTGCTGGGTGAGCACCGCAGTAAACTGGGTTCCCTGGTCAGAGAGAATCTCCTTAGGGAACCCCACTCTGGTAAAAATCTTAACCAGGGCATCAGCTACTGTCTCTGCTTCAATGTTAGACATAGCCACTGCCTCTGGGTAACGAGTGGCGCAGTCCACCACGGTGAGAATATACTTCTTCCCGGATGGACTAGGCCTGGCCAGGGGACCCACAATGTCAACGGCTATGCGGTAAAAGGGCTCCCCAATAATAGGCATGGACATGAGTTTAGCCTTAGGGTGGTCCCCCCTCTTACCTATCCGTTGACATGTGTCACACGTTTTGCAGTATTGTCGCACATCCTGGCTAAAATTGGGCCAGAAGAAATTCTGTGTGATCCTATGGGCTGTACAACGGAACCCTAGATGTCCTGCTAGCGGTACATCATGCCCGATTCGCAGAATCTCCAGCTGGTATTTCTTAGGTACCACCAGCTGTCGTTTCTGCGAAGGGGCCTTACTTCTCCGAGCTGGCTTAGGGATACTATACAGTCTATCCCCCACCCATTTAAAAAGCTCCCCATCTATTCCCCTTTCCTGAGTATCTGCCTTAGCCCTATACTTGTGTAAGGTTGGGTCCTCCTGAGTTTCCCTCCCGAATGCTTCTGGGGTATCCCAGCCTACGAGCGCCTGATCTAAGGTATGTGTCGGGGAAGGTAGTCTCACCTGTGTCTCAGCAGCAAATGGGTCGGTTCCAGCAGTACGTGTCTGGGCACGGGTAGTCACGGGGTTGACTTCATCGGGGCCCATCGGGGCGTAAGCAGAAAGGAGGGGGCTCAAATCATTCCCCAGTAGTACATCCGCTGGCAAATCCTTCATCACCCCCACATTCACGTGTCCCGAACCAACCCCCCAATCCAGGTGAACACGGGCAACAGGTAGCCGGAAGACGGTACCTCCCGCTACTCTTACGGCTACAGTGTCTCCGGTGTGTTGGCTCTCTGGGATGAGGTTCTTCTGTAGTAGGGTCATGGTAGCGCCACTATCACGTAAGCCATTGGCTACCGTTCCATTAACCCGGACCGTCTGCCTGTGTTGCTGCCTGTTGTCCCGGTTAGCGGCTTGTATTGGATCAGCCTCGTGCAGGACGCCCCAATGTTCTTCCTCCTCAACGCAGTGGGCCGCAGGCATGGATGTGTTGCGGTTCCCCCTTGCTGGCTGTCTCCATGACTGGGACTGCCTGGCTGGATTCAACGGACAGTCTGGCTTTTTGTGCCCTAGCTGTTTACACCCGAAACACCTGATGGGTTGTGAGTAGTCCTGGGAGTTGAACCTGGGCTGCTGAGAATAAGTGGCCGCTGGAGGTGGTGCTGTAGGGCGGTACGACTGTGGTTGGTAGGCGATAGCCAGAGGGGGTGCCGCTGATCGATAATCCACCCGAGCTGTTGCCTTGACCACAGGGGTATCCAGTTTGCGGGCGTCTGTGTATTCATCCGCCAAGCGAGCTGCTTCAGGCAAGGTGAAAGGTTTTCGGTCCCGGACCCACTCTCTGACTTCCAGGGACAGTTTGTCAAAGAAGTGCTCCAGCAGGAACACCTGCAGCACCTCTTCCCCAGATTCTGCTTGGCACCCAGCGACCCAGTGAGAGGCCGTGCGGTGTAGGCGGCATGCCCACTCGGTATACGAGTCTCCAGTCTGCTTGCTCGTCTCTCGGAACCGCCTCCGATATGCCTCCGGTGTGACGGCATACCTGGCCAACAGTGTTTCTTTTACCAGTCCATAGTTCATAATATCCTCGTCTGGGATGGCCCTGAACGCTTCACTGGCCCGGCCAGACAGTTTCCCAGACAAAATGGTAACCCATTCCTCTGTGGGCACCCGGTGTAGGGCACATTGCCGTTCAAAATCAGCAAGGTACCCATCAATCTCCCCTTCAGTTTCAATTAAATTTTTAAAAGCAATAAAATGAATCTTTCTCCTTTCAGTTGGTGCTGCTGTGACTTCTGCTGCTGCAGAACCTCTTTGCTGTAGCAAATTTATGTCAACAGCCGCTATAACTCGGTCTATGATCTCCGCTGTAGGGTTAGGACCATAATGTGCCAATCTTATGTTAACAGCCCGATCAAAACTTGCCTCTTCGGGTGTCCTGTCTGTTACGCTGGGCCTTTCTGTTATGTTGGGTCTTTCAGCTCCATCCATTTCGACTAGTTCTCTGATAATGTCCCTCTTCTTACGGTTGTTGGCCGGTCTTCCCCGGTTCTCCAGTAAGTCTTTGAGGGTAGAACGCTTTAGCCGTTCATACTGTGCTTCCATTGGCCTGTGTCCTCTTGTAGCTGTCCTTCCGGCTGTGGGGATCAATCCCACTGCTTGCCAACAATTGTAACGGCACCCCAAGTATGAAAGGGGTTAACACCGTTAGGATATTCCCTTTCCAACCACACGAAAGCCACCAGACACTCCAACCAGCCGAATAAGACCCCATACGAATGATTCTCCCCCCAGATACGAGACAACGCTCTGTATTCAAGTTCCAAAACAGGGAAAAACTCTATTTTCAAAAACACATGGTAACACATTTCTCTTCAAAACCCTCCCCTCCCATCCTTTGGGGAACAGGGCGGGTTAAACTGTCCAATGACAATGGTGATACAGGTCAGGTGTGTTCAAACTTCTCCTTTGATAAACAGTCTTAGGCAGAAGGGTTGATTCCCCCCCCCTCCTCACAGAAGACACTTCCACATCCCATAATATGGAGCCAGCCGGTCTACCAAGCTCCAATCAACATCATCACAATTAAAGGGCCTGTAGCATAGGTGAGGCTCATTAGCATTACATAAGGAGACAGGAGACACATCAGCCTCTCTTAATTTAACCTGTTGAGTTCAGCACCAACAGAATAACTATTTACAGATCCTGGGCAATATTGGGGAATAATGTTACAGACCCATTTTAAAACAATCCCATACATATTCTCAATGTCCATTATTTCATTGCTCACCCTGTGCTCCAAAGTGACCCCCTGTCACAGTACCCCTTTGAGGAGAGTTTTCTGAAGAGATGGACCTCTCCCCGTATAGTGGACCCTCCGGTGTCCAGCCTTAATAGAGCCACCACAATTCCTGTAGAAGGGGCTCCTGTTTTCAAGGACCCTGTGGATAAGAAGGCTGAAGCACTCGCTTGCTACCTATACTCAGTGGTAGGCTCGGCAGTACGCCCGGCATTGGCGGGGGCCCTAGTGTCTCACACACTTACTGAATGGGCAAGATTGCTACTCCAGGGGTTAAGGAGCGAGATGCTCCTCCTGATGAGATGACATTGGCCGACCTGTTGGTCCAGGGCCTTAGGTTGTCTGCAAGTCAGACATGGATACTATTCCCCTGCTGTCTAAAGCTTTGGTTTAGGCAGTAGCAATACGCCGCCTGATCTGGCTAAAAGGCTGGTCTGCGGACCAGACTTCCAAGAAAGCCCTGTTGGATCTGCCTTTTAAGGGCGACAGACTTTTTGGGGCTTCTCTGGATGACATCATCAAGGATGCCACAGGAGGTAAAGGCACTTTGCTTCCCCAAATTAGCAAGGGTAAGGGGCCATGCCAAGGGCAAGGGCCCTCCTTTACTGCACGCAAGCGTTTTTTTCGTCCCCCTAGGGTGACAGGGAAAAGACCCCAGGCCGATAAAGCGCCTGCCCAAGGACAGAAGCGTCCTTGGTCCCGCATACCCAATAAGCCTGCGGACAAATTTGCGTCCGCATGAAGGTCCTCCCCCACCCAGCTCTCGGGTGGGGGGACGTCTTCGCAAATTCGCGACTCAGTGGACAGCTCTAATCTCCGACAGGTGGGTTTGCGAAGTAATCTCCTCAGGCTACAAGATAGAGTTTCTCTCTTGTCCACCGGACAGATTCAACACCTCCAATCTCCAGCTACTACCGACCCGTCGGGAGGCCCTGTATGGGGCGGCCCAGGGTCTACTGGAACGCGGGGTAGTTATTCCAGTTCCAGAACTGGAACAGGGTTTTTACTCAAATCTGTTCATTGTGCCGAAGAAGGAGGGGGTTCGTCCAAGCTTGGATCTCAGAGCCCTCAATTGCTTTATGAAAGTACAAAGATTTCGGATGGAGTCGGCTCGATCTGTAGTCATGGCTCTCCATCCGGGGGACTTTCTGGCCTCCTTGGACATCAAGGACGCATACCTGCATGTCCCCATATACTCCAGACACCAGAGGTTTCTGCGATTTGCTATCGGGAAGGACCACTACCAGTTTGTGGCCCTCCCGTTGGGCCTTGCCTCAGCACTCAGGACGTTCACCAAGGTGGTCGCTCCGATTCTGGCACTTATAAGACAGCGGGGTATCGCTATCACAGGCTACTTATACGACCTTCTGCTGAAGGCCCCTTCAAGCTCAGAATTAGAGGTAAGCGTGTCCATTACCTGTCAGACTCTTCGAGACTGTGGTTTGATACTAAACACGCAAAAGTCAGTATTGGTGCCCACTCAACGCCTAGTGTACCTGGGGTTGATTCTGGATTCTTCAGAGGCAAAGGTATTCCTCCCTGTGGAGAAGTTGCAGACCCTCCGGGCTGCAGTACGGCAGCTGACTTCCAAGAATTGGTCGTCACTCCGTTTTTTGCATGCGAGTGTTGGGCCTCATGGTAGCCTCCTTCGAGGCGATCCCATATGCTCAATACCACACTCGAGTGTTACAGAAGGAAGTTCTGTCCAGATGGAACAGATGTCCATCATCTTTGGATTATCAAATCCGAGTGAGCCACCTAGTCAGGAGATCCCTGGTATGGTGGCTGACAGCACCGGCTCTAATGGCCAGGAAGTCATTTCTTCCGGTTTACTGGATAGTGATCACGACGGACACCAGCCTTGCAGGTTGGGGGGGAGTCTGGGGTGTTCAGTCGGCGCAAGGTCGCTGGACCCCAGAGGGAGCCCTCCTGCCGATCAATTTCCTGGTAATCCGGGCGATCAGGCTGTGCCTCTTCAAATGGTCTCAGAGGCTGCAAGGGCGTCCAGTCAGGATCCAGTCAGACAACGCCACAGCAGTGGCATATGTCAATCATCAAGGAGGAACAAGAAGCTCAGCTGCAGCATCGGAGATCGCTCGCATCCTGAAGTGGGCAGAGAGGAGCGTACCGGCACTGTCGGCCGTGTACATTCTGGGTGTGGAAAACTGGCAGGCGGACTACCTGAGCCGCCAGATGCTGGACCAGGGAGAATGGTCCTTACACCCGGAGGTGTTCCAACTCCTCTGCCAAAGATGGGGCACACCAGACGTGGATCTTCTGGCTTCCCGACTCAATCGGAAGGTATTGAGGTTTGTGGCCCGGTCAAGAGACCCATGGGCAGACGCAACGGACGCGTTGGTAGCATCGTGGGGTCAGTATCGGCTAATCTATGCCTTCCCTCCCTTAAGGCTTCTTCCTCTTCTGCTCCGCAGAGTGGAGGCAGAGGGAATTCCAATGATCCTAATCGCTCCAGATTGGCCTCAGCGTCCTTGGTACGCCGATCTAGTACGTCTGGCAGCAGACGTCCCCTGGCGCCTACCACTACGGAAGGACCTGCTATCGCAAGGTCCCATACTCCATCCTGCTTTACAGTCATTGGCTTTAACGGCATGGCTGTTGAGAACCAGGTACTGAGAGACCGGGGCCTGTCAGGCTCAGTAATTTCTACTATGAGAAGTGCTCGAAAACCGTCCTCTGAAAGGTTTATCACCGCACTTGGAAGGCCTACATCTCCATGTGTGAGGAAATGAAATGGCATCCGCGTACCTATTTGGTTTCCAGAATCCTGCTGTTTTTACAGCATGGGGTGGAACAAAGGCTTTCCCTAAGTACGATTAAGGGACAGATATCTGCCCTGGCTGTCTTTTTTCAGCGACCCCTGGCGACTCACTCTCTCGTGAGTACATTTGTGCAAGGGGTTCGACATGTGACCCCTCCGGTCCGTGCCCCGTTACCTCCGTGGGACCTGGACCTGGTCCTCTCGGTGCTTCAGAAGGCACCGTTTGAGAAGATTAGAGATATTCCCCTGTTGACACTTTCTCAGAAAGTGGTCTTTTTGATGGCTGTTACGTCAGTTAGACGAGTCTCTGAGCTGGCAGCCTTGCCCTGCAAGGCTCCCTATTTGATTTTCCACAAGGATAAGGTGGTGCTGCGGCCGCAGCCTTCCTTTCTTTCGAAAGTCGTTTCGGCTTTTCATCTCAACGAAGACATTGTACTTCCATCCTTGTGTCCTCAGCCGTCGAATCCTAAGGAGTCGGCGTTGCATTCCTTGGACGTTGTCCGAGCTTTGAGAGTATACCTATCTGCTACTTCCCTGTTCCGGAAGTCAGACTCACTGTTTGTTTCGGTGGCTGGTCCCAAGAAGGGCCAAGCAGTCTCATCGGCCACCATCTCTAGGTGGATCCGACAGATAGTAATCCAGGCTTACGCCTTAAAGGGTCAGGCGCCCCCCTTTCCTGTCACGGCGCATTCAACGAGGGCAAGAGGTGCCTCTTGGGCTTTCCGACATCAAGCGTCTGTTTCCCAATTATGTAAAGCGGCGACTTGGTCGTCCGCTCACACTTTCACAAAATTCTACAAAATTGATGTAGGTGCATCTTCGGATGCCTCTTTCGGCCGCAAGGTTTTACAAGCGGCTGTTTAGAGTTGCAGCTCCTCCTTTGGAGGAGTGCTGTTTTGTGTTTGAGGTGAAGTTTATTTTTATGCTGTTGCCACCCCTCGTTTTTTTCTCTGACACTGCTTTGGGACGTCCCACTTTGTCAATAGAGAAGCTGTGTCGGTCCATGGACGAAAGAGTAAATAGGATTTTTTACTCACCGTAAAATCCTTTTCTCTGAGTCCATGGACCGACACAGCACCCACCCCTCCTTTTAAGTTTGTACTGCTTTTTGACGAACTGATCTACGAAGATGCAGACTGAGAGGTTATACCCAGAGGGTCCGCCCCCTGGGCGGTACTGTAGAAGGTGTGATGCAACACTTTTTACAAGTTTTTCTGCCTAGTCACTCCTAATTAACGGATAATACCCACTTTGTCAATAGAGAAGCTGTGTCGGTCCATGGACTCAGAGAAAAGGATTTTACGGTGAGTAAAAAATCCTATTTTGTGTATATTTTTGGTATTACTAGGGGAATGGTTGGTATTTACTAAAGGAAAATACACTTGGCAGTACAAATGCACTAAGACAAACTAGGAGACAGCCAAAAAAAAACTAAATACAGATTAAACCAGATTTTTATTTTGTACTTGCTCTCGAAAAATTCAGACATTGCCTGGCATAGGAATTGCCCCCCTACCCCTGAAATATTCTAGATATTTCTGGCGAACCTCACGGGCATTTTTGGGGGGGCAAGCCAGGACGGCCAGATTCTAGGCCCGGCAGGCTATTGCCAGTTTGAAGTCCTGCCTCAGGCACTATTGAGGCCATATAATTTGGGGATTTCCGAAAAAGAAAGTTATGTAGCACACAGCAACAGAAAACAATGTAGTTAATTTTGTACTCCGCCAAGTGAATTGGAGTCATGAAAAGGCGGAACCGGCTGGCCATTATCCCGAAGGCATTCTCCATGACTCTTCGGGC
Organism: Rana muscosa; assembly: GCA_029206835.1. Classification (NCBI taxonomy): domain Eukaryota; kingdom Metazoa; phylum Chordata; class Amphibia; order Anura; family Ranidae; genus Rana; species Rana muscosa. The sequence goes on from CM055118.1 coordinate 913,701,627, forward strand.
CCTGGCCAGCCGGTAGTTGAACACCCTCTTCTCCGGGGTGAGGGTCCTCTGGGGAAATGGCCTCATGAGATGCGGTCCCAGTCCGAAGGCTTCATCAGCCAAAAAAACAAAGGGGAGTCCTTCAACATTCCCTGCATCCGGTGGCAATGCAAGATCATCACTCTGGAGACGGAGGGCAAACTCCGTCTGGCTGAAGGATCCTCCATCGGACATCCGGCCATTCTTCCCCACATCCACATAGAGGAATTCATACCGTGCTGACACTACCGCCATCAGCACAATGCTATGAAACCCCTTGTAGTTGAAGAAGTAGGACCCTGAACGGGGTGGCGGCACAATGCGGACATGCTTCCCGACGATGGCTCCACCACAGTTGGGGAAGTCCCACCGCGTGGCAAACTACGATGTCACAGTCTGCCATTCCTGTGGCATAGAAGGAAGCCGTGGAGTCAAACCAGAAAAAAAAATATTATTACTTTTGCACATAACATTGCAAGCAGATTATACTAAAATACATTCTAGCCCAACATCATTCTAAGTTTCCGTTTAATGTGTTTTCCCAAAATCAAAGGGAAGGCTCAAGTATCATATTCATCATCCCCTCTGATGGTCCATTCTAAAAATATTTGGGGGGGGTTGGATGAGTTTGGGAATGCCCAAAAATAAGGAGATCTAACATTTATATAGAAATTTTAGGGGGGATTCGGGGGGGGGAGGGTAAAGCACTACAATGGAGCTGCAGAAAGGCATTGGGAAGTGACTCGGCTAGGTGTGTTTGGGCACAGGATAGCATTGCAGTGTCGGTGCGTCCATAGTGGGCGCAGGAGCACTGCCCCCTCTCTCTCCTGCGCCCGTCACTCAGAACAATACATAGGTTCATGCCTTGCATGAACCTATGTATTGTCGATGCCGCCCACTATTCAGGTGGATGGTCCCCTGTTGAGCGGCGGCCATCTGAATAACAGCGTCAGTTTTTTTTAGGGAAGTGCCTATTAGAGCCAGCGACTCTGATAGGCTTGCCGATTCCAGCCTGAGGGCTGTAATTGGCTTCCAAAAAGTTAAACAGGGGACGCAGGGGGAGTGCGTTCCTTGGTTAAACACTGACAGGCTCCTCTGCCAATCATGTTCACCGAGTCTGTTTACCGGTAACCTGATTGGCTGATGCAACATCGAGGGCGGGAGAAGACATCGAGGAGAGAAGAAGGACGGCGCAGACCAGAGGAAGGTAAGTGCAGGGCTGGGAGGACAAACTGGTTGCATTTGAGGGGACAAACTGGCTGCATTTGAGGGGACAAACTGGCTGCATTTGAGGGGACAAACTGGTTGCATTTGAGGGGACAAACTGGTGGCGTTTAATAGGCACAGTCACGGAAATGGTAGTTTTTAAATTATTAAATTTCGGGCTGGTCCCCCAAACATTTGGAACACCAGCCGCCACTACTGGAGAGGTTAGTGAAGGGAAATATGCATGGAGGAGAAAAAAGGGGCATTTAAAAGCTTACAGAATGCATGGGGACAAAGGGGACATTCTCAGCATATTACAATCATGGTAATTAGGGAAGGATGAAAGAAATACAATACATTAGCAGACATGAAATACATAAAATGTGATGTTAAAGGAGAAAACTTACCCTCATATAGTCCTCCTGCAGGACTTGTATAATGGCAGAACAGGTGTCTGGGAATATAAGGCCCAGAGCCTGGGGGGAGATGCCTGTCGTGAACTTCAAGTTCTGCAGACTTCTCCCTGTCGCCAGGTTACTTAAGGTTGCGATGAGCCTCTGCTCAGCACTGATGGCTTCCCGCATAACGGTGTCCTGCCTGGTAATATAGGGGGACACCAAAGCCAACAGATGCTGAAAAACGGGGTCAGACATCCGCAGAAAATTCCTGTAGTCCTCAGGATTATTCTCCACGATCTCCCGCAGCAGAGGCATATGGCAGAATTGGTCCCGCTGGAGCAACCAATTCTTGGTCCATGAACTCCTCCTCACCCTGTTCATGGACTCGTCTTGGTCCAAGACAACCAGACCAACACCAAGCGCCCGCACAGCACGAACTCGACGACGAGAACGTACCCGCAACATGGCTAGGAAACGGTCGTCTGATTAGAACGTACTAAACAGAAAGCACTTTAGAACAGCAAGGCCTATGAAGAACGAACTAAAATTCAGAAACAAATGGGCAAGAACGCACTGTAAAACAGATACGACCTACCTACACGCCCTGAAAGACAATATACGAACCCACAAGCACAAACTGAACCGTAGAAAACGAACTGAAAGCACGAAGAAAAGCGCAAATCGTCTCTTCCCAAACTTTTACTTCACACGCGTTAACACGAGATCAGCAAAAGCAGCCCAAGGGGTGGCGCCATTGAAATCGATCTTCCCCTTTATACTGCCGTCGTACGTGCTGGACGTGACCGCGCAGAACAACGACGAGATTTGGAATTGACTGTGTGTATGCAAGGAAAGCTTGACAAGAATCTCGTCAATCTTGACAAGAATCTCGTCGAGAAAAACGACGTGTTTTTAACGATGAAAAAATTGGTCGTGTGTACGAGGCTAAAGTGTTAAATGGTCATTTAGTCTAATGGGTATGAAGGTGAAACACTTACCTTATTCCTTCCTCTCCAACATCACTATGAATGACATAATGAAGATTTTAAACAACAGACAGGATCATCATTTTCGGTGGGACCAAAGCAAACTTGGCTTCTTTTGGTATTGGCAGATGAAACAATGTCAGTAAGAGGCCAAATACACAGGATCAGAAGCCAGTTAAGCCTTGTACGCACGGCCGAGAATCTCGTCGCAGAAAAAACTTAGTTTTTCTCGACGGGTTTCTTGTCAAGCTTGACGAGATTCTTGTCAAGCTTTCCTTGCATACACACAGTCAATTCCAAATCTCGTCTTTGTTCTGCGAAGGTGCGCTCCCATCTCATACTTGATTCTGACCATGCGCGGTTTTTGAAGACTTGGAAAAGCATACACACGAACGGTTTTCTCATCCAAACACAGTCTGATGAGAATCACAACGAGAAAAATGAGACTCCCGACGAGAAAAAACATTTTTTTCTCGTCGAGATTCTGGGCAGTTTTCTTGATGAGAAACCTGAAAGCCTCGTACACATGACCGGTCGTGTGTACGAGGCTTAAGTCTGGGACATTTCCACTATATATGGATGACATCACTCCGATGGCCACAACCCCCGGAAGCAGTGGTCAGTGTAGGATGGATTGGCATGGCCGATGCGGGCAGGGACCAAATACCAATATAGGAGCACCTTATTATCCCACCTCCAAGGTGGCTGTGTTAAATGAGCATTTGGCCACAGAAGACTAGGCCCCACTCCAGTCCGCCAAGTCTATTTTGGTCGCCAAGTCTCATTCCCACTGAGCTACATAGGTGAGAGAAGTAGGGGATAAATGATTGTTCAGAGAAACATAGAGAGCTGAGATGAGGCCTGGGAATCCTGGGGAGTGCAGGCAAGTGTGTTCAAATGCAGTTTTCTGGAATGGAAATGTAGAAGTTCTGTGCAGCGAGGGTTGCCAATACTGAAGTTGGAGGTAGCGGAAGAGCTCCCCGTCTAGTATGTCATGGGTCTTCCGAAGCAAAGCCCACATGGAAAGTGATCTGGTGGTTAGAAAGTGTCAAACATGTGAAAACCTATTAGTAACCCACTGGTAGAATTCCTGCGGTTGGTATAGACCTGGGGGGAAAAGAGGGTTATTAGTGATTGTGAGCAAGGACAAGAAGGGCGACATGAGGCAAGCAGAGTACCACATGGAATCCCAGACTTGTAAGCTATGTTGCATGAGTGGGCTCAAAGTCGATGGGCGAAGATTATGGGGTATCCAAAGAAGGATTGGCATGGTGATGGGGGCATAATTGGGTAATTCCAAGGGAACCCATAGAGGAATATCTACTGAGTCATGAAGCAGGGAAAATTGGGCAATCTGGGTGACCAAGTAATATTTAGCGATATTGGGAACCCCCAGACCTCTAACCTATGTGTCAAGAGGGTTGCTCTGGAGATCCTGGGACGTTTGTTAGCTCAGATAAACCAGAAGATTCTTTTTTGGAGCAAACTGAGAAAATGCGATGGAACTCGCGCCAGGAGAGTGCGGAAATAATATAAAAGTTTAGGCAAGACAATCATTTTTACGGAATTAATATGACCTATTCAAGATAAGTGCAGGAATTGCCAAGACTGCATAAGGAATGATATATAGCAAAGCAATGGGTAATAATTAAATGCAAATAAGGAGTAGGAGGGGGTCAACCAGATCTCAAGGTAGTCAATATGGGAGGATGTCCACTGGAAGGGGAAAGTGGGACTGTAAGCGAGAAAGTCAGGAGCCAGGGTCGAATTAAGAGCGACAATTTAATTCATGTTGATGCCTAGGCCTAAATTTAATGAGAATCGAAAAAGGACACGCTCCAAATTTGGCAGGGTAATGAGGGGATTGGTCAGAGTCAAAGGGCGTCATCTGCAAAAATGTTAAGCTTGAATTTATGGCCCGCATAAGGAATTGCCGAGATGTTCCTGTTGGCCCGTAAGGCCCTCACCAGGGGTTCCAGTGCTAGGATGAAAAGAGCCGGAGACAGAGGGCACTCCTATCTCATGCCCTCGGAAAATTGAGAAGGGTGACGAGGAACCCTGCTTTTTTTACAGAAGCAGAGGGGGTCGAGTACAGGGCCTGGATCCAAGCTAAAATAGCCTCTCCAAATCCCCAATGAGACCGTACAAATCGCAAGCATTCCCATGACAGGGAGTCAAAAGCTCTGTGGAGGCCTAAAGAAAGGAGGAACCCAGGAACTTACTTATTGATACAGATGCTTTAAATCTTCCCCAAGATCTTCATATGCTCATTTAGCAGGGAGATGGGATGGAAGGCTTGCGGTTCTGGGGTGTCCTCTGCCATTTTAGGGAGCATTGTGATATGTGCCCCGAGAGCACCTGAAGAAGGCAGGGATCCCAGCTTCACAGCGTTAAATTTCTTGTAGACCAGGAGCCGAAAGAGGCTTGATAGCTTGGAGGACTTTAGCCTCTGGGATGCTAGCATTAAGGGTGTCATGTGCTGTCTCAGATCCCTGAAAAAAGCTTCTTCTTGGTCTAGGGGAATGGGTCAGGCTTAGCATAAAGTTTGGATAGAAAGTCCACAAATGTTGATGTGATCTATTGAGGATTGGAGGTATAACCTCCCATGGGCAATCATAATCGGACCGGCCTATATGGCTACCCCACGGAATTAAGCTTCCTGGCCAACATTGGGCCTGGTTTGTTTGCGCAGGTATAATATTTGTGTTTTGTCCAGCGCAGGGCCTTGTCAGCCTCTGTGGTGGACAGTAAAGCCTTGTACACACGACCGGTTTTCTCAGCAAGAAACAGCAAGAAAACTGCTGGGAGAGCTTTTTGCAGAGAAAACCGTTCATGTGTATGGTTTCTCGTTAAGAAAACTGCCGGGAATCTCAAGGAGAAAAATAGAGAACCTGCTCTCTATTTTCTCATCTGGATTCTCGCCGGCCTGTTTCCCAACGAGAAAACCATGTGTGTGTATGCTTACCTGTCTCCAGGTAAACCCATGCATGCTCGATGAGACTTTGACGCATGCGCGGTAGCATACAAGGGTAGTGTAGGGTGAAGCAAGATGGCGGCGACGGCATTGAATGTGACGAGTGCATGCTCGTCGTAGTCGATGACGTCCCTGCGTTCTTGCCATTCAAAAGAACGGCGGTTCTTTTGAATGTGCGTGTGTACACAGAGCTTGGCAAGAAAAACTTGCCAGGAATCCCTTCGAGAAAACTGAAAAAAACAATTTGACGGGATTCTCGCCACGTGTGTACAGGGCTTTAGTCCCATTCTGCAGTCAGCTCATCCCCGTCTTTTTTTTGGGCTAAGGTAGGGTGTGCCTTTCAGTGCGCCTCAGCGTAAAAGAGAATAGAGTCCCAAAAGGCGACGTTCCCGCTCTCGCTTCCATTAGGAAACCAGCTGGATGATCTGGCTACGTACAGTGGCCTTATGGGCCTCCCATAGGGACACTGCTGAAGAGACTGAGCTGGAATTTCCGCAAAGTAGGTGTTGATTGAGGACTGAATGTGTTGGCATGTGGCCTGGGTAGTCAGCAAGGACTCATTAATGCACCAGTGAGGAGGGTGCCTAACTAATCCTGAGAGGGCAGAGCCAAGGGGTCGTAATCCAAACAAGGAGAGGCGGGGATGGATATTTTCTGCACCAAGGGGAGGTGGTGAAGATACATAAATATATGATCGATCCTACAAAAGCAGTCATGAGGGTAAGAATAAAAAGTAAAGTCACGAGTGTTCATGTGGAGTTCCCTCCAAACATCAGCCAAACCAAAGGTTTGCAGGAGGGAGCACATTAGAGATTATTGCTAGGAATCATGGGAGGGAAGTGTGCCTTGTCCTTAACGTCTGTCTAAAGCTGAATTAAGAGTGACATTAGAGTCCACATGAGGAAAGTAAGTCCCTTTTGATGTTGCAAGATCACGTTGCACAGGTGAGACAAGAATCTGTGTTGCAACCTATTGGGGGCATAGTAAGTGACAAGGCTGACTTTGTGATCCCAAATGGTAATGTGCAGAAGTAGGTACCTTCCAGTGGGTTTGGCAATTTCTCGGGAGCAAGTGAACAGGAAAATATGCCGAAAGGCAATCAGGACTCCTCTATGCTTCTCAGGAGCGGAGGCCTTGTGAAATGTGGGATAATGTGGTGACAGATACCTCAGTGCGGATGATAGAGCAAACCTGGTCTCCAGCTGGAGACAAACAACATCTACCTGTTGAGATTTAAGGTGGTGGAAAACTTTGGAACGATTGAGAGGTGAGTTAAACCCATTGATATTGTGAGAGTAGATTTTCAATGGGGTGGTGGCCATGGTGGGGTGAAGTGAAAGTGCTCAGCAGCTGCCATGTTTGTCAGCCAATGCATTGTAAGCCAATTGGTCCCGAGACACTAGAAAAAGAGGGAGAGAGGGGGAGGAGAAGAAAAGAAGGGAGCAAGAGTAAAATTTGAGTAATAATACACCATTGGTGAAATGCATCCCAGCAATGTAGGATACTAGGTGGGGGTTGCTCAGCTACCGGAAACAGCTACTATGGTAAGCATCAACAATGGCTCCCGAGGCAGCCGGGGAAAGGAAAACCAGAAGACTGCTGGCAGCTGGGGCAGAGCCTTGACCACAGCCATAGCTATTGCTTATGGGAAGAGGGGAGGGGAAAAAAGGGGAGGGAAAAAAGGGGGGGTGGTAGGAGGGGGAGAGGGATGAAGTAAGTAAAAGATCAGGGCTAGGGGATAGAGCCCAAATTGATAAAAATGCAGAGGCGCAACTAGAAACTTCAGGGCCTCGGTGCAAGAGATCATGAAGGGGTGGCATCAGTGGCAGCAGTGGTGGTGTTGAAGGGGGGTGGCAGCGGTGGTATTGGGGGGGTGTGGCAGCGGCTGTGTTGATGGGGGGTGGCAGTGATAGTGTTGAGGGGTGGTATCAGTGGTAGTGTTGAGAGGGGGTGGCAGTGGTAGTTTTGAGAGAGGGTTGCAGTGGTGGTGGTGGTGTTGAGGGGGGTGTCAGAGGTGATAGTGTTGAGGGGGGTGGCAGCGGTGGTGTTGGGGGGGTGGCAGCAGTGGTGTTGGGGGGTGGCAGCGGTGGTGTTGAGGGGGGTGGCAGCGGTGGTGTTGAAGGGGGTGGCAGCGGTGGTGTTGAGGGGGGGTGGCAGTGGTGGTATTAAGGGGGGTGGCAGCAGTGGTATTAAGGGGGGTGACAGTGGTGGTGTTGAGGGGGGTGGTAGCGGTGGTATAAAGAGGGTGGCAGCGGTGGTATTAAGGGGGTGGCAGCAGTGGTGTTGAGGGAGGTGGCAGTGGTGGTGTTGAGGGGGGTGGCAGCGGGGGTGTTGAGGGGGGGTGGCAGCGGTGGTATTAAGGGGGTGGCAGCGGTGGTGTTGAGGGGGGGTGGCAGCAAGGTGTTGAGGGGGGGTGGCAGCGGTGGTATTAAGGGGGGTGGCAGCGGTGGTATTAAGCGGGTTGGCAGCGGTGGTGTTGAGGGGGTGTGGCAGCGTGGTATTAAGGGGGTGGAAGCAGTGGTATTAAGGGGGGTGGCAGTGCTGGTGTTGAGGGGGGTGGCAGCGGTGGTATTAAGGGGGGTGGCAGCGGTGGTGTTGAGGGTGGGTGGCAGCGGTGGTGCTGAGGGGGGGTGGCAGCGGTGGTGCTGAGGGGGGGTGGCAGCGGTGGTGCTGAGGGGGGGTGGCAGCGGTGGTGTTGAGGGGGGTGGCAGTGGTGGTGTTGAGGGGGGTGGCAGTGGTGGTATTATGGTTGGTGGCAGTGGTGGTATTAAGGGGGGTGGCAGCAGTGGTGGGGGGATGGGATGATCACTAAGAGGCAGAGGTGGTGGAGGTTGGAATCGATTGCACTGGCAATTTGTCACTTACTTAGTTCAGGCAATCGATTCCTCCTCAGAACTCTGTCACACGGTGAGCCTAGGGATGCCTTTTCCTCATGGGCACTCCTGGCAATCGCAGGAGAGAGCTCCTCCCCCTTCAAGCGATTGGTGTCAGCTGGTCAGCTGACTTTCTTTTTCAGTGACCGCCCTCGCCATCCCTACATTCTCTCTGGATAGGGGCGGAGCGGTCCACTGTCTCAGCTCTGCCTTCTCTCCCCTGATCCTCAACACTATCAGCGGACGAAACCCCCCCTCCTCCCACGGCGGAGCTAACTGGCGGGCAGGGTTGCCAACTTTCAGTATATATACAAACAGTTTGTAAAATCCGTACTTTTTGCATCTGTCCATGAATGTCCATTACAGACATGTAGGCTGCATGTCCGTAACTGACATTCATGGACAGATGCAACAATTATGGTTTTTACAAACTGTTTGTAAATTTACTGAAAGTTGGCAACCCTGCTGGCGGGCCCCTCACACTGGCAGATGGACGGGCGGGGGGGGGTCCACGGGCACCTCACACTGGCTGATGGACTGTGGGGGGTCCGCGGGCACCTCACACTGGTGGACGGACGAGTAGCGGAACTGCGGGGCCCAGACGCAATTGCGTCTGCTGCGACCATGATAATTCCACCACTGTAAAAATGGGCAAACCTCACTCCAACACACGGGGAGGGAGACACAATCTGCAGTAACATTAAGAGAAAACTATGGTAATAAAGTGAGAGAGCCTGTGAGGGTAGGCAAATCTCAAGCCGGGGGGGTGGGGTAAAGACCAGGAAGGGGAGAGGGAAAGACTGGGAAAAGGAGGGGAAAGTTGCACCAGGGAGCGGAGACTGCCCCTACCCCAGAGCTGAAGTAAATGCGGAACAATAAATTGAATCAACAAAATATCCTGCAATTGAGAACAAAGCTGATAACGATATGTCACACAGAGAGTTACCAAACCTCCCTCAGGCTGGGACCAGGACAGCAGCCCCTCCTTAGGTCAAAAGGCTGAAGGAGGGAAGCCCAGTCAGCCGGAGTAGGGAGTAGGGAATAATAAGAGCATTTGTGGGCCAGGAAGGCCACAGTTTATGAAGTAGGAGATGTCCTTAGAGGGGGCAGAGCCTCACAAGATCCTGGTGAGGAGTCCTTAAGGCCAAGCTTGTATTGTGAGTCTTGAGCTGGGTGACCATTCACCTCCTGTCAACCTGGGAGGCAACGCTAATCCAAAAGTGGCAATTTCCCCCAGAGTAAGGATCTCAGAGGAGGAAAAAAACAAAACACAACCAACCCCCCCCCCCTCCAAGAACCACAGGAACAGTAAACTGGGAACAAAGCGGACAGATGGCCAAGACTCACGGGTAGTGCAAAGATAACCAGAAAGGAAAGAGACAGAGTATCCAATCAGGGCAGTAAGGGCTCAGCAAAATTATCATTCTGGAGAGGAACATGAAGAGCTGGAGAGTGGAGGGGTCTGAGGGAGAGATCTTTTGTGATCAAGTGTTTTCTCCCAGAGGCGGCGAAGTTGACCAGAGGCCTGGTGGGATCCGGAGAGTCGTGCTGGACTAGGGGCAGCGTCACCCTGTGGCAGAAGATGTAGGGGAGCCAGTGCCAATTGCGCCTCTTCTGGGGTAGTGATGGAGTGGCTGTGGCCTCGATAGTCAAAAGAGAGCTGAAAGGGGAAACCCCAGGTGCACTTGATGCACCGGTTCACAAGAACAGAGGTGAAAGACTTGCAAATCACTCTCCAGAAACTGAAAAGATCTGAAAAGAGCTGATAATGATGCCACTGAAAGCTTAAATCGGACCTGTTCCTGGCAGACATGAGATGCGTTTCTTTAATGCGATAATATGTGAATTTAATAATAATGGTCCTTGGGGGGGCGTAAGGCCTTTTCGGTCCCAGGCACCGGTGAATACGGTCAAATTTAAGATGGTCAATAGGGATAGCAGGGACCAACTCCTGGAACAGGGCTGTTGCAGTGGAAGGGAGGTCTGTCATGGTTTCTGGAATACCTCTCAGGTGCAAGTTGCCCCAGCAAGAACGGTTTTCAATGTCCTCATGCCAGAGTAGTGCAGCAGCAGGTTCTTTTTTTGTTTGTCAGGTCATGTTCATGATTTTCAATCACAGTGACCCTGGCATCCATTTTGTCCTTAAGGTCATTGGTGCGGCTCCTCAGCTGCATTATCTCCTTGGTAAGTTCTCTCTGCATCACGGCCTTGAAGCGGGACAGAAGCTTGGCATCTCACAATGTGGGGGGAAAGTGGTGCTGGTGGAGCCTCTGCAATGCTCTCCACATCGGAGGGCAGCTCAGTGTCCCCTTTGAACAAGGGCGGCAGGAGCTCCAGACTTGAGGGTGGGGCTTCAGGCGAGTCCACCAGCAGGGAGGCCACATACTCTGTGCGTCCAGAGCTAAGCAGGCCGTTCCAGTTTTCCTCCCCATCTGTGCAGCAGAGGTAAGGGGAGGCAGAGGATAGGGGAGGAAATGAGGGGAAGCCCCATTGGAAGCCGCAAGATGTGCTGATGTGGGCGAAGAGCTTGATTACTGAGCGGCCATCTTGGATTGCTGCTCGCGAGCACCCCCTTTTACCCACTCTTTAATCACAATCACAAAAATCATATTTTGCATTAACCACACTGTGAGGCATCATATCCCAAGAGGGGGGTACAAGCTGGTGAGTGCGGTCTTTGTAAGAGCACAGTTTGCAGTGATCACGGCTCCCTTACACTAGGCACCAAGCACTTCTTTCAGCACTTGAAACAATCTGATTGGATATACTTTATTATGGTTTTCATAAGGACCTTTTTATAAGGACTTTTTTCTAAGGATCTGTTTGTAGCACTAATTGAAGTGTACTGCATTTTATTTATTGGACATTTGCACATATATTTATTTCGCAAGTCTGTTCACCTGTATAATTTTCCACCAAGTAGGGGTACGGATATCCCAATGTACTAATATATTTGATTATGGACACCTCTATGTATTAATATTTTGTATTAATATTTATATATATATATATATATATATATATATATATATATTTTTTTTTATCATTATTATTATATATTTTTTCTTTGTAAGCAGTAGTTTGCACAGGCACTTCAGCACTTACAAATTTTGTAGCACTTTGAGCAATTCATTTTAATTTACACACCGCACTTTATATAATAGGTGCAGCATCAGGCCTCATAGGGTTCCAATAGACCAGCATCATATCTGCTTTTTTCTTTCCTTCCAATCATTTGCTCCACTAAGGTGGATGTAATTAGTAGAGGCAGCATATCTGTTTTTTTCTTTCCTCACAGGGCTCCAATAGACCAGCACCATGTCTGCTTTTTTCTTTCCTTCCAATCATTTGCTCCACTCAGGTGGATGTAATCAGTGGAGGCAGCTGTCTATTGATTCCCTTGGAACACGCACAATCAAAAATAGTTTATACCTCTGCTGGCATTAGGGTTTCTAAATATTCTTGTGCGGATTCATTTTTACACATATCTTTAGTTGAAATTCTAACGAATGCAAGTAGAAACTGCAGCAATGGATATTTTTAAATACATGCATAACAGGGATGTCAACTTGATAGAAGTATTTAATCAAGAACAAGTGGTAATCAAACAAGACACGGATAGTCTTTTTAAGCAGCTTAGACACTGCTTAGAAAAACAGCTCAGGGTATGGTGGGATGTTGCAACATTAGAAATGTACATCACAGAAAAAATCACCCCAAGGAGATTAAGATGGGACATCTCACCCAATGATGCTGTGAATGATAAATCCCTAAGAGCCGGTTCACACTGGGGCAACACGACTTCCAGCGCGACTTTACAAGGCAACTTCGAGGCAACTTCAAGGCAACTTCAAGTTTCCTCCAGGACAGGCGACTTTGCCAGTGGCCAATCAAACAATAATCAGCTCTGTGGAAGGGAGGGGTTTGCCTGAGAAAACTATTTTCTCTTCCTGTAAAGTTGCTTCAGTTAAGACACTGATCTGACTTTGGAGGCGACTTCCATTGAAATCAATGGGTAGAAGTCGCCTAGAAGTCGTTTTCAAGTAGTACAGGAACCTTTTTTGAAGTCGGAGCGACTTCTGTAGTGTGCATAAAGACGGCTCCATAGACTAACATTACAGCGCGACTTGGGGCGACCTGAAGTCCGATCCTGAGTCGCCCTGGTGTGAACCGGCTCTAATGGATGATTGGTATAGGTTTTTTTAACCAGAGTGAAAATGACTTATTACATAAAATAGTCATACGGAGACAGTACAAACTGAAAGCTATAGAAGCTGAAATTCTCCAATTAAGGGATCAGCTTCTACCGTTCATTGAAACAAAGGAATATAAGGACAAAGAAGCAATCCTACAAGAGGCTGTTAAGAAATATGATAAGGAAATCCAACAGAAAAAACTAAATAAATTTAAAAGAGATGTGCTAGACTACAAAAACCAGCAGGTTTATAAATGGCAGACGGATGAAACCTATAATGAATCCGATCAAAATATGTCCATGAATGAAGACTCAAGAGAATCTTCGCCAGATAGAGAAGAATCCATTTGGCAACCTATAAGAACGGGTAATAATAGACCAGCAAGGAATTTACAGGTAGAAGCACCTGTACCATTGCAAAGGAGGGAAGAAAGGAGCCCAATACGGCGTACCTATAGACAACAGGGACCAACTAATAACAGGTGTGAGGGGGTTAGCTCGGCAGCGGGTGTGTGTGACCCCCGGGATGGGCTCCCCACACAAAAACAGGCCCAGCAAACGGAGGTTGTGGTTTTCAAAATCAAAAAGGTGCGGTTTATTTTCTATTTACAGTGACAAAACACAGCAAAGCAAAAGAAACATAAACAAAATAAATCCTGATCAACTTGACCTCTGACTAAACATACAGGTTTCCTAACTAACAACTGGGATCAGCCTAGTGCTGTCCTAGTCCCTAAGTCCCTGGTTTTAAATGTCCAAGCAAATAGCCACACAGGCTTTGTCTCACCGCACAGGGGTTCACTCTCCCTAGACAGTCCACACAGGTCTGGGTCCAGGCATGAGCTAACATCTAATGAAGCTGGGAGTTCTTATAGAGGCCTAAATGAGCTGACAAGCTTCAGCTGGTCTCATCAACTCCCTGTCTGCACGACGCCCCACACTCTCCCTAGAGGTATGAGTCATCCATGAGCCCACTAGCCCCAGCTGGGCTTATACAACTCTCCACCTAGTTGTATAAGTCGGCGTAAAGCCTGAATCTGGGCGAAATATATCTACCCCCCTGGATGCAACCAGGTGACTTTACCTTCCTGCTGTCACATACCCCCCCCCCTCTTGTTTTAACCTCGGGGTTGGAACACCAGCAATCAGGCATTCATGTACTCGAGACAAAGCATCCACATTCCCCATTTGAACGCCAGGGCGATGCTTTACTGTGAAGTTGAATTCCTGGAGGGCCAGGAACCACCTATTCACTCTTCTATTTGTTTCCTTGTTTTGAGCCATCCACTTTAACGGAGCGTGATCCGTAACCAAGTCAAAGTGCCTACCTAGCAGGTAGTACCGAAGGGAATCTAGAGCCCACTTCACCGCTAAACACTCCTTTTCAACGGTGGCGTAATTTACCTCATGGGACTTCAACTTCCTGCTGAGGTAAATGACTGGGTGCTCTTCCCCATTCCAGACCTGGGACAATACTGCTCCTAACCCCACATCTGACGCATCACTTTGTACGACAAAGTTTTTAGAGAAGTCGGGTGAGTACAACACTGGCTGGCTACATAAGGCTTGTTTCAAGAATTGGAATGCTGCCTCAGCCTCGGGGGTCCATTTAATCATGACCGACCCTTTCCCCTTCGTCAGGTTGGTTAGGGGCACAGCCTTAGAAGCAAAGTGGGGAATGAATCGCCGATAATACCCAGCGATTCCCAGAAAGGCTCGTACCTGCTTCTTGCTGTTGGGACGTGGCCAACTCTGGATGGCCTCGACTTTGTTGAGTTGGGGTTTTATTACTCCCCTCCCAATGGTGTACCCAAGATATTTGGCCTCTTCCTGCCCAATGGTACACTTCTTGGGGTTAGCCGTAAACCCCGCTTCCCGAACAGAGTCCAGGACTGCTTGCACTTTTGGCAGATGTGAGGCCCAATCTGTGCTATGGACAATTACGTCATCCAGGTAAGCCGCAGCATACTTCCGATGGGGCCTCAGCATCTGGTCCATTTTCCGCTGGAATGTGGCCGGCGCATTCTGTAACCCGAACGGCATTCTTTTATATTGGAACGCCCCGTCTGGGGTTACAAATGCGGTTTTCTCTTTGGCCGACTTGGCCAGGGGGATTTGCCAATACCCTTTTGTGAGGTCAAGAGTCGTCATGTATCGGGCTGTTCCCAGCCGGTCGATCAACTCATCTATACGTGGCATGGGGTAGGTGTCAAATTTTGTAACTTTGTTCAACTGACGAAAATCGTTACAAAATCGCCAGCTCCCATCCGGTTTAGGCACCAACACAATGGGACTAGACCAATCACTTTGGGACTCCTCTATCACCCCTAAGTTCAGCATTTTCTGTACTTCCTCCCGTATTGCCTCCCGTCGGGCCTCTGGGATCCGATAGGGTTTTAACTTCACCCTTTCACCGGGCGGGGTAATGATGTCATGCTCTACCCCAGATGTTTGTCCCGGCAGCTCAGAGAATACCTCCTTGTTGCGAAGCACAAACTCCTTAACCTCCTGTTGTTGGGGTTGTGACAAGGTGGCTGCTATTCCAACCTCAGGAATCACGCAACCAGTTTGAGCTGGTGACCAAGTGTCTGCGACTAGGGACTCTCTATCCCTCCAGGCTTTCAACAGATTAACGTGATAGATCTGTTCGGGCTTTCGCCTTCCTGGTTGTCTGACCTTGTAATTCACTTCGCTCACTTTTTCCATTATCTCGTAGGGGCCTTGCCATTTGGCAAGGAATTTACTTTCAACCGTAGGGACAAGTACCAGTATCCTATCCCCCGGGGAAAAGGTACGGGTCTTGGCTCCACGGTTGTACACTCTCTGCTGTGCTAACTGCGCTTGGGCCAAATGTTCCTTCACGATGGGCATTACCTGTGCAATTCGGTCTTGCATCAGGGCGACATGCTCAATCACACTCCTGTGGGGAGAACTCTCACTTTCCCAAGTTTCCTTGGCAATATCCAACAGCCCTCTTGGGTGTCTCCCATACAGTAACTCAAAGGGGGAGAATCCCGTAGAGGATTGGGGCACCTCCCTAAAAGCAAACATCAGATAAGGAAGTAGACAGTCCCAATCCTTTCCATCTCTATCCACCACTTTCTTCAACATTTGTTTTAGGGTTTTGTTGAATCTTTCAACCAGCCCATCGGTTTGGGGGTGATACACAGATGTACGTAATTGCGTCACTTTGAACAATTTACACAGCTCCTTCATAACCCGGGACATAAAGGGTGTACCTTGGTCCGTAAGCAGTTCTTTACAAATACCCACCCGGCTAAACACAAGAGATAGCTCTTTGGCTATGGTTTTGGCCGAGGTATTTCGGAGAGGGATCGCTTCTGGATAACGGGTGGCATAGTCCATTATAACTAATATGTACTGGTGCCCCCTAGCGGACTTGATTATAGGACCTACCAAATCCATGGCGATCCTCTCAAACGGGACCTCAATGATGGGTAGAGGGACCAGCGGGCTACGGAAATGTGGCATCGGGGCCGACCTCTGACACACAGGGCAGGAGGAACAATAATTTTCTATGTCCTTCATCACCCCCGGCCAATAGAATCTCTGTAATACCCTCTCTCAGGTTTTCTCTGTCCCCAGATGACCTCCAAGAATGTGCCCATGGGCCAACTCCAACACCAACTTCCTGTAAGGTTTGGGCACCACAAGCTGCTCAACGGTTTCTTCTGCCCTTTTTGCCACCCGATACAGTAGGTCCTTCTCTACGCTGAAGTATGGGTAAGTGCAGGTATTATCTGGGTTCACTAACTCGCCATCTATTTTCACTACGTTTTCCCGTGCCTTTATTAGGGCGGGGTCTTTCAACTGTTCTGTGGCAAAGTTTTCCCTGTGAACCTCAAGATCAGAAAACTCCACAGACGGTAGGTTTTCGTCTGAGGAGGTGGGCTCCTCTCCAGTTTCTTGAGTCTCCCCTGCCAATACTGATAAGGGAAATTCCGGAGAGTCCTCACCACTCTCAGGGGAGTTCTGGCTATCACATTCCTGGTACATAGGGGCACCAGTGGGGGGCTCAGGATCATCCCACAGTTCCCAGAACTTCGGAAAATCCCTTCCCACAATGGCGTCATGCGGTAACTGAGATACTAAGCCCACTGGATGAAAGAGGGTACCTTTGGGGGTCTCGAAACACACTGTAGTCACTGGATACTCTCGGGTGTCCCCATGCACACAAATAACAGCTACCTTGCTATTCCCAGAGACCTCTGTTTTAACTAACTCAGCCTTTATCAGGGTCACAAGGCTACCTGAATCCAGCAATACCACAACATTTCTACCATTAACACACATTTTGCATAAATGTTTCTCAGTTCCTCGAATGGCAGTGCATGCGACTGTCGCACACAGCGACTGACGTCTGCCCGTCAGAAAGTCACACTGCATGGGTTCCTCCACAACCGGGCAATTGGCTGCAATATGTCCCGCTTGCCGGCAGCGGTAGCAAACGATCCTTCTTGCCGCCTCTTGAGCCGCTGATTTCCCAGGCTGTTCTCGCCAAACTTGGGGTAGAGCTCCCACCCTCTCACTCTCTCCACCCTCACCCCTTGGAATCCTCTTATCCGCCCCTGGGGATGGTCTGGTCTTAGGGTGGAAAGTCCGAGTGTCTCTGGAAGAGGCCGTCAGGTTCTCTGTAGCCAAGTATTTCTCCACACGATCCACAAGACCATCGGCCGTCTCTGGGTCTCCATGGCTTACCCACTTTTGGATGGCAGTAGGAAGAGCTCTCAAAAACCGATCCATTACAACACGTTCCACAATCTTTGGTGCGGACAAAGTCTCTGGCTGTAGCCACTTTCTGCTCAGGTGAATGAGATCATACATTTGAGACCTGGGGGGTTTTCCAAGCTGGAAAGTCCAGTTATGCACACGCTGAGCCCGGACAGCCAGGGTGACACCCAGCCTTGCCAATATTTCAGCTTTTAGCATCACATAGTCTTTTGCTTGGTTAGGCTCTAGGTCATAGTAAGCTTTCTGCGATTCACCAGTTAACAGAGGAGCCACCAGTCCAGCCCACTGCTCCTCAGGCCACTTTTCTCTTTCAGCGGTCCTTTCAAATGTGGTCAAAAATACCTCTGGATCATCCTCTCCAGTCATTTTTGTCAATAAACGACTCACCCCAAAGGACGCGGTATTAGTGGGACGGCTTTCCTCACTGGTCTGCGGACGTTGCTGCATTACTGCTTCCATCTGTTGTTGTAGTCTCTGCTCTTGCTTCTGCAACAGGTCTATGAAGCGGGCCTCAGATTGCTGCTGGGCTTGTTGCTGAGCCTCCAGACTCTGTTGCAAAGTTGCGTTTGTCTGCTGCTGGGCTGCAAGGCTCTGTTGATGAGCTTGCTGCTGGGCTGCAAGGCTCTGTTGATGAGCTTGCTGCTGGGCTGCGAAGTTCTGTTGTTGAGCTGCAAGGCTCTGTTGATGAGCTGCAAGGCTCTTTTGCAAACCTGCATTTGTCTGCTGTTGATTGGCATTTGCTAGAGCCAGCTGTTTCAGTATCTCCTCCATGCTGGCTTAAAAAAAAACTGCCCGCATTCTCCACCAACTGTGAGGGGGTTAGCTCGGCAGCGGGTGTGTGTGACGCCCGGGATGGGCTCCCCACACAAAAACAGGCCCAGCAAACGGAGGTTGTGGTTTTCAAAATCAAAAAGGTGCGGTTTATTTTCTATTTACAGTGACAAAACACAGCAAAGCAAAAGAAACATAAACAAAATAAATCCTGGTCAACTTGACCTCTGACTAAACATACAGGTTTCCTAACTAACAACTGGGATCAGCCTAGTGCTGTCCTAGTCCCTAAGTCCCTGGTTTTAAATGTCCAAGCAAATAGCCACACAGGCTTTGTCTCACCGCACAGGGGTTCACTCTCCCTAGACAGTCCACACAGGTCTGGGTCCAGGCATGAGCTAACATCTAATGAAGCTGGGAGTTCTTATAGAGGCCTAAATGAGCTGACAAGCTTCAGCTGGTCTCATCAACTCCCTGTCTGCACGACGCCCCACACTCTCCCTAGAGGTATGAGTCATCCATGAGCCCACTAGCCCCAGCTGGGCTTATACAACTCTCCACCTAGTTGTATAAGTCGGCGTAAAGCCTGAATCTGGGCGAAATATATCTACCCCCCTGGATGCAACCAGGTGACTTTACCTTCCTGCTGTCACACAGGATACAACAAAACAATACCCCCAATACACCAAGAATACCCAGACATTACAAAAGGTTCTCCCCACTAAGACAGTTCCCACAAGAAACCCCATATAGGGAACCTCAGTTCAGACAAGATTTTTTTCCCCAGGGGATACAGGGGGCGACCACCAGCAGCAAGAAATGGACCCTTCCAACCACAAGGATGGAGGAGACCATTCAGATATCCACCCAGGTCAACAATGGTGGAACCCAAGAGCAACCAGAAACACTGGCCGACGAATGAACGACTGGGAACAAACAGAACCCGAATGGGAAGAGAGGAGAGACCAGCCATACAGACCCCAGAGATGGGAAAGAGGAAACGGATAAGAGGAAAGCGAGGGGGCATCAAGAAAAAGAAGGCGAGAATACTAGGAGCAGGGATTTTTTATCTAAGCGATACAGTTTTTAATGAGGAAGAAATGAAAGTTTTAGATTTAGGACTTAAAAATGCCCCTGATAAGGAATTGGACAAATTTGAAACCTACATAGATCTTCAAAAATTTGTGAGAAAAATTTGTATTAAAAAATTATTTGCCAATAAAGAAAACAAGAAAGTCAAAAACCCTTCACTACATAAACATTCAAGTTTGAGGAACAATTCAACTTTTAACCCAAAGACACAGCAAAATGAAAGCACAGTTTATAAGAAAATGGTGGAAGATGACATCAGAAAACTGAAAGTACACAAGTCCAAGAGAAACAATATCTGGAAAACAATAAAGGAAATAGAAAAAAATAAGAATATAATCAATAGACCAGCTGACAAAGGGGGGGGGGGCTGGTCATATTGATCAAAAAAGGACTACGAACTCGAAATGAAGAACCTTTTGAGTGTACCAGACTCATATAAGAAACTGAGGGGAAATCCGAAGGGTGAACATGAAAAGAAACTAAGAACGTTTGTCAAGAAAGGGGAAGAGAAAGGGCATTCTTACCAAAAAGGAAGCTATGTTTTTAAACACCTGAGGCGGCAAAAACACCTGTGATATAAAAAAACGTACTAAACAGAACGCACTTTAGAACAGCAAGGCCTATGAAGAACGAACTGAAATTCAGAAACGAACGGGCAAGAACGCACTGTAAAACAGATACGACCTACCTACACGCCCTGAAAGACAATATACGAACCCACAAGCACAAACTGATCCGTAGAAAACGAACTGAAAGCACGAAGAAAAGCGCGAATCGTCTCTTCCCAAACTTTTACTTCACACGCGTTAACACGAGATCAGCAAAAGCAGCCCAAGGGGTGGCGCCATTGAAATCGATCTTCCCCTTTATACTGCCGTCGTACGTGCTGGACGTGACCGCGCAGAACAACGACGAGATTTGGAATTGACTGTGTGTATGCAAGGAAAGCTTGACAAGAATCTCGTCAATCTTGACAAGAATCTCGTCAATCTTGACAAGAATCTCGTCGAGAAAAACGACGTGTTTTTAACGACGAAAAAATCGGTCGTGTGTACGAGGCTAAAGTGTTAAATGGTCATTTAGTCTAATGGGTATGAAGGTGAAACACTTACCTTATTCCTTCCTCTCCAACATCACTATGAATGACATAATGAAGATTTTAAACAACAGACAGGATCATCATTTTCGGTGGGACCAAAGCAAACTTGGCTTCTTTTGGTATTGGCAGATGAAACAATGTCAGTAAGAGGCCAAATACACAGGATCAGAAGCCAGTTAAGCCTTGTACACACGGCCGAGAATCTCGTCGCAGAAAAAACTTAGTTTTTCTCGACGGGTTTCTTGTCAAGCTTGACGAGATTCTTGTCAAGCTTTTCTTGCATATACACAGTCAAATCCAAATCTCGTCTTTGTTCTGCGAAGGTGCGCTCCCATCTCATACTTGATTCTGACCATGTGCGGTTTTTGAAGACTTGGAAAAGCATACACACGAACGGTTTTCTCATCCAAACACAGTCTGATGAGAATCACGACGAGAAAAATGAGACTCCCGACGAGAAAAAAAAAAATTTCTCGTCGAGATTCTGGGCAGTTTTCTTGACGAGAAATCTGAAAGCCTCGTACACACGACCGGTCGTGTGTACGAGGCTTAAGTCTGGGACATTTCCACTATATATGGATGACATCACTCCGATGGCCACAACCCCCGGAAGCAGTGGTCAGTGTAGGATGGATTGGCATGGCCGATGCGGGCAGGGACCAAATACCAATATAGGAGCACCTTATTATCCCACCTCCAAGGTGGCTGTGTTAAATGAGCATTTGGCCACAGAAGACTAGGCCCCACTCCAGTCCGCCAAGTCTATTTTGGTCGCCAAGTCTCATTCCCACTGAGCTACATAGGTGAGAGAAGTAGGGGATAAATGATTGTTCAGAGAAACATAGAGAGCTGAGATGAGGCCTGGGAATCCTGGGGAGTGCAGGCAAGTGTGTTCAAATGCAGTTTTCTGGAATGGGAATGTAGAAGTTCTGTGCAGCGAGGGTTGCCAATACTGAAGTTGGAGGTAGCGGAAGAGCTCCCCTTCTAGTATGTCATGGGTCTTCCGAAGCAAAGCCCACATGGAAAGTGATCTGGTGGTTAGAAAGTGTCAAACATGTGAAAACCTATTAGTAACCCACTGGTAGAATTCCTGCGGTTGGTATAGACCTGGGGGGAAAAGAGGGTTATTAGTGATTGTGAGCAAGGGCAAGAAGGGCGACATGAGGCAAGCAGAGTACCACATGGAATCCCAGACTTGTAAGCTATGTTGCATGAGTGGGCTCAAAGTCAATGGGCGAAGATTATGGGGTATCCAAAGAAGGATTGGCATGGTGATGGGGGCATAATTGGGTAATTCCAAGGGAACCCATAGAGGAATATCTACTGAGTCATGAAGCAGGGAAAATTGGGCAATCTGGGCGACCAAGTAATATTTAGCGATATTGGGAACCCCCAGACCTCTAACCTATGTGTCAAGAGGGTTGCTCTGGAGATCCTGGGACGTTTGTTAGCTCAGATAAACCAGAAGATTCTTTTTTGGAGCAAACTGAGAAAATGCGATGAAACTCGCGCCAGGAGAGTGCGGAAATAATATAAAAGTTTAGGCAAGACAATCATTTTTACGGAATTAATATGACCTATTCAAAATAAGTGCAGGAATTGCCAAGACTGCATAAGGAATGATATATAGCAAAGCAATGGGTAATAATTAAATGCAAATAAGTCAGTAGGAGGGGGTCAACCAGATCTCAAGGTAGTCAATTTGGGAGGATGTCCACTGGAATGGGAAAGTGGGACTGTAAGCGAGAAAGTCAGGAGCCAGGGTCGAATTAAGAGCGACTATTTAATTTATGTTGATGCCTAGGCCTAAATTTAATGAGAATCGAAAAAGGACACGCTCCAAATTTGGCAGGGTAATGAGGGGATTGGTCAGAGTCAAAGGGCATCATCTGCAAAAATGTTAAGCTTGAATTTATGGCCCGCATAAGGAATTGCCGAGATGTTCCTGTTGGCCCGTAAGGCCCTCACCAGGGGTTCCAGTGTTAGGATGAAAAGAGCCGGAGACAGAGGGCACTCCTATCTCATGCCCTCGGAAAATTGAGAAGGGTGAAGAGGAACCCTGCTTTTTTTACAGAAGCAGAGGGGGTCGAGTACAGGACCTGGATCCAAGCTAAAATAGCCTCTCCAAATCCCCAATGAGACCGTACAAATCGCAAGCATTCCCATGACAGGGAGTCAAAAGCTCTGTGGAGGCCTAAAGAAAGGAGGAACCCAGGAACTTACTTATTGATACAGATGCTTTAAATCTTCCCCAAGATCTTCATATGCTCATTTAGCAGGGAGATGGGATGGAAGGCTTGCGGTTCTGGGGTGTCCTCTACCATTTTAGGGAGCATTGTGATATGTGCCCTGAGAGCACCTGAAGAAGGCAGGGATCCCAGCTTCACAGCGTTAAATTTCTTGTAGACCAGGAGCCGAAAGAGGCTTGATAGCTTGGAGGACTTTAGCCTCTGGGATGCTAGCATTAAGGGTGTCATGTGCTGTCTCAGATCCCTGAAAAAAGCTTCTTCTTGGTCTAGGGGAATGGGTCAGGCTTAGCATAAAGTTTGGATAGAAAGTCCACAAATGTTGATGTGATCTGTTGATGATTGGAGGTATAACCTCCCATGGGCAATCATAAACGGACCGGCCTATATGGCTACCCCACGGAATTAAGCTTCCTGGCCAACATTGGGCCTGGTTTGTTTGCGCAGGTATAATATTTGTGTTTTGTCCAGCGCAGGGCCTTGTCAGCCTCTGTGGTGGACAGTAAAGCCTCGTACACACGACCGGTTTTCTCAGCAAGAAACAGCAAGAAAACTGCTGGGAGAGCTTTTTGCAGAGAAAACCGTTCATGTGTATGGTTTCTCGTTGAGAAAACTGCCGGGAATCTCAACGAGAAAAATAGAGAACCTGCTCTCTATTTTCTCATCTGGATTCTCGTCGGCCTGTTTCCCGACGAGAAAACCATGTGTGTGTATGCTTACCTGTCTCCAGGTAAACCCATGCATGCTCGATGAGACTTTGACGCATGCGCGGTAGCATACAAGGGTAGTGTAGGGTGAAGCAAGATGGCGGTGACGGCATTGAATGTGACGAGTGCATGCTCGTCGTAGTCGATGACGTCCCTGCGTTCTTGCCATTCAAAAGAACGGCGGTTCTTTTGAATGTGCGTGTGTACACAGGGCTTGGCAAGAAAAACTTGCCAGGGATCTTTTCGAGAAAACTGAAAAAAAAAATTGACGGGATTCTCGCCACGTGTGTACAGGGCTTTAGTCCCATTCTGCAGTCAGCTCATCCCCGTCTTTTTTTTGGGCTAAGGTAGGGTGTGCCTTTCAGTGCGCCTCAGCGTAAAAGAGAATGGAGTCCCAAAAGGCGACGTTCCCGCTCTCGCTTCCATTAGAAAACCAGCTGGATGATCTGGCTACGTACAGTGGCCTTATGGGCCTCCCATAGGGACACTGCCAAAGAGACTGAGCTGGAATTTCCGCAAAGTAGGTGTTGATTGAGGACTGAATGTGATGGCATGTGGCCTGGGTAGTCAGCAAGGACTCATTAATGCACCAGTGAGGAGGGTGCCTAACTATTCCTGAGAGGGCAGAGCCAAGGGGTCGTAATCCAACCAAGGAGAGGCGGGGATGGATATTTTCTGCACCAAGGGGAGGTGGTGAAGATACATAAATATATGATCGATCCTACAAAAGCAGTCATGAGGGTAAGAATAAAAAGTAAAGTCACGAGTGTTCATGTGGAGTTCCCTCCAAACATCAGCCAAACCAAAGGTTTGCAGGAGGGAGCACATTAGAGATTATTGCTAGGAATCATGGGAGGGAAGTGTGCCTTGTCCTTAACGTCTGTCTAAAGCTGAATTAAGAGTGACATTAGAGTCCACATGAGGAAAGTAAGTCCTTTTTGATGTTGCAAGATCACGTTGCACAGGTGAGACAAGAATCTGTGTTGCAACCTATTGGGGGCATAGTAAGTGACAAGGCTGACTTTGTGATCCCAAATGGTAATGTGCAGAAGTAGGTACCTTCCAGTGGGTTTGGCAATTTCTCGGGAGCAAGTGAACAGGAAAATATGCCGAAAGGCAATCAGGACTCCTCTATGCTTCTCAGGAGCGGAGGCCTTGTGAAATGTGGGATAATGTGGTGACAGATACCTCAGTGCGGATGATAGAGCAAACCTGGTCTCCAGCTGGAGACAAACAACATCTACCTGTTGAGATTTAAGGTGGTGGAAAACTTTGGAACGATTGAGAGGTGAGTTAAGCCCATTGATATTGTGAGAGTAGATTTTCAATGGGGTGGTGGCCATGGTGGGGTGAAGTGAAAGTGCTCAGCAGCTGCCATGTTTGTCAGCCAATGCATTGTAAGCCAATTGGTCCCGAGACACTAGAAAAAGAGGGAGAGAGGGGGAGGAGAAGAAAAGAAGGGAGCAAGAGTAAAATTTGAGTAAGAATACACCATTGGTGAAATGCATCCCAGCAATGTAGGATACTAGGTGGGGGTGGCTCTGCTACCGGAAACATAGCTACTATGGTAAGCATCAACAATGGCTCCCGAGGCAGCCGGGGAAAGGAAAACCAGAAGACTGCTGGCAGCTGGGGCAGAGCCTTGACCACAGCCATAGCTATTTCTTATGGGAAGAGGGGAGGGGAAAAAAGGGGAGGGAAAAAAGGGGGGGTGGTAGGAGGGGGAGGGGGAGAGGGATGAAGTAAGTAAAAGATCAGGGCTAGGGGATAGAGCCCAAATTGATAAAAATGCAGAGGCGCAACTAGAAACTTCAGGGCCTCGGTGCAAGAGATCATGAAGGGGTGGCATCAGTGGCAGCAGTGGTGGTGTTGAAGGGGGGTGGCAGCGGTGGTATTGGGGGGGTGTGGCAGCGGCTGTGTTGATGGGGGGTGGCAGTGATAGTGTTGAGGGGTGGTATCAGTGGTAGTGTTGAGAGGGGGTGGCAGTGGTAGTTTTGAGAGAGGGTTGCAGTGGTGGTGGTGGTGTTGAGGGGGGTGTCAGAGGTGATAGTGTTGAGGGGGGTGGCAGCAGTGGTGTTGGGGGGTGGCAGCAGTGGTGTTGGGGGGGTGGCAGCGGTGGTGTTGAGGGGGGATGGCAGCGGTGGTATCAAGGGGGGTGGCAGCGGTGGTGTTGAAGGGGGGTGGCAGCGGTGGTGTTGAGGGGGTGTGGCAGTGGTGGTATTAAGGGGGGTGGCAGCAGTGGTATTAAGGGGGGTGACAGTGGTGGTGTTGAGGGGGGGTGGTAGCGGTGGTATAAAGAGGGTGGCAGCGGTGGTATTAAGGGGGTGGTAGCAGTGGTGTTGAGGGAGGTGGCAGTGGTGGTGTTGAGGGGGGTGGCAGCAGGGGTGTTGAGGGGGGGTGGCAGCGGTGGTATTAAGGGGGTGGCAGCGGTGGTGTTGAGGGGGGGTGGCAGCGGTGGTGTTGAGGGGGGGTGGCAGCGGTGGTATTAAGGGGGGTGGCAGCGGTGGTATTAAGTGGGTTGGCAGCGGTGGTGTTGAGGGGGTGTGGCAGCGTGGTATTAAGGGGGGTGGAAGCAGTTGTATTAAGGGGGGTGGCAGTGCTGGTGTTGAGGGGGGTGGCAGCGGTGGTATTAAGGGGGGTGGCAGCGGTGGTGTTGAGGGGGGGTGGCAGCGGTGGTGCTGAGGGGGGGTGGCAGCGGTGGTGTTGAGGGGGGTGGCAGTGGTGGTATTATGGGGGGTGGCAGTGGTGGTATTAAGGGGGGGTGGCAGCAGTGGTGGGGGGATGGGATGATCAGTAAGAGGCAGAGGTGGTGGAGGTTGGAATCGATTGCACTGGCAATTTGTCACTTACTTAGTTCAGGCAATCGATTCCTCCTCAGAACTCTGTCACACCGTGAGCCTAGGGATGCCTTTTCCTCATGGGCACTCCTGGCAATCGCAGGAGAGAGCTCCTCCCCTTCACGCGATTGGTGTCAGCTGGTCAGCTGACTTTCTTTTTCAGTGACCGCCCTCACCTCCCTACATTCTCTCTGGATAGGGGCGGAGCGGTCCACTGTCTCAGCTCTGCCTTCTCTCCCCTAATCCTCAACACTATCAGCGGACGAAACCCCCCTCCTCCCGCGGCGGAGCTAACTGGCGGGCAGGGTTGCCAACTTTCAGTATATATACAAACAGTTTGTAAAATCCGTACTTTTTGCATCTGTCCATGAATGTCCATTACAGACATGTAGGCTGCATGTCCGTAACTGACATTCATGGACAGAAGCAACAATTATGGTTTTTACAAACTGTTTGTAAATTTACTGAAAGTTGGCAGCCCTGCTGGCGGGCCCCTCACACTGGCAGATGGACGGGCGGGGGGGGGTCCGCGGGCACCTCACACTGGCGGATGGACTGTGGGGGGTCCGCGGGCACCTCATACTGGTGGACGGACGAGTAGCGGAACTGCGGGGCCCAGACGCAATTGCGTCTGCTGCGACCATGATAATTCCGCCACTGTAAAAATGGGCAAACCTCACTCCAACACACGGGGAGGGAGACACAATCTGCAGTAACATTAAGAGAAAACTATGGTAATAAAGTGAGAGAGCCTGTGAGGGTAGGCAAATCTCAAGCCAGGGGGGTGGGGTAAAGACCAGGAAGGGGAGAGGGAAAGACTGGGAAAAGGAGGGGAAAGTTGCACCAGGGAGCAGAGACTGCCCCTACCCCAGAGCTGAAGTAAATGCGGAACAATAAATTGAATCAACAAAATATCCTGCAATTGAGAACAAAGCTGATAACGATATGTCACACAGAGAGTTACCAAACCTCCCTCAGGCTGGGACCAGGACAGCAGCCCCTCCTTAGGTCAAAAGGCTGAAGGAGGGAAGCCCAGTCAGCCGGAGTAGGGAGTAGGGAATAATAAGAGCATTTGTGGGCCAGGAAGGCCACAGTTTATGAAGTAGGAGATGTCCTTAGAGGGGGCAGAGCCTCACAAGATCCTGGTGAGGAGTCCTTAAGGCCAAGCTTGTATTGTGAGTCCTGAGCTGGGTGACCATTCACCCCCTGTCAACCTAGGAGGCAACGCTAATTCAAAAGTGGCAATTTCCCCCAGAGTAAGGATCTCAGAGGAGGAAAAAAACAAAACACAACCAACCCCCCCCCCTCCAAGAACCACAGGAACAGTAAACTGGGAACAAAGCGGACAGGTGGCCAAGACTCACGGGTAGTGCAAAGATAACCAGAAAGGAAAGAGACAGAGTATCCAATCAGGGCAGTAAGGGCTCAGCAAAATTATCATTCTGGAGAGGAACATGAAGAGCTGGAGAGTGGAGGGGTCTGAGGGAGAGATCTTTTGTGATCAAGTGTTTTCTCCCAGAGGCGGCGAAGTTGACCAGAGGCCTGGTGGGATCCGGAGAGTCGTGCTGGACTAGGGGCAGCGTCACCCTGTGGCAGAAGATGTAGGGGAGCCAGTGCCA
Organism: Rana muscosa; assembly: GCA_029206835.1. NCBI lineage: Eukaryota > Metazoa > Chordata > Amphibia > Anura > Ranidae > Rana > Rana muscosa. Next base: position 913,729,400 of record CM055118.1, read on the forward strand.
ATTGCGCCTCTTCTGGGGTAGTGATGGAGAGGCTGTGGCCTCAATAGTCAAAAGAGAGCTGAAAGGGGAAACCCCAGGTGCACTTGATGCACCGGTTCACAAGAACAGAGGTGAAAGACTTGCAAATCACTCTCCAGAAACTGAAAAGATCTGAAAAGAGCTGATAATGATGCCACTGAAAGCTTAAATCGGACCTGTTCCTGGCAGACATGAGATGCGTTTCTTTAATGCGATAATATGTGAATTTAATAATAATGGTCCTTGGGGGGGCGTAAGGCCTTTTCGGTCCCAGGCACCGGTGAATACGGTCAAATTTAAGATGGTCAATAGGGATAGCAGGGACCAACTCCTGGAACAGGGCTGTTGCAGTGGAAGGGAGGTCTGTCATGGTTTCTGGAATACCTCTCAGGTGCAAGTTGCCCCAGCAAGAACGGTTTTCAATGTCCTCATGCCAGAGTAGTGCAGCAGCAGGTTCTTTTTTTGTTTGTCAGGTCATGTTCATGATTTTCAATCACAGTGACCCTGGCATCCATTTTGTCCTTAAGGTCATTGGTGCGGCTCCTCAGCTGCATTATCTCCTTGGTAAGTTCTCTCTGCATCATGGCCTTGAAGCGGGACAGAAGCTTGGCATCTCACAATGTGGGGGGAAAGTGGTGCTGGTGGAGCCTCTGCAATGCTCTCCGCATCGGAGATCAGCTCAGTGTCCCCTTTGAACAAGGGCGGCAGGAGCTCCAGACTTGAGGGTGGGGCTTCAGGCGAGTCCACCAGCAGGGAGGCCACATACTCTGTGCGTCCAGAGCTAAGCAGGCCGTTCCAGTTTTCCTCCCCATCTGTGCAGCAGAGGTAAGGGGAGGCAGAGGATAGGGGAGGGAACGATGGGAAGCCCCATTGGAAGCCGCAAGATGTGCTGATGTGGGCGAAGAGCTTGATTACTGAGCGGCCATCTTGGATTGCTGCTCGCGAGCACCCCCTTTTACCCACTCTTTAATCACAATCACAAAAATCCTATTTTGCATTAACCACACTGTGAAGGCATCATATCCCAAGAGGGGGGTACAAGCTGGTGAGTGCGGTCTTTGTAAGAGCACAGTTTGCAGTGATCACGGCTCCCTTACACTAGGCACCAAGCACTTCTTTCAGCACTTGAAACAATCTGATTGGATATACTTTATTATGGTTTCCATAAGGACCTTTTTATAAGGACTTTTTTCTAAGGATCTGTTTGTAGCACTAATTGAAGTGTACTGCATTTTATTTATTGGACATTTGCACATATATTTATTTCGCAAGTCTGTTCACCTGTATAATTTTCCACCAGGTAGGGGTACGGATATCCCAAGGTACTAATATATTTGATTATGGACACCTCAATGTATTAATATTTTGTATTAATATTTATATATATATATATATATATATATATATATATATCATTGTTATTATATATTTTTTCTTTGTAAGCAGTAGTTTGCACAGGCACTTCAGCACTTAGGAATTTTGTAGCACTTTGAGCAATTCATTTTAATTTACACACCGCACTTTATATAATAGGTGCAGCATCAGGCCTCAAAGGGTTCCAATAGACCAGCATCATATCTGCTTTTTTCTTTCCTTCCAATCATTTGCTCCACTCAGGTGGATGTAATTAGTAGAGGCAGCATATCTGTTTTTTTCTTTCCTCACAGGGCTCCAATAGACCAGCGCCATGTCTGCTTTTTTCTTTCCTTCCAATCATTTGCTCCACTCAGGTGGATGTAATCAGTGGAGGCAGCTGTCTATTGATTCCCTTGGAACACGCACAATCAAAAATAGTTTATACCTCTGCTGGCATTAGGGTTTCTAAATATCCTTGTGCGGATTCATTTTTACACATATCTTTAGTTGAAATTCTAACGAATGCAAGTAGAAACTGCAGCAATGGATATTTTTAAATACATGCATAACAGGGATGTCAACTTGATAGAAGTATTTAATCAAGAACAAGTGGTAATCAAACAAGACACGGATAGTCTTTTTAAGCAGCTTAGACACTGCTTAGAAAAACAGCCCAGGGTATGGTGGGATGTTGCAACATTAGAAATGTACATCACAGAAAAAATCACCCCAAGGAGATTAAGATGGGACATCTCACCCAATGATGCTGTGAATGATAAATCCCTAAGAGCCGGTTCACACTGGGGCAACACGACTTCCAGCGTGACTTTACAAGGCAACTTCGAGGCAACTTCAAGGCAACTTCGAGGCAACTTCAAGTTTCCTCCAGGACAGGCGACTTTGCCAGTGGCCAATCAAACAATAATCAGCTCTGTGGAAGGGAGGGGTTTGCCTGAGAAAACTATTTTCTCTTCCTGTAAAGTTGCTTCAGTTAAGACACTGATCCGACTTTGGAGGCGACTTCCATTGAAATCAATGGGTACAAGTCGCCTAGAAGTCGTTTTCAAGTAGTACAGGAACCTTTTTTGAAGTCGGAGCGACTTCTGTAGTGTGCATAAAGACGGCTCCATAGACTAACATTACAGCGCGACTTGGGGCGTCTCGGGGCGACCTGAAGTCCGATCCTGAGTCGCCCTGGTGTGAACCGGCTCTAATGGATGATTGGTATAGGTTTTTTTAACCAGAGTGAAAATGACTTATTACATAAAATAGTCATACGGAGACAGTACAAACTGAAAGCTATAGAAGCTGAAATTCTCCAATTAAGGGATCAGCTTCTACCGTTCATTGAAACAAAGGAATATAAGGACAAAGAAGCAATCCTACAAGAGGCTGTTAAGAAATATGATAAGGAAATCCAACAGAAAAAACAAAATAAATTTAAAAGAGATGTGCTAGACTACAAAAACCAGCAGGTTTATAAATGGCAGACGGATGAAACCTATAATGAATCCGATCAAAATATGTCCATGAATGAAGACTCAAGAGAATCTTCGCCAGATAGAGAAGAATCCATTTGGCAACCTATAAGAACGGGTAATAATAGACCAGCAAGGAATTTACAGGTAGAAGCACCTGTACCATTGCAAAAGGAGGGAAGAAAGGAGCCCAATACGGCGTACCTATAGACAACAGGGACCAACTAATAACAGGATACAACAAAACAATACCCCCAAGACACCAAGAATACCCAGACATCACAATAGGTTCTCCCCACTAAGACAGTTCCCACAAGAAACCCCATATAGGGAACCTCAGTTCAGACAAGATTTTTTTCCCCAGGGGATACAGGGGGCGACCACCAGCAGCAAGAAATGGACCCTTCCAACCACAAGGATGGAGGAGACCATTCAGATATCCACCCAGGTCAACAATGGTGGAACCCAAGAGCAACCAGAAACACTGGCCGACGAATGAACGACTGGGAACAAACAGAACCCGAATGGGAAGAGAGGAGAGACCAGACATACAGACCCCAGAGATGGGAAAGAGGAAACGGATAAGAGGAAAGCGAGGGGGCATCAAGAAAAAGAAGGCGAGAATACTAGGAGCAGGGATTTTTTATCTAAGCGATACAGTTTTTAATGAGGAAGAAATTAAAGTTTTAGATTTAGGACTTAAAAATGCCCCTGATAAGGAATTGGACAAATTTGAAACCTACATAGATCTTCAAAAATTTGTGAGAAAAATTTATATTAAAAAATTATTTGCCAATAAAGAAAACAAGAAAGTCAAAAACCCTTCACTATATAAACATTCAAGTTTGAGGAACAATTCAACTTTTAACCCAAAGACACAGCAAAATGAAAGCACAGTTTATAAGAAAATGGTGGAAGATGACATCAGAAAACTGAAAGTACACAAGTCCAAGAGAAACAATATCTGGAAAACAATAAAGGAAATAGAAAAAAATAAGAATATAATCAATAGACCAGCTGACAAAGGGGGGGGGGGGCTGGTCATATTGATCAAAAAAGGACTACGAACTCGAAATGAAGAACCTTTTGAGTGTACCAGACTCATATAAGAAACTGAGGGGAAATCCGAAGGGTGAACATGAAAAGAAACTAAGAACGTTTGTCAAGAAAGGGGAAGAGAAAGGGCATTCTTACCAAAAAGGAAGCTATGTTTTTAAACACCTGAGGCGGCAAAAACACCTGTGATATAAAAAAAATGGGGAAGTCCGACTTAGTGGTAGAGACACCCAAAAAAATGCACCTCATCCCATGAGAAGTGTATACAAAGTAACAAAGGGGAAGAAAGGGATTTTCACGGTGCTAGCTGTGGTAGTAAGAAATTCAATTACACTTTAGGTAAAAAGTTTTCAATATTTTAATAGTAGTTCACTTTAAAAGGTACATATAAAACCACATGCAAGTGGTTACTAGTAGAGAACAATGAACACACAGCTAGATGGTCAAAAAAAGGAGGGAGTAAAGCTGGTTTTCAAAAGTACAAAATTACTTGTGACGTCCCGACATGTTTCGCAATTCTAGCTTCATCGGGGGACATACGGGTATAAGAAGAGACTTGTACAGTACTAAACATGGATAGAGAGATAAATAAGTTAGAAATATTGCATAATAAAGTAGACAGAAATATATAATTATTGCAGGAGAAAATATCGTGCCAATCTTTAAGCAACATCCGCCCCCACCCCCCCACCACACACCTCCCCACACACATATAGGGGCAGATACATACCCAGCCGAGAACAACTCCAGGGAAAGACCACAATCCAGCGTAGGGCACCTGGGGCCCCCCTATGGGGAGCTAATGGGCAGCCAAAGGGAGCATACACAGGCCCGGCTAAAAACAAAATATGCAAGGAAAAAGAATGAGTACAGAAGTATAAAAGGAAGGCTGAAAAACAGCTCAATCGGTATAGAGACAAAAACATTAGAGCGTACCAATATATAATATATAGTAGGGAGATAAATTTATTGCTAGTAAGTAGAATTATACCTACTTAAAATCAAGATGAAAAAACGTATGAAACGAAGGATGGCTGAAACGCAGTCATGCAGCAATGCTAGCTGATAACAAAGCAAAAAACACAAGGATGAATGGATGATTAGAGCAAAAAAGCCTTCTATGTCTAAATTAAGTAATTAAACACACAGGAAAAGCAGCTGCAGACTCAAAATAGAGTCTGGTAGGGACGATGTCTCAATACAGACTAGATTACTTCGTATATATAAGTAAATATCATGGCAATCATGGTAGGATGGAAGAAAAATAGACCAGAAAATGGTCTTTGAGGGAAGCGGCTGAAATAGGGTACAGGAGGCAAAAACAGCCTAGTGTGTTAAAAAAAATGGAAACAGAAGACTAAGAGATGATTAATGCTTACTATGTTGAAGCATAAGGCATGGCTCAGGTCAGCCTTTCGTTACAGACAGTCAGCCAGACTGAGGGGCCGGCCTATATATGCTCCCCAGTCAGCCGAGGTCCGGCGTCATCGACTGAGGGCGGGCGCGATGAAGTCAACACGCTAGCGCCATCCCGCACTACAGCTAGCAACAGAGAGAGCTCAGTTGCCCAGAACTCGGGAGAGTATCAGCGCTGATCACAACAGAGGAGGTCTCAGAGTGGCAAGAGACGCCCCTTACCAAACCACGGCTGGTTGAAAATATGGTCATAGTGGCCAATAGGTAGAAGAAGGAGAAGGAAGATGTAAATTACTCTGCTGGAAAAGGGGGAGAAAGGGGCTGCAAGTGTTATGACATAGGCAAGGGCGCAACGAGCATAAGAGCCCTTGCGCCCTGGGGCGCCCGTAAGGCTGCCTAGCATCCAGGGTGGGGATCCAGAACAGGGACCGCGATGGGACCGCGGTCATATCCCCAGAGTGTGTACACAGCAGGGCATGCAACCCGGCCCAGTGAGGCTGCAAGGCTGACCATACAGTCATGCAAACCTGGGGGGGGGGGAAGGGCGAAGGAGCGGAAGTGGCAAAGAGGCACAGAAACATACAGATGATCAAACAATAACATAACCATTGATTAATTTAAGTACTTATATGGGGGTAAATATAATCATAAATTTAAACGAACAAAAATATAGGCAATAAATGAGACACAATGAGGATTAAGGCTGAACTAATTTAAACTTAGAATGGTACATGACAATAAGGGGGAAAAAAGAAAGGGAAGGGGAGGAGAAGAAAAAGAGAGGGAAAGGGAGGGAAAGGGGGGAGAGGGGAGGAAGGTATGGGAAAAGGAGGGAGCAAAAAATGGGGGGGGGGAGGGGTATGGGGAGAAAAGGGAGGTGGGGAAGGAAAGAAAGGGGGAGGGAGGGGAGGTGGTGAGCATGATAATGTAACAGGAAGGAAAGGGGATGGGAGGGAAGAACAAGGTCCTAGTTATAAAAAGGGTTTGAAACTAAGATGTTCATTAAAACCTGGATACTAAGTGGCCTTAAGAACATGGGTCCATCTGGCTTCAAGCTGGAGCAACGTATGGTCAACGCTGCCACCCCTCTCATCCAGTGGGACATGTTCCAAGGCAGAGAATTTAATGCATTTAGCATCGAAATTGTGAAGGCTACCTACATGTTTACTAATGGCAGTTTCCATCATCTTTTTTTTTTTTAAGATGGGTTTCATGTGGTCTTTAATGCGTATACGGAGAAGGCGCTTCGTTTTGCCCACATAAAATCCTCCACAGGAACATTGGGCCAGGTATACAATACCTGGGGATTGGCAAGACACTCTGGGGTTGATTTACTAAAGGAAAATCCACTTTGCACTTGAAAGTGCACATGGAAGTGCAGTCGCAGTAGATCGCTGTAAATCTGAGGGAAAGCTCTGAAATTAGGGGAAGCTCTGCTGATTTTATCATCCAATCATGTGCAAGCTAAAATGCTGTTTTTTTATTTTCCTTGCATGTCCCCCTCAGAACTACAGCATCTGCACTTCCATGTGCACTTTCAGTGCACTTGCAAGTGCAAAGTGGATTTTCCTTTAGTAAATCAACCCCTATGTGTTTAATAGAATGAAAATGCCCATTGGGGGTTTATAACTAGGACCTTGTTCTTCCCTCCCATCCCCTTTCCTTCCTGTTACATTATCATGCTCACCACCTCCCCTCCCTCCCCCTTTCTTTCCTTCCCCACCTCCCTTTTCTCCCCATACCCCTCTCCTCCCCATTTTTTGCTCCCTCCTTTTCCCATCCCTCCCCCCCCTCCCCCCTTTCCCTCTCTTTCCCTCTCTTTTTCTTCTCCTCCCCTTCCCTTTCTTTTTTCCCCCTTATTGTCATGTACCATTCTAAGTTTAAATTAGTTCAGCCTTAATCCTCATTGTGTCTCATTTATTGCCCTGCTGTGTCCACAAAAACAGAAACCGCTCAGGTGTAGACGTCCTCCAGGTGACTATCTCCTCCCAACAGCCAAGGGTGCAGGCAATGCAATTTCAGGCAAAACAAAAGATCAAGTCTTCTGGACAGCAGCTCTCCAATAAAAAGCCTTTATTATGTAAAATCTTCAAAAATCCAAATACAGCACAGCAAGTCACAAAATTCTGGTTAGAGCTGTCTAGTTTCACACTTTCTTAGTGTTTAATCATAGATATGATTAAACACTAAGAAAGTGTGAAACTAGTCAGCTCTAACCAGAATTTTGTGGCTTGCTGTGCTGTATTTGGATTTTTGAAGATTTTACATAATAAAGGCTTTTTATTGGAGTGCTGCTGTCCAGAAGACTTGATCTTTTGTTTTGCCTGCTGTGTACACACTCTGGGGATATGACCGCAGTCCCGTCGCGGTCTCTGTTCTGGATCCCCACCCTGGATGGTAGGCAGCCTTACTGGCGCCCCAGGGCGCAAGGGCTCTTATGCTCGTTGCGCCCTTGCCTATGTCATAACACTTGCAGCCCCTTTCTCCCCCTTTTCCAGCAGAGTAATTTACATCTTCCTTCTCCTTCTTCTACCTATTGGCCACTATGACCATTTTTTCAACCAGCCGTGGTTTGGTAAGGGGCGTCTCTTGCCACTCTGAGACCTCCTCTGTTGTGATCAGCGCTGATACTCTCCCGAGTTCTGGGCAACTGAGCTCTCTCTGTTGCTAGCTGTAGTGCGGGATAGCGCTAGCGTGTTGACTTCATCGCGCCCGCCCTCAGTTGATGACGCCGGACCTCGGCTGACTGGGGAGCATATATAGGCCGGCCCCTCAGTCTGGCTGACTGTCTGTAACGAAAGGCTGACATGAGCCATGCCTTATGCTTCAACATAGTAAGTATTAATCATCTCTTAGTCTTCTGTTTCCATTTTTTTTTAACACACTAGGCTGTTTTTGCCTCCTGTACCCTATTTCAGCCGCTTCCCTCAAAGACCATTTTCTGGTCTATTTTTCTTCCATCCTACCATGATTGCCATGGTATTTACTTATATATACTAGGTAATCTAGTCTGTTTTGAGACATCGTCCCTACCAGACTCTATTTTGAGTCTGCAGCTGCTTTTCCTGTGTGTTTAATTACTTAATCTAAACATGTCGGGACGTCACGAGTAATTTTGTACTTTTGAAAACCAGCTTTACTCCCTCCTTTTTTTGACCATCTAGCTGTGTGTTCATTGTTCTCTACTAGTAACCACTTGTATTTGGTTTTATATGTACCTTTTAAAGTGAACTACTATTAAAATATTGAATACTTTTTACCTAAAGTGTAATTGAATTTCTTACTACTACAGCTAGCACCGTGAAAATCCCTTTCTTCCCCTTTGTTACTTTGTATACACCTGTAATATATTATGTCCCCAAAATCCACAAGGACCAAAGTAAGCCACCAGGAAGACCTATAATCAGTGGTATTGATTCACTGTTCTCGAGACTAGGTGCCTACCTAGACGGTTTCTTACAGCCACTAGTGAAAGAAGGGAAGTCCTACCTAAAGGATAGCAGACAGTTAATTGAGGAATTAAAAAACTTTGAGGTGGATGAGAATGACATATTAGTCACTATAGATGTAAATTCCCTATATACGAATATAGTACCAGAAAATGGATTACAGATTGTGGAATGGGCATTATATAATCAGACGGATATGAAAGATGACCAAATCAAATATATATTAGAAGGGCTTAAGCTAGCCATGAGCCATAATTATTTTTGGCATAAGGGGGAATACTTCACGCAAACCAAAGGAGTTGCTGTAAGGAAAGGTTCCATCCGCTGGTAATATTTATCATCTGGCGTGCAGTACTGAGGTCCACCAGCAGGTGTCTCCTGGCAGTTTTGAACTGTCAGGAGAACTTCTCTCTGCTGGTGTTATGTCATCCTTGGGCCGCAGTACTGGCGTACACCAGCGGATGGATAATGGCAGTGTGGTGCAGATGTTACTTCCTGCAATCAGGGGTCACCTGAGCCTGTTAGCAGGTATAATATAAATACCCGGCAAGTGTACACACACACTGCCCTGGTATCGTCCTCGTGCCCTGATCTGTACCTGCTGCCTGTTTACCTGAATATGTTTCTGAATCTGCTACCTGAGTTCCTGATCCTTTCTCCCTGTCCAGACCCATCCATCCATCCATCCTCTCCCTGTCCTGTGTTCCTTACCCCATCTGCTGATCTCCCTGTGTATGACCTTGGCCTGGCTAACGTTTATGTTTCGGGAATATCCCTTTATCCATCTGCCTACCTGCTGTGTATAACGCTGGCCTGGCTATTGTTTATGATTCTGGCATTTCCCATTTATTGCACATATCTGTCTGTTGTTATTTGTGGGTCTCTGTCTGTTGGTTGGTTTGTTGCACTGTATCATATTGGAGGTGGTTATACTTATATTATTCACTCACCTAAATAAATCTTTATATTTTCACTTATATGTGTTTGGTGTTCCTCTGTTGCTAGCCACACAGTTCTGGTCACACCTGGTACATGACAGTATACCAGGGCCAGCTCTGACCAGAAGTGGCTACACAGAGGAACCATCTTGGTTCAGTTTGCTTTGCTGAAATGAATTTGGATGTGATTCGTTATTATGCTCTGCTGGCGTCTGAGAGTAGTGCATATCTCCGCCAGACACTGAAAGAGTGGACCAGTGATCAGCTGCTAGAAATCATTCATTTAGCTCACTCCTGGGTTGATCAGGGCTGTATGCTGTTTGGGGATGTTCAGCCTTTAATCTGAATCTGCACAAAGCTGGCTTTGCCTTGAATCCCAGAGGGCCATGATGATTTTTCTCCCCCTGTCAGTATTAATCATGTCACATCACTGGTATGGCTTCTGGAAGATGACTTCCCTTACTTTTTTGAACATTACACAGCTTGTTCCCAGCAGATGATAATAGAATGTGTTGATTCTGTACAATCCCTTGTCAGACAGGCAGTATGTGTCAGGGAAATTCCCCGTTTGTGGTCACCAATCCACGGTCAGTGCGCTTGCGCGGCGAATCGGCGCATCGGCGCATGCGCGTACGCAGCGGGACGGCGTTCCGACGTTCTCGGGTGCGCGCACCGGCGAATCGGTGCGCACGCATGCGCAATGGCAAGACACCTATACCTGCTGGTGGCCAGTGCTCCCTTGTGCTGTCTTCTCCCTGTCTCACCCCCAAGGGGCAGAGTGCGCTTGGGTGCAAGGGTAGACCACTCTCGGCATCTCGGCCTCGGTAAGTACTCACCTGATAGTACAAACCAGCCAGATGTCTGAGGCCGACAGAGTGCGCTCCCCATTTGACACCCTCTGCCAACAGGTTACCACCTTAACGGACTCAGTTCAAAGACTCCAAGAGGGGTATACCCAGATTGATGGCCGTCTGCAACAACTCACCGGTCTCCTAGGACAAACCCCTTCAGCTACTACCTCTGCCAGTCCTGCCTCCACCTCCCAAGTACCTACAAGTTCTACAGTGGTGATGGCTACCCCTGAACCCAGGGTCCCTATCCCGGAAAGATTTTCGGATGTCCGCAAAAAGTACCGGGCCTTCAAGAATGCCTGTACCCTCTACATTGCTCTCCAACCAAGGACCTTCTCTTCTGAAGCAGTGAAAGTAGGGTTTATCATCTCCCTCTTGACGGATGACCCTCAAGCCTGGGCACATGGATTGATAGAGCAGAGGAGCCCAATATTGGATTCAGTAGACACGTTCTTTGAAAACATGGCTCAATTGTATGACGATCCCCAGTGATCAGCCACAGCTGAATCCGTCCTTCACAGTCTGACCCAGGGAAGAAAGCCGGTAGAAGACTACACAGCGGAGTTCAGGAAATGGTCTGCCGACACCGGTTGGAACGAGGCGGCTCTCCGATACCAGTACCGCCAAGGTCTATCCGAGGTTCTTAAGGATGAGCTGGCCAGGATAGAAACCCCCACTACCTTGGAAAACTTGATTCTATCCGCGACACAAATGACAGACGTCTGCGTGAATGACGCGCGGAGCGTTTCCAGTCTCCCCGTCCCAGCTGGCCTCCATCCAGGACTATGCCTCACTATCCACCAACCTCTCCTCCTGGGGTAACACCCCTTCCTGAACCAGAACCCATGCAGCTTGGGTTGGTTCGGCCTCCTCTGACTCCCGAGGAAAGACTGCGTAGGCGCCAGGCCAACCTGTGCCTCTATTGCGGGGGTACCGACCACTTCCTCCGTAGCTGCCCTGTAAGACCTAGTAAGTCTATTGCTAAAGACACCTTGAACTATCAAATCTCTAACAACCCCCAATCTTATGTTGTTCTCTTTATGTCTCTACAGCTGCCGGAAGGGGCAATCCGCCTCCCGGCAATTAATGATTCTGGAGCCTGCAGCTGCTTCCTGGACTCTTCTCTGGCCACAAGATTCCATGTCCCTATCCAGTCTAAGGACCACTGCCTCCAGATCCACCTAGCAGATGGGTCCCTGCCCCGTTCGGGGCTTATCACACAGGAAACCAAACCCATCCTCGCCACCTCTGACTCAGGCCATCAAGAGCTCCTTCGGTTAGACCTTATACCCTCTCCGTTGTTCCCTATCATCCTGGGAATCCCCTGGCTACAGGCACACGAGCCCCTCATAAATTGGGCAGAGAAAGAGGTCAGTTTCATCTCCCCCTACTGTTCCCAGCACTGCCTTGCCTCCACCTCTACTACCTGCGCTTCTATGATCGCCAAGCCGGACAACCTCCAGCATGTCCCTTCAGTCTATCTGTAATTCCAGGACGTATTCGACAAGCAGCAAGCCGACCACTTACCACCCCATCGGCCCTACGATTGTCCCATTGACCTTCTGCCGGGCTCTGAAGTCCCGTTCGGACGTATTTACCCACTGTCCGAAACTGAGTTGAGAGCCCTCAAGGCTTACATCGATGAGAACCTCCAGAAAAAGTTAATTCGCCCCTCTTCATCCGCAGCCGGAGCTGGGATTTTCTTTGTGGAAAAGAAGGACGGCTCCTTAAGACCCTGCATCGATTACTGGGACCTAAACAAAATTACCATCAAAAACAGGTACCCACTGCCTCTTATCCCGGAATTATTGCAACGCCTCCGATCTGCTCGGATCTTTTCCAAATTGGATCTGCGGGGGGCCTACAACCTCATCCGTATCAGGGCCGGTGACGAGTGGAAGACCGCTTTTAGATCTCGTTTTGGACATTACGAGTATTTGGTTATGCCTTTCGGACTTTGCAATGCTCCGGCCACCTTTCAACACCTAGTCAATGATATCTTCAGACAATACCTTGACGATTTCCTAGTAGTGTACCTGGATGACATCCTTATCTTTTCCACATCCATCGAACTTCACCGGACCCATGTCATAAAGGTTCTCACCATCCTTAGAAAGCACAAGCTCTACCTCAAGGCCGAGAAATGTGATTTCGAAAAAACCTCCGTACAGTTTCTCGGCTTCATCATTTCCGTCAACGGGGTCGCAATGGACCCACAGAAGGTGAAGGCCATCCAGGACTGGCCAGCCCCGACTGACAAACGGGGGGTACAGCGGTTTATAGGCTTTGCCAATTTTTATAGGAGATTTATCGCGGGCTTTTCCTCCATCGTGGCCCCAATAACCCAACTCACCCGGCAAAACAACCGCTTCCACTGGTCCCTGGAAGCACAAGAAGCCTTCTCCCATCTAAAGGACGCCTTCACCTCCGCACCAGTACTTCAACACCCAGATCCTTTACTACCGTTTACCCTGGAAGTGGACGCCTCGGAGACAGCCATTGGAGCCATCCTGTCCCAGAGGCGAGGTTCCAAGGCTCTTCTGTATCCGGTAGCCTTTGCCTCCCAGAAATTAACTCCTCCGGAGCGAAACTACGACGTAGGGGACCGGGAATTACTGGCCATAAAATTTGCGCTGGAGGAATGGCGGTACCTCCTAGAGGGGGCCGCACACCCCATCATGATCTTCACAGATCATAAGAACTTAGAATATTTAAGAACAGCTAAGCGCTTACGTCCCAGGCAGGCCCGCTGGGCTCTTTTTTTTACCAGGTTCAATTTTCATATTTCCTATCGACCCGGTTCCAAAAATGGGAAGGCGGACGCTTTATCCAGGATGTTCCCGGAAACACCCCAGTCGGCACAACCAGGTACCATTCTGTCAGCTCAGAATTTCCTGTTGATTCCCCAGGCCGGCCTGCTCACCTCCATTCAAGCCGCTTCCAGGCTCTGTTCTGATCCTGTCACGTCTTCCCTGGAAAAACGTGATGATCTATTCTGGTCTCGGGACAAGATCTTCGTCCCTTCAGAAACAAGACCACTGGTTCTGAAGACTTTCCACGATCTTAAATTGGCCGGTCACTTTGGAGCGCGTAAATCATCGGAACTTGTCTCCCGCTCCTTCTGGTGGCCAGGCTGGAGGAAGGATTGTAAAGCCTATGTCGCTTCCTGCATCCAATGCCAATGTAATAAAGGGTCAAACACCAAAAGCTGGGGCCTGCTCAAACCCTTACCCATCCCTGAACGTCCTTGGGCAGACATGTCCATGGATTTTATCGTTGACCTGCCTCCCTCTGGAGGGTTTACCACAATCCTGGTCGTTGTAGACCGCCTTTCAAAGATGGCTCACTTTCTACCCATGATTGGCACACCTTCAGCCTCGGATACCGCCCAAATCTTTTTTAAGGAGATAACCAGGCTTCACGGAATACCAAAGAGCATCACCTCCGACAGAGGTGTCCAGTTCACTTCTAAATTCTGGAAGGAACTCTGTAAATCACTGGATATCAAAACCTGCCTCTCGTCAGCATATCACCCCCAGAGCAACGGCCAGACGGAAAGAACTAATCAAACCCTGGAACAATACCTCCGTTGTTTCTGCTCTACCTCCCAGGATGACTGGGCGTCCCTACTTCCGTATGTGGAATTCGCCTACAATAACTCAGTACACTCTGCTACCAATCAGACCCCCTTCTGGGCCAATTTCGGCTTCCACCCCTCCTTCCTCCCTGAAAACATCCCGGAAAGTCCGGTCCCCGCAGTCCAGGACCGGGTAGCCTCTGTTCAAGAGAACTTTCTAAGACTTAAAGAAATGATGAGCAATGCACAAGAATCCTACAAAAGATTGTATGACAGGGGAAGGAAGGAAAACCCAGCGTTCAAAGTTGGGGAGGAAGTTTGGCTTTCCACCACCAATCTCCGGTTGCCTATTCCCTCTCGGAAGCTCGGCCCTAAGTTCATCGGGCCCTTTAAGATCAAGCGGGCTATCAATTCCGTGGCCTTTGAACTGGCACTACCTAGTTCCTATAGGATCCACCCAGTGTTCCATTCATCCTTGTTGAAACCCGTTACCCCCAGCTCTTTTCCTGGAAGAGACGAACCTCCTCCTCCACCAGTCGAAGTAGACGGGGAAAAGGAATTTGAGGTGGAATCCATCTTGGGCTGTAGGAAGAGAGGCAGGCAGTTGCAATACCTGGTCCAGTGGAAAGGGTACCCCCCGGAAGACAACACCTGGGAGCCATCCAGGAACTTGCATGCTCCCCGCCTAATCCGAGCCTTCCACCAGGAACATCCAGAACTGATGGTCAGTCTGGGCGTCTGGAGTCCGCCCCTCGGGGGGGGGGGCACTGTCAGGGAAATTCCCCGTTTGTGGTCACCAATCCGCAGCCAGTGCGCTTGTGCGGCGAATCGGCGCATCGGCGCATGCACGTACGCGGCGGGACGGCGCTCCGACGTTCTCGGGTGCACGCACCGGCGAATCAGCGCGCGCGCATGCGCAATGGCGCGCCAATGGGATTACAGGCGGGCCTATTTAAACAGACTCAGTGACTCTGTCTGGTTGCTGGTTTGTCAGCATTCCTGTGTTCCTAGTGTTCGAATTAAGTACTGATCTCCTGTTTTGACCCGGACTGGCTTGACCACCCTTCTGCTCTCCTGCACCTGACCTCTTGGCTTGATTAATGGACTTCCACCCTTCTCCAGTGTTTGACCCTCGGCCTGTGACCCGGATCCTCTGCCTATCTCCAACCTTTGACTCGCTGCCTGCACCTGGGACTTCTTGTTAAACCTACCTGAGCTTGCTCTACCCGAACATGTGCTTGTTGCTTCTCCCCGAACTGGCACCTGCTGCTAACCGCTGCCTGGACTAGTACCTCCGCTGCTGGCTGCTGTCTGACCAGTCCTCCTGTGGTGCTTGACCCTCAGCCTGTTCTCCAGTCAACTCACCCCTGCCGGACCTTTCAGTAAGACACCTATACCTGCTGGTGGCCAGTGCTCCCTTGTGCTGTCTTCTCCCTGTCTCACCTCCAGGGGGCAGAGTGCGCTTGGGTGCAAGGGTAGACCACTCTCGGCATTTCGGCCTCGGTAAGTACTCACCTGATAGTATGTAACCCGCAGTTTGTGCAATCACTGCTCTTAGCATGGTCTGATATTTTGCAATCAGCCCCAGCCAGCCCCCAACAAACCACCTCTGCCATCAGACACCAACCTACCCAAATGTGTGTTTCTCCATCACCCATGGCAACCCCAGTCGCAGTTCAGTACACACTGCTTCCCACCAGATACCAATATCCAGTCTCTGCTCCCTGTACCTATCATGCATTCAACCCACCTGCCTCTTCTCAGCTGCCTACAAACCCACAAGAACTTCCTCCAGCTACTGTTACCTCTTCTCTGTCATATCACAATCCTCCTTTACAGTCTGCTGCACTCCTTACCTACAGGGCTTCAGTGGCTAAGCCAAAGAAAAACAGAAAGTTCTTCCCAACCAAAACGATCCTGCCAGTAATCCAACTTGCCTCCACACCAATCAAACTGCTTCAGTCTAACACCCCAGTGCCTGCTGTCCAGCCTGACGTCCCTGTTCCTGTGCCAGCCTGTCAGCTTGAAGTTCCTGTGCCAGCCTGTCAGCTTGAAGTTCCTGTGCCAGCCTGTCAGCTTGAAGTTCCTGTGCCAGCCTGCCAGCTTGAAGTTCCTGTGCCAGTGTTCCGGCCTGAAGCGCCAGAGCCAGTGTTCCAGCCTGAAGCGCCAGAGCCAGTGTTCCGGCCTGAAGCGCCAGAGCCAGTGTTCCGGCCTGAAGCGCCAGAGCCAGTGTTCCGGCCTGAAGCGCCAGAGCCAGTGTTCCGGCCTGAAGCGCCAGAGCCAGTGTTCCGGCCTGAAGCGCCAGAGCCAGTGTTCCAGCCTGAAGCGCCAGAGCCAGTGTTCCGGCCTGAAGTGCCAGAGCCAGTGTTCCGGCCTGAAGCGCCAGAGCCAGTGTTCCAGCCTGAAGCGCCAGAGCCAGTGTTCCAGCCTGAAGGGCCAGAGCCGGTCTTCCAGCCTGAAGTGCCAGAGCCGGTCTTCCAGCCTGATGTCCTGATGCCCGTCTTCCAGCCCGATGTTCCGTGCCTGCCTTCCAACCAGAAGTCCTAATGCCGGTGTCCCAGTCTGAAGTTCCGGTGTCCCAGTCTGAAGTTCCGGTGTCCCAGTCTGAAGTTCCGGTAACCCTGAAGATTCGGTGCCTGTGTCCTCGCCTAAAGATCCGATGCCCGTTTTCCCGGCTTGAGGATGTGGTCCCCGTTACCCGGCCTGAGAATGTGGTGCCCATTTCCCGGCCTGAGGATGTGGTGCCCGTTTCCTGGCCTTAGGATATGGTGCCCGTTTCCCGGCTTGAGGTTGTGGTGCCCGTTTCCCGGCTTGAGGTTGTGGTGCCCGTTTCCCGGCTTGAGGTTGTGATGCCCGTTTCCCGGCTTGAGGTTGTGGTGCCCGTTTCCCGGCCTGAGGTTGTGGTGCCCATTTCCCGGCTTGAGGTTGTGGTGCCCGTTTCCCGGCTTGAGGTTGTAATGCCCGTTTCCCAGCTTGAGGTTGTGGTGCCCGTTTACCGGCTTGAGGTTGTGGTACCCGTGTCCCGGCCTGAGGATGTGGTGCCTGTTTCCCAGCCTGAGGAGCCCGCGGCCCAGTCTGATGTGTCCCTGTCTTCTGCCCAGCTCAATGACCCAGAGCTTGCTGCCCAGCTCGATGTCCCGGAGCCTGCTGCCCAGCCTGATGTGTTCCTGTCCACTGCCCAGCCTGAGATGTTCTTGTCTGCTACCCAACCTGATGTGCCATTGTCTGCTGCTCAGCTTGATGTGCCCATGCCCGCTGTCCAGCCTGATGAGTTCCTGGCGCTGCCAAGCCTAAGATGTTGCTGCCTGCTGCCAAGCCTGAGATGTTCCTGCCGGCTACCCAGCCTGACGTACTTTTTGCCCAGCCTGATGTGTCGGTACCCACTGCTCAGCTCGAGCTGCACCCTGCCCGGTTTAAAGCCATGGACCTTCCTCATGCCCAACCTGTTGTGACTTTGTCTACTGCCCGGCTTGACGCCATAGACTTTCTCCAGCAACGGCTGGTTGGAGCGCCCGGAGGTCGCTCCTTCGAGGGGGGGTACTGTAAGGAAAGGTTCCATCCGCTGGTAATATTTATCATCTGGTGTGCAGTACTGAGGTCCACCAGCAGGTGTCTCCTGGCAGTTTTGAACTGTCAGGGGAACTTCTCTCTGCTGGTGTTATGTCATCCTTGGGCCGCAGTACTGGGGTCCACCAGCGGATGGATAATGGCAGTGTGGTGCAGATGTTACTTCCTGCAATCAGGGGTCACCTGAGCCTGTTAGTAGGGATGAGCTTTGTGTTCGAGTTCCCAAACGTCACTTTTTCTCACGGAAGGCGATTCCGGCTCTCTACTGGCATGTGGAAGGCAATGTCTTGGCCTCGCTGGACAGGGCGGTCAGTGGTAAGGTGCATATTACCGCTGACTCATGGTCCAGCAGGCATGGACAGGGACATTACCTATCTTTCACGGCGCATTGGGTGACTCTGCTGGCAGCTGGGAAGGATGCAGGACAAGGTGCAGTAGTGTTGGAGGTTGTTCCGCCACCATGCCTCCAAAATGTTACTACTGGTGATTCTAACACACCTCTCTCCTCCACCCCCTCCTCTTCTTCTTTCTCCATGGCCTCTTCCTGTGCTGATTTGTCCTTGGAACCAGTGGTGCTCCGTAGGCGTTCAAGGGGCTACGCCAGTACGCAGGCAAAAAGATGTCACACTGGGGCAGAGATTCTGTCAGCTCTGCAGGGGCAGGCTCAGAGGTGGTTGACGCCACGCCGGCTTAAGCCAGGAAAGGTGGTTTCCGACAGTGGCACCAACAGTGGCACCAACCTCCGCCCTCCGACAGGGACAACTGACCCATGTGCCCTGTTTGGCTCATGTCCTTAACTTGGTGGTGCAGCGGTTCTTGGGCAGGTACTCGGGCTTACAGGAGGTCCTGAAGCAGGCCAGGAAACTCTGTGGGCATTTCCGCCGGTCATATAATGCCAGTGCTCGGCTGGCTGAGCTGCAAAAGGATTACAACCTGCCCAAGAACCGCCTAATCTGTGACATGCCCACCAGGTGGAACTCTACGTTGGCCATGCTTCAGCGGCTGCACACGCAGCAGAGGGCCATCAATGAGTATCTGTTGCAATATGGCACCAGGACAGGGTCAGGGGAGCTTGATTTTTTTTCCCCACGCCAGTGGGACATGATCAGGGATGCATGCACTGTCCTGGCACCATTTGAGGAGGCCACGAGGATGGTGAGCAGTGACAGTGCATGCATCAGTGACACTGTCCCTCTTGTCCACCTGTTGGAGCACACGCTGCGTGGAATAATGGACAGGGCACTTGAGGCAGAACAGAGGCAGGAAGAGGAGGACTTCCTTACCTCTCAAGGCCCCCCCTTATCCAGACAGTGTTCCTGCTAGTCCAGCTATCACACAGGAAGAGGAGGAGGAGGAGGATTATGTCAGCATGGAGGTGGAGACTAGCACTCAGCATCAGCAGCAGTCTTCAAGGGATCAATTACAGTCCCAAGACACCCATGGACTTGTACATGGCTGGGGGGAGGTGGCTGCGGATCATGTCGTCCTCAGTGACCCAGAGGACTCGGCACCGAATGCCTCAGCAAACCTACGCTGCATGGCCTCCCTGATCCTGCAAAGCCTGCGGAAGGATCCTCGTATTCATGCGATCAAGGAGAGGGATCATTACTGGCTGGCAACCCTCCTTGATCCACGTTACAAGGGTAAGGTTGTGGACCTTATCTTGCCGTCGCAGAGGGAGCAGAGGATGAGGCATCTTCGGGAGGCCTTGCAGAATGGTCTGTGCAACGTGTTTCCAGAGATTGGGAGGTTACAAATTCCTGGTCCTGGACAACGTGTTTCTGAGGCTTCGGTCAGTCAAAGAAGGAGCGGGGGAGAACGTGGCCGTCTAATCGATGTGTTCAGACAATTTTTTAGTCCGCAGCCCCAAGGTATGATCGGTTTCAGCAACCATCGGCAGCGTCTGGTTTACATGGTGCAGGAATACCTAGGGGCAAGATCAGACTTGGACACCTTTCCCACCGAAAATCCTCTCGACTTGATTCTGAGCATGCGTGGGTTTTTTATCCGATGGAGTTCCCCACAGACGATATTAATTTGCTATCGGTTTTTTAACCATCGGATAAATTAAAACATGTTCTATTTTTAAACACTGATGGAAAAAAGACCGATGGGGCCCATACACGATCGGTTTGTCAGATGAAAACAGTCCATCGTGTGTACACGGCTTTATAGTGTTGTGGCACCACCGCCACCACCAAAGGCCCAATTTTTCCGCCCCTGTTCAACAGGGGCATGCAATTACAATTCTTGATCTAATAATTCACAACAGGGCCCATTCCTGCGCCCACCAAGAGTAACTGTGAGGACTTACAGTCTTGTGGCACCAGCACCACTGCCACCACCACCACCAAAGGCACAATTTTTAGCCATGCCATTTTTCTCAATGATTTTCATCCATATTGCTGGGACCAGACATTACATTAAAGCCGCAAGCAGTTTTAAATGGCTGAAATGTCATTTTGTGCAGGGACAGTTCTAAACACGGGAAACATGTGCCACTTCACATGCATACTTTAGACACCCCCCAGGTACGATATTTAAAGGAATATTTCCCCTTTTTTTTTTTTCACTTTATACATCATTAACCACTTCAACACCAGGCTTTTTTTACCACATCAATACCGGGCCTATTCTGGCACTTCTCTCCTACATGTACAAATCATCATTCTTTTGCTAGAAAATTACTCAGAACCCCCAAAAAGTATATATGTTTTTTTAGCAGACACCCTAGGGAATAAAATGACGGTCATTGCAACTTTTTTTCTTGCACGGTATTTGCGCAATAATTTTTCAAACGCCTTTTTTAAAAAAAAAAAATGGTTTCGTGAATTAAAAAATAACAAAACAGTAAAGTTAGCCCAATTTTTTTATAAAATATGAAAGATGATGTTACACCGAGTAAATAGATACCTAACATGTCACGCTTTAAAATTGCGCACACTCATGGAATGGCGCCAAACTTCGGTACTTAAAAATCCCCATAGGCGACGCTTTAATTTTTTTTACAGGTTACCAGGTTAGAGTTACAGAGGAGGTCTAGTGCTAGAATTGTTGCACGCGCTCTAACGCACGCGGCGATACCTCACAAATGTGGTTTGAACGGCGTCTACATATGTGGGCGGGACTTACGTGTGCGTTTGCTTCTGATTGCGAGCTACCGGGGACAGCGGCGTTTTAATTTTTTTTTTTATTATTTTTTTTTTTATTATTTTACTTATTTTTTTTTTCTCATTCAAAGTATTTATTAAGAAAAAGAATGAAAACAATACAGGAGTGCACTTATCAAAGAACGCAGATGCAACTGCAAACATTGCGATCAAAACAGTACAGTGTGGCAAAAAATCAGTAACAAAGCCTAGCTGAAGACTGCCGTCTGGCGACAGTCATGGGTATGAGCCATGACTGTCAGTGAGAATGTTGAATGATTAGTAAAGAAATAAAGCCATTACACGTTATTACCAGTCTTCTGAACATACTTCATAGGAAATAATGTCAATCTGTACATAGTCAAAAAGTTAGAACGTAACAGTGTCTTCTAGTTAAAAGGGATAAAGGAGCATTATTGGTCAGTACTTTCTGATCAAACATTATTGTCAACATCCGCTATCTCAATTGTAGCAGTGTTTAGATTTAAGAAAAGGGAAAGAGAAAGTAGGGGGGAAGCAAATAAAGGTAGGGAGAGAAAAAAAAAAAAAAGGGGGGAGGGGATATTGCGCTCACTTCAAAGTGTAGCCGGATTGGTCTTAAAAGGCGGTCAGCCTCCGAGGGCCAACCGTAGGAGAATTTACCATATTGAACAGTCTTAGGTGGGTGTGTTCGTACCCTCGTGTATATTCCTGAGAATACTTAAAATCAAACCACGGTTGCCAGGTGTCGTGAAACTTCTTCGCATCACCACCGTCCTGGGCCAGGGTGTCTTCCATGGTGGCTATTTCCCCTACTTTATTGAGCCATTCAGAAATGGATGGGACTCGAGACGAGTTCCAATACAGGGGAATTAGGGACTTGGCCGCATTCAGAAGGTGTTTTGTCAGGGAATGTTTGTATCTCTTAAGTGAAAAACTGGATATATGTAGCAGGCAACATGCAGCATCTAGGTTTAGCTTAGTTTCAGTGATCTGTTTAATCAGTTTCCGAACTTCTGACCAGTAGCTGGTGATCAGAGCACAGTGCCACCAAATGTGAGCTAACGTGTCCCTTTCAGTTTGACATCTCCAACAGATCTCAGATTTTTGGCTATCCCATCTGTGAAGTCTTACGGGTGTGTGGTACCACTGTGTCAGCAACTTATAGCTTGTTTCCTGTAATTTAGTACTTATGGAGCATTTGTGTACCAAGATGCATGCATATTTCCATTGTTCATCTGATATCTCTGTGTTTAGGTCTCGGGACCACTCTCTCCTATGCGCACTCTCCCCCGCATCTCCCGGGTTTTGCAACCAGGAGTATGCTAGAGAGGTGGCCTTAAACATTGGGGTTTTGTTGTGACAGGCCGCTTCCATCGCGGTCAGAGGTCTGTAAAGATCTTGAGAGTTTCTAAACTTGCCTAGGTAGCTCCGGATCTGAAAGTAAGTCCACTGCTTTAGATGGGGTAATTCGCAATCTGTCTTGAGGGATGTCCAGTTTCTAACCTTAGTACCTAGAAAGCATTCACCCACTCGTAGGGAGGTATCTTTCGTTGCTGAATGGAGCGTGGAGTTATGTATACCCGGGGAAAAGTCAGGATTGTCTTTCAGCGGGGTCAGAGGGCTGGGGATCGTGGTGATATTTGTCTTTTTCTTTTTAACTAGTGTTCTCAGAATGTCTAATGTATTATGCGTGATCGGGCAGCTTTTTAGGCTGGAGGAAAGACCCGACCCTGGGATCCATGGTGAGAGCGTGAGTGGGAACGCATTCAAGGTCGCCTCTAGCGTAACCCAGTCTTTCGTGCCATCGTGGCAGTGCCAATCAATGACCCTGGCTACATGTGCTGCGTAGTAATAGTTTTTAAAATTCGGTAGATTAATCCCACCCGAATCTTTAGGCCTCATCAGAGTAGGTAATTTCACCCTTGGTTTCTTGTGGTGCCATAAGAATTTCAGAATGATGGAGTTTAATGCTTTAAAGAATTTCGGAGGGATCTTGACAGGTATGGTGCGCATCAAGTAAAGGAATTTAGGCAGGACCACCATCTTGATGATGGCCGCCCGACCCAACCATGACAAGGTGCCTAGATGCCAATTGTTGAGATCTGTTTCGCAGGTTTTGAGCATGGGGGGGGTAATTTACCTCGTAGATTATAGATTGTAGTTGTGGGGTCAGCCATGTTCCTAAGTACCGAAGGGCGGTGGGATCCCACCGAAATGTGGAGTTGGCCTTAGTCAGGGAGAGTACAGCTTCTGGGAGTGAAATATTGAGAGCTTCAGATTCCGAATAATTTATCTTTAAATTTGCTAAATAGCCAAAGTGGGCGAATTCTTTTAAGAGGTTGGGGACGGTCAAGGTTGGGTCGGTCAGGAAGAATAAAAGGTCATCCGCATAGGCCACCGTTTTAAACTCCCTATCCTGAGTCTGGAAACCATGAATCGCAGGGTTGTTCTGGATCGTCCTGATGAATGGTTCCAATGAAAGAATAAACAACAGGGGTGATAATGGGCATCCCTGTCTGGTTCCATTAGAGATGGATACTGTAACGGGAAGGCCCGGGGAACTCAGAATCGCTTAGGAAGTATGAAATACCCTTGCGCCAGCTTCCCCAATGGGTCTTATGTGTCAATCACCCTGTGTCTCTATTAGGGGCACAGGGTGAATGAAAACCCCAATATGGTCTATGATGGCCATATTCAATGCTGTACATACATTTTATCTAGATGGGGTCTGTAATATTTATCCACCATATTCCCCAGGAATACCTGCAAGGAACTCTCTACTGTTTGATTATGACCTCAACAGGTTAATTAAAAAGTGACGCATTCATGATGGTTAGACACATACTTGTGTGCATTGTAAAGGCAGACTGGGATTTACAATACAAAGGGATTTAAGATGTAAAGGGTTTAGAACCTGTTGTCGCCAGACAGACTGGCTGCCAACCCTTTGTGGGAAGATGTGTATTGGAGATCGTATATTCTATTGTGTTGGGATCTTTTGAAGCCTAGCAGACGTCAGGATGAGGTGTTGAGTCTTGGGATGTGTGGGTGGAGCTGGGCCCTTGTTCATGTTAAATCATGTGCCTTGAATTGTGTATAAAGTTACAATGTTTCTCGATAATAAATTAATTCCTACTACAGAAGAGACAGAGTGCGTCTCGTCTTCTTCCAGAGGGGTCGGCTCCTATAGGAAAGGGTCGTTTAGCTGTGGATATCGGTAGCGAGTGGATGTGTGTCTAGGAGAGGGAACATCGTAAACTGCGTTAATACCCCTTGAGATTGGGGTGCCGTTACATTGGTTGGCAGCAGCGGGATTTTCCCTCCAGTTCCTGGGACACTCCAAACCACCACAGTGACTGGCCAGCGATGCAGCCGAAGGAGGGTGATGCAGGACCCCGGTCAGTTGAATATTTGTTTCAGCAACGAGTGCGACAGCGGTTGGCATTGTATGGTGCTAACCCATCAGAGACCGCCATACGGGAAGCCATTAGAGACATTGAGCGGCAGGATGAGTGGCAACATGAGCAGAGAATGGCGCAAATACGGCAATCGGGGACAACGCCTAAAGAACCAGCCGCCATGGAAGAGGAATTCGGAAGGAGGTTGCGAGAGATGCAGGGAGGAGAAGCAGGCCATCTCCCCCCCAACAGTTAACCAGAGCAGATGGTGTGGAGTCCCCAGCAGAAGTGCTGGCAACAGGGCAGAGTGATACCCACCTCTGCCCAGCACCGGAAACCACTGTGGAGTTTCAGGGAGCCGGGGCAGTTGGCCCCTCTCCCCAGCAACAAGCTGAGGCAGTAAAGCTTTTACTCCCAGCTGAATCACTGGCAGCAGGGCAGAATGCTACTGGCCGCTGCACACAACTGCCACTTGAGCGGATATCGGTGGATGGGACTGCGGTCTCCACTCACAGCAACCCAGCAGAAGAGCTGGCAACAGAGCCGAGCGCCACGGGCCTCGGCTCCCAACTAACAGAAGAGGGAGTTCCTGTGGTATTGGATGGGACTTCAGTCCTCACTGACACAACCCCAGAAAATGGTGTGACACTGAGACAGGAGGATGTCAGCCTTGCTTTGCAAGCACTGAGAGATTTTCACCTACCACAAGTGGATGGGACTTCAGTCTCCACTTGTATACCACAGGGATGCCGGGCAGTCGACCCAGATCCCCAACAGCATGACGGACTGAGCCCAGTCACCCTGTCTTCTCTCCAGCGGCAGAAAGGACTCCAGGGAGAAGGGCCAGTCCAGGCCTCTCCCCAGCGGCTGGTGTGTTCTCTGAGAGAGGCAGAGGTTGGCTGGGTAAGCGATTCTCTGTTTGGAGAAATTTATTTGGGGTACTGTGTGGATACCGGCATTAGAAGAAGGGACCTATGGACTAACTTCAGAGTCAACCCGTCTGGGGTTCCCCCCTCTGTTAGTCTCCTGCCGAAAGGGGAGAGATGTAACGGGAAGGCCCGGGGAACTCAGAATCGCTTAGGAAGTATGAAATACCCTTGCGCCAGCTTCCCCAATGGCTCTTATGTGTCAATCACCCTGTGTCTCTATTAGGGGCACATGGTGAATGAAAACCCCAATATGGTCTATGATGGCCATATTCAATGCTGTACATACATTTTATCTAGATGGGGTCTGTAATATTCATCCACCATATTCCCCAGGAATACCTGCAAGGAACTCTCTACTGTTTGATTATGACCTCAACAGGTTAATTAAAAAGTGACGCCTTCATGATGGTTAGACACATACTTGTGTGCATTGTAAAGGCAGACTGGGATTTACAATACAAAGGGATTTAAGATGTAAAGGGTTTAGAACCTGTTGTCGCCAGACAGACTGGCTGCCAACCCTTTGTGGGAAGATGTGTATTGGAGATCGTATATTCTATTGTGTTGGGATCTTTTGAAGCCTAGCAGACGTCAGGATGAGGTGTTGAGTCTTGGGATGTGTGGGTGGAGCTGGGCCCTTGTTCATGTTAAATCATGTGCCTTGAATTGTGTATAAAGTTACAATGTTTCTCGATAATAAATTCATTCCTACTACAGAAGAGACAGAGTGCGTCTCGTCTTCTTCCAGAGGGGTCGGCTCCTATAGGAAAGGGTCGTTTAGCTGTGGATATCGGTAGCGAGTGGATGTGTGTCTAGGAGAGGGAACATCGTAAACGGCGTTAATACCCCTTGAGATTGGGGTGCCGTTACAGATACCTTTTTAGACAGAGTACCATTTATTTTTAGGTATGCAGAGGGATTCCTATATAATGCTGAAATCCACGACAGCATGTGCGGACCCAGGCCTACCCGGTCACATACTGCCATCATGAAGTCCCAAGCCACCCCATCAAAGGCCTTCTCCGCATCAGTGGAGAGGAGAAAGCCTTCGATCTTTCGCACCTTTGCTGCATGAATCAGGAGCAACGCTTTGGGAACGTTATCTTTTGCTTCCCTGCCAGGTATGAAGCCCACCTGTTCCAAACCAACCAGTTTTGGCAGAAGTGGGCTCAACCTCAAGGCCAGGACCTTTGCGAACAACTTCACATCTAAATTCAACAGGGAAATGGGCCTATAGCTAGCGCATTCCCCTGGGTCTTTTCCTGGTTTCGGAATCACTGCTATGTGTGCGGCCAGGAAGTCGGGAGTGATCTCCTTGGGCCCACACAGGGAGTTCAGAGCCTCTTTCAGAGGTTCTGTTAGGGTGTCTATAAAGGTCTTATAGTAAATTGCAGAGTACCCGTCCGGTCCAGGGCTTTTGACAGATTTGAGCTGTTTAATAGCCTGTCTGAGCTCCAAGGAGGAGATTGGGGTTTCCAGTGATGTAGAGTCAAGCTCTGATATAGCTGGAAGACCACTTTTAGCTAAATATTCTTGGATAATCTGTGTTCTGTCTCCTTCCATATGTGGTTGTTTATGTTGGGGGGGTAAGTTATAAAGCTTAGAATAGAAGCTCTGAAAATGTCCCGCAATTGCTTCTGATGCAACATCAAGTTTCCCCGCAGGATTTCTGATGCCAGCAATGTTGTTGAAGGAAGCATGTTCCTACAAGGCTCTGGCCAGCACTCTGCCCGTCTTATTCCCGGATTCGTAGTAGATTTTTTTTTTGAAAAACAGCATGCGCTTCGCCCGTAAATCAAGTATCAACTGTAATTCCCGCCTAGTCTCTAACAGCCGAGTAGCAGAGTCTATCGACAAAGATTGCTTGTGTTGTGTCTCTAAGGAATTGATCGTCGTGATCAGATTCCGAATGGTGGCCTCCCTTTCTTTTTTGCGTTTAGAACCCAGCGCAATCAACATCCCTCTAATAGTACATTTGTGGGCCTCCCACACGACCAAAGGATCCACCCCTGGGGTGATGTTAGTTTTGAAAAAGTCTGTCAATTTGGCTGAGATTTTAGGTAGTAGGTCTGGGTCAGTCAGTAGTGAGGCGTTCAGGCGCCAAGTGGGTTGTTGTTTGGTCACATGTGACATGTCTAGTGAAAGGGATACGGGGGAATGATCTGAGATCGTCTGAAGACCTATATGTGCCCCCGAAATCCTGGGAAGATCCCTCTGTGTTATGAACAAATAATCCAATCTGGCATATCTTGAATGGGGTACAGAGAAATTGGTGTAATCTCGGCCGTCTGGGTCAAGGAAGCACCAAGTGTCTATCAATTGCAAGGATTGCAGTAGCGATTTTATCTTCTTGAGGATCTTATAAGTGATACATGTCTTGCCATTGGACGTATCCAAGAGGGGATTCAGAGGCACATTAAAATCCCCCCAAGAATCGTACAACCAGCCGCAAACCCTTGGAGTTCCCTGACTATGTTCTGGCAGAACTTGACATGGGCTCTATTTGGGAAGTACACATTTGCAAGTGTTACAGGTGTGCCTGCATATGTCCCCTTCAGAAACACAAATCTACCCTGCGTATCACAGAGTTGTTCAGACAACTCAAAAGGGGCGTCCCTACTGATCAATATGGATACCCCTCTAGTCTTAGATTCATCACTCGTGGCATGGAACGCTCTGGTAAAATACGAATCTGTGAGTCTCGGTATATGGCGCGTTTTGAAATGGGTCTCCTGAAGAAATACAAAATGGGGCCTACCTTTCCTGAGTTCCTTCA
Source organism: Rana muscosa (assembly GCA_029206835.1). Taxonomy (NCBI): domain Eukaryota; kingdom Metazoa; phylum Chordata; class Amphibia; order Anura; family Ranidae; genus Rana; species Rana muscosa. The sequence goes on from CM055118.1 coordinate 913,757,340, forward strand.
GAAGAGTGGAGTGGCGCCCTGGGATGTTTAGGCCCCTGACGTTATGCGATATCACCGTGGGGTGTCGCCCCAGGGAAGAGTAAGCCATGGGGGGGGGTCAGAAGGAGGCGTCCCTAGGATCACTCTGCAATAAATAAAAATGAAGACTATACTGTGGGAATTAGTATCTGTGCTTGAAAACTAAGACAACAATCCAACAACACTGCTGAGAAAGACTTTTTGGGTAATAAAAAAAAAAAAAAAGGGATGGTGTTAAAAAAAAAAAAAGGAGAGAGAAAGGAGAGATAAAGATTTATGAAGAAACAGAAGGTCAAAGAGAGAGACACAATAAGAAGATGGCGTAGAAATCGTCCCACCCCCTGGGTGGTCAAAAACCCTCCCAGGAAGGGGTATTCGCCAACTTACAGTAGAGATCCCTGCCTCCCAAAAGGGGGAGCAAGGAGCTCTCTGTGGGGTCGCTGGGAGACAAACGACCCGACGACAGCCCACCCAGAAGAGCAATGCCAAGGAAGATCTGACCAAATGAAAGGATCCTCCCATTCATCGCCCACACGACCAATTTAGATAAAACATATTAAACAATTCAGTGTGTTGTACACCCGACCATAGTGTAAACTAAATTTTCTTAGGCAAAAATAAACAATAAACAACCGCTCACAGAAAAGGGAGCATCAGGGATAACTGCAATTATAACCCCCTTCTAGCCCGTAGGGCAGTGGCTTATAAATATACATATTGTCTGTGTACATACGGATCCCTATTAGCAGGAAATGAAGGACCAAGTGCACCCAGAGTCTTCCATAATAAATCTGCAAGAGAGTTGAAGTATTCGGTAGGGGCTGGAAGATCTGGGCACCGTAGAGACAAACCATTCAGGGGGCAAGGATACATCTCTTAGGATGAAAAGGTAGACTCTGTGACTGACAGAATATGTATACTCAGCAGGATATGGCTAAAGCAACTGGTTTCAGGGAGTATAACTTGGGAAAAAACTAACATTGAGCCACGTCCAGGGCAAGCCATTAGTGGGGTCAAAGGTCAAACTCCGACAACTATTTAAATGAGGACGACCATAGCGGGGGATTAGGTATAATGGTTGTATAAAGAAGCAGACAGTCCCCAGTATTCCAGATCGACCTGTGCATCAGGAAAGGGTTCAAACCGGGATTCAAGTGAAGGAGGCAGTGAGTATTTACCTCGAAGGATCCAAGTCAGGCATTAATTACCAACAAGGCAACGTGGGTAAGGGGAGTGAGGGTAGAGGATCAGAGCGTGATCAAAGGTCTCACCACAGAGGGAGAGGTGAGGCAGCTTGAGGCAGGTAGCAGGAACATGGAGTAGGGGAGTGATAACAATGCTGCGAAGTGTCACTCTGCGTTCCGGTCCCTGGAAGGCCCCGCGTGTCTTCCCGGTGTGTCCGGTCTGCTGCTCCCACCTCGCCCATGCCTAGCTTTCTTAGAAAGTCTGGTGTCAAGTGACATGAAAGGAGAGGCGGGGGGCTCCTCTCCAGTGGGGTGTGTAGGAATTCTGCGTACCATTCAGGGAGAGCTACATGCTCCATATCCAGTGATTCACAAAACTCAGGAAGGTCTGCTGGAGAGCGTAATATATGCATGTGGTCATTGTAAGATACAGTCAGAGCGAACGGAAAACGCCACGAATATTTCAGGTCCCTTTCCCTTAACCGATCCAACAAGGGACGTATAGCCCATCTGTTTCTCAAAGTTATCTAGGACAGATCCTGAAACAGCATTATTGTTGCACCGTTAAAAATGATCCTGTCATTTCTCCGCGCTTTGCGCATAATATCCTCTTTAAGGCCAAAGCTCTGCAGGCAACATATAATGTCTCTCGGGGGTGCTGAATCAGAGCTTCTGGGTCTGAGAGCCCTATGTGCCCGTACAAAGTCTATCTCCATGTCCTCTTGGCGTTCTAATAAACTGTTGAACACTCTCCTGAGGGCCGGGACAATTTGCTCATGCTTGACAGATTCGGGGATCCCCCGCACCCTAATGTTGCACCTCCTGCCCCTATTGTCCAAATCTTCTATATGCCGATTCATGTCTATGAAATGTTGCGTTTGGGCCTGTGTGGTTAGCTCTAGCCTGTGTATGGCCTTGTCCCTATGTTGACCTACGTGCTCCACCGCCGCCATCTTTTCATTGATAACTATCATGCTCGTTTTCAAGTCCGTGATAGCCGCTGAGAAAGTTGCTTTGATGTCCGCGGCTATCACAGACATATCTGCCAGTGTTAAGGGGTGATCTGATGCAGGCTTACCCCTGTTAGAGTCTACAGGCGCTGGTCGGGAGTCCTCGCTGTCGTCTTCCTCGTGTTGCGGCGGCGCCATCTTGGATCTAGGAGATCCATTGCGACCTGTCTGCTGGGTTTTAAAGATGTCCGCTATGTTTTCGCTGCGGATGATCCGGTGTTGCGGCGCAGGTGGGAGCGGGGAGTTGAATACAGCCTTCTGCCCGGCATCTGAGAGCCTGTGGTCGGGTGTAGGGCTTCTAATGGTCGTGCGTGCTGAGGAGCTCCTCTAGTGTGCTGCCATCTCCGTCGTGCGCCAAGCCATGCCCCCCCTATTTGTTTATTTTTTAACACTTATTTTACTTCTTTTTTTTTTTTTATCACTTTTATTCCTATTACAAGGAATGTAAACATCCCTTGTAATAGGAATGTGTGTGACAGGTCCTCTTTATGGAGAGATGCGGGGTCAATAAGACCCCACATCTCTCCTCCAGGCTGGAAAGTATGAGATCAGTGAATTTTTTTTCACCGATCTCATACTTACAAGCCGCAATGGCGGCTTTGTTTACATCTGAGGACCCGGGCGTGACGTCATCACATCGCGCCCGGGCCTCCGACGATCATAGAGATGACTGGTGACCACCTGGTCACCAGTCATCTCTATGCTTGTCACGTGACCCACCAACGACCCCGGAAGATTCGCTCCGGGTCCCCGATCGCACGGGAGAGCCCGGAAAAGCACCGGATGCCGGCGGGAGGGGGGATGTCCCCTTCCGCCGCCTATAAAAACGATCAAGCGGCGGAACCGCCGCTATGATCGTTCTTATGGTGCGTAGAATCGCCGGCACAAAAAATGGATATCTGAATAATGCCTCTAGCTGCAGGCATCATTCAGATATCCCCCCTCAAAGCAGAGGACGTCATATGATGTCCACCCAGGATGGGAGATCCCATCTGTGGACGTCATATGACTATGGGCGGTAAGGAAGTGGTTAAAATCCCTGCTCCCGAAAAAAACACAGTTTTCAAAAATTATTTTTGCATTGATACATGTCCCCTAGGGCAGGACCTGGGTCCCCAAACCCTTTTTTAGGAGAATAAATTACATATTAGCCATTATAATTAGCACCTTAGATTTTGAACGTTCGCGTCCATTGTATTTAACCCCTTCCATACCGGGCCATAGAAAAATGACGCCAGCAGGAACCCTCTCTCCCTCCGGGTGGACATCATATGACATCCTGGGTTTGAGGGGGGATATCTGAATGATGCCTGCAGCTAGAGGCATCATTCAGATATCCTTTTTTTCAGCCGGCGATCCTGCGCACCATAAGAACGATCATAGTGGCGGTTCCAACGCTTGATCATTCTTATAGGCGGCGGGAGTGGACATCCCCCTCCCGCCACCATCCGGTGCTTCTCCGGGCTCTCCCGTGCCATCGGTGACCCGGAGAGAATCTTCCAGCACCGGTGGTGGGTCACGTGATGAGCATAGAGATGACTGGTGACCAGATGGTCACCAGTCATCTCTATGACCGTCGGAGGCCCGGGCGCGATGTGATGACGTCACGCCCGGGTCCTCAAATGTAAACAAAGCCTGTAAGTATGAGATCAGTGAAATTTTTTTCACGATCTCATGCTTTCCAGCCTGGAGGAGAGATGTGGGGTCTTTTTGACCCCGCATCTCTCCATAAAGAGGACCTGTCACACACATTCCTATTACAAGTGATAAAAAAAAGTGTAAAAAAAAGTAAAAATAAAAAAAAAATAAGTAAAAAAATAGCTTGCGCTTAGAAGCGAACACACACGTAAGTACCGCCCGCATATGTAAACGCCATTCAAACCACATATGTGAGGTATCACCGCGTGCGTTAGAGCGCATGCAACAATTCTAGCACTAGACCTCTTCTGTAACTCTAACCTGGTAACCTGTAAAAAATTTCAAAGCGTCGCCTATGGAGATTTTTAAGTACCGAAGTTTGGCACCATTCCATGAGTGTGCACAATTTTAAAGCGTGACATGTTAGGTATCTTTTTAGTCAGTGTAACATAAGCTTTCATATTTTAGAAAAAAATTGGGCTAACTTTACTGTTTTGTTATTTTTTAATTCATGAAACCATTTTTTCCCCAAAAAAAGGCGTTTGAAAAATTATTGCGCAAATACCGTGCAAGATAAAAAATTGCAACGACCGTCATTTTATTCCCTAGGGTGTCTGCTAAAAAAACATATTTAATGTTTGGGGGTTCTGAGTAATTTTCTAGCAAAAGAATGATGATTTGTACATGTAGGAGAGAAGTGCCAGAATAGGCCCGGTATGGAAGTGGTATAAAAAGCCCTGTATGGAAGTGGTTAATAGGGTTCTAAAGTTGGCGCAAACTTTCGGTCCGTTCGAAGGTTCTGGTGCGAACCGAACGAGGGGGTGTTCGGCTCATCCCTACCTGTTAGCAGGTATAATATAAATACCCGGCAAGTGCACACACACACTGCCCTGGTATCGTCCTCGTGCCCTGATCTGTGCCTGCTGCCTGTTTACCTGAACCTGTTTCTGAATCTGCTACCTGAGTTCCTGATCCTGTCTCCCTGTCCTGACCCATCCATTCATCCTCTCCCTGTCCTGTGTTCCTTACCCCATCTGCTGATCTCCCTGTGTATGACCTTTGCCTGGCTAACGTTTATGTTTCTGGAATATCCCTTTGTCCATCTGCCTACCTGCTGTGTATGACCCTGGCCTGGCTATTGTTTATGATTGTCAGGTTAGAAGGTGACATGTTACAGGAGTCAAGCTGAATAGCTGAAAGACAAGCAGAATGTCCTGAATAAGAAAAAGTAGGAGGCTCACTGGGCATGGGCTGGACTGGCATAACTAGTACAGAGGCCGAGTGAATAGCAGAGTCAGGTGTAGCGACTACCTGACTCGCAACGCAAGGCGTAGCGACTGCAGAACTTGTAGACAAGCTAGCCTGCCTGTGCGTCCAAGGGTGATTAGGGACAGGTAAATGTAAATGATTATGCAACCTGGAATGAATGACGGACTCAGGTTCACAGGGAGCAACCTTGGGTAGGCAGGACGAGGAACAGGAGGAACCCCAAGCCAGGATCTGTCCAGTAGTCCACTCAACGTGTGGAGAATGGAGCCGTAACCATGGGAGACCCAAAACGATAGGAGTTGAGGCCTTGGGTAAGATAAGGAAGGATATCCACTCCTGGTGGAGTGTCCCTACCGACATCTTAACAGGGAGGGTCTGGAAGCGGATAGGACCCCCTGGGAGAACAGTGCCATTAATTGCCAAGACCACCAATGGCGTGGTGAGGGGCAAAAGAGTAAGTCTCATGGACGATGCGATTTCCCAGTCCATGAAATTACCAGCGGCTCCAGAATCCAGATATGCTGAGACCGAACGAGAAGAAGCACCAACATGAAGGAACACAGAAAGCAGAAGACGAGAAGGGGAAGGTGATATTTCTGGGTCCAATACTCCACTTTCCAGATGAAGTGGACCCAAACGTTTTTCTGGACAAAGAGAGCAAGTGTCACGAAAATGACCTTTGCCCCCACAGTAGAGACGCAGGCCAAGAGTTCTGCGCCTAGCACGTTCCTCGGGGATAGCCTGGTCCAACTCAGCTGCATGGGTTCCTCAGCTGGCAGGAGATGCTCTACGGGTCGAAGAGAGGGGAGCTCAGGCTGACTAAGAACCAAGGAGTGCTGGTGTCGCTTTTCTAGGGTCCTCTCCTGAAAGCGAATATCGATCTGGTTACACAAGGAGATAACTCCACCCAGATCAGTGGGGATGGTTCTTCCTGCTAATTCATCCTTCACTCTATCAGACAGGCCATGCAAAAAGATTGCGACTAAGGCCTCATTGTTCCAGCTCAACTCAGCCGACAGTATGCGGAAATGAAATGAAACAAGGATAAACGAAGGACAAGCCGAAGGTCAAGGGTCACAAGCAGACAGGGATAGACAGGAACAAGCCAATATCATAACAGAGAGACAGACGTAGCACACGGCAGGCAGGAACCCAAACACACAATGCTTAACAAACACGTTGATCAGCAAAGCAGGCTTGCAGTGCACAGGTTAATATAGTGTTCTGTGATAGGGCCTGGGGTGGAGTCAGGCTGGGAGGAGATTATAAAGGAAGCCAGGTGAGAGAGAGTCTGGCCTCTAAGATGAACACATGGGGAGGAAGGTAAGCTGACAGACAAACATTACTGCATATCCATGACAATGATTCTGGCATTTCCCATATATTGCACATATCTGTCTGTTGTTATTTGTGGGTCTCTGTCTGTTGGTTGGTTTGTTGCATTGTATCATATTGGAGGTGGTTATACTTATATTATTCACTCACCTAAATAAATCTTTATATTTTCACTGATATGTGTTTGGTGTTCCTCTGTTGCTAGCCACACAGTTCTGGTCACACCTGGTACATGACAGTAGCCATGGGGGCATAATACGCACCCAGTGTAGCAAATGTCTTTTTAAACCATTGGGAGGAAGAACAAATTTATAGCATCCAACGGGAGAACTTGAGGCTATACCGCAGGTATATCGATGATATTATCATTGTCTGGAGAGGTACAGAAGCAGATTTGCTAAATTTCTTTGAAGAGATAAATCAAAATGCATATGGAATGACTTTTTCTGGAACCTGGAACAAAAAGACCATTGATTATCTAGACCTCCAACTGTTCAGGAACAATGGTTTTATCAATACTAGGACCTTTTTTAAACAAACAGATCGAAATGTATATATACCAACGAATAGCTGCCACCACCGACAGTGGATAGGTAACATCCCAAAGGGACAGCTGATGAGAATCTATAGGAACTGCAGTAACATCAATGATTACAACATCCAAGCAGACACCATCATAAATCAATTTGTGGATAAGGGTTATAAGAAAAAATATCTGTTGGTATTAAAAGTGAGTGTAAAGAAAATGAATAGAAATGTTATGACAGCAAATATTCCAAAAAAGAAGACAGAAAAGAACAAACATATTGACATGGCTTTTCTAACAGGATACAATATACAACATAAAGCCCTAGAAACTATTATAAAAAAACACTGGCCCATCCTGCAACCAGACAATGTGTTAAAAACCATAATACCTATCAGATCTTCCTTCATCTACAGAAGGGCACCAAATTTAAGAAATCGCCTTGTCCACAATACCCCGGACCCTCCAAAACAAATTAAAATCTTCAAGCACCTTAAAGTTTTTTTTTAAATGTGCCACCTGTTTACCTTGTAGGGTAAGCAAGAAAACAAATAAAAAACAAGTGAAATTCACCTCTTTGGCAAACGGATCAGAATACAACATTAATGAACTGATCACTAGGGATGAGCTCGGTGTTCGAGTCGAATGCATGTTCGACTCGAACATCGGCTGTTCGCCTGTTCGGCGACACCAGAACTTTGTGGGGCGTTCGCGCCAAATTCGTGAGACGCGAACGGCCCACAATGCACTGCGCCATCGCAATGCATTGCCGGCGCTGTGATTGGCCAAGCATGCACTGTGACCCCGCATGCTTGGCCAATCACATCGCCGGTAGCGAGGAGAGCCATAATTGGCCACAGGCAGGATGCCTGTGGCCAATTATAGCTCAGGGGGGTTTAGTACACGCCCCACACTATATAAGGCCACCAGCGCGACGGCCTTGTGTAGTGTGTTGGCGTGCAGGGAGAGAGAAGGATAGGCAGGGACAGTGTCAGTGATATTCTTTGCTAAACCTTGTGCATTTACAGTGTGTTGGCGTGCAGGGAGAGAGAAGGATAGGCAGGGACAGTGTCAGTGTTATTCTTTGCTAAACCTTGTGCAGTTACAGTGTGTTGGCATGCAGGGAGAGAGCAGGATAGGCAGGGACAGTGTCAGTGTCATTTTTGCTAAACCTCCTGCACAGTATACATCTGAAGCTACCCCTTATTGCTCGTGGTGTTGTTCTGTTGTGTAACACAGACAGGCATCTGCAAGCAGTTACAGTGGGTGTAGGTGCCTCCTGCACAGTATACACCTGAAGCTACCCCGTATTGCTAGTGTTTTTCTTTTGTGTAACACTAACAGGCATCTGCAAGCAGTTACAGTGGGTGTAGGTGCCTCCTGCACAGTATACACCAGACATGGGAGTAAGTCACACATGTGCAAGTCACAAGCAAGTCTCAAGTCTTAACCTTCAAGTCTCAAGCAAGTCCCAAGTTACTGTGATGAAAAGCAAGCAAGTCAAGTCGAGTCCCTGCTAGAAGTCAAGCAAGTCAAGTCAAGTCATTTATTTCGGTCAAGTCACAAATCAAGTCAAAATACTGATCTACCCCATACTGTATAAAAATAATAGGAGGGATAACAATAAATAATATTGGTTGTGCCCATGCCTCACTGTGCCCATGCCTCACTGTGTCCATGCTTCACTGTGCCCATGCTTCACTGTGTCCATGCTTCACTGTGCCCATGCCTCACTGTGCCCATGCCTCACTGTGCCCGTGCCTCACTGTGCCCGTGCCTCACTGTGCCCTTGCCTCACTGTGCTTCACTGTGCCCAATGTGTATAGAAAGTAATTCCGCGCTACTATAATAAAAAAGATCATCTGCTGCAAAGCACTGAAAGGTATAATCCGTGACCCTGAGTGTGAATAGATATAAAGAAATAGTGCTGAGCTGATGGGAATGATATGTGATGTTCTGTGTCAGTAATGCTGGTTCTCAAATATCCAATATAAAATTACTAAAACTGGCATCCATAAATACTTATTGAGATAGCATAAAATAATAAAACATAAATATTGTGCCTTTATATACTCCTGTATTAGTAAGGTGCTTACATTACAAGCAAGTGCTGGAGCAATGATAAAGTGCAAACGATCCGTGACACAGGAAAAATAAAATAATTGAGACAGTAGTAAAAGGTGCATGTATCCGTGGAGAGAAAAAAATGGTACTAAGCAGTACCTGTACCACCAGTAAGGTAAAGTGCAAAGGTGCATGAATCCGTGACACAAAAATTTGTACTAAGCAGTAACAAATACTTGTGTAAACAATTGCTGTGTTCATACAATAAAATTACTGTCCTTTTTAAAATCTGTGAGAGAAAAAGCTTTAAAATAAACGTGCAACAGAGCAACTATGTTGCTGCGAGAAAGTCCAAAAAAGGATTCCTTATGGACTGAAAGTGGTGCTGTGATAAGGTGATGACGATACGCGTAGGGACAACACAAGCACCGGAGGTGACGCGGACGAGCTTGGCACTCGTATTTGATATACCTGTTTATACATTTTAATTGTGCGTACTTGCAAACCTTACTGTTTAAATAAACCTTTTGCATAACAATACTACACTATCTTGGGATTCCTTCGCTCTTCCCCCCATTTATGTACATTACTTTGTAGTCTCCACGGCTAGAGGATTCGCCCCCCCCCCCCCATACCAGGCAGCACAACTACCCCAGGTTCCAAGGGACCATCCAGGCAGGAGGAGGTCGGACAAACAGAGGGTTTCTCTTATATGCTGTAACCTCACAGCAGTGAGGTAAGGGGCCATCCATATACCACAGGAGTCACAGTGTGGAAGGCGCAAAGTTTAAACCACTCATCACCTAGCACCTTATCACAGCACCGCTTTCAGTCCATAAGGAATCCTTTTTTGGACTTTCTCGCAGCAACATAGTTGCTCTGTTGCACGTTTATTTTAAAGCTTTTTCTCTCACAGATTTTAAAAAGGACAGTCATTTTATTGTATGAACACAGCAATTGTTTACACAAGTATTTGTTACTGCTTAGTACAAATTTTTGTGTCACGGATTCATGCACCTTTGCACTTTACCTTACTGGTGGTACAGGTACTGCTCAGTGGCGTCTCCAGCTTTCACATTTAGGGGGGGCACATGGGGGGACAAGGACAAAAGTAGGGGGGCCAACCATAAAACGTGTGTGTGTATATATACATATACACACACACACACATATATACACATACATATATACAGTATATATACACACACACACACATGTGTATTAAAAAATAAATTAAATCAAGAATAGAATGCACTCCAGAGGTCTTGTTACAAATTCACCTTTGTTTTATTTGTGCAACATACAATACACTTGAGCGTCAACATTTCAGTCCAACTGCGGACTTTTATCAATGTGCAAAAAGTCCCTTTAATGTGACCCATAGCCATAGACAAAAATTTGCATTATGAAGGGCCAACTATAATGGGCTAGCTTGTCCTGTAAGAAAAGCTGATTTAGCCCTACTTCCATGAAAAACTACTAAGAAGGGTTGGCCCTTCATCATGCTAATTTAAGTCTATAGTTGAAGTGTACATAATAATTTAAAATCCCCTACAAAAAAACACTATTAAACCGCATAATGGTAAACATTGCAAAATGAACTGCAATACCTATGTTGAAGCATAGGCAATAATAATAATTTTTCCAGGTATGTACCAAAACATATTCAAGCTATAGTTATATAAATGAACAACAATAATTGTAACTATTTTTGTTAAAGGGACACTATAGTCACCAGAACAACTTGAGCTTTAATTGTTCCTAAACCCACAACAGTAAAATCAGTCTGTATATGCAGTAAAGCATGCTTGTTATACTCACTTTGAAACCTAAGGGGCTAAACCTCTGCATTGTGTGAAAAGGCTGTTTGATCCTGTCTTCTCTGATCCTCTCCTTCTTCCACAGTCCCCTCCTGATAGTACAGTCTTGGTGCAAGCTGTACATGCTCAGTTTGGTGTGTATTGCTAGAGAGGTTTTTTTTTTCTTGGGAGGGTGCATGTGATCAGCACTGTCCAGACAGAGGGTCAGGGATCCTGCAGCCTCATAGGACAGACAGAGGAGAATGAAATTAACCTGTTGGTATTCCTGACCCTATAGTGTCCCTTTAACTATAAATATCTAACTTTCAAATAGCAATTCTTAAATAAGGAAACAAGTGCACGTAAAATAAAGTGCAACGTCACAACAAATATGCAGTGTTATGCTTTTAAAGTGCACAGCATAAAGAAAAAAATTGAACTTAAATTTTGTCTTTCACGCTAATATAGGCTTAAACGTGAATTTTTATGGATTGATGCAAACCTGCTAACTACAAGTCCCATATTTATTTGGGATGCAAGTCTGGCCTCAATTGACAATGTGGCAAGATCTGAAAGCCTTTCCTCAGTCATTGTTGTGCGTAGGAATGATTTTATTAACTTTAGTGCAGAAAAGCTTCTTTCACATGAGGCACTACTGACTGGCAAAACACAAGCTATTTTACATAGCCGATAAAGTTCAAGAAATGGAATAGAGTAAGGCTCCAGAAAGTTAGTGAACTCAAGAATTGTGTCCACCTTAATGGCATCTGAAGATTTTTTCCTCTGTAGGGTTAGCATTGCCTGTTTCAGCTCAATCTCCAAGTTTTCTTTGTTGCAGGAGTAGAATTTGGCCATTGGTAGCAATTTTTCAAAATTAAGAAATGAATCTGATCGAGGATTCAGAGACTGTACGCCTTCCATGATTTCCAGAGAATCTTTTGAAAATCGAGATTTTAGCTCTGAAATTATTCTGTCAAGAACAACATACATGAACATTTGAATGAAGTCATCTTTTTTGAGCAGTTGTTGTCGATGCCCTACAGTTTCCAAAATGACGCTATTTCTTAAGTTGAGAGGAGGCCGGCGATCTCGCTTCTTGGAAGGCGGTTCGGTAGAATCATCATTTGGTGCTGATATTCCACACTTGATGCTCAGTTGGATTGCTTCTGCCCAGACACTTTCTATTGTTCCAGAATTAGCTTCAGGTCTCCTCTCTGGATTGCGCACTTCTTCAAGCTCTTGTAAAATTGTTTGCACAAGAAGGACAGCTGATGCCAAGTCAATATCTTTGGCTTGTAACATGTTAGAGAGCGTCTGGGTCCTTTTTAGTATGTTCTCAAAAAACACAAGTGCCAGAATGAAGCCAAAATCAATGAACCGATGAATTGATTTTGCCTCAACTGCTCTCTCAGTATGGTTCCCTTCTGCCAAAATATTGAGAGTTTCCAACAGAGGGCCAAGCGTTTTAAGAACAGCATTGCAGGCTGCATGTTGGCATGTCCACCTTGTGTCACTTAATTGTTTAAGCTGGATAGCTGGTTTGCTTGACATTTCTTGTTGCACATTAGCAAACACAGAGTGAACAACAGATGTACTGCAAAACACATATAGCTTTTCGAGTTTTACAAAAAATTCATTTGCTGCCTGTACATTCTTCACAGTGTCCACGATGACCAGGTTGAGGCGGTGACTCATGCAATGAATGTAAAGTGCACAAGGCACCTCCTTTTTAATGCGTGCTTGCACGCCATTAAGCCGGCCACTCATTACAGAGGCTCCATCATAGCCTTGTCCAACACAATAATTTTTATCAATGCCTAGAGATGCTAGGACCTGGAATATGTATCCTGTTAGAGATTCAGCATCAAGGCTATCTGCGCGGTAGAATTGTAAGAACCGTTCATGGATCATCTTATCGTGAAAAAATCGGACTACGACAGACAGTTGTTCTGATTTACTCAGATCCTTTGTTTCATCTGCAATGATGGAAAAGGGACTTCCTTTAATGCTCTGTGCGATGCCTTCTCTAACAAGAGCAGCCATAATTGATAAAAGTTCATTTTGTATAGATGGATGTAGATATCTTGCATTCCTTGGTCCTGTAATTTTGTTTCTTACAACGCTGTCTTTTTCTGCAATTAAATAGAGAATTTCACTCACATTACCATGGTTGACATAATCTGAGCTGTACCGATGCTCTCGCTGGGCAATTTTAGTCTTGGCTGTTAGCAACAAAACTTGGGCAATTGTCTTTAAGTAATGTCTATTCTCATTGACCTCTCGTGTATGAGCTTTAGTTAGATCCTTCATGATTGATGTATCCTGGCTTACACTATTTTTGAAATCCTCCCATCTGACATGGCAATCCTTGTGTGAAGCAGACTTCTCATGCTGTAGTATTCCTTTACCAGTTTCAAGTGCATTTTTCCAGTTTTTGTACCCTATGTTGATAAACGGTACTTTTTTAGCATGCCCATGGAGATATTTTGGTGTTGAAAAAAAACGGCACGGAAAACAGTATGCAGCATCCTGGGACACAGAATATTCCAACCAGTCAAACGATCCAAACCACTGTGGGCGGAATGACCTGAAGCGTCCTCCCATTTGTTTCTGTGGGTATTTTTTTAATGCAGGCTGTCTTGGCCCTTCACTAGCACACTGGCTGATATCATGTGGTCCTTGTACCTTTGTTTTTTCAATGCTAGCAGATGTTTGTGCACTCTGTGGCTGTTCAGCTTCACTGAATTGCTCTTCATAAGCACTGTGTTGAATATTGCTTAGTGAGGAGGTGCTTGCGTCTTCAACCTGCAATGAAGGTTCATCATTATCCGATATTAATTCAGCAGTGTCATATTCAACGTCATCCTTCTGAAGCTCTTCACACTCCTCAATGGAAGAAGACGGGCCAGGCTGACTTTTTCCTTTTTGCTGCTCTTTTGAAATATCAGCCTTCTGGGCCTTAACATTTACCACAGAATAAAATGAACGGATGTCCATTTTTTGAGTTATAATAGAAAATTTTATCTGGGGGAAAAAAAATACATGATGTTCTTCTGAAACACTTACCATAAATGAATACCATTTGTTTTATTAAATGTCTTATTGATAAATGTAGTTGCCCATCCAACCAGCAACTAGCAATCAACTAAAATAACTAAAGTGGAGTTCCACCCAAAAGTGTAACATCTGCTTACCGTATTTAATTCCCCCCCCCCCTCCGATGCCACATTTGACACCTTTTAAGGGGGAGCAGGTACCTGTTTTAAATTGACAGGTACCCTGTCCCCACTTCTGGCGGACACGGTCGCGGCGATGTGCTTCACCTTGGCCGGCCTTCTCCTCCCCCCACCACTGGGCCAATACAGAAAGCGCAGTAGGGAGCTGGCCATGAAGCTGCAAGGCTACACTGTTGGAATCCCTTACCCACAATGGCGGCGGCAGCACCCGGGGTTGCCGACATCACTGGATTCCAGGGCAGGTAAGTGTCCTAATAATAAAAGTCAGCAGCTGCAGTATGTGTAGCTGCTGACTTTAAAAAAAAATTCTGGGCGTCAGAACTCCACTTAAATAAGAAACTGCATTATCACACACACCTTACTAAAATGTGCATTGTTAAATCGTCATCAAATATTCCTGACAATGCACACGAAACGCACAAATATGAAATATTCCTGACAATGTACACGAAACGCACAAATATGAAATATTCCTGACAATGTACATGAAAAGCACAAATATAAAATATTCCAGAAAAATTCAATGCACACGAAACGCATTAGCATGAAATATTCCTGACAATGTACATGAAACGCACAAATATGAAATATTCCAGACAAATTCAATGCACACGAAACGCACAAATATGAAATATTCCTGACAATGTACATGAAACGCACAAATATGAAATATTCCTGACAATGTACATGAAAAGCACAAATATAAAATATTCCAGAAAAATTCAATGCACACGAAACGCATTAGCATGAAATATTCCTGACAATGTACATGAAACGCACAAATATGAAATATTCCAGACAAATTCAATGCACACGAAACGCACAAATATGAAATATTCCTGACAATGTACACGAAACGCACAAATATGAAATATTCCTGACAATGTACATGAAAAGCACAAATATAAAATATTCCAGAAAAATTCAATGCACACGAAACGCATTAACATGAAATATTCCTGACAATGTACATGAAACGCACAAATATGAAATATTCCAGACAAATTCAATGCACACGAAACGCACAAATATGAAATATTCCTGACAATGTACACGAAACGCACAAATATGAAATATTCCTGACAATGTACATGAAACGCACAAATATGAAATATTCCTGACAATGTACATGAAAAGCACAAATATAAAATATTCCAGAAAAATTCAATGCACACGAAACGCATTAACATGAAATATTCCTGACAATGTACATGAAACGCACAAATATGAAATATTCCAGACAAATTCAATGCACACGAAACGCACAAATATGAAATATTCCTGACAATGCACACGAAACGCACAAATATGAAATATTCCTGACAATGTACACGAAACGCACAAATATGAAATATTCCTGACAATGTATATGAAAAGCACAAATATAAAATATTCCAGAAAAATTCAATGCACACGAAACGCATTAACATGAAATATTCCTGACAATGTACATGAAACGCACAAATATGAAATATTCCAGACAAATTCAATGCACACGAAACGCACAAATATGAAATATTCCTGACAATGTACATGAAACGCACAAATATGAAATATTCCTGACAATGTACATGAAACGCACAAATATGAAATATTCCTGACAATGTACATGAAACGCACAAATATGAAATATTCCTGACAATGTACATGAAAAGCACAAATATAAAATATTCCAGAAAAATTCAATGCACACGAAACGCATTAACATGAAATATTCCTGACAATGTACATGAAACGCACAAATATGAAATATTCCAGACAAATTCAATGCACACGAAACGCACAAATATGAAATATTCCTGACAATGTACACGAAACGCACAAATATGAAATATTCCTGACAATGTACATGAAACGCACAAATATGAAATATTCCTGACAATGTACATGAAACGCACAAATATGAAATATTCCTGACAATGTACATGAAACGCACAAATATGAAATATTCCTGACAATGTACATGAAAAGCACAAATATAAAATATTCCAGAAAAATTCAATGCACACGAAACGCATTAACATGAAATATTCCTGACAATGTACATGAAACGCACAAATATGAAATATTCCAGACAAATTCAATGCACACGAAACGCACAAATATGAAATATTCCTGACAATGTACACGAAACGCACAAATATGAAATATTCCTGACAATGTATATGAAACGCACAAATATGAAATATTCCTGACAATGTACATGAAACGCACAAATATGAAATATTCCTGACAATGTACATGAAACGCACAAATATGAAATATTCCTGACAATGTACATGAAACGCACAAATATGAAATATTCCAGACAATGTACATGAAAAGCACAAATATAAAATATTCCAGAAAAATTCAATGCACACGAAACGCATTAACATGAAATATTCCTGACAATGTACATGAAACGCACAAATATGAAATATTCCAGACAAATTCAATGCACACGAAACGCACAAATATGAAATATTCCTGACAATGTACATGAAACGCACAAATATGAAATATTCCTGACAATGTACATGAAACGCACAAATATGAAATATTCCTGACAATGTACATGAAACGCACAAATATGAAATATTCCTGACAATGTACATGAAACGCACAAATATGAAATATTCCTGACAATGTACATGAAACGCACAAATATGAAATATTCCTGACAATGTACATGAAACGCACAAATATGAAATATTCCTGACAATGTACATGAAAAGCACAAATATAAAATATTCCAGAAAAATTCAATGCACACGAAACACATTAACATGAAATATTCCTGACAATGTACATGAAACGCACAAATATTAAATATTCCTGACAATGTACACAAAACGCACAAATATGAAATTTGAATTCTTAATTCACGGTTCATCTACGCTGTCAGCAAATTTTAACTCATTCATGGTAAAATACCAATTTATTGTTTAATCCTTATCAACTGTCATTGCATGCATGCATTTTGTAAACTGAAAAAAATATTTCTTAGGCCCGGTTTACACTGGTGCGTTGCGAGAACACTGCGAATCCACTGCGGGTTCCCGCATCGCACCCGACACGCACGGAAGTTCACATTTAAGGCTAGGTTCACACTGCTGCGATGTCAGAGTTCGAATGTGATCCGCACCGCACTGCAAGTGCACATCACAGGACCCTTTTTTTTGTCCGCAGCAGAATCGGATCGCATGGGTGTTCACACCCATGCGATCCGATTCCTTTTTCGAGTTTGCAGATCGCACTGCGATATGCAAACTGATTTGGGGGTGTCATTAACTTTTAATTGACACTCCCAGCAGTTCGCATAGGGCAGTGTGAACTGCCGCCGGAAAACCTGCGATGCCTAAACCCGCAGTGGATTTGCAGCGTTCCCACATCGCAGCAGTGTGAACCCAGCCTAAATCTGAAATAAATAGCTGGTGGTTCTGGTGCCGGACAACAGTAACTTCAAAGATACATAAGATAGAGCTCTCATGGAGGTAACAGAAAAAATACTTAATTAATATTAGAAAAGCATGATGAAAAGATGAAGTAATATTGACTAAATAGTATATAGGAGGCTTTGTTTTTTCTTTTTGCAAAATCCAAACCAATGTGTTTTAGAGGTTAACATATATATCATTGACCCCCAATATATATATATATATATTGGGGGTCAATGATATATATTTTAACCTCTAAAACACATTGGTTTGGATTTTGAAAAAAGAAAAAACAAAGCCTCCTATATACTATTAAGTCAATATTACTTCATCTTTTCATCATGCTTTTCTAATATTAGTTAAGTATTTTTTCTGTTACCTCCATGAGAGCTCTGTCTTATGTATCTTTGAAGTTACTGTTGTCCGGCACCAGAACCACCAGCTATTTATTTCAGATTTAAATTATAAATGGTAATGCAATTGCAAGCAAATTTTTACTGTTTTTTAAAAAAAAGTGACCTACCTTTCCTGTGGCAGCACTGGTGGCAGATGCACTGTGACTGGACTGGAGTTGGCGGGCAAAATATGATAATTTATTTATCATAAATAACCGACGATGGGAGTTGGCACGCGATAGGCTGGCTGCGCTGCTCTTCTCAGTGACTCACTGACTCCACCCCCCGGGAGCAGGGAGCTTGAGCACGATGTAGGCGGCGCCGCGGACTACAATTCCCATAATCAATAGCGGCGGCCGTGACCGTCAGACGCGATGTCACCTGACAGGCTGACGTCTGTTACAAGTCAGATTCAGTCATTCAGCGCCGCGGACGGAATCTCAGATAGCCGCGGCGCTGTTAATACTAACAACTTAACTTGGGGGGGCACATGGGGGGGCACACAGTAAAATTGGGGGGGACGTGGCCCCCTCAGGTCCCACCCTGGTGACGCCCATGGTACTGCTTAGTACCATTTTTTCTCTCCACGGATACATGCACCTTTTACTACTGTCTCAGTTATTTTATTTTTCCTGTGTCACGGATCATTTTCACTTTTGCACTTTATCATTGATCCAACACTTGCTGGTAATATAAGCACCTTACTAATACAGGAGTATATAAAGGCACAATATTTATGTTTTATTATTTTATGCTATCTCAATAAGTATTTATGGATGCCAGCTTTAGTAATTTTATATTGGATATTTGAGAACCAGCATTACTGACACAGAACATCACATATCATTCCCATCAGCTCAGCACTATCACTGTGCCCAATGCCTCACTGTGCCCGTGTCTCACTGTGCCCATGCTTCACTGTGCCCGTGTCTCACTGTGCCCAATGCCTCACTGTGCCCATGTCTCACTGTGCCCATGCTTCACTGTGCCCGTCAGCCGTGTACCTGATCGGCGGCATCCCGGCGGCTAATCCAGTATTCAAAAGCCGCGCCTCCTCCTCGTCTGTGATAGGCGGAACACTCAATTTCCCAGCATTCAGTGTTCCGCCTATCACGGACATTCGCTCATCCTCATAGCACAGACGAGGATAAGAGGATGTCCGTGATAGGCTGAACACTGCCTGCTGTGAAATTGAGTGTTCCGCCTATCACAGACGAGGAGGCGCGGCTTTTGAACACTGCAATGGCCGCCATCTGTCTGCATGACACGCTGATCAGGTAGGCAGACGGCGGCTTGTGGTTAGTGTTAGTAGTGCCAAGTCATTGCAAGTCATATAGCCCAAGTCAAAGTCAAGTCGCAAGTCATTAGTGACAAGTCAAAGTCAAGTCGAGTCATTTATTGAATTCTGTCAAGCAAGTCGCAAGTCCTCAAACAGGTGACTTAAGTCTGACTTAAGTCAAGTCATGTGACTCAAGTCCCCCACCTCTGGTATACACCTGAAGCTACCCCTTATTGCTCGTGGTGTTGTTCTGTTGTCTAACACAGACAGGCATCTGCAAGCAGTTACAGTGGGTGTAGGTGCCTCCTGCACAGTATACACCTGAAGCTACCCCATATTGCTATTTTTTTTATTTTGTGTAACACTAACAGGCATGTGCAAGCAGTTACAGTGGGTGTAGGTGCCTCCTGCACAGTATACACCTGAAGCTACCCCTTATTGCTGTGTTTTCCTGTTGTGTAACACAGGCAGGCATCTGCAGCAATTACAGTGGGTGTAGGTGCCTCCTGCACAGTATACACCTGAAGCTACCCTGTATTGCTAGTGTTTTTCTGTTGTGTAACACAGACAGGCATCTGCAAGCAGTTACAGTGGGTGTAGGTGCCTCCTGCACAGTATACGCTACCCCTTATTGCTTGTGGTGTTGTTCTGTTGTGTAACACAGACAGGCATCTGCAAGCAGTTACAGTGGGTGTAGGTGCCTCCTGCACAGTATACACCTGAAGCTACCCCTTATTGCTCGTGGTGTTGTTCTGTTGTCTAACACAGACAGGCATCTGCAAGCAGTTACAGTGGGTGTAGGTGCCTCCTGCACAGTATACACCTGAAGCTACCCCATATTGCTGTTTTTTTTCTTTTGAGTAACACTAACAGGCATCTGCAAGCAGCTACAGTGGGTGTAGGTGCCTCCTGCACAGTATACACCTGAAGCTACCCCTTATTGCTGTGTTTTCCTGTTGTGTAACACAGGCTGGCATCTGCAGCAGTTACAGTGGGTGTAGGTGCCTCCTGCACAGTATACACCTGAAGCTACCCTGTATTGCTGGTGTTTTTCTGTTGTGTAACACAGACAGGCATCTGCAAGCAGTTACAGTGGGTGTAGGTGCCTCCTGCACAGTAAACACCTGAAGCTACCCCTTATTGCTGGTTTTCCCATCTCCCTGCAGGCCATAAGAATGTCTGGAAGGCCACCAAGGAGAGGCAGACAGTCACGAGCCAATAAAAGAGGGCAAGCAGGCGCTGTGTCTGGGGGCAACAGTGCTGGTCGTGGACGCGGTGCATTGTCATCAGCACATGGCCATGGGACACGCTTGTCCTTATTTTCGGCAGCTGGACGTGTTGAGCCGCATCATGCCGAAGACTTGGTAGAGTGGATGACCAAGCCCTCCTCATCCTCTCTTACCCAGGCTCAGGGTACTGGCAAAGCAGCTGCCAATGCGTCCTCTTCCCTTGTATCAATGTCATCTTCAGTCACTCCTTCCCTAGACCCACCATGTCCTCCTGAGGAGTCCCCCGAACTGTTTGAGCACAGTGTTGGGTACATGCTCCAGGAGGATGCCCAGCGTTTTGAAGGGTCTGATGATGATACCCAGCTAGAGGAAGGCAGTAGCGTGAGCGCAGAGAGAGGGGATGCTCAAGAAGGACAGCAATCTGGCAGTCATGTTCCAGCAGCTGCAGCATACTGCCAGGTTTGCTCCAGTGATCAAGAGGGAGGGGATGATGAGGTCACTGACTCCACGTGGGTGCCTGATAGGAGAGAGGAGGAGGAGGATGAGGAGGAGGCACATCTCCAACCAGGATGCCCTCCGGGGGCCAGCGTAAGGGCAGCACACCGACTGAATCACACAGCAGAGCTCCGCCTGTGCAGGGCGCTGCCTCTGCGCGTTATTCCAAAAGTTCTTTGGTGTGGGCCTATTTTGAGTCGAGTGCATCAGATCGCATCGTTGCTATTTGCAACATATGTCTCAAACGTATCTCGCGTGGCCAAAACATCAGCTGCTTGGGCACCACATGCTTGACCAGACATATTTTGACCTGCCATGCAGCTCGTTGGCAAGCGTACCTTAAAGACCCACACCAAAGAACAAAGCGGACCTCTCCTTGCTCCTCATCAGCTGGGATCTCCAACCCCACTATACCTTCAGTCCTCTCTGAAACCTGCACTGAGAGGAATGAAGGTGTAGAATTAGGTGTGTCACAGCCAAGTACTTGTGGGCACTCTGCTAGCAGTACACCAACGTCCGATTGTAGCAGGCAAATTTCCCTGCCCCAGCTGCTGGACCGTCGAAAGAAGTTCACTCCCAGACATCCACATGCCCAGCGGTTGAATGCTAGCTTGGCTAAATTGTTAGCACTTCAACTGCTGCCTTTTTAGTTGGTAGACTCTGCCCCCTTCCGTGAGTTTGTGCAATGTGCGGTTACTCAGTGGCAGGTTCCCAAACGCCACTTTTTCTCACGGAAGGCGATTCCAGCTCTCTACCGGCATGTGGAAGGCAATGTCCATGCTCTCCTCCACCCCCTCCTCTTCTCTTCCTCCATGGCCTCTTCCTGTGCTTTGTCCTCGGAACCAGCGGTGCTCCGTAGGCGTTCAAGGGGCTATGCAAGTACGCAGGCAAAAAGATGCCATGCCATGCTTGCGCTGGTGTGTTTGGGGGACAGGAGCCACACTGGGGCAGAGGTTCTGTCAGCTCTGCAGGGGCAGTTCGAGAGGTGGTTGATGCCACGCCAGCTTAAGGCAGGAATGGTGGTTTGCAACAATGGCACCAACCTCCTCTCCACCCTCCAGTAGGGACAACTGACCAATGTGTCCTGTGTGGCTCACGTGCTTAACCTGGTGGTGCAGCCGTTCTTGGGCAGGTACCCGGGCTTAAAGGATGTCCTGAGGCAGGCCAGGAAAGTCTGTGTGCATTTCCGCCGATCATATAATGCCAGTGCTCGGCTGGCTGAGCTGCAAAAGGAGTTGAACCTGCCCAAAAACCGCCTTATATGTGACATGCCCACCAGGTGGAACTCAACGTTGGCCATGCTGCAGCGGCTGCACATGCAGCAGAGGGCCATCAATGAGTACCTGTGCGACTATGGCAGCAGGACAGGGTCAGGGGAGCTTGTTTTTTTTTTCACCGCACCAGTGGGGCATGATCAGGGATGCATGCACTGTCCTGGCACCCTTTGAGGAGGCCACGAGGATGGTGAGTAGTGACAGTGCATGCATCAGTGACACTGTACCTCTTGTCCACCTGTTGGAGCATACGCTGCGTGGAATAATGGACAGGGCACTTGAGGCAGAACAGTGGCAGGAAGAGGAGGACTTCCTTGCCTCTCAAGGCCCCCTTTACCCAGACAGTGTTCCTTCTGTCCCACCCATAACATTGAAAGAGAACGAGGAGGAGGATTGTGTCAGCATGGAGGTGGAGCCTGGCACTCAGCATCAGCAGCAGCAGTCTTTTAGGGATGATTTACAGTCCCAAGAAACCCGTGGACTTCTACGTGGCTGGGAGGAGGTGGCTGCGGATCATGTCGTCCTTAGTGACCCAGAGGACTCCGGACCGAATGCCTCAGCTAACCTACGCTGCATGGCCTTCCTAATCCTGCAAAGCCTGTGGAAGGATCCTCGTATTCTTCAGATCAAGGAGAGGGACCATTACTGGCTGGCCACTCTCCTTGATCCACGGTACAAGGGTAAGGTTGCGGACCTTATCTTGCCGTCGCTGAGGGAGCAGAGGATGAGACATCTCCGGGAGGCTTTGCAGAAAGGTCTGTGCAACGCGTTCCCAGAGTCTGGAAGGTTACAAACTCCTGGTCCTGGACAACGAGTTGCTGAGGCTTCGGTCAGTCAAAGAAGGACCAGTGGGGAAGGTGGCCATCTGACTCATGCGTTCAGACAATTTTTTAGTACGCAGCCCCAAGGTATGATCGGTTCCAGCAACCATCGCCAACGTCTGATTTACATGGTCCAGGAATACCTAGGGGCAAGGTCAGACTTGGACACCTTTCCCACCGAAAATCCTCTGGCTTACTGGGTCTTGAGGATGGATCACTGGCCAGAGCTTGCACAGTATGCAATTGAGCTACTGGCCTGTCCTGCATCCAGCGTTCTTTCGGAACGCACATTCAGTGCTGCTGGTGGCTTTGTAACCGATCACAGGGTGTGCCTGTCCACCGACTCGGTTGATCGACTGACCTTCATAAAGATGAACCAGTCTTGGATCACCACCAGCTACCAAGCACCTGAGGCTGACGTAACCGAATATTTTTTTTTTAAATGTCACATCCCTTCAAGACTGCCTATGCTGATGCTGAGTGACTGTCCTGTTATGTTGACTGACTATCCTCTTCCTCCTCAATGATCCTGCCATGGCTTGGAAGAACATTTGTGGTTCTGGGTGCCGCCACCAGTGGCTAAGGCCCAATTTTTCAGCCCCTGTTTAACAGGGGCGTATAATTAAAATTTTTGATGCAATGCTTTGCAACAGGGCTCATTGCTGCGCTCCAAATACAGTATTTGTGATGGGCTGCAGTGTTGTGGCACCAGTGCCTAAGGCCCAATTTTTCTGCCCCTGTTTAATAGGGGCATGTAATTACAATTCTTGATCTAATACTTTGCAACAGGGCTCATTGCTGCGCTCCAAATACAGTATCTGTGATGGGTTGAAGTGTTGTGGCACCAGCACCAGTGCCTTATGCCCCATACACACGATCATTTTTCATGCCATTTTTTAAACCAACGTTTTTCTTGTCGTTTTTTTTCATGTTTCCTCTCAAGCCTGTCTTGCGTACACACGATCATTAAAAAAAACGCTCAAGCAAAGCGCAGTGACGTACAGCACGTACGACGGCACTATAAAGTGGAATTTCCATTCGAATGGCGCCACCCTTCATGTTAGTAAAGTTTGTTGAGCGACGATTCGCGCTTTTCAGCCTCGTGCTTTTCAGTCCGTTACTGTGTGATGAATGTGCTATCTCCATTACGAACGCTAGTTTTACCAGAACGAGCGCTCCCGTCTCATACTTGATTCTGAGCATGCGCGTTTTTTTTCACGTCGTTAAAGCATACACACTATCGTTTTTCACGTCGTTAAAAAAAACGACATGAAAAATGACGTGAAAAAATAGAGCATGCTCGAAATTTTTAATGCCCGTTTTTCACGTCGTTAAAAATGCTCTGAAGCATACACACGATAGGTTTTAATGCCCATTTTTAAAAATGGCATTTTTAACGGCATGAAAAACGATCGTGTGTATGGGGCATAAGGCCCAATTTTTCTGCCCCTGTTCAACAGGGGCATGTAATAGCAATTCTTGATCTAATATTTCACAGATGGGCCCATTCCTGCGCCCACCAAGAGTAACTGTGTGGATTTACAGTCTTGTGGCACCAGCACCACCGCCACCACTAAAGGCCCAATTTTTCAGCCCCTGTTCAACAGGGGCATGCAATTACAATTCTTGATCTAATAATTCACAGCAGGGCCCATTCATGCGCCCACCAAGAGTAACTGTGAGGGCTTACAGTGTTGTGGCACCAGCACCACCACCAAAGGCTCAATTTTTCCTACCACTGTTCAACAATGGCATGTAATTACAATTCCTGATATAATAGTTCA
This sequence comes from Rana muscosa, assembly GCA_029206835.1. Lineage (NCBI taxonomy): Eukaryota > Metazoa > Chordata > Amphibia > Anura > Ranidae > Rana > Rana muscosa. The sequence goes on from CM055118.1 coordinate 913,782,115, forward strand.
CAGCAGGGCGTTCCAGCGCCCACCAAGAGTAACTGTGAGAGCTTACAGTGTTGTGGCAACACCAAAACCTAACGGGCAAATTTCTGCAGAGTATATATGGCAGGCCCCTACTTTCAAACATTCAACTTACAAACGACTCCTACTTGCAAACGGAAGGAGACAACAGGAAGTGAGAGGAAATCTACCCCTAGGAAGTGAAGTTCTCTCCAGTAAGAGTTAATATGGAAAAAAGGTGTCTCCTCTCTACTGATGCTTTATCACCAATCCTTGTTTCAATAATAAAAAAATAAAAATTTGAAAAACATTTGTCATTGGGACGGAAAGTGAGGTGAAATGTTCTGAACAGGTGCACAGACAGCAAAACAAATGTTACAGGGGTGATAACCCTTCCCTATGTTCTCCAAAAAGCTTAAAAATAGATTTTTTGGCTAGAGCTACATTTAAAAAATGTACCTGTTCCAAATTAGAAAAAGATTCTACTTAAGAACAAACCTACAGTCCCTGTCTTGTTTGCACCGCCTGTATACTGCTGTTCAGAGTATATAGGGCCTTTTTTTATTTTTGGTACAAGGTTCCCCTTAATATGAATACAAGACCCAAAGGGGCTGGTAATGGGCTGGGGGGGGGGGGGGTGATGGGGTAGCCATTCCATTTTTCTCAATGATTTTCATCCATATTGCCGGGACCAGACATTACATTAAAGCCGCAAGCAGTTTTAAATGGCTTTTTTTTTCCTTTAGAAATGTCATTTTGTGCAGGGACAGTTCTAAACACGGGAAACACGTGCCACTTCACAGGCATACTTTAGACACCCCCCAGGTACGATATTTAAAGGAATATTTCACTTTTTTTTTTCACTTTATGCATCATTAAAATGATTGCTCCCGAAAAAACGGCCGTTTTTAAAACTTCTTTTTGCATTGATACATGTCCCCTGGGGCAGGACCCGGGTCCCCAAACACTTTTTAGGACAATAACTTGCATTTTAGCCGTTTTAATTAGCACTTTTGATTTCGAACGTTCGCGTCCATTGTATTTAATAGGGTACTAAAGTTCGCACAAACTTTCGGTCTGTTTGCAGGTTCTGGTGCGAACCGAACCGGGGGGTGTTCGACTCATCCCTACTGATCACATGCAAAAGCACTCATTTGACTTATGTCATTGAATGCCCGTGCCAGAAGCAATATGTAGGCAGAACAACAAGAGAGCTACACATCAGAATACGGGAACACATAACCAATATAAAGAATGGGTTCAACAAACACAGTGTTTTCAGACACTTCAGAGATTACCATAATCTAGATCCCATATGCATGATTTTTTACGGAATAGACAAAATTAGGGGGCACTGGAGAGGGGAAAACAAAAAGATTAAGGTATCTCAGAATGAAACACAATGGATTTTCCAGTTAGATTCCCTCCAGCCCGTAGGCATGAATATAGATGTCATGGATCTGCCACCTAAGGGTTAATAGGGCAGACTGATTTCAGTGATTGGCAACAGGCTGCCTTATTTAAACACCTCAGCAGCACTGTATCTTTGCTGCCTGATCTGCAGTTCATACCTGTTCCAGTGTCTTCCTGTGATCTGATCTGTTTCCTGTGTTTGACCCGGCTTGTTTGACTACGATTGATCTCTGTTATCCTGATCCCGGCCTGCCTTGTAACCACGCTCAGCTCTACACTGCTTGATTTCCTGTTGCCGAACTTTGCCTGTATCCTGACCATTCTCTGCCTGTCGTCTATACCTACATCTGATCGTCTGTTACCAAACCCGGCTTGTCTGACTACGTATTCAGTGTCTCCCCAGCCAGTGCACCTACCAGCCTGCTTCCTGTTCCCTGCTGCACCAGCTGAACTGACAAGACCCAAGACGAACCAGGCACCCATACACCGCCAGGCTCTTGCGGCCACTGTTGCAACATCGGTGGCCCTTGAGCCGGGGTTGTACGAGAGGCCTTCCCACTGCAAGTCAGGCTCATCCGGCAGGTACGTAACAGTATCAGGCAGCCATGTCTGAGCCTACAAGTGGGAAGTCGGCCATGGATGACATCTGCCAGCACCTTGCAGACCTTACCCAAGCAGTCAAATCTCTACAGGAGGGTTATACGCAACAGGAACAACGTGTACAGACTCTAGCTACACCAGCAAGCACTGCTGAGCCTTCTGCCTCAAGGACTGCCACTGCAGCAACCTCAGTGGTGATGCTGCCCCCGGAACCCAGAGTTCCAGCACCAGAGAGATTTTCAGGTGACCGGGGAAAATTTCGATCCTTCCGCAACGCATGTGAACTGTACTTCGCCCTGCAACCTCGAACTTTCTCCCTTGAAACCACCAAAGTAGGATTCATCATATCACTGCTTCAGGGTGAGCCCCAGTCCTGGGCTCATCGGATGTTGGAAAAGAACGATGTATTGTTACAGTGCATGTCTGCCTTCTTCGGCGCGATGGCCGAATTATACGACGACCCGCAACGAACCACCACAGCAGAGGCTGCCCTTCATGCACTCCAGCAAGGCTGCAGAACGGCCGAAGATTATGTTACAGACTTTAGACGCTGGAGTACAGACACACAGTGGAATGACGCAGCCCTGCGACACCAGTTCCGCTTGGGGTTATCAGAAGGTCTGAAAGACGAATTGGCACGTGTCGGAGTCCCAAATACCCTGGAGGCCCTTATCACACTGGCCATTCAAATTGACCGTCGTCTCCGTGAGCGACGATCCGAAAGATCAGCCCAGCAGCCATGTCCAGTCTGGATGATGCCCCGGATCCCAGCTCCCACTCACTCCGCACCTGTTAGCTTCACTCCAGTTCAGCCCGCTCCTGTTACTTCTGCCACCGAAGCACCGGAGCCTATGCAAATCGGCCTAATACGCCCCTCTCTGTCTCCAGAGGAACGCCTGCACCGACGACAGAATAACCTCTGCCTATACTGTGGGGAAGCGGGCCACTATGTACGTTCCTGTCCAACCAAGACACGTAAGTGGCGGATGATTTGTTCAGTTAAAAACTTTTCTTTACCTACCAATGCCACCAACCTAACCCTTCCCATCTCCTTTCAGCTGCTAGAAAGGGAAGTGGCAGTTACCACGATCATTGATTCCGGGGCCTGCAGTTGCTTCATTGATCTAACCTTTGCAACACAACAACGCATCCCCTTGAGACCTAAAGCACAAGGACTTTCTGTTTTTCTAGCTGACGGGTCATGTATCAAGTCTGGACCTGTGACCCAAGAGACATTTCCCTTACCCGTGTTGGCTTCCCCCCAACATAAGTAAATCCTAAGCCTTGATGTCATCACCTCCCCGCTATTCCCTGTTATTCTGGGCCTACCCTGGCTGCAGGCGCATAATCCACAAGTTGACTGGGCCACAGGGAGAATCAACTTCCACTCAGCCTATTGCTAGGAGCACTGCCTACCTAGGTGCCCAGCTTCTTCTACAACACTATTTTGTGTGGACTCTGAGTCTGAGGTGCTGCAAGTCGTACCTGAACCCTACCATGAGTTCCTGGATGTCTTTAGTAAGCGAGGGGCTGACATTCTTCCCCCGCATCGGCCATACGACTGCCCAATTGAACTGCTTCCAGGGTCTGAAATCCCTTTCGGTAGAATCTTCCCCCTCGCTGAACGAGAACAGGAGGCACTAAAAGAGTATATCCAAGAAAACTTGAAAAAGGGGTACATCTGACCATCTACCTCCCCAGCAGGAGCAGGAATATTCTTTGTTGAGAAAAAGGACCATTCCCTACGACCTTGTGTGGACTATCGGGAGCTCAACAAAATTACAGTTAAAAAACAATATCCTCTCCCTCTAGTACCCAAACTATTTCAGAGATTAAGGTCAGCAACCATCTTCACCAAACTAGATCTACGGGGGGCCTACAATTTAGTCCGCATCCGTCAAGCGGATGAGTGGAAGATGGCCTTTCGCACCCGATTTGGCTACTATGAATACCTAGTGATGCCCTTTGGACTATGCAATGCCCCGGCTACTTTCCAACACTTTGTCAATGATATATTCCGAGACTTCCTGGATATATTTTTGATTGTTTACCTAGATGACATCCTGATTTTTTCCATTTCTCTAGACTCTCATCGAGGTCATGTCAAAAGGGTGCTGAGCCGGCTCCGCCAACACGGACTATATGCTAAAGGTGAAAAATGTGAATTTGAACAAAGCAGCATCCAATTCCTGGGACTGATAATCTCACCTGAAGGGATCAAGATGGACTCTGAAAAGGTCTCTGCTATCTTAGACTGGCCTGCACCTACCGACAAGAAGGGGGTGCAGCGCTTCGTAGGATTTGCCAACTTTTACAGGAGGTTCATTAAGGGCTTTTCCACCATCATCACCCCTATCACACAGCTGACTAGACAGAACCTTTGCTTCCATTGGACACCCGAGGCACAAGCCGCATTTGAAACCTTGAAGAGACTGTTTACTTCAGCACCTGTTCTTGGTCACCTGGACCCGTCTCTGCCGTATACACTAGAAGTAGCTGCATCTGAAGTCGCTATTGGAGCAGTCATCTCCCAACGCCAAGGCCCTAAGGATCTGATGCATCCAGTAGCCTTTTTCTCCCGCAGGCTCTCCCCAGCAGAGAGAAACAATGACGTTGGGGACCGAGAATTACTGGCCATTAAGGCGGCTTTAGAAGAGTGGAGATACCTCCTGGAGGGAGCAGCGCATCCCATATAAGTCTATACTGACCACAAAAATCTTGAGTACTTGAGGACTGCTAAACGTCTAAAGCCACGTCAAGCATGTTGGGCCCTGTTCTTTTCCCGATTTGTGTTCCACATTACCTATCGGCCGGGCTCGAAGAATGTCAAACCAGATGCACTATCTCGTATGTTCGATGACCCCAAGGAACCACCAGTAGCAGATACCATCTTGTCTGAAAATAACTTCTTACTTTTACAGGGCAACCTCCTCAACCGAATGAAGCAGGCTTCGACAGACGTTCCTAACTCTCCAGGGGTCACGCTGACACTCCGGGAAGGATTGCTGTTTAACGGAAGCAAGGTATTTGTGCCCGAATGTTTACGTATAACCATTTTGGGTCTTTCTCATGATCATCCCCTAGCAGGTCATTTTGGGGTCCACAAGACGCTTGATCTCCTGAAACGCACATTTTGGTGGCCGGACCTAGAAGAAACCTGTAATGGGTATGTGAATTCCTGTGCAATCTGCAACCGCAGCAAGGGTACAAAGAACCGAGCTTGGGGTCTACTTCGGCCACTGCCAGTCCCTGACAGACCATGAAAAATGATAGCCATGGATTTCATTGTGGAACTTCCCCCATCGGAAGGATGCACAGCCATCTTTGTGATAGTGGACCGACTGTCCAAAATGGCCCATTTCTTGCCTCTGAAGAGTACTCCCTTGGCCATGGAGACGGCTCAAGTATTTATCAGAGAGATTGTGAGGCTTCACGGAGTCCCTATGAACATTGTCTCCGATCGGGGGGTTCAGTTCACTTCCAGATTCTGGAAAACTCTGTGTGAAGCCCTTAAAATTGAAAGATCCTTGTCCTCCGCCTACCATCCCCAGACCAATGGACAGACAGAGAGAACCGATCAGACATTGGAACAGTATATCCGATGCTTCACCACTTTTGTCCAGGATGACTGGGTATCGCTGCTGTCACTGGCGGAGTTTGCCTACAATAATGCCACTCACTCTGCCACAGGTCAGTCACCCTTCTTTGCAAATTATGGTTTTCACTCATCCTTCTTGTCCGACTTTATTCCAGAGACCACAGTTCCTGCTGTCCAAGACACAGTGGATTTCCTAAACCGCAACAATAAGTTGCTTCAAGAAGCGGTTACCAAGGCACAAGCAGCAAGCAAGATGGCTTTTGACAGGAAAAGGAGGGGTGAACTGATTCTCCAGCCGGGAGACCAGGTATGGTTGTCTACTACGAATCTCAGGTTGGCATGTTCCTCAAAGAAACTGGCACCTAAATTTGTGGGACCAATTCCAGTCAAGTGGAAACTTAATGAGGTTGCTTATGAATTATCTTTACCTGATTCACTTAAGATACATCCTGTCTTCCATGTTTCTCTCTTGAAACCTGCAGTCCCTGACTCTTTTCCAGATAGAGTATCCAAGCCACCAGAACCTTTGACCATCAATGGCGAAGAGGAGTATGAGGTGGAGGCTATCATAGACTGTAGGAGAAGAAGGAATCAGGTACAGTATCCGGTTAAGTGGAAAGGTTATGGCCCGGAGGATAACTCTTGGGAGGTTGAACAGGATGTGCACACCAGAGACCTTGTTAATGCCTTTTTTCACAGAAATCCACAGAAGAGAGACCTGTGGGCACCCGGAGGTTGCCCGTAAGGGGGGGGGGGCAATGTCATGGATCTGCCACCTAAGGGTTAATAGTGCAGACTGATTTCAGTGATTGGAAACAGGCTGCCTTATTTAAACACCTCAGCAGCACTGTGTCTTCACTGCCTGATCTGCAGTTCATACCTGTTCCAGTGTCTTCCTGTGATCTGATCTGTTCCCTGTGTTTGACCCGGCTTGTTTGACTATGATTGATCTCTGTTATCCTGATTAGTGATGAGCCGAACACCCCCGGGTTCGGTTCGCACCAGAACCCGCGAACGGACCGAAAGTTCGAACGAACATTAGAACCCTATTAAATACAATGGATGCGAACGTTCGAATTCTAAAGTGCTAATTATAACAACTATTATGCATGTTATTGTCCTAAAAAGGGTTTGGGAACCCGGGTTCTGCACCAGGGGACATGTATCAATGCAAAAAGAAGTTTTAAAAACGGTCGTTTTTCGGGAGCAGTCATTTTAATGATGCATAAAGTGAAAAAAAAAAAGTCAAATATTCCTTTAAATATCGTACCTGGGGGGTGTCTAAAGTATGCCTGTGAAGTGCCACGTGTTTCCCGTGTTTAGAACTGTCCCTGCACAAAATGACACTTCTAAAGGAAAAAAAAGCCATTTAAAACTGCTTGCGGCTTTAATGTAATGTCTGGTCCCGGTAATATGGATGAAATTCTTTAAGAAAAATGGCATAGCTACCCCATGACCCCCCCCCTACCCCAGCCCATTACCAGCCCCTTTGGGTCTTGTATGGATATTAAGGGGAACCCCGCACATAAAATAAAAAAGGCCCTATATACTCTGAACAGCCCTATACAGGCGGTGCATACAAGACAGGGACTGTAGGTTTGTTCTTATGTAGAGTCTGTTTGTAATTTTGAACAGGTACATTGTTGAAGTGTAGCTCCAGACCAAAAATCTATTTTTAAACTTTTTGGAAAACATAGGTAAGGGTTATCACCCCTGTAACATTTGTTTTGCTGTCTGTGCCCCTGTTCAGAACATTTCACCTCACTTTCCGTCCCAATGACAACTGTTTTTGAAATGTGGTGTTTTTCTTGAAACAAGGATTGCTGATAAAGCATCAGTACAGAGGAGACACCTTTCTCCCATATTTATTCTTACAGGAGAGAATTTTCCTTCCTAGTGGTAGATTTCCTCTCACTTCCTGTTGTCTTCTTGCGTTTGCAAGTAGGAGTCGTTTGTAAGTTGGATGTTTGAAAGTAGGGACCTGCCGTATATACTCTGCAGAAATAGGCCCCTTAGTTGTTGGTGTTGGCACAACACTGTAAGCACTCACAGTTACTCTTGGTTGGTGCTGGAACGCCCTGCTGTCAACTATTATATCAGGAATTTTAATTACATATAATTGTTGAACAGTGGTAGTAAAAATTGGGCCTTTGATGGTGGTGCTGGTGCCACAACACTGTAAGCCCTGACAGTTACTCTTGGTGGGTGCAGCAATGGGCCCTGCTGTGAATTATTAGATCAAGAATTGTAATTACATGCCCCTGTTGAACAGGGGCTGAAAAATTGGGCCTTAGGCACTGGTGGCACAACACTGCAACCCCTCACAGATACTGTACTTGGAGCACAGCAATGAGCCCTGTTGCAAAGTATTGCTTCAAAAATTGTAATGACACGCCCCTGTTAAACAGGGGCTGAAAAATTGGGCCTTAGGCACTGGTGGCACAACACTGCAACTCCTCACAGATACTGTACTTGGAGCACAGCAATGAGCCCTGTTGCAAAGTATTGCTTCAAAAATTGTAATTACACGCCCCTGTTAAACAGGGGCTGAAAAATTGGGCGTTAGGCACTGGTGGCGGCACCCATAAACAAAAATGATCTTACAAGCTATCATCATCAATCGTATCATTGAGGACTCGGAGGAGGAGGATAGCCAGTCAACATAACAGCACAGGCACTCAGCATCAGCATCAGTCTTGAAGGGATGTGACATGTTAAAATCAATTAGTCTGTTATATCAGCATCAGGTGTGTGGTAGCTGGTGGTGATCCAAGACTGGTTCATCTTGATGAAAGTCAGTCGATCAACCGAGTCGGTGGACAGGCGCACCCTGTGATCCGTGACAAATCCTCCAGCAGCACTGAATGTGCGTTCCGAAAGAACGCTGGATGCAGGACAGGCCAGTAGCTCAATTGCATACTGTGCAAGCTCTGGCCAGTGATCCATCCTCAAGACCCAGTAAGCCAGAGGATTTTCGGTGGGGAAGGTGTCCAAGTCTGACCTTGCCCCTAGATATTCCTGCACCATGTTTATCAGACGCTGGCGATGGTTGCTGGAACCGATCATACTTTGGGGCTGCGGACTAAAGAATTGTCTGAACGCATCGGTCAGACGGCCACCTTCCCCACCGCTCCTTCTTTGACTGGCCGAAGCCTCAGCAACTCGTTGTCCAGGACCAGGAGTTTGCAACCTCCCAGTCTCTGGGAACGCGTTGCACAGACCTTTCTGCAAGGCCTCCCGGAGTTGTCTCATCCTCTGCTCCCTCTGCGACGGTAACATAAGGTCCGCAACCTTACCCTTGTACCGTGGATCAAGGAGAGTGGCCAGCCAGTAATGGTCCCTCTCCTTGATCCGAAGAATACGAGGATCCTTCCGCAGACTTTGCAGGATCAGGGAGGCCATGCAGCGTAGGTTTGCTGAGGCATTCGCTCCGGAGTCCTCTGGGTCACTAAGGACGACATGATCCGCAGCCACCTCCTCCCAGCCACGTACAAGTCCACTGGTTTCTTGGGACTGTAAATCATCCCTAAAAGACTGCTGCTGATGATGCTGAGTGCCAGCCTCCACCTCCATGCTGACACAATCCTCCTCCTCCTCCTCCTCCTCCTCCTCCTCTTCCTGTGCGATGGGTGGGACAGAAGGAACACTGTCTGGGTAAAGGGGGCCTTGAGAGGACAAGGAAGTCCTCCTCTTCCTGCCTCTGTTCTGCCTCAAGTGCCCTGTCCATTATTCCACGCAGCGTGTGCTCCAACAGGTGGACAAGAGGTACAGTGTCACTGATGCATGCACTGTCACTGCTCACCATCCTCGTGGCCTCCTCAAATGGTGCCAGGACAGTGCATGCATCCCTGATCATGCCCCACTGGCGTGGAGAAAAAAACCAAGCTCCCCTGACCCTGTCCTGGTGCCGTAGTCGCACAGGTACTCATTGATGGCCCTCTGCTGCGTGTGCAGCCGCTGCAGCATGGCCAACGTTGAGTTCCACCTGGTGGGCATGTCACATATAAGGCGGTTCTTGGGCAGGTTCAACTCCTTTTGCAGCTCAGCCAGGCGAGCACTGGCATTATAAGATCTGCGGAAATGCACACAGACTTTCCTGGCCTGCCTCAGGACATCCTGTAAGCCCGGGTACCTGCCCAAGAAGCGCTGCACCACCAGGTTAAGGACGTGAGCCACACAGGGCACATGGGTCAGTTGTCCCTGTCGGAGGGCGGAGAGGAGGTTGGTGCCATTGTCGCAAACCACCATTCCTGGCTTAAGCTGGCGTGGCGTCAACCACCTCTCGGCCTGGCCCTGCAGAGCAGACAGGACCTCTGCCCCAGTGTGGCTTCTGTCCCCCAAACACACCAGCGCAAGCACGGCATGGCATCTTTTTGCCTGCGTACTTGCGTAGCCCCGTGAACGGCTACGGAGCACCGCTGGTTCATAGGACAAACCACAGGAAGAGGCCATGGAGGAAGAAGAAGAGGAGGGGGTGGAGGAGAGAGGTGTGTCACAACCAGTAGTAGCATTTTGGAGGCGTGGCGGTGGGACAACCTCCAACACTACTGCACCTTGTCCTGAATCCTTCCCAGCTGCCAAAAGAGTGACCCAATGGGCCGTGAAAGAAAGGTAACGTCCCTGTCCATGCCTGCTGGACCATGAGTCAGCGGTAATATGCACCTTACCGCTGACCGCCCTGTCCAGCGAGGCCAAGACATTGCCTTCCACATGCCGGTAGAGAGCCGGAATAGCCTTCCGTGAGAAAAAGTGGCGTTTGGGAACCTGCCACTGAGGAACTGCACATTGCACAAACTCACGGAAGGGGGCCGAGTCTACCAACTGAAAAGGCAGCAGTTGAAGCGCTAGCAATTTAGCCAAGCTAGCATTCAACCGCTGGGCATGTGGATGGCTGGGAGTGAACTTCTTTCGACGGTCCAGCAGCTGGGGCAGGGAAATTTGCCTGCTAGAATCGGACGTCGGTGTACTGCTAGCAGAGTGGGCGCAAGTACTTGGCTGTGACACACCTAATTCTACACCTTCATTCCTCTCAGTGCATGTTTCAGAGAGGACTGAAGTTATAGTGGGGTTGGAGATCCCAGCTGATGCGGTGCAAGGAGAGGTCCGCTTTGTTCTTTGGTGTGGGTCTTTGAGGTAGGCTTGCCAACGAGCTGCATGGCAGGTCAACATATGTCTGGTCAGGCATGTGGTACCCAAGCGGCTGATGTTTTGGCCACGCGATATACGCTTGAGACATATGTTGCAAACAGCAGCTGTGCGATCTGATGCACTAGCCTCAAAAAAGGCCCACACCAAAGAACTTTTTGAATGACGGGCAGAGGCAGCGCCCTGCACAGGCGGAGCTCTGCGGTGTGATTCCGTCGGTGTACTGCCCTTACGCTGGCCACCAAAGGGCATCCTGCCTCGTTGGAGATGTGCCTCCTCCTCATCCTCCTCCTCCTCCTCTCTCCTATTAGGCACCCACGTGGAGTCAGTGACCTCATCATCCCCTCCCTCCTCTTCACTGGAGCCAATCTGGCAGTATGCTGCAGCTGCTGGAACATGACTGCCAGATTGGTGTCCTTCTTGAGCATCCCCTCTGTCTGCTCTCACGCTACTGCCTTCCTCTAGCTGGGTTTCATCATCAGACCCTTCGAAACGCTGGGCATCCTCCTGGAGCATGTACCCAACACTGTGCTGAAACAGTTCGGGGGACTCCTCAGGAGGAGGACATGGTGGGTCTAGGGAAGGAGTGACTGATGATTTGTCTGACATTGATACCAGGGAAGACGACGCTTTGGCAGCTGCTTTTCCAGTACCCTGAGCCTGGGTGAGAGAGGATGAGGAGGAGGAGGAGGGCTTGGTCATCCACTCTACCAAGTCTTCGGCATGATGTGGCTCAACATGTCCAGCTGCCGAAAAGAAGGACAAGCGTGTCCCATGGCCATGTGCTGATGACAATGCACCGCGTCCACGACCAGCACTGTTGCCCCCAGACACAGAGCCTGCTTGCCCTCTTTTATTGCCTCCTGACTGTCTGCCTCTCCTTGTTTGCCTTCCAGACATTCTAATAGATGGCCTGCAGGGAGATGGGAAAAAAGCAATAAGGGCTACCTTCAGGTGTCCTTCTCTGTCCCTTGAAACAAGGACTTTCACAGTGAAAGAAACTGACACTCTCCCTACCTACAGTTTTCTGTCCCTAGAAAAAATGTTTTTTTTAATCACAATATAGCACAAGGACAATTCACTCACTGTCCTTACAGGTCCCTGGAAACAAGGACTTGCAGAGTGAAAGAAAAAAAACACTCTCCCTACCTACAGTTTTCTGTCCCTAGAAAAAATGTTTTTTTTAATCACAATATAGCACAAGGAGAATTCACTCACTGTCCTTCCAGGTCCCTGGAAACAAGGACTTGCAGAGTGAAAGAAAAAAAACACTCTCCCTACCTACAGTTTTCTGTCCCTAGAAAAAATGTTTTTTTTAATCACAATATAGCACAAGGACAATTCACTCACTGTCCTTCCAGGTCCCTGGAAACAAGGACTTGCAGAGTGAAATAAACTGACACTCTCCCTACCTACAGTTTTCTGTCCCTAGAATAAATGTTTTTTTTAAGCACAATATAGCACAAGGAGAATTCACTCACTGTCCTTCCAGGTCCCTGGAAACAAGGACTTGCAGAGTGAAAGAAAAAAAACACTCTCCCTACCTACAGTTTTCTGTCCCTAGAAAAAATGTTTTTTTTAATCACAATATAACACAAGGACAATTCACTCACTGTCCTTCCAGGTCCCTGGAAACAAGGACTTGCAGAGTGAAATAAACTGACACTCTCCCTACCTACAGTTTTCTGTCCCTAGAATAAATGTTTTTTTTAAGCACAATATAGCACAAGGACAATTCACTCACTGTCCTTACAGGTCCCTGGAAACAAGGACTTGCAGAGTGAAAGAAAAAAAACACTCTCCCTACCTACAGTTTTCTGTCCCTAGAAAAAATGTTTTTTTTAATCACAATATAGCACAAGGACAATTCACTCACTGTCCTTCCAGGTCCCTGGAAACAAGGACTTGCAGAGTGAAATAAACTGACACTCTCCCTACCTACAGTTTTCTGTCCCTAGAATAAATGTTTTTTTTAAGCACAATATAGCACAAGGACAATTCACTCACTGTCCTTACAGGTCCCTGGAAACAAGGACTTGCAGAGTGAAAGAAAAAAAACACTCTCCCTACCTACAGTTTTCTGTCCCTAGAAAAAATGTTTTTTTTAATCACAATATAGCACAAGGACAATTCACTCACTGTCCTTACAGGTCCCTGGAAACAAGGACTTGCAGAGTGAAAGAAAAAAAACACTCTCCCTACCTACAGTTTTCTGTCCCTAGAAAAAATGTTTTTTTTAATCACAATATAGCACAAGGACAATTCACTCACTGTCCTTACAGGTCCCTGGAAACAAGGACTTGCAGAGTGAAATAAACTGACACTCTCCCTACCTACAGTTTTCTGTCCCTAGAATAAATGTTTTTTTTAAGCACAATATAGCACAAGGAGAATTCACTCACTGTCCTTCCAGGTCCCTGGAAACAAGGACTTGCAGAGTGAAAGAAAAAAAACACTCTCCCTACCTACAGTTTTCTGTCCCTAGAAAAAATGTTTTTTTTAATCACAATATAGTACAAGGACAATTCACTCACTGTCCTTCCAGGTCCCTGGAAACAAGGACTTGCAGAGTGAAATAAACTGACACTCTCCCTACCTACAGTTTTCTGTCCCTAGAATAAATGTTTTTTTTAAGCACAATATAGCATAAGGACAATTCACTCACTGTCCTTACAGGTCCCTGGAAACAAGGACTTGCAGAGTGAAAGAAAAAAAACACTCTCCCTACCTACAGTTTTCTGTCCCTAGAAAAAATGTTTTTTTTAATCACAATATAGCACAAGGACAATTCACTCACTGTCCTTCCAGGTCCCTGGAAACAAGGACTTGCAGAGTGAAATAAACTGACACTCTCCCTACCTACAGTTTTCTGTCCCTAGAATAAATGTTTTTTTTAATCACAATATAGCACAAGGACAATTCACTCACTGTCCTTCCAGGTCCCTGGAAACAAGGACTTGCAGAGTGAAATAAACTGACACTCTCCCTACCTACAGTTTTCTGTCCCTAGAATAAATGTTTTTTTTAAGCACAATATAGCACAAGGACAATTCACTCACTGTCCTTACAGGTCCCTGGAAACAAGGACTTGCAGAGTGAAAGAAAAAAAACACTCTCCCTACCTACAGTTTTCTGTCCCTAGAAAAAATGTTTTTTTTAATCACAATATAGCACAAGGACAATTCACTCACTGTCCTTACAGGTCCCTGGAAACAAGGACTTGCAGAGTGAAAGAAACTGACACTGTCCCTACCTACAGTTTTCTGTCCCTAGAATAAATGTTTTTTTTAAGCACAATATAGCACAAGGAGAATTCACTCACTGTCCTTCCAGGTCCCTGGAAACAAGGACTTGCAGAGTGAAATAAACTGACACTCTCCCTACCTACAGTTTTCTGTCCCTAGAATAAATGTTTTTTTTAAGCAAAATATAGCACAAGGACAATTCACTCACTGTCCTTACAGGTCCCTGGAAACAAGGACTTGCAGAGTGAAAGAAACTGACACTCTCCCTACCTACAGTTTTCTGTCCCTAGAATAAATGTTTTTTTAAGCACAATATAGCACAAGGACAATTCACTCACTGTCCTTCCAGGTCCCTGGAAACAAGGACTTGCAGAGTGAAAGAAACTGACACTGTCCCTACCTACAGTTTTCTGTCCCTAGAATAAATGTTTTTTTTAAGCACACTATAGCACAAGCACAAAACACACTGACACTCTCCCTACCTATCCTTCTCTTTCCCTAAACTAAAGGAATCCAGGTTAAGCAAGAAAGAAATAACAGTCACTGTCCCTGCCTATGCTGCTCTATCCCTGCTCCGGAACACACTACACTAGGCCGCCGTGCTGGCGGCCTTTTATAGTGTGGGGCGTGTACTAAACACCCTCAGCAATAATTGGCCACAGGCATCCTGCCTGTGGCCAATCATTGCTCTCCTCGCTGCCGGCGCTGTGATTGGCCAAGCATGCGGGGTCACAGTGCATGCTTGGCCAATCACAGCGCCTGGATGACACTGCGATGGCGTAGTGCATTGTGGGCCGTTCGCGTCACTCGAATTTGGCGCGAACGGCCCAAATCGTTCGATCTTCGTCGAACGATCGAACAGCCGATGTTCGAGTCGAACGTATGTTCGACTCGAACACGAAGCTCATCCCTAATCCTGATCCCGGCCTGCCTTGTAACCACGCTCAGCTCTACACTGCTTGATTTCCTGTTGCCGAACTTTGCCTGTATCCTGACCATTCTCTGCCTGTCGTCTATACCTACATCTGATCGTCTGTTACCAAACCCGGCTTGTCTGACTACGTATTCAGTGTCTCCCCAGCCAGTGCACCTACCAGCCTGCTTCCTGTTCCCTGCTGCACCAGCTGAACTGACAAGACCCAAGACGAACCAACAACCCATACACCGCCAGGCTCTTGCGGCCACTGTTGCAACATCGGTGGCCCTTGAGCCGGGGTTGTACGAGAGGCCTTCCCACTGCAAGTCAGGCTCATCCGGCAGGTACGCAACAATAGATCTAGACCTGAACTGCTTTCTGACAAATTTTTAACTTTTTAATATTGCCCATTTTTATTCATATATTTTTCTTCCTCATATATACTTTCTCCTCTACTTATTATTAATTTTTCCTCTACATAATTTCCCCTCAACATTTAAGTATATCTATGTATATGTGTATATATATATATATATATATATATATATATATATATATATATATATTTGTCTCTCCCTTTTTTAATTCTAATTTTAATTCTAATTTGTATAAGGATATCACCTTTTACATATACATTTTGTAAGTATTCTCGTATTAATATGTACAGATTGTTTGCATTGGCACAAGGGTATAAACATATGGGTGTAATTACATTTTAATTATGCTAAGTATTGTTTTAATTATGCCAAGTACTGTTGTTATCCCCTTTTTTTACTGGCAGATCGTGACCTGTCATCTAGTTTTTATCAAGAGATCTTGCTATACAAAGCTCATGTCCTCAAAATCTCACACAAAATGGCCAACGGGGTGCTATTGTTAATTTTATTCCAGGCTTCTGTCCTCAATATCTTACCATAAATGGCCGCCGGACGACTAGGTGTCTGTCTGAGCTTCAGTCTTCAATATCACACCCGAAATGGCGGCCGACAGGTCACTATGTGCCATAAAAAGGAAGGGATACTGACGTTCGGGGTGTTCCAGATGAAGTCACATGACGAAACCGGTAGAACACGCCCCCAGAATGTCACATCGCTGCCTGCTTGACCAGAGTGTCAGCATCGTTTGCATGATTTTATTTGTCTAAATGTGAGTACCCAAGTTGTGTTTTATTAATAAATAAGGTCTAAAAGTGGTATCACACTATCTGGGGCTCCCTTCCTTTCTCTTATACATGGGCCATTGTTTGAGCACTATCATCATCAAGAGCAGAGGGACAAGCAACTGCCAGAGGGCTACACAGTGGCCCACACTGTGAAGGCATCATACCCCAAGAGGGGGGTACAAGCTGGTGAGTGCGGTCTTTGTAAGAGCACAGTTTGCAGTGATCACGGCTCCCTTACACTAGGCACCAAGCACTTCTCTCAGCACTTGAAACAATTGGATATACTTTATTACAGTGGCGGCTGGTGCTCAACATTTTTGGGGGGGCGCAAACAAACTGAAAAAAAAAAACATCAATTGCTGCCACTGTGCCCATTAAACGCAGCCACTGTGCCCAAACGCCACCAGTTTGCCCCCTCAAATGCAGCCAGTTTGCCCCCTCAAATGCAGCCAGTTTGTCACCAAATGCAGCCAGTTTCCCCCCAAATGCAGCCAGTTTCCCCCCAAATGCAGCCAGTTTCCCCCCAAATGCAGCCAGTGTGTCCCCCATATACAGCCAGTGTGTCCCCCATATACAGCCAGTGTGTCCCCCATATACAGCCAGTGTGTCCCCATATACAGCCAGTGTGTCCCCATATACAGCCAGTGTGTCCCCCATATACAGCCAGTGTGTCCCCCATATACAGCCAGTTTGTCCCCATATACAGCCAGTGTGTCCCCAAATGCAGCCAGTGTGTCCCCATATACAGCCAGTGTGTCCCCAAATGCAGCCAGTGTGTCCCCATATACAGCCAGTGTGTCCCCATATACAACCAGTGTGTCCCCAAATGCAGCCAGTGTGTCCCCATATACAGCCAGTATGTCCCCCATATACAGCCAGTGTGTCCCCATATACAGCCAGTGTGTCCCCATCAGGCCCGGTCTGGGACAAAAAATAGGCCCGGGCATTTTAGACTGAGCAGCCCGGGGGGGGGGGGGCGGCGGCGGCGGTTAATGATGCGATGTGGGGTTCCAGCACCTTGTACCTCTGGACCCCTTTACATTACACAGCACCCTGCACCTCTGGACCCCTTTACATAACACAGCACCCTGGACCCCTTTACATTACACAGCACCCTGCACCTCTGGACCCCTTTACATAACACAGCACCCTGGACCCCTTTACATTACATAGCATCGCACCTCTGGGCCCCTTCACATTACACAGCATCCTGCACCTCTGGGCCCCTTCACATTACACAGCATCCTGCACCTCTGGGCCCCTTTACATTACACAGCACCCTGCACCTCTGGACCCCTTTACATTACACAGCACCCTGCATCTCTGGACCCCTTTACATTACACAGCACCCTGCACCTCTGGACCCCTTTACATTACACAGCACCCTGCACCTCTGGACCCTTTTACATTACACAGCACCCTGCACCTCTGGACCCCTTTAGCACCGCACCTCTGGACTCCTTTACATTACACAGCCCCCCACAGTTTGTTACACAGACACCCCCTAACAGTTCTGGACCCCCTGCATGTTACACAGACCTCCCTACAGTGCAGACCCCCTCCCTACAGTGCAGACCCCCTCTCTACAGTGCAGACCCCCTCCCTACAGTGCAGACCCACTCCCTACAGTGCAGACCCACTCCCTACAGTACAGACCCCCTCCCTACAGTACAGACCCCCTACATTACAGAACCCCTCCCTACAGTACAGACCCCCCCTCCCTACAGTATAGACCCCCCCTACATTACAGACCCCCCTACATTACAGACCCCCCTACAATACAGAACTCCCCCTACTTTACAGACCCCCTTACAATACAGAACCCCCTACAATACAGAACCCCCCTACATTTCAGACCCCCTTACAATACAGAACCCCCTACAATACAGAACCCCCCTACATTTCAGACCCCCTTCAATACAGAACCCCCCTACATTACAGACCCCCTACAATACAGACCCCCCCTACAATACAGACCCCCCTACACTTCATACCCCCCCTACACTTCATACCCCCCCTACAATACAGAACCCCCTACATTACAGACCCCCCTACAATACAGAACCCCCCCCCTATATTTCAGACACCCCTAAAATACAGAACCCCCTACATTTCAGACCCCCCTACAATACAGAACCCCCCTACATTACAGGCCCCCCTACAATACAGAACCCCCCCTACAATACAGAACCCCCCTACAATACAGAACCCCCCTACATTACAGATCCCCATACAATACAGAACCCCCCTACATTTCAGACCACCCCTACAATACAGAACCCCCCTACATTTCAGACCCCCAATACAATACAGAACCCCCCTACATTACAGACCCCCTTACAATACAGAACCCCCTACATTTCAGACCACCCCTACAATACAGAACCCCCCCCTACAATACAGACCCCCCTTCAGACCCATAATGTACCTCAGATCAGCGCGGGACTGCATGTTGGGTCCCCTCCCCCTGTGTGGTCATAAAGGAGGAGGGGGAGGTGGCTTCACTCTGCTCGGCTGTGTGAGATAGCCGAGACTGATCAGATCATCAGTGCCGCGGCCACCTTGCCAGAGAGAAGGGGATCGTTGCGGGTCCCGGCCCCCTGATGTGCCGACGGGTGTCACTGTCACTCGAGTGTGGCTCCGACTCACAGCTGAGAGTGCACTGGGGCAGTGGCGTCAATAGGGTTGGTGTCACCTGCTGCGGCAAAACATGGTGTCACCCCCCTCCTGTCTATCCTGCCCAGCGCCCTGCAGGCAGTGCACGGTCACGAGGCGCACCCCCAAATGACCCCTGTAAATTAAAGTATAGGGTGGTATTGGGCCAGCTGGGGCGATATAGGGCAGGTTGTGGTGATATAGGGCAGGCTGGGGTGGCATAGGGCAGGTTGGGGTTTTATAGGGCAGGCTGGGGTGGTATAGAGCAGGTTTGGGTGGTATAGGGCAGTTTGTGGTGGTATATGGCAGGCTGGATGGCATAGGGCAGGTTGCGGTGATATAGGGCAGGGTGTGGTGGCATAGAGCAGGTTGCAGTGGCATAGGGCAGGTTGGGGTGGTATAGAGCAGTTTGCGGTGGCATAGGGCAGTTTGCGGTGGCATAGGGCAGGCTGGGGTGGTATAGGGCAGTTTGCGGTGGTATAGGGCAGGTTGCGGTGGCATAGGGCAGGTTGGGGTGGTATAGAGCAGTTTGCGGTGGCATAGGGCAGGTTGCGGTTGCATAGGGAAGGTTGCAGTGGCATAGGGCAGGTTGGGGTGGTATGGTGCCAGGTTAGGACTCTATGTAGTGACATGTAACTTACAGCATGTCTGGAGATGAAGACTCTGGCTGCTGTGTCCTCGTTTCTTTCTCCTTCAGCTGTGGGATCAGAGTGAACGAGTCTGTGGGAGGAGTGGAGGGGGCAGCGACTCCCCCAGCTCCGCCTACCAACTCCGGCTGCCTCCGGAGACATTGGAGATGATGGGGAAGACGTAACATGCTGTCCGGCGGCCCGTGGTACTTGCCCGGTATGCCCTATGGCCAGTCCGAGCCTGATATCTATATATATATATATATATATATATATGTAAATAAGTGATGGTGGCTGCGCTGTGATTAAACTAGAGTGAAGGAATGGGGGAAGGCCTGTGGATATGTCTGATAGACAGGGGCCAGAGATGGATAGTGAGTAGTAAATAAATGACACAGGCATAAAACTCAGTACACAAAGGGGAGGGAGGAGGGGAAAGAAGGAAATACCTTAATATTCAATATAAATACAAACTTATATAAAATCAATATATGACAAAGTGTACCATAAAAAAAATGATATAAACTCCAGAAAATCGTAGACCCATATGAGGACTACTAACAATATATATCAATAATATCCATGAATTGAATCCAAAGTGAACGTGATGGTGTAGAAAAGTTGTGATATAGTCCAGTATTTGTAATAAGTCCCGTCACCATCAATTGCTAAAGTGTTAGGCCTCGTACACACGACCGATTTTCTCGGCAAGAACCAGCAAGAAACTTGCTGGCAGAGATGTCTTGACGAGTAAATCGGTCGCGTGTACGCGGCTATCGGGTTTCTCGTCGAGAAAACCGACAAGTAACCTTGACGAGAAAATAGAGAACATGCTCTCTATTTTCTCGTCGAGATTCTCGTCAGCCTGTTTCTCGACGAGAAAAGTGAGTGTGTGTACACTTACCTGTCCGCCGGGAAGCCCGCGCATGTTCGAAATGAATTTGACGCATGCGCGGTAGCTTCCTAGGCATACGTAGGGTATACCAAGATGGCGGCGACGGCATCGAATGTGACGAGCGCATGCTCGTCGTAGTCGATGACGTCACCGCGTACGCTCCATTCAAAGAACCGCGGGTTCTTTGAATCGAGCGTGTGTACACTCGGCCGGGACAATTTTCTTGTCCAAGAATCTCGTCGAAAAAAACGACATGTTTTTTTCGACGAGAATCTCGGCCGTGTGTACGAGGCCTAACACATACGACTCTTCAGTGCAAAGCCACCACTGTGCTCGCAAGCAGCTTACCTCCCAGCTAGAATAAACCAGCATGTAGTGTACTCCTGGGGCAGTGGACAATCCTCTCTGGGGAGGCCTATTCTTACTTCCACAGGATGTATATAAGGATACAAACGGAGAGAAGAAAAGACATGTATATAGTGTGACTCTGTGGATATTCCAACTGAAGTGACTGAAATTAGATGTTCTCACACTCACTTTGTATTAAGCGAGCATGGACATCAATCCACGAGCACGGAACTCGTTTGTGCACTGTGAGTTACAGTAACGAGATTACAGTAACGGGAATCCTCTAATTGGGGATAGCTGTAAAGTGCCTCTCAGCCGCAATGCATGGAAAAAACGACAAGAAAACAAAGAAGGATATATAGCGTAACTCTGTGGATGAATGGAGATGGAATCGCTATAGTGGATGTTCACACACTCACTTGGAATAGGTGAGCGTGGGCATCAATCCACGAGCACCGCGCTCGTATGTTTGCGCTTACACCTTTAATATGCGAATCCCTCCGGTGAATGGTAGCCACACAATACCAGTGGAATAAGTATATGAAAAACCACATAGGGTGAGTAAGTAAAAACAGGCGTCTTTATTCAATGGCTAATGCCGGGTAAACTCACATTTGTGGGGTGGGTGGGAGGTCAGTCTCCTACGAGCGCCGAGCTCGTCTCCTTACTTCCAGCTGCAAGTGTATCTGTGCTTGAATCCTGACGCGTGTCGTCACATCACGTGACTTCATCAGAGGATAGCACTAGATACATAGCGATGGTTTAAATAGTCTCCAACTCTGGACGCACGGCGGCCATTTTGTTGAAGCCTCTCATTGAAATACACTGTATTGCACACCTATGGAGGTCGCGGCCATATTTTTTGTGATGGTACAGCAAAGAAAGGCGAAAATGACACTTTCCACTGAATCGAGGGAGAGATAGCACTAGATGTGCTCACGATCAATGCACACCGTATAGGCACAGTGCATGGATGGCAGAATGTGGAGGCCACAGTGTAAAGGGATGGAGAGAAAACGGACAACGTATACAAAATAATGCAAAAATGAGTTAGAACTTTAGATTTAAAATGTATGTAACGTGACGGATACTGACTAGATTCCTGGTTAAAAACCAAAAGGTAATAAAATATAAAACCAAATAAAAACTACAAGTGTCCAACCATCTATACAGAGATAGGTCTCTGTCAGTGGTGACACCATGTAGCCAAAGAGCACAGATACACCACAGCTGGTATGTTAAGGAGGGAATGGCATCAAATATGAACAACAATACATTGACCTTGGTGGACATGAGTGTGTGTATATCTATATGTGTGGGGTTATCCATGAGAATAGGATACCACAAGCTGTGTAGGCTCTGAAGAAAGGGGTGCGCCCCGGAAACGCGTCAGCCGTCCAGCACATTTGAGGTACCATCTATCTCCCTGGTCATCGAGTTTTAACTTCAGTCGTCCTATGATTCAGGCTGGTCACTAGAAAAAGCTCATTTTAACGCTCTGCTTGTGAGTAGGACCATTGCTGTTTTTATACATTTTAATAAAGATTTTATCTGGTAATACACTAGGTCGGTGCGCCCTCCTGTTTTTTTTTTTTTTTTTTTTTTTTTCAACAATACATAAAAACATATAAACGGTGATACTAGTCATAAGATAATTATCCTGACAGAGAATGGGAAAGTGATAGTGTGATATGGGGAACTAGGAGCTCAGTAGAATGCATAGATATGGTTAGGAGGGATGGATGAAAAAATAATTAATAATCACTTAGAAAACAATTAAGGTCGAACTCAATGTTCAAACCTTTGGGTGAAAAAGTGTCCAAGGAGGAAATCTAATGGGACTCAATATGGCTGAGTGTCCGCAGTTTGTGACCACCTCTCCATGGTCTGGTATACGGTACTATGCCCCAAAATTGAAGATGAGAGGGGTCTCTGTTGTGTACTTCAGCAAAGTGCCTTGAGACACTGTGTTTAACAAAACCACATTGGATGTTTTGTACATGTTCTTTCACACGAATTCTAAGTAGTCTTTTCGTGCGGCCTACATATTGCAGCAAAGAGCTGCATTCCAAAACGTAGACCGCTCCCTCCGTATTACAACCGATAAACTCTTTGATTTCATGTTCTTTCCCATTACTATTAGACTGGAACATGGTCCTCTTTGCGTTTGGATGTTTAGTGCGTTTGCATGCACCTTTGAGGGACTTACAGGACCTGGATGTTAGACCACAACGTGAATATCGCCATGGACAAGGCCACAATGTGTCTTTTTTAGATAGGGGGACAGAATACCATCATCCCCCACGGAGAACATGATGCACCAAGTGAAACACACTCCCAGGAAAAGAGGGTGTAGAGGGGGGAAAGGTAAATACTCCAAGAAACCACCAATCGGAGAAGGCATTTTCAATCTTGCGGAGGTTCCACTTTCACATGAAGAATTGATGACGCTTGACAAAGGGCTAAAATATGCCCCCGTCAGAAATCTGGACAAATTCCAAACGTACATCAATATCCAGAAATACGTAAGAAAATTAAACATCAAAAAATACATAACAGAGAACCCCATTAATGCCAGAATATGTGAAGATAACTTGGTGGTCCATAGCAACCTAAAAAACAAATCTACTTTCAATCCGAAATCAAATGACAATAAACATATTGAAGTCTTCAAACATATGGTGACGGAAGAATTAAAAAGTTTGACAGTTAAGAATATGCAAGAACCAAGAGCCATTAAAACAGGCATTCGCAAGTTGACAGAGAGAAAGGAATTGGTGATCAGACCCTCCGACAAAGGAGGTGGGATAGTACTTCAAACCACCGAACAATATCATAAAGGGATATGCTCACTATTAGAAGATCCAAATACATATCACAAACTATTGAGCAACCCGATATTTCGGTGGAGAAAGGAACTGGAACAGGTAGTTCACTTGGGATAAAAGAAAGGAGTGCTCGACAAGAAAGAGGCAAAATATCTGATACCTGAAGCATGTAGAACATCGATCATTTATGCATTGCCCAAAATCCATAAGGACAAAGTCAACCCCCCCCCACTAAGACCTATAGTAAACGGGATTGACTCAATCACAGCAAGACTTGGGCAATACATAGACCGATTTCTCCAACTGGTAGTGCAAAAAACTAGGGCATACCTGAGAGACACTAAAGAGATGTTGCAGCTATTAGACGAAAGAAAGGAAAAAGGACCTCTACTGATGGCAACTGCTGATGTGTCATCCCTTTATACAATTATACCCCATTACTTAGCTTGTGAAGCAACCAAATGGGGTTTGAGGACATTTTCAAAGTTGGCATGCATACAAAGAAAGTATATTGTGAAAAGCCTAGACATAGCCATTTTTGGTACGGTAACGAATACTATCAACAGAAGACAGGTGTTGCCATGGGGGCTAAATTTGCCCCGAGTGTTGCTGGACTCTTCATGGTAAAATGGGAAGACAAAACGTTTTTTGTGATCCACCTGATGGCCTAGTCATATACAGACGCTACATTGATGACAGTTTCCTAAATAGGAGAGGTGAACGTGACCAACTGGTGACTTTCTTTGAAAAATTGAACAACAACCAAAGAAATATAGTTTTGACCTGGCAGATTGAGGAATCTAATATAACATTCTTGGATCTTGAAATATCGAGAGCCAATGATATTTTTTCCACCAAAACCTTCTTTAAAAGCGTGGACCGGAATAGTTACCTTCCCACTAATAGCTGCCATCACCAGAATTGGCTCTTTAATATCCCAAAAGGACAGATGTTACGTCTGCGACGGAATTGCACGGAAATTTAAGATTTCCACATACAGGCCAACATGGTAGGTGAAAGATTCATCGAGAAGGGCTATGATGAGGCATTTATTAAAGGCAACATAGAAAAAGTGACAAACATCCCAAGAGAAAATTTGCTGCAAAAGAAGAACAACATCATTAAACCAGATCAAGTTCCAGTTATTTTGGAGTACAACACACAATACAAAAAGACAGAGAGTATCTTTCAAAGCCATTGGCACATCCTCAAGGCAGATAAGAGCCTAAAGAACATACTACCTGTTAGACCTCAATTTATCTACCGACGTGCACCTACATTACGAGACCAATTAGTCAAAAGCGTATTGAACCCACCGAAGAAGCAATTCACCTTCTTTACTGGTAAAGGGTTCTATCCATGTAAAAGATGCTATGCATGCAAACACACTAAACATCCAAACGCAAAGAGGACCATGTTCCAGTCTAATAGTAATGGGAAAGAACATGAAATCAAAGAGTTTATCGGTTGTAATACGGAGGGAGTGGTCTACGTTTTTGGAATGCAGCGGTGGGCTGCAATATGTAGGCCGCACGAAAAGACTACTTAGAATTCGTGTGAAAGAACATGTACAAAACATCCAATGTGGTTTTGTTAAACACAGTGTCTCAAGGCACTTTGTTGAAGTACACAACAGAGACCCCTCTCATCTTCAATTTTGGGGCATAGTACCATATACCATACCATGGAGAGGTGGTCACAAAGTGAGGACACTCAGCCAGATTGAGTCCCACTGGATTTCCTCCTTGGACACTTTTTCACCCAAAGGTTTGAACATTGAGTTCGACCTTAATTGTTTTCTAAGTGATGATTATTTTTTTTTTCATCCATCCCTCCTAACCATATCTATGCATTCTACTGAGCTCCTAGTTCCCCATATCACACTATCACTTTCCCATTCTCTGTCAGGATAATTATCTTATGACTAGTATCACCGTTTATATGTTTTTATGTATTGTTGTTCATATTTGATGCCATTCCCTCCTTAAAGGGACACTAAAGCTTCCCTTTTTTTTTGCAAAAAAATAACAAACATTTTATACTTACCTCCACTGTGCAGCTCGTTTTGCACACAGTGGCCCTGATCCTGGTCTTCTGGGGTCCCTTGGCGGCTGTCTCAGCTCCTCCCCGCAAGGACTCCACACCTTAATGCGAGCGAGCTTGCATGGTGTGGAGTTATTGCGGGTGCGCTCCCGTGATACAGCGGCGGCCATAGCCGCCGACTGTATCACTCGGCCCCGCCCCCCCCGGCGCGGCGCGTCATTGGATGTGATTGACAGCAGCGCCAGCCAATGGTTTCGCTGCTTTCAATCCATCCAGTGTAGCCAATCGGCGGCCAGGCTGAGAACCGAGGAGGATGACGGGGACGAGCGCGGGACTTTCGAGGGGCATAGGATGCATTAAGGTGAAAAAACATGTACCTTTGCAACCCCTTTAACATACCAGCTGTGGTGTATCTGTGCTCTTTGGCTACATGGTGTCACCACTGACAGAGACCTATCTCTGTATAGATGGTTTGACACTTGTAGTTTTTTATTTGGGTTTATATTTTATTACCTTTTTGGTTTTTAACCAGGAATCTAGTCAGTATCCGGCGCATTACATACATTTTAAATCTAAAGTTCTAACTCATTTTTGCATTATTTTGTATATGTTGTCCGTTTTCTCTCCATCCCTTTACACTGTGGCCTCCACATTCTGCCATCCATGCACCGTGTCTATACGGTGTGCATTGATCGTGAGCACATCTAGTGCTATCTCTCCCTCCATTCAGTGGAGAGTGTCATTTTCGCCTTTCTTTGCTGTACCATCACAGCAAATATGGCCGCGACCTCCATAGGTGTGCAATACAGTGTATTTCAATGAGAGGCTTCAACAAAATGGCCGCCGTGCGTCCAGAGTTGGAGACTATTTAAACCATCGCTATGTATCTAGTGCTATCCTCTAATGAAGTCATGTGATGTGACGACACGCGTCAGGATTCAAGCACAGATACACTTACAGCTGGACGTAAGGAGACGAGCTTGGCGCTCGTAGGAGACTGAACCCCCACCCACCCCACAAATGTGAGTTTACCCGGCATTAGCCATTGAATAAAGACGCCTGTTTTTACTTACTCACCCTATGTGGTTTTTCATATACTTATTCCACTGGTATTGTGTGGCTACTAGGGATGAGCTTCGTGTTCGAGTCGAACATACGTTCGACTCGAACATCGGCTGTTCGATCGTTCGACGAAGATCGAACGATTTGGGCCGTTCGCGCCAAATTCGAGTGACGCGAACGGCCCACAATGCACTACGCCATCGCAGTGTCATCCAGGCGCTGTGATTGGCCAAGCATGCACTGTGACCCCGCATGCTTGGCCAATCACAGCGCCGGCAGCGAGGAGAGCAATGATTGGCCACAGGCAGGATGCCTGTGGCCAATTATTGCTGAGGGTGTTTAGTACACGCCCCACACTATAAAAGGCCGCCAGCACGGCGGCCTAGTGTAGTGTGTTCCGGAGCAGGGATAGAGCAGCATAGGCAGGGACAGTGACTGTTATTTCTTTCTTGCTTAACCTGGATTCCTTTAGTTTAGGGAAAGAGAAGGATAGGTAGGGAGAGTGTCAGTGTGTTTTGTGCTTGTGCTATAGTGTGCTTAAAAAAAACATTTATTCTAGGGACAGAAAACTGTAGGTAGGGACAGTGTCAGTTTCTTTCACTCTGCAAGTCCTTGTTTCCAGGGACCTGGAAGTACAGTGAGTGAATTGTCCTTGTGCTATATTGTGCTTAAAAAAACATTTATTCTAGGGACAGAAAACTGTAGGTAGGGAGAGTGTCAGTTTCTTTCACTCTGCAAGTCCTTGTTTCCAGGGACCTGTAAGGACAGTGAGTGAATTGTCCTTGTGCTATATTGTGCTTAAAAAAAACATTTATTCTAGGGACAGAAAACTGTAGGTAGGGAGAGTGTCAGTTTATTTCACTCTGCAAGTCCTTGTTTCCAGGGACCTGGAAGGACAGTGACTGAATTGTCCTTGTGCTATATTGTGATTAAAAAAAACATTTATTCTAGGGACAGAAAACTGTAGGTAGGGAGAGTGTCAGTTTATTTCACTCTGCAAGTCCTTGTTTCCAGGGACCTGGAAGGACAGTGAGTGAATTGTCCTTGTGTTATATTGTGATTAAAAAAAACATTTTTTCTAGGGACAGAAAACTGTAGGTAGGGAGAGTTTTTTTTCTTTCACTCTGCAAGTCCTTGTTTCCAGGGACCTGGAAGGACAGTGAGTGAATTCTCCTTGTGCTATATTGTGCTTAAAAAAAACATTTATTCTAGGGACAGAAAACTGTAGGTAGGGAGAGTGTCAGTTTATTTCACTCTGCAAGTCCTTGTTTCCAGGGACCTGTAAGGACAGTGAGTGAATTGTCCTTGTGCTATATTGTGATTAAAAAAAACATTTATTCTAGGGACAGAAAACTGTAGGTAGGGAGAGTGTCAGTTTATTTCACTCTGCAAGTCCTTGTTTCCAGGGACCTGGAAGGACAGTGACTGAATTGTCCTTGTGCTATATTGTGATTAAAAAAAAACATTTATTCTAGGGACAGAAAACTGTAGGTAGGGAGAGTGTCAGTTTATTTCACTCTGCAAGTCCTTGTTTCCAGGGACCTGGAAGGACAGTGACTGAATTGTCCTTGTGCTATATTGTGATTAAAAAAAACATTTATTCTAGGGACAGAAAACTGTAGGTAGGGAGAGTGTCAGTTTATTTCACTCTGCAAGTCCTTGTTTCCAGGGACCTGGAAGGACAGTGAGTGAATTGTCCTTGTGTTATATTGTGATTAAAAAAAACATTTTTTCTAGGGACAGAAAACTGTAGGTAGGGAGAGTGTTTTTTTTCTTTCACTCTGCAAGTCCTTGTTTCCAGGGACCTGTAAGGACAGTGAGTGAATTGTCCTTGTGCTATATTGTGCTTAAAAAAAAACATTTATTCTAGGGACAGAAAACTGTAGGTAGGGAGAGTGTCAGTTTATTTCACTCTGCAAGTCCTTGTTTCCAGGGACCTGGAAGGACAGTGAGTGAATTGTCCTTGTGTTATATTGTGATTAAAAAAAACATTTTTTCTAGGGACAGAAAACTGTAGGTAGGGAGAGTGTTTTTTTTTCTTTCACTCTGCAAGTCCTTGTTTCCAGGGACCTGTAAGGACAGTGAGTGAATTGTCCTTGTGCTATATTGTGCTTAAAAAAAACATTTATTCTAGGGACAGAAAACTGTAGGTAGGGAGAGTGTCAGTTTATTTCACTCTGCAAGTCCTTGTTTCCAGGGACCTGGAAGGACAGTGACTGAATTGTCCTTGTGCTATATTGTGATTAAAAAAAACATTTATTCTAGGGACAGAAAACTGTAGGTAGGGAGAGTGTCAGTTTATTTCACTCTGCAAGTCCTTGTTTCCAGGGACCTGGAAGGACAGTGACTGAATTGTCCTTGTGCTATATTGTGATTAAAAAAAACATTTATTCTAGGGACAGAAAACTGTAGGTAGGGAGAGTGTCAGTTTATTTCACTCTGCAAGTCCTTGTTTCCAGGGACCTGGAAGGACAGTGAGTGAATTGTCCTTGTGTTATATTGTGATTAAAAAAAACATTTTTTTCTAGGGACAGAAAACTGTAGGTAGGGAGAGTGTTTTTTTTCTTTCACTCTGCAAGTCCTTGTTTCCAGGGACCTGTAAGGACAGTGAGTGAATTGTCCTTGTGCTATATTGTGCTTAAAAAAAACATTTATTCTAGGGACAGAAAACTGTAGGTAGGGAGAGTGTCAGTTTATTTCACTCTGCAAGTCCTTGTTTCCAGGGACCTGGAAGGACAGTGAGTGAATTGTCCTTGTGTTATATTGTGATTAAAAAAAACATTTTTTCTAGGGACAGAAAACTGTAGGTAGGGAGAGTGTTTTTTTTCTTTCACTCTGCAAGTCCTTGTTTCCAGGGACCTGTAAGGACAGTGAGTGAATTGTCCTTGTGCTATATTGTGCTTAAAAAAAACATTTATTCTAGGGACAGAAAACTGTAGGTAGGGAGAGTGTCAGTTTATTTCACTCTGCAAGTCCTTGTTTCCAGGGACCTGGAAGGACAGTGACTGAATTGTCCTTGTGCTATATTGTGATTAAAAAAAACATTTATTCTAGGGACAGAAAACTGTAGGTAGGGAGAGTGTCAGTTTATTTCACTCTGCAAGTCCTTGTTTCCAGGGACCTGGAAGGACAGTGACTGAATTGTCCTTGTGCTATATTGTGATTAAAAAAAACATTTATTCTAGGGACAGAAAACTGTAGGTAGGGAGAGTGTCAGTTTATTTCACTCTGCAAGTCCTTGTTTCCAGGGACCTGGAAGGACAGTGACTGAATTGTCCTTGTGCTATATTGTGATTAAAAAAAACATTTATTCTAGGGACAGAAAACTGTAGGTAGGGAGAGTGTCAGTTTATTTCACTCTGCAAGTCCTTGTTTCAAGGGACAGAGAAGGACACCTGAAGGTAGCCCTTATTGCTTTTTTCCCATCTCCCTGCAGGCCATCTATTAGAATGTCTGGAAGGCAAACAAGGAGAGGCAGACAGTCAGGAGGCAATAAAAGAGGGCAAGCAGGCTCTGTGTCTGGGGGCAACAGTGCTGGTCGTGGACGCGGTGCATTGTCATCAGCACATGGCCATGGGACACGCTTGTCCTTCTTTTCGGCAGCTGGACATGTTGAGCCACATCATGCCGAAGACTTGGTAGAGTGGATGACCAAGCCCTCCTCCTCCTCCTCATCCTCTCTCACCCAGGCTCAGGGTACTGGAAAAGCAGCTGCCAAAGCGTCGTCTTCCCTGGTATCAATGTCAGACAAATCATCAGTCACTCCTTCCCTAGACCCACCATGTCCTCCTCCTGAGGAGTCCCCCGAACTGTTTCAGCACAGTGTTGGGTACATGCTCCAGGAGGATGCCCAGCGTTTCGAAGGGTCTGATGATGAAACCCAGCTAGAGGAAGGCAGTAGCGTGAGAGCAGACAGAGGGGATGCTCAAGAAGGACACCAATCTGGCAGTCATGTTCCAGCAGCTGCAGCATACTGCCAGATTGGCTCCAGTGATGAGGAGGGAGGGGATGATGAGGTCACTGACTCCACGTGGGTGCCTAATAGGAGAGAGGAGGAGGAGGAGGATGAGGAGGAGGCACATCTCCAACGAGGCAGGATGCCCTTTGGTGGCCAGCGTAAGGGCAGTACACCGACGGAATCACACCGCAGAGCTCCGCCTGTGCAGGGCGCTGCCTCTGCCCGTCATTCAAAAAGTTCTTTGGTGTGGGCCTTTTTTGAGGCTAGTGCATCAGATCGCACAGCTGCTGTTTGCAACATATGTCTCAAGCGTATATCGCGTGGCCAAAACATCAGCCGCTTGGGTACCACATGCCTGACCAGACATATGTTGACCTGCCATGCAGCTCGTTGGCAAGCCTACCTCAAAGACCCACACCAAAGAACAAAGCGGACCTCTCCTTGCACCGCATCAGCTGGGATCTCCAACCCCACTATAACTTCAGTCCTCTCTGAAACATGCACTGAGAGGAATGAAGGTGTAGAATTAGGTGTGTCACAGCCAAGTACTTGCGCCCACTCTGCTAGCAGTACACCGACGTCCGATTCTAGCAGGCAAATTTCCCTGCCCCAGCTGCTGGACCGTCGAAAGAAGTTCACTCCCAGCCATCCACATGCCCAGCGGTTGAATGCTAGCTTGGCTAAATTGCTAGCGCTTCAACTGCTGCCTTTTCAGTTGGTAGACTCGGCCCCCTTCCGTGAGTTTGTGCAATGTGCAGTTCCTCAGTGGCAGGTTCCCAAACGCCACTTTTTCTCACGGAAGGCTATTCCGGCTCTCTACCGGCATGTGGAAGGCAATGTCTTGGCCTCGCTGGACAGGGCGGTCAGCGGTAAGGTGCATATTACCGCTGACTCATGGTCCAGCAGGCATGGACAGGGACGTTACCTTTCTTTCACGGCCCATTGGGTCACTCTTTTGGCAGCTGGGAAGGATTCAGGACAAGGTGCAGTAGTGTTGGAGGTTGTCCCACCGCCACGCCTCCAAAATGCTACTACTGGTTGTGACACACCTCTCTCCTCCACCCCCTCCTCTTCTTCTTCCTCCATGGCCTCTTCCTGTGGTTTGTCCTATGAACCAGCGGTGCTCCGTAGCCGTTCACGGGGCTACGCAAGTACGCAGGCAAAAAGATGCCATGCCGTGCTTGCGCTGGTGTGTTTGGGGGACAGAAGCCACACTGGGGCAGAGGTCCTGTCTGCTCTGCAGGGCCAGGCCGAGAGGTGGTTGACGCCACGCCAGCTTAAGCCAGGAATGGTGGTTTGCGACAATGGCACCAACCTCCTCTCCGCCCTCCGACAGGGACAACTGACCCATGTGCCCTGTGTGGCTCACGTCCTTAACCTGGTGGTGCAGCGCTTCTTGGGCAGGTACCCGGGCTTACAGGATGTCCTGAGGCAGGCCAGGAAAGTCTGTGTGCATTTCCGCAGATCTTATAATGCCAGTGCTCGCCTGGCTGAGCTGCAAAAGGAGTTGAACCTGCCCAAGAACCGCCTTATATGTGACATGCCCACCAGGTGGAACTCAACGTTGGCCATGCTGCAGCGGCTGCACACGCAGCAGAGGGCCATCAATGAGTACCTGTGCGACTACGGCACCAGGACAGGGTCAGGGGAGCTTGGTTTTTTTTCTCCACGCCAGTGGGGCATGATCAGGGATGCATGCACTGTCCTGGCACCATTTGAGGAGGCCACGAGGATGGTGAGCAGTGACAGTGCATGCATCAGTGACACTGTACCTCTTGTCCACCTGTTGGAGCACACGCTGCGTGGAATAATGGACAGGGCACTTGAGGCAGAACAGAGGCAGGAAGAGGAGGACTTCCTTGCCTCTCAAGGCCCCCTTTACCCAGACAGTGTTCCTTCTGTCCCACCCATCGCACAGGAAGAGGAGGAGGAGGAGGAGGAGGAGGAGGAGGAGGAGGATTGTGTCAGCATGGAGGTGGAGGCTGGCATTTAGCATCATCAGCAGCAGTCTTTTAGGGATGATTTACAGTCCCAAGAAACCAGTGGACTTGTACGTGGCTGGGAGGAGGTGGCTGCGGATCATGTCGTCCTTAGTGACCCAGAGGACTCCGGAGCGAATGCCTCAGCAAACCTACGCTGCATGGCCTCCCTGATCCTGCAAAGTCTGCGGAAGGATCCTCGTATTCTTCGGATCAAGGAGAGGGACCATTACTGGCTGGCCACTCTCCTTGATCCACGGTACAAGGGTAAGGTTGCGGACCTTATGTTACCGTCGCAGAGGGAGCAGAGGATGAGACAACTCCGGGAGGCCTTGCAGAAAGGTCTGTGCAACGCGTTCCCAGAGACTGGGAGGTTGCAAACTCCTGGTCCTGGACA
Organism: Rana muscosa; assembly: GCA_029206835.1. Classification (NCBI taxonomy): domain Eukaryota; kingdom Metazoa; phylum Chordata; class Amphibia; order Anura; family Ranidae; genus Rana; species Rana muscosa. The sequence continues at coordinate 913,814,982 of CM055118.1, forward strand.
ACGAGTTGCTGAGGCTTCGGCCAGTCAAAGAAGGAGCGGTGGGGAAGGTGGCCGTCTGACCGATGCGTTCAGACAATTCTTTAGTCCGCAGCCCCAAAGTATGATCGGTTCCAGCAACCATCGCCAGCGTCTGATAAACATGGTGCAGGAATATCTAGGGGCAAGGTCAGACTTGGACACCTTCCCCACCGAAAATCCTCTGGCTTACTGGGTCTTGAGGATGGATCACTGGCCAGAGCTTGCACAGTATGCAATTGAGCTACTGGCCTGTCCTGCATCCAGCGTTCTTTCGGAACGCACATTCAGTGCTGCTGGAGGATTTGTCACGGATCACAGGGTGCGCCTGTCCACCGACTCGGTTGATCGACTGACTTTCATCAAGATGAACCAGTCTTGGATCACCACCAGCTACCACACACCTGATGCTGATATAACAGACTAATTGATTTTAACATGTCACATCCCTTCAAGACTGATGCTGATGCTGAGTGCCTGTGCTGTTATGTTGACTGGCTATCCTCCTCCTCCGAGTCCTCAATGATACGATTGATGATGATAGCTTGTAAGATCATTTTTGTTTATGGGTGCCGCCACCAGTGCCTAACGCCCAATTTTTCAGCCCCTGTTTAACAGGGGCGTGTAATTACAATTTTTGAAGCAATACTTTGCAACAGGGCTCATTGCTGTGCTCCAAGTACAGTATCTGTGAGGAGTTGCAGTGTTGTGCCACCAGTGCCTAACGCCCAATTTTTCAGCCCCTGTTTAACAGGGGCGTGTAATTACAATTTTTGAAGCAATACTTTGCAACAGGGCTCATTGCTGTGCTCCAAGTACAGTATCTGTGAGGAGTTGCAGTGTTGTGCCACCAGTGCCTAAGGCCCAATTTTTCAGCCCCTGTTTAACAGGGGCGTGTCATTACAATTTTTGAAGCAATACTTTGCAACAGGGCTCATTGCTGTGCTCCAAGTACAGTATCTGTGAGGAGTTGCAGTGTTGTGCCACCAGTGCCTAAGGCCCAATTTTTCAGCCCCTGTTTAACAGGGGCGTGTCATTACAATTTTTGAAGCAATACTTTGCAACAGGGCTCATTGCTGTGCTCCAAGTACAGTTGCTGTGAGGGGTTGCAGTGTTGTGCCACCAGTGCCTAAGGCCCAATTTTTCAGCCCCTGTTCAACAGGGGCATGTAATTACAATTCTTGATCTAATAATTCACAGCAGGGCCCATTGCTGCACCCACCAAGAGTAACTGTCAGGGCTTACAGTGTTGTGGCACCAGCACCACCATCAAAGGCCCAATTTTTACTACCACTGTTCAACAATTATATGTAATTAAAATTCCTGATATAATAGTTGACAGCAGGGCGTTCCAGCACCAACCAAGAGTAACTGTGAGTGCTTACAGTGTTGTGCCAACACCAACAACTAAGGGGCCTATTTCTGCAGAGTATATACGGCAGGTCCCTACTTTCAAACATCCAACTTACAAACGACTCCTACTTGCAAACGCAAGAAGACAACAGGAAGTGAGAGGAAATCTACCACTAGGAAGGAAAATTCTCTCCTGTAAGAATAAATATGGGAGAAAGGTGTCTCCTCTGTACTGATGCTTTATCAGCAATCCTTGTTTCAAGAAAAACACCACATTTCAAAAACAGTTGTCATTGGGACGGAAAGTGAGGTGAAATGTTCTGAACAGGGGCACAGACAGCAAAACAAATGTTACAGGGGTGATAACCCTTACCTATGTTTTCCAAAAAGTTTAAAAATAGATTTTTGGTCTGGAGCTACACTTCAACAATGTACCTGTTCAAAATTACAAACAGACTCTACATAAGAACAAACCTACAGTCCCTGTCTTGTATGCACCGCCTGTATAGGGCTGTTCAGAGTATATAGGGCCTTTTTTATTTTATGTGCGGGGTTCCCCTTAATATCCATACAAGACCCAAAGGGGCTGGTAATGGGCTGGGGTAGGGGGGGGGTCATGGGGTAGCTATGCCATTTTTCTTAAAGAATTTCATCCATATTACCGGGACCAGACATTACATTAAAGCCGCAAGCAGTTTTAAATGGCTTTTTTTTCCTTTAGAAGTGTCATTTTGTGCAGGGACAGTTCTAAACACGGGAAACACGTGGCACTTCACAGGCATACTTTAGACACCCCCCAGGTACGATATTTAAAGGAATATTTGACTTTTTTTTTTTCACTTTATGCATCATTAAAATGACTGCTCCCGAAAAACGACCGTTTTTAAAACTTCTTTTTGCATTGATACATGTCCCCTGGTGCAGAACCCGGGTTCCCAAACCCTTTTTAGGACAATAACATGCATAATAGTTGTTATAATTAGCACTTTAGAATTCGAACGTTCGCATCCATTGTATTTAATAGGGTTCTAATGTTCGTTCGAACTTTCGGTCCGTTCGCGGGTTCTGGTGCGAACCGAACCCGGGGGTGTTCGGCTCATCACTAGTGGCTACCATTCACCGGAGGGATTCGCATATTAAAGGCTGCAGCGCAAACATACGAGCGCGGTGCTCGTGGATTGATGCCCACGCTCAGGGCCGATCCTAGGGTCACATGCGCCTGGGTGCAGAAATATTTCTGGCGCCCCTATAAGAGCGTGGTCACCTTACTAACTCCTCCCCCTTTACAAATGTTTCTATGGCAAGGACTCAAACACAGAGATGCTCCCCTAAGGAGTCATTGTTACCCTGGATCCTCCCACGATCTCTTAACAATAAACAAAATACAGGAAGAGAAGCAGAGTACTCTAATTGGACCTGCAGGGGGGTCTCTCTAATGGACACAGAGAGGGCCTCTGTTAGAGAGTTTGTTTAGAAAGAGCCCCCAGACATACTACAGGAGATGGTCAGAGACTGCAGACATACTACAGGAGATGGTCAGAGACTGCAGACATACTACAGGAGATTGTCAGAGACTGCAGACATACTACAGGAGATTGTCAGAGACTGCAGACATACTACAGGAGATTGTCAGAGACTGCAGACATACTACAGGAGATTGTCAGAGACTGCAGACATGGTAAAAGAGATCAATGCAGCCTCACCAGTGCCCATCAAATGCAGCTCATCAGTGCCCACCAGTTGCAGCCTACCATTGCTCACCAATTGCAGCCTACCATTGCTCACCAACTGTAGCCTACCAGTGCCCACCAAATGCAGCCTACCAGTGCCCACCAAATGCAGCCTTATTAGTGCCCACAAAATGCAGCCTACTAGTGCCCACAAAATGCAGCCTACTAATGCCCACAAAATGCAGCCTACTAGTGCCCACAAAATGCAGCCTACCAGTGCCCACAAAATGCAGCCTACCAGTGCCCACAAAATGCAGCCTACCAGTGCCCACCAAATGCAGACTCATCAGTTCCCACCAAATGCAGACTCATCAGTGCCCACCAAATGCAGACTCATCAGTGCCCATCAAAATGCAGCCTCGCTGTGCCCATCAAAATGCAGCCTCACTGTGCCCATCAAAATGCAGCCTCACTGTGCCCATCAAAACGCAGCCTCACTGTGCCCATTAATTAGCATCACTGTGCCCATCATAAAGAAGCCTCACTGTGCCCATCATGAAGCAGCCACTGTGCCTATTAATCAGCATCACTGTGCCCCTCCGAAAGCGTTAGTGTGCCCATAAAAATGCAGCCACTGTGCCCATTGGAGGAGGAGGAGGAGGGGGAGAGGAGGAGGAGGAGGAGGAGGGGAGAGGAGGAGAAGGAGAGAGGAGGAGGAGAGAGGAGAAGGAGGAGGAGGAGAGAGGAGGAGAGAGGAGGAGAGAGGAGGAGAGAGGAGGAGGGGGGAGAGGAGGAGGAGGAGAGGGGAGAAGAGGAGGAGGAGGGGAGAGGAGGAGGAGGAGAGAGGAGGAGGAGAGAGGAGAAGGAGGAGGAGAGAGGAGGAGAGAGGAGGAGGGGGGAGAGGAGGAGGAGGAGGGGGGAGAGGAGGAGGAGGAGGGGGGAGAGGAGGAGGAGGAGGAGGGGGGGAGAGGAGGAGGGGGGAGAGGAGGAGGAGGGGGGAGAGGAGGAGGAGGAGGGAGAGGAGGAGGAGGAGGGGGGGAGAGGAGGAGGAGGAGGGGGGAGGAGGAGGGGAGAGAGGAGGAGGAGGGGGGATAGGAGGAGGAGGAGAGGAGGAGGAGGAGAGGAGGAGGAGGGGGGGGAGAGGAAGAGGAGGAGGGGGGGAGAGGAGGAGGAGGAGAGGAGGAGGAGGGGGGAGAGGAAGAGGAGGAGGGGGAGAGGAGGAGGGGGGAGGAGAGAAGGAGGAGGAGGGGGGAGAGAAGGAGGAGGAGGGGGGGAGAGGAGGAGGAGGAGGGGGGAGAGAGGAGGAGGAGGGGGGAGAGAGGAGGAGGAGGGGGGGAGAGGAGGAGGAGGGGGGAGAGGAGGAGGAGGGTGGGAGAGGAGGAGGAGGGGGGGAAGAGGAGGAGGAGGGGGGAGAAGAGGAGGAGGAGGGGGGGAAGAGGAGGAGGAGGGGGGAAGAGGAGGAGTGAAAGATGGATCAATATCCCAGGCTGCATAGTGTACAGTGCAGAATCTGAAGTAAAAGGAAGCTCCAGTTGTTCTGCTGAAGTTACTCACTCATGTCCTGTAGTAGTGCTCTCGGTCCCCGACTCCCTGCTCATCCATGTGTGAAGGCTAAGGCTGCGGGCGGGGGAAACATGTGGAGCAGCGGAGTATGTCTTCCTGAGCCACCTCCATGTCAGTGGACACTGACAGATCTCGCTGATAGGAGAGTAGTGCAGCGGTAACGCCAGCATGGTTTAATCATCCCCAGGTGCGGCTCTCTCTCTCTCTGTGTTGACAGCCGCCTCTGGCTGGAGGAGACGGTGTCCAGCGCAGCGCAGCGTGGTGTCACTGGCATCTTGCTGCTTTGAAATCTCCCACCCACACCCCTTTCCAGGCACAGATTGGCCGCACAAGGGGTTGTGGGTGGGCACAGGGGGGACATGGGGAGGAGGTGGGGCAGACCTAACTTCCCTCCTCTTCCCTCCTTAGTATGGATACAGCGGGCGCTGGGCGGGGGGTGTGGACTCTGCTGCCGGCGGGCGGGTCAGTGGGCGGCGGAGGTAGGGGGCAATGAACGAGGAGGTCACGACGCCCTCGCTGACATGCGCTCGTGACTCGTCTAGGACAAAACACCGGCGCCAGACTAGTTGGCAACACACTCGGGACCAACGATGCTCCTGAAACTTTGGCGCCCCCTCCCCTCTGGCGCCTCGGTGCATTGCACCCCCTGCACCCCGTATGGGATCGGCCCTGCCCACGCTCACCTATTCCAAGTGAGTGTGTGAACATCCACTATAGCGATTCCATCTCCATTCATCCACAGAGTTATGCTATATATCCTTCTTTGTTTTCTTGTCGTTTTTTCCATGCATTGTGGCTGAGAGGCACTTTACAGCTATCCACAATTAGAGGATTCCCGTTACTGTAATCTTGTTACTGTAACTCACAGTGCACAAACGAGTTCCGTGCTCGTGGATTGATGTCCATGCTCGCTTAATAAAGGGGGGGGGACCTAATTTCAGTCACTTCAGTTGGAATATCCACAGAGTCACACTATACATGTCTTTTTTTCTCTCCGTTTGTATCCTTATATACATCCTGTGGAAGTAAGAATAGGCCTCCCCAGAGAGGATTGTCCACTGCCCCAGGAGTACACTACATGCTGGTTTATTCTAGCTGGGAGGTAAGCTGCTTGCAAGCACAGTGGTGGCTTTGCACTGAAGATTCGTATGTGTAACACTTTAGCAATTGATGGTGACGGGTAGAGTTGAGCGGACACCTGGATGTACGGGTTCGACGGGTTTGGCCGAACTTCGGAAAAAAGTTCGGGTTCGGGACCGAACTTTAACCCGAACCCGGACCCAAACCCGAACCCCATTGAAGTCAATGAGGACCCGGACTTCTAGGGACTAAAAAGGATCTAAAAAAGTAATGGAACGGGCTAGAGGGCTGCAAATGGCAGCAAAATGTTGTTAAGAGCATGGCAAGTGCTCTGCAAACAAATGTGGATAGGGAAATAACTTAAAATAACATAAAAAAAATAAAAATAAAAAATAATAATCTTGACCTAGGAGGACGAGGTCCATATGGAGTAGGAGGTTGAGGTGGCGGTGGATGTGGCTGTGTAGGTGGAAGCGGCGGTGGAGGAGGACGAGGTAGCCAACACTGGTTCAAAAATACAACAATGGCTGGGTAAGGCCGGTGATGTGTCGAATTCTGTCCCCCGTCAAATAGTGTCCACCCTGTACTGCGCTGGCTGCGTTGGCGACCTCTTCCTCCTCCTCTGCCTTCGCCTTGTGCTTCCACCGTACGCCCGCTGTCAGGTGGGAATGCCACCAGCAGCGCGTCTACCAGCGTGCGCTTCTACTCGCGCATCTTACGTTCTCGCTCCAGTGAGGGAATTAAGGACGGTACGTTGTCCTTGTAACGGGGATCCAGCAGGGTGGCCACCCAGTAATCAGCACCAGTTAAAATGTGGGCAACTCGGCGGTCATTGCGGAAACACTGCAGCATGTAATCGCTCATGTGTGCCAGGCTGCCCAGAGGCAAAGAAAAGCTGTCCTCTGTGGGAGGTGTATCGTCTGTGTCCTCTGTATCCCCCCAGTCACGCACCAGTGATGGCCACGACCTGTTCTGGGTGCCACCCTGCTGTGAAAATGGCTCCTCCTCCTCCTCCTCCTCCTCCTCCATCTCCTCCTCCACCTCGTCATCCTCCAGAACTGTGCCCTTTCTGCCGGACAATTGTGTAACTGGCGTTTGTTGGTGCAGGAACCCACCCTCGTAGCCACTTGTGAAAGACTGCCCTGAAAGCCATGGAAATGATCCCGCTTCCTCCTCCTCCTCCTCATCCTCCTGTACCACATCCTCTTCCATCATCGCCCGAAGCGTTTTTTCAAGGAGGCATAGAACTGGGATAGTAACGCTAAGAACGGCGTCATTGGCACTGGACATGTTGGTGGAGTACTCGAAACAGCGCAACAAGGCACACAGGTCTCGCATGGAGGCCCAGTTATTGGTGGTGAAGTGGTGCTGTTCCGCAGAGCGACTCACGCGTGATTGCTGCAGCTGAAACTCCACTATCGCCTGCTGCTGCTCGCACAGTCTGGCCAGCATGTGCAAGGTGGAGTTCCACCTTGTGGGCACGTCACATATGAGGCGGTGAGCGGGAAGGCCGAAGTTACGCTGCAGCGCTGACAGGCGAGCAGCAGCAGGGTGAGAACGCCGAAAGTGCGCACACACAGCCCGCACTTTCTGCAGCAGCTCTGGCATATTGGGGTAATTTTTAAGGAACCTCTGGACCACTAAGTTCAGCACATGCGCCAGGCAAGGGATGTGCGTCAAACCGGCTAGGCCCAGAGCTGCTACGAGATTTCGCCCATTATCGCACACCACCAGGCCGGGCTTGAGGCTCACTGACAGCAACCACTCATTGGTCTGTTGTTCCATGTCCCTCCACAACTCCTGCGCGGTGTGGGGTTTTTCCCCCAAACAGGAAAGTTTTAAAACTGCCTGCTGTCGTTTACCCCTGGCTGTGCTGAAGTTGGTGGTGAAGGTGTTACGCTGACCGGATGAGGAGGCGGTAGAGGATGAGGAAGCGGAGTAGGAGGAGTTAGCAACAGGAGGCAAACTGAAGCGCCCTGCAATCCTCGGTGGTGGAAGGACATGCGCCAAACTGCTATCTGCCTCAGGCCCAGCCACCACTGCATTTACCCAGTGTGCTGTTAGGGAGATATAACGTCCCTGACCGTGCTTACTGGTCCACGCATCCGTAGTTAGGTGGACCTTGCCACAGATGGCGTTGCGCAGTGCACACCTGATTTTGTCCCCCACTTGGTTGTGCAGGGAATGGATGGCTCGCCTGGAAAAATAGTGGCGGCTGGGCACGACGTACTGTGGGACAGCCAATGCCATCAGGCTTTTAAAACTCTGCGTCTCCACCATACGGAATGACAGCATTTCAAAGGCCAGGAGTTTTGAAATGCTGGCATTCAGGGCCAGGGATCGCGGGTGGCTAGGGGGGTACTTCCTCTTCCGCTCCAATGTTTGGGAGATAGAGAGCTGAACGCTTCCATGGGACATTGTGGAGATGGTCGGTGACCCAGGTGGTAGTGTTGCTGGCAGATCCTCTGTTTGCGTGGTGGCAGGTGCCACTGTCACTACAGAGGTGGATGAAGAGGCCGAGACTGCAGCAGAAGAGAAAGCAGGAGGAGCCAGAGACCTTTCTTGGTTTTTGAGGTGTCTACTCCACTGCAGCTCGTGCTTTGCACTTAGATGCCTGGTCATGCAGGTTGTGCTCAGGTTGAGAACGTTTATGCCTCGCTTCAGCCTCTGATTGCACAGCCTGCAAACCACTCGCGTCTTGTCATCAGCACATTGTGTGAAGAACTGCCACACTAGGGAACTCCTTGGACCTGGCTTTGGTGTGCTCGGTCCCTTGCTGCGTTGGGCAGTAGCAGACATACTGTCTAGCGGACGGACGCTCCGCTTTTGCACCCTGCTCCCTCTTCTGCTGTGCTGGTGGCTCTGTGCGACCACCGCCTCTTCCTCCAAACTACACTGGTCACCTGCATAACGTTGATTCCATGTGGGGTCGAGGACCTCATCGTTCTCCACATCATCTTCCACCCAGTCTTCACCCCTGCCCTCCTTGTCTGTCTGCACAATTGCGAAAGCAGCAGCAGTTGGCACCTGTGTTTCGTCATCATCCGAGACGTACTGCGATGGTCCTCCCATGTGCTCATCATGAAACATAAGTGGTTGGGCATCGGTGCACTCAATCTCTTCCACTTCTGGGGCAGGGCTAGGTGGATGGCCCTGGGAAACCCTGCTAACAGAGTCATCGAAAAGCAGAAGAGACTGCTGTATGATTTGGGGCTCAGACTGCTTGGCTGATTTGCAAGGGGGTGAGGTGAAAGACTGATGGACATGGGTTTCAGGTGCCAACTCTGATCTTTCATCAGAAGAGTGGGTGGGAGACAATGTGAAGGAACCCGAGGCACTGTCAGCAACCCAATCTACTATCGCCTGTACTTGTCCTGGCCTAAACATTCGTACAGCCTCATTAGGCGTGACAAAATACCGCCGCAGGCTCGGTCGCCTACTCGCACCTGAGGAAGGTGTTTCACTTGTGCGTGTATCTGGCACAGATCCACCACGTCCTCTCCCTGCAACAGGAGCTCCACCAGCAGCACCACGACCGGGGCCACCACGTCCCTTTGACCTTCTCCTCATATTTTCCAAATTTAGGATGTTGCCCTAAATGGGTGTTTTTGGAAGAGCAGAACACACCCACAGTACGTAACCGCTGAATCGCACAGCTACAGAACTGCAGAAAATGCTATTCAAAAAAAATGTTGTTTTTTTAGTATAGCACAGTAGAAGAAAACTATTTAGAAATTGTTTATTTCACACACCTCCAAATATGTATAACACACTGCAAACTATTTTTTGTGCCCCTAAAAGGCGTTTTTTGGAAGAGCAGAACACACCCACAGTACGTAACCGCTGAATCGCACAGCTACAGAACTGCAGAAAATGCTATTAAAAAAAAATGTTTTTTTTTAGTATAGCACAGTAGAAGAAAACTATTTAGAAATTGTTTATTTCACACACCTCCAAATATGTATAACACACTGCAAACTATTTTTTGTGCCCCTAAAAGGCATTTTTTCGAAGAGCAGAACACACCCACAGTACGTAACCGCTGAATCGCACAGCTACAGAACTGCAGAAGATGCTATTCAAAAAAAATGTTGTTTTTTTAGTATAGCACAGTAGAAGAAAACTATTTAGAAATTGTTTATTTCACACACCTCCAAATATGTATAACACACTGCAAACTATTTTTTGTGCCCCTAAAAGGCGTTTTTTCGAAGAGCAGAACACACCCACAGTACGTAACCGCTGAATCGCACAGCTACAGAACTGCAGAAAATGCTATTCAAAAAAAATGTTGTTTTTTTTAGTATAGCACAGTAGAAGAAAACTATTTAGAAATTGTTTATTTCACACACCTCCAAATATGTATAACACACTGCAAACAATTTTTTGTGCCCCTAAAAGGTGATTTTTCGAAGAGCAGAACACACCCACAGTACGTAACCGCTGAATCGCACAGCTACAGAACTGCAGAAAATGCTATTCAAAAAAAATGTTGTTTTTTTAGTATAGCACAGTAGAAGAAAACTATTTAGAAATTGTTTATTTCACACACCTCCAAATATGTATAACACACTGCAAACTATTTTTTGTGGCCCTGAATGGCTCTTTTTGCAAGCGTACACTAAAGTGCAATTTTTTTTTTTTTTGCCCTAAACGGGTCTTTTTTTGCACGAGCAAAATAAAATGCAAATTTTTTATTTTTTTTGCCCTATGGGTCTTTTGGAAAAGAGCACAATAAAGTGCCTTTTTTTCCCCCCTAAAAGTTAGATTTTCTCTGACACTGGGCTCATGGCAGTGTAAAAAGACTGCACTGCAACACAAACAGGTAAACCTATGCAGATCGCTGATTTTAATCTCTGAATCTGGACTCCTATATAATATTCTCTCTCCCTGAAAGCACCAACAGGAACCTGGCCCTACACTACACTATCTCTCTATCTTTTCCCTCAGATTGCAGAATCAGGACTACCTCATGTATTTTTCTATCTCTCCCTAAAAGCAGCAGCAGCAGACTAGATCCTCTCCCTATCTATTCTGAAGCAGAGTGACGTGTGTGCTGTGTGCCTCTAGCTTATATAGAAGCTGGGTCACATGTTGCACTGACCAATCACAGCCATGCCATTAGTAGGCATGGCTATGATGGCCTCTAAGGGCACACCAGCTAATCAAAAGGTGATTGGCTGGCCCCTGAAGCATTTCTAAATGCGTAATTAGATTGCCAAACCCGAACCCGGACTTTTGCGCAAAGACCGGGTTCGGGTTCGGGAAAAAGCTAAAGTTTGGTACGGACCCAAACCTTACAGTTCGGGTTCGCTCAACACTACTTATTACAAATACTGGACTATATCACAACTTTTCTACAGCATCACGTTCACTTTGGATTCAATTCATGGATATTATTGATATATATTGTTAGTAGTCCTCATATGGGTCTACGATTTTCTGGAGTTTATATCATTTTTTTTATGGTACACTTTGTCATATATTGATTTTATATAAGATTGTATTTATATTGAATATTAAGGTATTTCCTTCTTTCCCCTCCTCCCTCCCCTTTGTGTATTGAGTATTATGCACGTTTATTGGTTGTGACACTCACATCCACTTCAAGCACTAAACATCCACCTGTGTAATTTATTTACTACTCACTATCCATCTCTGGCCCCTGTCTATCAGACATATCCACAGGCCTTCCCCCATTCCTTCACTCTAGTTTAATCACAGCGCAGCCACCATTAATTTTTTATATTTTTCATTTGTCTATTTGGATTAGACCCCCGGTGTCTGCTGCAGTATTCCCCACACCCCAGTTACCCCATTTGCTAACACTTTGGCTAGCACGGATGTTTCTACCTTTTACCAATATATATATATATATATATATATATATATATATATAATTTTTTATTTATTTTTTATCATTATTATTATATATTTTTTCTTTGTAAGCAGTAGTTTGCACAGGCACTTCAGCACTTAGGAATTTTGTAGCACTTTGAGCAATTCATTTTAATTTACACACCGCACTTTATATAATAGGATTTTAAGTGCAGCATCAGGCCTCACGGGGCTCCAATAGACCAGCACCATATCTGCTTTTTTCTTTCCTTCCAATCATTTGCTCCACTCAGGTGGATGTAATTAGTAGAGGCAGCATATCTGTTTTTTTCTTTCCTCACAGGGCTCCAATAGACCATATCTGCTTTTTTCTTTCCTTCCAGATCACCATTAACCACTTCCGGACCGCCCACTGACGTTTTATGTCGCTACTTTGAAGAGGAATACCGTTGTAACCCCTGTATACTCTTCAAGAGCAGGCGGTCCGCTTCAAGATAAAAGTGGTCTCTGTGGCGGATTTGCCACAAGATCACCTTTACTGGCGGCCGGAGATGGGCCCCCCTCCCCTCTCCGGTGCCCTCTGCTGCTTACTGGAGCCGCCGACACCGGCGGAGGCGATCGGATCCTCTGCCTAGCCTGACATGGAGACGAGTAAGGGGAAGATGGCTCCCACCCGTCTCCATATCATTGCAGGGTGGAAGCGGTCTCAAAACGTCACTTCTGTCCAATGCTCTTAAAGCGGTTGTAAACCTGAAATATATATATTTTTTTAAATAAACACCTGCAAGACAAAGCCATAATGAGCTAGTATGACTAGCATACTAGCTCATTATGCATTACTTACCTTAGATCGAAGCCCCCGAAGCCATCCTCGTCTCCCCCTCCGGCCGCAGACATCTCTCCGGAAGGTTACTTCCGGGTATCGCCGCTCCGGCCGGATGCCATCAAAGCCGACTCTGCCAGTTTTATGAATGGGATTCTCAGTGCGCCTGTGCCGTAGACAACAGTGTATTCCTTTTGGCAAATATCTCCTAAACCGTGTAGGTTTAGGAGACATTGCAAACGCCTACAGGTAAGCCTTAATCTAGGCTTACCTGTAGGTGTAACTTCCCCCGAAGGGTTTACAACCACTTTATAGGGACTTTTTTTTTTTATGACATTACATTTTTTTTTTATTGCATTTTTGTGTAAATATGAGATCTGAGGTCTTTTTGACTCCATATCTCATATTTAAGAGGTCCTGTCATGCTTTTTTTCTATTACAAGGGATGTTTACATTTCTTGTAATAGGAATAAAAGTGACCCATTTTTTTTTTAAAGAACAGTGTCAAATTTTTAAATAAAAGGTAAAATTAATAAGAAAAAAATAAATACATTTTAAACGCAGGTGTTTAAACCACACATGAACGCACGAACGCACAAACGCATGTGTGAGCAGCGCTTGCATATGAAAACGGTGTTTAAACCACACATGTGAGGCATCGCCACGATCGTTAGAGCGAGAGCAATAATTCTAGCCCTAGACCTCCTCTGTAACTCTGCAGGTTGCATGTTTTAACGTCACCTATGGAAATTTTTAAGGGTAAAAGTTAATCGCCATTCCACGAGCGGGCGCAACTTTGAAGCGTGATATGTTGGGTATCAATTTACTCGGCGTAACATTGTCTTTCACAATATAAAAAAAAATTGGCTAACTTTATTGTTGTCTTATTTTTTTTATTCAAAAAAGTGAATTTTTTCAAAAAAAAGTGTGCTTGTAGGACCGCTGCGCAAATACTGTGTGACAAAAAGTATTGCAACAACCGCCATTTTATTTTCTATGGTGTTAGAAAATATATATATATATATATATATAATGTTTGGGGGTTCTAAGTAATTTTCTAGCAAAAACAAATATTTTTTACTTGTAAACACCAAATCTCAGAAAGAGGCTCGGTCCTTAAGTGGTTAACCTCCCTGGCGGTATTCCCGAGTGTGGCTCGGGGTGGAATTTCAGTACCATTAGCGGTAACCCCGAGCTACACTCGGGATTGCATCGCTGGATCCTGGAAGAGGTTACCTACCTTGTCCCCGGGATCCCGCGATGTATTCCCACAGTGTACGGCGGCCGGATCTTCCGCCTGATGCTCTGTGTGCCCTGGATTCCGTTCCCTGCGAGCGTCGCGACGCAGGGGGGAGGAACTGGCGGCAAATTCAAAACGTATAAAGCACAAACACACCGATACATTGTAATCCTATTGGATTACATTACTAAATAAAATAAATCGACTTTAGTTTGCCCCCTAGTGCTTTCCCCAGTGCCCTTGACTGCAGTTTTACTGTACTTTGTGTCTGGAAACTGCAGAACGACCATGGCATCAAAAAAGCGCACCTCCACCTCAAAAGCGGTATATGACCTGCTGGAAAACAGCGACAGCGATACAGAATTGCTTGCAGAATTGAGTGATAGTGATTCGTGGGGAAGTTCGTCATCAGACACAAACAGCGATTTCAGCGATGATCCTGCGACTGTGCCCAGTGATGTGCGGACTTGGTGCTTGATTGACTGCGGTACGGAGCACGTAGCGCCCCCAAGATTCCCGTTTACTGGAGCACCTGGTATCAAAGTGGATGTTGAGGATGACAACACCCTGGCATACCTCCAATTCTTTTTGACCGATGAGGTTATTGAAAAAATTGTTACGGAGACAAATCGGTACCAGGAGCAACAAGCTGCTACGGGATCAGAGGTTTGCAAGGAGCAGAAAGTGGGAACCAGTGACCAAGTTTCTGGGCCTAATAATTCTTTAGGGAGTGGTGAGGAAACCCCTGCAGAAGTGGTATTGGACAACCACTAAATTACTAGCCACTCCTTTGAATATGGAACAATGGAATAATGTTACTGAAATGTTGAATTTATTGAGCTAAATCACGAGATCATAGGGATTGATACCCCCTTTTTTTTTTTTAATAAGGTCACTGAAAATGTCACTGAAAGGTCACTGAAATGTTGAAAGAATTCACTAGAGGGTGTGGATTACCCCTATATTTTTTTCTCTTCTTTTTGGGGGGATAGGCTCATTGGGGTTTGGATGAAACTGGGTGGCGCATCCCCCCACCTCTCCCTTCCGGCATGGAGGGAGGGGAGGGGAATGTAACCTACCAGAGGATGATATAGGGGGCAATGGTGTGGGAATGGAGGAACTTTGAAAGGTGAGAGGGGTGAGGAGATAAGATAGGATTGAGGTGGCTGTAGGGGATGGTACTGAGTGAGAATGATGATAGTCAGGGGGATAGGAAGGGGAGCAGTGCTCTCCACCTGACTTGGACTAAACCCCCATATAGGCCAGTGCCCACAGAAGGCTAAGAAGTGGACGCCTCCTTTTAAGGACTAGAAAGGGGGAGGTGGATATAGGGGAGGGGGAGGGGGGTTTAGAAAAAGTTTTTGGGGGGGTTTGCTTTTTGTTTTGTTTTTTCCTCTCTTCGCAATAAAAGATAGAGGGGGTGAAAGTGACTTCCTTAAATGCGAAAGGACTGACTGTCCCCGAAAAAAGGAGGATACTCTTGTATGAATTGAAACAAACCGGTACGGATGTAGCATTCATACAGGAAATGCATTTCAAAGCAGGTGGACTCCCCTTCCTACAGAATAGATTCTTACCATGCATCTAACCAAAAAGCAAAATATAAAGGTGTATCGATTTTGATTTCTAACCCGATACCGTGGTCCCTGACGGGCAAATGTTTGGACATAAATGGCCAGTACCTTTTTTTGAAAGGCCATATTGGAAGTACTAAAGTGACTTTTGCCACTGTATATGGTCTGAATGTACATCAAGACTCCTTCCTGAGTAAAGTTTTATTAAAACTAATGGAGTTCGCGGAGGGGAAGAAGATTCTAGGGGGGGACTTCAACATCCCATTGGACCCTGGAGTAGACACCTCCTCCAGGACCTCCTCAGTTTCAAGTGGAATCAGGAAGGGGATAATGCAGAAACTACATGAATTGCAGTTGGTAGATGCATGGCGGATCTTACATGCAGGAGAAAGAGATTACACCTTTTTCTCCAATCCACATCAGGTATATTTATGCATAGATCTATTCCTGGTTCCACATTATTTGCTCGCTTCAGTAGTAGAGATATCCATAGGAAGTATAACATGGTCAGACCATGCCCCGGTCATGATGTGCTTCTCCCTCCCTGGAGTGGCGATGGCGTTTAAATGAGAGCTTGCTGCAGGATCCTGATATTCGGGAAGATGTAGCCAAAGAAATTATAGAATTTTTTCAGATGAACGACACTCCTTGGAGTGACCCGGGCATGGTATGAGAGGCACACAAGGCAGTGATCAGGGGGATTTTGATTAGTCATGGACCGAGGCTGAAGAGAAAACAATAAAAACAGATAATAAAATTGTTGGAAGAAATACAAGTATTGGAGCTCCGGCATAAGAGGAGACAGGTTCAGGCTGATGGAAGGGAACTGATGCACCTGAGGCGGCAGATTACAGACATTCTACGCTATAAGGCAAAGGCAGTGATACAATTGGGCAGAAAAGCAACATATAAATTAGGAGATAAATGCAGTAAAATACTGGCTGGGAAACTTAAAGAAAGAGAGGCGACAACATATATACCTCAAATAAAAGGGGGAAACAGACAATTAATATCATTACCAAAGGAAATAGTTCAGAGGTTTGGAGAGTATTACTCTTCTTTATATAATTTGGCTCCAACACCATCACCCCTTCTTATATTGGAGGAATATCTTTCCTCAGCACAGCTTCCTCAGCTATCATCTTTAACTCTGCATAATTTAGAAACACCTATTTCAGACGAAGAACTAAATACTGCATTAAAAACGGTCAAAACCGGGAAGGCGCCGGGTCCCGATGGATTTTCCATACAGTACTATAAATGCTTTAGTACGCTACTGGGCAATCAGATGGTGAAGGTATTCAATGCATTGGGCCGGACTGCCACACTACCGCCGGAGGCGCTTATGGCGCATATATCAGTAATACAAAAGAAGGGGAAGGATCCGGTAGTTACCGGCCCATTTCATTGTTGAATGTTGACATAAAATTATTTACTAAAATACTCGCCATTCGTCTTCAACCATCTCTTGGCCAGTTAATGGAGCTAGACCAAGTAGGGTTTATCCCGACCCGTGAGGCGAGGGATAATACCATTAAGGTACTGAATTTAGTCTATCATGCCAATAAAACAAATATCCCCTGTATTTTTCTAAGCACAGATGCAGAAAAAGCATTTGACAGAATAAACTGGCATTTTATGCTGGAGACTCTTAAGCAGATGGGCCTGGGAGACCGTATGATTCAATGGATAGCCGGGGTTTATACTATACCACAAGTATCAGTTAAAGCAAATGGAGTCTTTTCAAAACCCTTTAAGATCACAAATGGCACATGACAGGGATGTCCCCTGTCGCCATTACTGTTTGCCCTTACGCTTGAACCTTTACTTAATAAAACAAAATCCGGATATTCAGGGGTTGCGTCTGGGAGATAAGAATTATAAAGTCTCAGCATACGCAGATGATCTGCTGTTTTCAATGTCTAGTCCGCACACCTCACTGCCTAACCTTATGAAGGAAATTGAGAACTATGGAGCCTTATCAAATTTTAAAATTAACTATGCTATATCTGAAGCGATGCGGGTAAGTTTGCCCCCTTCAACTCGAAAGGCTATACAACCAAACTTTAATTTTAAATGGGTATCCACTGCACTGAGTTACCTGGGCACACATATACCATCAAATATAAGAAACACTTTTTCAGCAAATTTTCTACCTCTATACAACTCAGTACGGTCCCTATTAGAGAAGTGGCAACACAGATTACATTCGTGGTTTGGCTGCTGTAATACTATAAAAATGTGTATTCTACCAAAACTTTTATATCTCTTTCAGGCTCTACCCATTGAGATCCCAGCATCTTTCTTTCGCCAGATAGGTACTCTCTTTACAAAATGTATTTGAGCGAAGAAACGACCTAGGATCAGTAGAGGACTTTTGGTGTTGCCTAAGCGTTATGAGGGAGTGGCTGTCCCTGATGTGCACGGGTATTACCAAGCAGCCCATTTAGGAAGAGTAGTGGACTTGGTGCAGACATGCGGAATTTAAGCAAGGGATAGACATGGAACAACAGCTGAGTCCATTACCCCTGCGTAGAGCACCCTGGGGTTATGCGGTGTTACCGCCTTCTCTCAAAAAGCACCCGATTATAGGGGTTACTCTACGAATTGGTGCTAAGATATGTGGTAATTCCTAGATATGCCCCGACGCAATCACCTCTGTATCACATATTAGGAAATCCCAGTTTCCAACCAGGTATGGAAAAGGGAGCGTTTAACAAATTGGAAGAGAAGGGATGCTTCCAAGCATCACACTTCCTGCAAGCGGAGGCTTGGCCAACAATTGCAACATTGACACAACCAGGAGGATATTATGAAATAAGTCCTTGGCAAGCATTACAACTGCGCCATTTTTTGGGAACATTAGGCCCACCAATCAACTATAGACGTCAACTTACCGCATTTGAACTATATTGTGAAGAGAAAGAACCCCTTCCGCGGGTGATTTCTAAGATGTATAGGTTCTGAAACACCCCGCCAGAGGAGTTTGTGATGCCATCTATTAGTAAATGGGAGACAGACCTAAATAAGATCTTCAGTCCAACACAGCGCAAGAATATTATTTACTTAGCCTTAAATACGTCAATATGTACGCAAACACAGGAATTAAATTATAAATTGCTGACCCGATGGTATTATACCCCGGTGAGACTTTGTAAATTTTCGGCTAAGGCCTCAGATCGATGTTGGCGATGTGGAAAAGTGTCATATTTTTTGGTCCTGTGCTGAGATCAGGAAATATTGGCTAGAGGTTCAGAAGATCTCCCAAAAACTTAGACTTTTCAATACCAGATGACCCAGCGCTTTTTTTTACTTCATTGTACACAGATCCCGGTACAGACATATAGAAAGCCGGGGCTGTGCCATCTGGTAAATGCTGCTAAGGCATGTGTCACAATGTGCTGGAGAGATCCTAGACCACCCTCTGTTGTAAGGTGGCTTAATAAGGTCAGAGAGATCGGGGCCTTAGAAGGCTTGGTACATTTGGCTCAAAATAGAAAGGAACAATATGTCCAAACGTGGACAGTATGGGACCGATTTGTATACTCAGAGGAAGGGAAGAGAAAGATGAATCACAGAACGGGAGAGGGAAGCCCACCTGCATAGGGAACACATAGAACCCCTACATCTTGTGGCGAATGGGGGAAAGGGGGAGAGGGAGGGGAGGAACTCTTTTTTTGGGGGGTTTTGTAGGGTTTGGGGTATACAGTAAAAAATAATTAAAGGGAGGATTAGAGATTTAGGTGAGTGAGAATTTGGGAATAAAGCATGTGGTATTTGGATTCCAATTTAGGTCAACTATAAGAGTATAAATGGTGAATGCCTATGTAAAGATGGAGGAACTTCATGTCAACATAAAATGTAATGTAGTATAAAAAATAATGGATTTGTGATGCCGCGTACACACGATCATTTTTCCCATCGGGAAAAATGACATTTTTTCCTTTGGACGAGAAAAACGATCGTCTGTGGGCTTTTTGCCGTTTTTCCCGACGGGAAAAACGGCATTAATCACGATGAGAAAAATTAGAACATGTTCTAATTTTTCTCGTCGTTTTTCCTGACATTTCTTCCGCGGCAGTGTTTCCCATAGGGAAACACTTCCGCGGAGCCCATAGACGATCGTTTTTCTCGTCATTTTAAAAAATGACGAGAAAAATGACCGTGTGTGGGGAACAAGCTGTTCCCTCGTTTAAAATGTCATTATTCACGGCGGTTTTTAAACCGCCGTGAATAATGATCGTGTGTACGCGGCATCAGAGTTGAAATGTGATGTAATTATGTATTCTCTATCACCCTTTATATAAATAAAGAATTTAAAAAAAAAAAAAAAAAATTGGTGGAACTCCGCTTTAAAGGGATTGCTCAGAAGGATTCATTGGTCTTGGATGATGCTTTTGAGCCCAGTTTGCTGTCTATAATCTGTGCAGCATTGCTTTCTGCTAAATGCATTTCGATTGGTGGAGGGACAGGTTTGTGAATCTCTGTTGAAGAGTACGGATAGGACTAAACACATCACTGAGGATTGTTGTCACTATTTGAACTGTTAGTCTATAGATAATCTTTAGTGATATTTTTGTATAGTTTAACACTTAGGCCTCATGCCCACGGACGTTTTTACAGCCGCGTTTTTGAGCGTTTTTTACAGCTTAAAAATGCCTGTCCATGTTAGTCTATAGCTTCATGCCCACCTAGGCGTTTTTTTTGTTTTTTTTAAATAGATTTTTATTGAACATTTTCCATGTTACATCCGTAGCAATATAGACAAGTTCAATCAGTAACTAGCACATGCAATATCAGATTTGTAAAGGTGCTTACAACATATAACCACCAATATATAACAAGTAATTTGTGTATGAACTTGAGGTCAACGAATGGGTGGTAATAGGGGGAGTAGAGACAGGAGGGAGTTGTTAGAAAGAGGGGGATAGTAGAGGAGGAAAGAAAGGAGAAAAGGAGAAAAGGTCAGAGCATCGTCGTTGATAGGAAAAACAATGTAATTCAGAAGATTATTCCGACAATCGTTTTGAAAACCATTGTATCCATGGGAGCCAAGATTTGTTTGATTTGAAATGTGAGGATTTGCCATGCGACAGGATAGTTTTGTGAGTGTAATGTGATTGCACAAGAGTGACTACTTCTAAAATGGATGGGTTGACCTGTGATTTCCAGTGTCTAGCTATGAGTAGTCTTGTTGCCAGAAGTATGTGAGTGGTTGCTAGTT
Source organism: Rana muscosa (assembly GCA_029206835.1). NCBI lineage: Eukaryota > Metazoa > Chordata > Amphibia > Anura > Ranidae > Rana > Rana muscosa. The sequence continues at coordinate 913,835,362 of CM055118.1, forward strand.
GTAAGGATGGGTGGATCGATTCAATGGTTAGGTTGAGGATAGCTAGCTGTGGGGTGAGTTTTATAGGTGAGTGTAGTAGTTCCTGTAGTACAGTTTCTACGTCTTTCCAAAGGTTAGTTAATGCTGGACAAGACCATAAAGTATGCAATAGTGTGCCTGTTTTTTGGCAATCTCTCCAGCAGGAAGGTGGGGTGCTGGGGTGGAATTTGTGCAGTTTTTGTGGTGTCAGGTACCATCTTAAAAATATTTTATGAGATAGTTCCCATAGGGAGGTACAACAGGTGGCCTTGTATATTGACTTAAAGGCTGTTTGCCATTGGTGATCAGAGAATTGCATTTGTAAGTCTTCTTCCCAGGCCTGATAGGGTTTGGATTTTTGGAATATTAATTTTTCTTGTAACGTAGGGTAGATTAGTGATATTCCCCTAGTGTCTGTGTTATTTAGAAAGTAGTAATTCCATATTTTGGTAGGTATAGCCCCTTCCATAAGAGGGTGTGCTTTTAGACATTGTTGGATTCTGTGTACATTAAAGTAGTCGCTGCTGGGTGCGTTGTAAGTGGATTGTATTTGAACAAAGGACTTGTTAAGTAGCATAGACCGGAGTTCAGAGGTGAAGTGAGCTCTTTTTTGTATCCAGTTAGGTACTATAAGGTCAGGAGATACCAACTGGAGTGTTTTAAGTGGGATTCTGAGTGGTGTGGTAGGAAGATGCGTCCATTTGGAGAAATGTAGTTGTTTCCATGCTTTTACTGATGCTTGTATGGTTGGAGAATACAGGTGGAGATGTTGTGTATGGGCGATTGTGCTGTATAACCATTGTTGGAGGTCCTTGCCGGGAATCATAGTGCTTTCAATACTGTGCCATAAGGAGGATGGACTTGTAGATACCCATTCTTTTAATTGGGATAGTATGGTGGCTAAGTAGTAATCTTTCAAGTCAGTGTAGCCCGTGCCCCCTGATAATCTGTGTTTTATAAGTTTTGCGTGGTTGCTTCTTGGTTTCTTTTCTTGCCATACATATTTACTGACTATAGATTGGAGAGAAGCAATGTACATGTTAGAGAGCGGTATAGGCAGTGTGCGGAAGATATATAACAATCTGGGAAGCACAAGCATTTTAAAGGCTCCCAATCTACCAGCCCAAGAAAATTCAAATTTGGAAAGCTTAGTTGTTTCTTTAATAAGCATTTGTTTGACTTCTATGTAGTTTTCATGAAATAATCTTTTTGTGGATTTTGTGAGCGTAATCCCTAGATAGGATATACCAGTATCTGCCCATTGGTACTTGTATACATTGCGCAATAAATTGCTAGATACAGCATCTAAGCCAATGTCAAGGATATAAGATTTGTTTTCATTAACCTTATAGTATGAAATTTTACCAAACCTCTGCAAAGTGGATTGAACCGAAGCCAGGGAGGAAATCGGGTTAGTTAACATCACTATTACATCGTCGGCAAATAAATTGATTTTATGTTCCACTGTACCAATCTTAAAACCTGTAACATTCGGGTTGTGTCTAATATGTTCCGCTAGGGGCTCTATTAGGAGATTAAAAATGAGTGCCAAGAGCGGGCATCCTTGGCGCGTGCCGTTGGAGATTGTAAAGGGCTTAGATAGCATCTCCGATGTGTAAACTTGAGCTGACGGTGACGAGTATAATGCTAGGATAGCAGAGAGGATGTGTCCTTGGAAGCCAAATTTGTGAAGAGTTTCTCGGAGATATGCCCAGTGGACCCTGTCGAACGCCTTCTCCGCGTCCAAAGACAGAAGCAGAGAAGGCGTTCGCGTGAGCCCAGCATGATGTATGATATTAATAAGTCTACGGGTTGCGTCATAAGTTTGTCCCCCTTTCGTGAAACCGGATTGGTCTGGGTGGATTAAAGAGGGCATAATATCGACTAGTCTGTTTGCAATTAATTTGGCGAACAATTTAGCATCTATATTGAGTAGCGAAATAGGTCTGAAGTTTTGGGGTGAGGTAGGTTCCTTACCCGGCTTCGGCAGAGTAATGATTAGTGCTTTCAACATTTCCTGCGGGAGAGAAGAGGAGGAGGCAGCGTCATTGCACAGTTGTGTTAAGAAGGGTGCTAGGTTCGTTCGAAATTGTTTGTAATATTCCCCAGGGAGACATCCGGTCCTGGGGATTTGTTTGCTGGCAATTTAGCGATAGTCTCTGAAATTTCTATCTGAGTGAATGGGGCATTAAGTTTGGATAATTGGTCGGAAGATAGTTTGGGAAGGTTAATTTCGCTAAGGAAGGAGGCTATGTCCTCTTCTGATGGTTGGGGGATAGATGGGTCATCACGTAGGTTGTATAGAGTGTTATAGTAATGGCTGAATGCGTCTGCTATAGCTTGTGGATCTAGTAATTTCTGTTTAGAGGTAGGGTGGTACAAGTGAGTAATTTTGGATTTCAGGTGATGGCCTTTAATCCTGAGGGCCATAGCTTTCCCGGCTTTGTTGCCGGTAGAGTAGTGTTTTGCTTTAAAATATTTTTGAGATTTTTCATAGGATTCTAGAAGCAGATTCCTCAAGTCTTGTCTGAGGATTACCAATTTATCTTTTAGTTTAGGGTCAGGGTTGTTTTGGTTTTGGTCTTCTAATTTTTTTATCATAGAAGTGAGATTGTCTAGACGCTGAGATTTCCTCTTTCTCTCCCTAGCACTGATTTGAATAATAATACCCCTAACAAACGCTTTATGAGCATTCCATAATATAGTGTCATTAGAAGTTGTTCCTTTGTTCAGATCAAAGAATTCTTCCAGTCTTTTTTGGATAAAGGCAGAGTTATCAGGAGAGTGGAAAATTGAGGGGTTTGTTCTCCAAATCCTAGTGGTGGGTTGGGAAGATCGTGCATTTGTGGTTATGGATACTGGAGCATGGTCCGACCATGTTATCGAGTCTATTGCAGACTCAGGGATTTTAGAAAGTGTCCATTTGTCTACTAAGAAAAAGTCAATCCTGGTGTAGGAATTATGTCTGAGAGAAAAATGAGTAGTCTCGTTCGGTGGTGTGATGGCATCTCCACACATCGTACAGGTCCTGTTTCCGAATAAAGGTACCCATTGGGGATGTAAGTCTGGTAGTACGAGAAGAGGTGTCTAGGGAGTTATCAGGTACTATATTAAAGTCTCCACATATAATAAGGTGGCCATTGCGGAATTTGTTGATTTTCTTCATCAGTTTCGAAAGAAATTTGATTTGTCCTTTGTTTGGTGCGTACACAGTAACAATGGTGTGTCTGGTATTGTCAAGCGTGCAATCCAGGGCCAGGTATCTGCCGTTTTCATCTACTAAACTGTCATGAAGCGTGAATGTGAGCGTAGATTCAATTGCAATCATCACACCGTTTTTTTTTTAAGGTCCTGATGCTTTAAAGATGTGGGGGAAATGTTTGTTTGTGCATTGAGGTTCTGCACCATGTTGGAAGTGAGTCTCTTGTATACAGAGGATATCACTGTGGGAGTCTATTGCTGAGCGCCAAAGGGAGTTTCTTTTAGCAGGATGGTTCAACCCCTTAGCGTTTAGCGAGAAAAATTTAGGCATATTTTTCAGATGTGGAGGAAACTGTGTCAGATGTTGTGTTTTACTCACGTTTGCAGAAGAGCTGTAGTCCGTCGGAGGGATCCGATGCTGGCTTTGTCAGATCCGTATACGTTGGATGTTCTTAGAAAGAGAAGCGAGGGTAGAACTGGAACAATAAACTTCATAGGTTGTATAAGCAAACGTTGCTTAGTGTAAAAGGGATAAGAAGAAATAGAAGGCTGAGGTAATAATCAAAAGGTAAAAAGAAGAAGAAAAAGAAAAAAAAAGAACAAATATCAACAGCCTGTTACGATTCGGGCTGCTGAGTGTCAACGGGGTGAAAGTTTGTGGAACTAAATGCAACGAGCAAGGCACCGACCGGTTGTGCAACTTGTAACGTAGGTATGTAGTGCGCCATCCTGACTACGGTTAGCGTTTACCTTCCAGGGGGTTTGCAGTGGAGGTTTGATAGATCTCCTTGTGATTGGATTGGTTCAGTCCATCGTGATCGGGAACAATTCCCCAAGTGCGAAGGAGTTTGATGCCTTCTTCAACTGTGAAGATGTTGTGTTTGACACCATTTCTAGTGACCATAATTTTGGTAGGGAAGCCCCATTGATAGGGAATCTTGTGGTTGTTGAGCGGTTTAGTAATGGTACTAAGCTGCTTCCTTAGTTGGCGGGTATGCTGAGAGATATCTGCATACAGTTGCAGGTTTGTGCAGGGAGCCGGGAGGCGTCCCAGGTGTTTTGCTTTGAATAAGAGTTGATCTTTAGTGTGGAAAAAGTGTACTCTCATTAAAACATCGCGGGGGATCTCCGGTGGGAGATGCTGGGGTTTTGGCAGGCGGTGTATACAGTCTATGATGGTTTCCATGGGGGAGAGATCTGGCAATAGGGTGGAAATCAATTTCCTGGCGGATGTATCCAGATCTTGGGGCATGACCGTTTCGGGGACACCCTTAGTTTCACATTGTTGCGGCGGGACCTGTCCTCGAGGTCCGCCATTTTGGCCCTCATCCACTGTTGTTCTTCATGTGTGTGGTCGTGAGCATCTACAAGATCATTTACTGTAACGGTCATGTCACTCATTTGGGATTCAACATGGCTCACTCTCCGCCCCATGTAATGTACTTGTGAGGAGAATTTGGTAAATATAGAAGACATGTCACTATTAGGGATGAGCTTCGAGTTCGAGTCGAACTCATGTTCGACTGAACATTGCCTGTTCGCCCGTTCGCCGAACAGCAAACAAATTGGGGTGTTCGCGGCAAATTCGAAAAATCTATGGGAGAAATCTAAAGTGCTAATTATAAAGGCTTATATGCAAGTTATTGTCCTAAAAAGTGTTTGGGGACCCGGGTCCTGCCCCAGGGGACATGTATCAATGCAAAAAGAAGTTTTAAAAACGGCAGTTTTTTCGGGAGCAGTGATTTTAATAATGCTTAAAATGAAAAAATAAAAGTGAAATATTCCTTTAAATTTCGTACCTGGGGGGGTGTGTATGATATGCATGTAAAGTGGCGCATGTTTCCCATGCTTAGAACTGTCCCTGCAAAAAATTTAATTTTTGAAAGAAAAAAAGTCATTTAAAACTGACTCGCGGCTATTAATGAATTGTCGGCTCCCGGCAATACATACAAAAGTCATTGATAAAAAAAAAAAAAAGCGTGGGAGTTCCCCAGAATTCAATTACCAGGCCCTTCAGGTCTGGAATGGATATTAAGGGGAACCCCGCCGCAAATTTAAAAAAAAATTGACGTGGGGTTCCCCCAAATATCCATTCCAGGCCCTTCAGATCTGGCATGGATTTTAAGGGGAACTCCACCCCAAATTAAAAAAAAAATGGCGTGGAGTCCCCCTAAAAATCCATACCAGACCCCTTATCTGAGCACGCAACCTGGCCGGCCGCAGGGGAAAAGGGGGGGACGAGAGAGCGGCCCCCCCTCCCTCCTGAACCGTACCAGGCCACATGCCCTCAACATGGGGAGGATGTCCCCATGTTGATGGGGACAAGGGCCTCATCCCCATAACCCTTGCCCGGTGGTTTTGAGGGTCTGCGGGCGGGGGCTTATTGGAATCTGGAAGACCCCTTTAACAAAGGGGACCCCCAGATCCCGGCCCCCCCCTATGTGAATTGGTAAGGGGTACATTGTACCCCTACCATTTCACGAAGAAAGCGTAAATTTTCTTTTAAAAAAACACACAAACACCTTGAAAAAGTCCTTTATTTAAAAAAAAAAAAAAAAAAAAAACATTCCAGCGGTGAAATCCAGTGTCCCGCGGCGATCCCGATGTCCAGCGCTGTCCTTCATTGGTTGTGCCTGAGCGGACCTGATGGGGAACTCCCTCTCAGTATTTTAAATGTATAGACCCGTCCCTTCTAAAGTTCCCCATCAGGTCCGCTCAGCGGACCAGATGCGGAACATGAGAAGGGGCGGGTCTATACATGTATTACCAAAGTGAGAGCAGTTCTCCATCAGGTCCGCCCCCTCGGTATGTCGGACCCGCCTACGTCATTGGCTTGAGCGGGGAACTTCCTTCACTGTGTAATTTAAATTTACATAGTGAAGGAAGTTCCCCGCTCAAGCCAATGACGTAGGCGGGTCCGACATACCGAGGGGGCGGACCTGATGGGGAACTGCTCTCACTTTGGTAATACATGTATAGACACGCCCCTTCTCATGTTCCGCATCTGGTCCGCTGAGCGGACCTGATGGGGAACTTTAGAAGGGGCGGGTCTATACATTTAAAACACTGAGAGGGAGTTCCCCATCAGGTCCGCTCAGGCACAACCAATGAAGGACAGCGCTGGACATCGGGATCGCCGCGGGACACTGGATTTCACCGCTGGAATGTTTTTTTTTTTTTTTAAATAAATTACTTTTTCAAGGTGTTTGTGTGTTTTAAAAAAAAAAAAATACGCTTTCTTCGTGAAATGGTAGGGGTACAATGTACCCCTTACCAATTCACATGGGGGGGGCGGCGGGATCTGGGGGTCCTCTTTGTTAAAGGGGTCTTCCAGATTCCGATAAGCCCCCCGCCCGCAGACCCCCACAACCACCGGGCAAGGGTTGTGGGGATGAGGCCCTTGTCCCCATCAACATGGGGACATCCTCCCCATGTTGAGGGCATGTGGCCTGGTACGGTTCAGGAGGGAGGGGGGGGCGCTCTCTCGTCCCCCCCTTTTCCCCTGCGGCCGGCCAGGTTGCGTGCTCGGATAAGGGGTCTGGTATGGATTTTTAGGGGGACTCCACGCCATTTTTTTTTAAATTTGGGGTGGAGTTCCCCTTAAAATCCATGCCAGATCTGAAGGGCCTGGAATGGATATTTGGGGGAACCCCACGTCAATTTTTTTTTAAATTTGCGGCGGGGTTCCCCTTAATATCCATTCCAGACCCGAAGGGCCTGGTAATTGAATTCTGGGGAACCCCCACGCTTTTTTTTTTTTTTTTTATCAATGACTTTTGAATGTATTGCCGGGAGCCGACAATTCATTAATAGCCGCGAGTCAGTTTTAAATGACTTTTTTTCTTTCAAAAATGACATTTTTTGCAGGGACAGTTCTAAGCATGGGAAACATGCGCCACTTTACATGCATATCATACACGCACCCCCCAGGTACGAAATTTAAAGGAATATTTCACTTTTATTTTTTCATTTTAAGCATTATTAAAATCACTGCTCCCGAAAAAACGGCCGTTTTTAAAACTTTTTTTTGCATTGATACATGTCCCCTGGGGCAGGACCCGGGTCCCCAAACACTTTTTAGGACAATAACTTGCATATTAGCCTTTATAATTAACACTTTAGATTTCGAACGTTCGAGTCCATTGTATTTAATAGGGTTCTAAATTTCACACAAACATTTTGTCTGTTCGCAGGTTCTGGTGCGAACCGAACAGGGGGGTGTTCGGCTCATCCCTGGTCACTATGAAGGGAGCTCTGTAAAGAGATGAGCATCTCCTTCAGAGTAGTATCCAGTACAGGCTGGTCTGATGTGGGGAAGGCCGCGATGGGGGATGGCTGGATTGCAGTGGGATCAGGTACATGGCTTACCCCAGGTTCTGTGTAGGTGGAATCCAGTCGCATCCTCGCTTTAGCAGGGCTGCTGCTGGTAGATGATGACCGGGATGTAGAAGAGGGATCCTTAGGAGCCAACTGCGGTGATATTTTGGAGCCGTCTGCATCAGGAAGGTCAGTGTAAGCAGCAGCAGCGCCGAGATCAGAGCCGCGGTCGCCATCTTGGATTTCGGGCTGTATAAAGAAATCTGTCAGTTTCTTAGGCTGACGGTAATCCTTCCTTTTGCGGTTCGAGGAATACATTCTGCGGGGGGGGGGATCGATAAGCTGGGGGTCCAGATGGGCTGTTTGCGGGGTCAGGATGGCCGCTATTCCTCTATGTAAGCCGGTCGGTGCTGGAGCTGTGGAGTCAGACGTCCATCTTACTCGGCGGTTAGCCACGCCCCCCACCTAGGCGTTTTTGAGCTGCAAATAGCATAGGCGTTTTTAAGCTGTAAAAAAAACCCAGGACCAGTGCGTTTCTCGGCGTCGGCGTTAGGCATAAAAAAAACGCGAAGCGTTAAAAGCGCAAAAACGCAGCAATTGTGTTTTTGAGCTCCGGCGTTTTGTTTTTTTTTCCGAAAAAAAAACGGTCAAAAAATGTATACAATAACATGGACAGGCGTTTTTAACCACTTAACGACCGCCCACTGTAGATATACGTCGGCAGAATGGCACCGACAGGCAAAGTCACGTATATCTACGTGATTGCCTTTGTATAGTTGGGGGGTCCGATCGGACCCCCCTCCTCTACAGTGAGCGGCCATTTTCCGTTCGGGAGCGATCCGAGATGAGGGGACGGCCGTTCGATTCCGGCCACCCCCCCCGCGATCGCTCCCGGCGAATGAGAGAGCTTCCTCTGCTGTGTAATGTTTACACAGGCAGAGAAAGTGATGTCATCTCTCATGCGGCGCTCACATATATCGAGCGCCGTACAAGAGAAGACACACAGGTTAGTGCACAAACAGCACACTGACACCAGGACACATAGGCACACAAATCGCCCCCCCAGGCCCCCCAGACACCCCCCAGATCACCCCCCAGCCCCCAGTCACAGTGTCACTGATTACAGTGACCATTTATTTAGTGATCACTGCAATCAGTGACATTTGTGACTGTAAAAGTGTCACTACAGTTTCGTTTTAGGTCCAGTGTAGCCACCTAACCCCCCCTAATAAAGGTTTAACCCCCTGATCGCCCCCAGATATCCCTTTCACCCCCTAGCACCGCCGTCGCTAAGCAATCGTTTTTCTGATCGCTGTTTTATTGTCGGTGATGCCGATCGGTAGCCAGTTATTTTTTTTAGGTTCGCCGCAGGTTTTTATAGCGTCGGGTACCCCCATATATTACCTAATAAAGGTTTAACCCCCTTGATCGCCCCCCAGATAACCCTTTCACCCCCTAGCACCACTGTCACTAAGCGATCGTTTTTCTGATCGCTGTTTTATTGTCGGTGATGCCGATCGGTAGCCAGTTATTTTTTTAGGTTCGCCGCAGGTTTTTATAGCGTCAGGTACCCCATATATTACCTAATAATAAAGGTTTAACCCCCTTGATTGCCCCCCAGGTAACCCTTTAACCCCCTATCACCACTGTCACTAAGCGATCGTTTTTCTGATCGCTGTCTTATTGTCAGTGATGCCGATAGGTAGCCAGTTATTTTTTTTAGGTTCGCCGCTGGTTTTTATAGTGTCAGGTACCCCCATATATTACCTAATAAAGGTTTAACCCCCTTGATCGCCCCCCAGGTAACCCTTTCACCCCCTATCACCACTGTCGCTAAGCGATCGTTTTTCTGATCGCTGTCTTATTGTCGGTGATGCCGATAGGTAGCCAGTTATTTTTTTTAGGTTCGCCGCAGGTTTTTATAGCGTCGGGTACCCCCATATATTACCTAATAAAGGTTTAACCCCTTGATCGCCCCCCAGGTAACCCTTTCACCCCCTTTTGCCAGTGTCACTAAGCGATCGTTTTTCTAAACGCTGTATTAGTTATGCTGGTGCCGATAGATAGCCAGTTATTTTTTTTAGGTTCGCCGCAGGTTTTTATAGCGTCAGGTACCCCCATATATTATCTAATAAAGGTTTTAACCCCCTAATTGCCCCTAGTTAACCCTGCGTCACACCCCAGGCAGCATCAGGTTAGTGCCAGTAATGCTAACACCCACGCGTGAAGCATACACCTCCCTTAGTGGTATAGTATCTGAACAGATCAATATCTGATCTGATCTGATCAGATCTATAATAGCGTCCCCAGCAGTTTAGGGTTCCCAAAAACGCAGTGTTAGCGGGATCAGCCCAGATACCTGCTAGCACCTGCGTTTTGCCCCTCCGTCCAGCCCAGGCCACCCAAGTGCAGTATCGATCGATCGCTGTCACTTACAAAACACAACATACATAACTGCAGTGTTCGCAGAGACAGGCCGGATCCCTGCGACTCCAGTGCTGTAGGAGGTGATTTCACCACCACAGTTAAAAAAAACAACCATATATGCCGAAGCATTGGGGCAGCAGGGGCGGAGGAGCGATTTTGCTCCTAATGCCACGTACATACGGTCAAAATTCCGACGGAGGCTTGCCCGTGGAAAAGTCTGACCATGTGTACGCGGCATAACTTTTGCGGGAAGATGCCCCCATGCTTCGGCATATATAAATGGTGCATGTATGCCCATCATTTGAAGTGGGTGGATGAAGGGCGGTATTCTAATGGTGGGCATACCCACCGATCAATCTTTTTTTTTCGTTCAGCCAACAGGCTGCATGAAAAAAAAGATTACAATACATGTCCAACAAGGACCAGCAACGTACTGGTATGTTGCTGGACTTTGAATGGTTATATCAGATTGATGCCTGCGGGTTTAGGTATCATCTTGGTATCATTCTTTTCAGCCAGCGGCCGGCTTTCATGTAAAAGCAATCCTAGTGGCTAATTAGCCTCTGGACTGCTTTTACAAGCAGTGGGAGGGAATGTCCCCCCCCCGGATATAAAAAGCGCCATTGGGAAATTAGGAAAGCATTTTATCACACCGTTCTTGGTGTGGTCAGATGCTTTGAGGGCAGAGGAAAGATCTAGGGTCTAATAGACCCCAGTTTAAAAAAAAAAAAGAGTACCTGTCACTACCTTTTGCTATCATAGGGGATATTTACATTCCCTGAGATAACAATAAAAATGATAAAAAAAAAATATGGAAGGAACAGTTTAAAAATAAAAGAAAAAGCGAAATTAATAATAATAAAAAAAAAAAGCACCCCTTTCCTGCCCTGCTCTTGCGCTATGGCGAACGCAAGCGTGGGTCTGGCGTCATATGTAAACAGCAATTGCACCATGCATGTGAGGTATCACCGCGAAGGTCAGATCGAGGGCAGTCATTTTAGCAGTAGACCTCCTCTGTAAATCTAACGTGGTAACCTGTAAAGGCCTTTAAAGGCTTTTAAAAATGTATGTAGTTTGTCGCCAATGCGCGTTTGTGCAAAATTTTAAAGCATGTCGTGTTTGGTATCTATGTACTCGGCCTAAGATCATCTTTTTTATTTCATCAAACATTTAGGCAATATAGTGTGTTATAGTGCATTAAAATTAAAAAAGTGTCTTTTTTCCCCAAAAAATGCGTTTGAAAAATCGCTGCGCAAATACTGTGTGGAAAAAAAATGCAACACCCACCATTTTAATCTGTAGGGCCTTTGCTTTAAAAAAATATATAATGTTTGGGGGTTCAACATAATTTTCTTGCAAAAAAAAATATGTTTTCATGTAAACAAAAAGTGTCAGAAAGGGCTTTGTCTTCAAGTGGTTAGAAGAGTGGATGTAAGCTTCCTAATGTTGTGTATAAAATGCCAGGACAGTTCAACCCCCCCCCCCCAAATGACCCAATTTTGGAAAGTAGACACCCCAAGCTATATACTGAGAGGCATGTCGAGTCCATGGAATATTTTATATGTTGACACAAGTTGCAGAAACAAGACAATTTATTTTTATTTTTTATTTTTTTTGCACAAAGTTGTTACTAAATGATATATTGCTCAAACATGCCATGGGCATATGTGGAATTACACCCCAAAATACATTCTGTTGCTTCTCCTGAGAACGGGGATACCACATGTGTGAGACTTTTTGGGAGCCTAGCCGCGTACGGGACCCCAAAAACCAATCACCGCCTTCAGGCTTTCTAAGGGTGTAAATTTTTGATTTCACTTCTCACTGCCTATCACAGTTTCGGAGGCCATGGAATGCACAGATGGCACAAAACCCCCCCAAATGACCCCATTTTGGAAAGTAGACACCCCAAGCTATTTGCTGAGAGGTATGGTGAGTATGTTTCAGATCTCGCTTTTTGTCAAAAAGTTTTGAAAATTGGAAAAAAAAAAAAAAATGATTTTCTTTCTTCATTTTCAAAAAAAATTAGAGCTGTAAAATACTCAACATGCCTCTCAGCAAATAGCTTGGGGTGTCTACTTTCCAAAATGGGGTCATTTGGGGGGGGGGTTGTGCTATTTTGGCATTTTATGGCCTTCGAAACTGTGATAGGTAGTGAGGAGTGAAATCAAAAATTTGTGCCCTTAGAAATCCTGAAGGCGGTGCTTGGTTTTCGGGGCCCCGTACACGGCTAGGCTCCTAAAAAGTCCCACACATGTGGTATCCCCGTACTCAGGAGAAGCAGCAAAATGTATTTTGGGGTGCAATTCCACATATAACCATGGCATGTGTGAGCAATATATCATTTAGTGACAACTTTTTGTAATTTTTATTTTTTTTTGTCATTATTTAATCACTTGGGACTAGAAAAAAAAATATTCAATGGGCGCAACATGCCTCTCAGCAATTTCCTTGGGATGTCTACTTTCCAAAATGGGGTCATTTGGGGGGGTTTAGTACTGCCCTGCCATTTTAGCACCTCAAGAAATGAGATAGGCAGTCATAAATTAAAAGCTGTGTAAATTCCAGAAAATGTACCCTAGTTTGTAGACGCTATAACTTTTGCACAAACCAATAAATATACGCTTATTGACATTTTTTTTACTAAAGACATGTGGCTGAATACATTTTGGCCTAAATGTATGACTAAAATTGAGTTTATTCGATTTTTCTTATAACAAAAAGTAGAAAATATCTTTTTTTTTCAAAATTTTCGGTCTTTTTCTGTTTATATCGCAAAAAATAAAAATCGCAGAGGCAATCAAATACCATTAAAAGGAAGCTCTATTTGTGGGAGGAAAAGGACGCAAATTTCGTTTGGGTACAACATTGCATGTCCGCACAATTTACAGTTAAAGCAGCGCAGTGCAAAATTCTGAAATCACCTCTGGTCCTTTAGCTACCAAATGGTCCGGGGCTTAAGTGGTTAAGCTGTAAAAAACGCAGCTGTAAAAACGTCCGTCGGCATGAGGCATTATACACATTGGTTTTCTTAATGTGTACATTTGGACACTGTGTCATTGTTTTTTTTCTAAGCGCTGCACTTTTTATTTAGTAAAATGCAAACAAAGGTTTGGCTTTAGATATACTTAATGATCTCCCTTCCAAAAAAAGTTGGTCTCTAGAATAAAGCATGCACTCTAAATGTAAGACTTTACAAAATGCAACTTTAAAAATGTTAGTTTAGAATTGAAGGGGTTGTTGGATGATTTCTTAGAAGCTCTCCTCAAAAGTAAAAAAAGAAACAGATCAATGTTTGAGCCTATAAAGTTTAAAGAATTTCATTAGTAATTGCATAGTGCATTCATGTAATTAATCAGAAACAACATTTGTTGATCTGTCAGATTACTCTAATTATTCTGTATTGCTTTCCTAATCAGTTGTTGGTAAGTCATTAAGAAGTGTAGATGTTTCATAATGACTTAACAAGGGAAACATAATATTGTGTTCTTAGAAGTGAACATATTGTACAGATTTATCTAGTTTATATGTATAAAAACAACGGGGCATATTGTTTTTGAATACATGTGCAATTTAAATGTGTCTGTAATATGTGTTCACAAGCCTTCATTATTCATATTAACCCATATGTTAATGAGGGTTCATTATAGAAGGAACATCAGTATTAAATAACAAATTAAAAATGATTTTGTTCATCGTATACGCTTATACAAAGTGTCGACAATGCATTAACCGATAAATATAAATTATTATGCTATGTGTAGATATGAATAAAAAATCCAAAACAGAACAATGGCAGCATTTTTTAGGTAGCAGTGGAACTTTCTGAATAAAATCCCATCAGGCTATTTTTTAGGCTTGTGCAATTCGTTTCGTAACTTTCGGACATTCTGAAGCATTCGAATTTCCGAACAAAGCAATTACGAATAAAACCGAATCCGAAATAAATTATATCGCAAATAGCGAATGCCCGAATGTCTTCGGCATAATTCGTTATGAAAAAAGTTACGAATGTACGAATTCATTCGAAGCACAATAACACTCTGCTATGCTCTCTGCTTCTCCCTCACCGTGCTGAACTCCCTCTCAAAATGGTGTACAGGGGCGGAGGCTATAGCCGCATGTCAAAAGCTAAAGTAAAATACGAGATTTCGAATCGTTACAAATAACCGATATGTATTTAGAAAAGTATGAATCCATTCGAAGCACATTAGGCATAAAAGGCAGCGTCGTTGTGAGAGAGACACGGAAAATTACAAATTAACGAACCCAAAAAAAGTTACGAAAGTAGGAGTTGTGTCCAGAATCAACGAAAAACAATGTACTCTACCGAAAGTATGAATTATAAATCAACTAAAAATAAGGCTTACATTAATATGAATCATTCCGATTCAACGAAAAATGACGCTTGCGAAAATACGAATTAGTCCGAACACGAAAAATCCCGTCTAGCAAAATTACGAACCATTACGAATCAACAGGACCGAAAAGAAACAAACTGAAACTAAACAAATTTTTCCGTTGTGCACAAGTCTACTATTTTTCACGGCTTTCAATATTAGGTAAAATAAATAGGACAAGATCTGTTTCTGAGCCTTACAAACGCACACACCCTAGACCCTACAATCATGAACTGATGTGACCTCTTTACTGTTTTTTGCTATTTGCGCTGAGAGGAAAAAAATATAATATATATAAAATATCTAATCAAAATAATATAATGCAGCGCAACTAGCAACAATGTACCAAATACTCAAAGAAATTAGTGTATTATATAGCGGGTCTAGGCAGCAAATTTTTACTATAGGATATCTATGGCTGTGGCGATGAATGGTGTCCCCTTATACTTAATGTCCCGACTGACAGGGTGAGTGATCCCTCCCACCACTTACATTATTAACAGCAGATTTGAATGGCCATATAGGATGGGAGTAACCGTTATAAGTGGTGAACAAAAGGTTAGGCTCCACCCACTGATGAAGTCCACACCCAGGACGACACATGTCTGGGAATAGGAGCCAGACCCTCGTTTTTTCTTCCCGCGGGCATCACCACTTATGCTGAAGCACTTTAGGAGCTGATTATCTGTTTGAAAGGCCGCCACAGCTGTGTGCCCTTTATGTGAGTGCACTATCTTGATTTTACCTGACATTAAATATTCTGACAGAGAGCACTAGATTTCCTTTTGCTTGATTTTCATTTACCGCTGATTGAGAGCATGCAGCACTGACAGGAGGTGTTGGAGATTTAAGAGGGGACCAGGAGCATTCATCTGATATTACTCCCATTAGGGGACTGCCTGCTTAGACCCAATGGCGAAACAGGGGTCTAAGTAAAAGGTGAGAGGCCATCCATTCACTGGTGGAGGATCACTATTGATGAGCACATTTACTTTGTAACACGGAGGTGGAAGATCACAGTCTATTGCCTCACCTATTAGCACAATAAACTTTTGAGCTATATATTTTGATTAAATCCACAGTTTTTTTTTGATTGTAGCAAAATTATTTTGCTCTTAGAACGCATTGGGGCTGATTTACAAAACGTTTGCGCCATGAGTATCGGCGCATCTGCGCGCGCAATGGCTGTTTTGGTATTTACAAAACATTAGCGCCTGTAGCGCAGCCCTATTTGCCATTTACTATAGTGTTGTCGGCGGACGGGAGGAGGCGCTCAGTGCGCCACTATGGTCCTGGCGCACGGCATGTTAAACTCTAAATATAAAGCAGCTGGAAGTGAGAATATAATGGGGGTGACATGGGGTGATGTGTGGAAGCGTAGTTACACCTGCCCAAATAACTAATATGCCCAAAATAGAGTGAGAAAGAATCTTTTTTAAAACCAGCCCGCTGCGCCGGCAAGTACGTTTAGAGCTGCGAGAGGTTTTTTTGAGTTCAGCGCGGCAATTTTCCTTGTTTTCTTGCGCCAAGACACTGCGCCGGCAAAATCTTAGTAAATGTCAAGTAACGTAACTCAATTTGCATAAGTTGAACAGGCGCAGCTCTGAACTTCCCAGTGCGCCAGCAAAATGACATTTCTAAAGGGAAAAAAAAAGGCATTTAAAAGCACCCGCGGCTATTAATGAATTGTCGGCTCCCGGCAATATAGAGAAAAGTAATTGAAAGTCTTTGATAAAAAAAAAAAGCGTGGGGGTCCCCCAAATTCAATTACCAGGTCCTTCAGGTCTGGAATGGATATTAAGGGGAACTCCACCCCAAATTAAAAAAAAATGGCGTTGAGTCCCCCCAAAAATCCACACCAGACCCTTATCCGAGCGCGCAACCTGGCAGGGAAAAGAGGGGGGGGGGACTAGAGAGCGCCCCCCCCCCTCCCTCCTGAACCATACCAGGCCACATGCCCTCAACATGGGGAGGATGTCCCCATGTTAATGGGGACAAGGGCCTCATCCCCACAACCCTTGCCCGGTGGTTGTGGGGGGTCTGCGGGCAGGGGGCTTATCGGAATCTGGAAGACCCCTTTAACAAAGGGGACCCCCAGATCCCGCCCCCCCTGTGTGAAATGGTAATGGGGTACAAATGTACCCCTACCATTTCACAGAGAAAGTGTCAAAATGTAAAAAATGACAAGAGCCGGTTTTAGACAATTCCTTTATTAATGTCTTCTCTTCCATCTTCTTCCATCATCTTCTTCCATCTTCTTCTTTTCTCCATTCGGGTTTCTTCCTCCATCTTCCTCTTCATCTTCCTCTTCATCTTCCTTCTTCCTTCGGTCTTCTCGTCCGGCATCTTGCTCCGGCTTTTTCTTTCTTCTTCGGCCGCTCCGTTTGAATTGGAGGTTCCCGCTGTGCAACGCTTCAGTTCTCCTCTTGGTCCGCTGCCACCCGGTGGCTCCGCCTCCCTCTGACATCACGGGGAAAGTCCCCGTGAAATCCATGTGCGTCAGAGGGGGGTGGGGTCACCGGGTGGCAGTGGACCCAGAGGAGAACTGAAGAACTGAAGCGTCGCACAGCGGGAACCTCCAATTCAAATGGAGCGGCCGAAGAAAGAAGATGGGAAGACGCCGGAGCAAGTTGCCGACGAGAAGACCGAAGGAAGAAGGAAGATGAAGATGAAGATAAAGATGAAGAACAAGATGGAGGAAGAAACCCGAATGGAGAATGGAAGAAGAAGAAGATGGAAGAAGAAGAAGATGGAAGAAGAAGAAGATGGAAGAAGAAGATGGAAGAAGAAGATGCAAGAAAGGAAAAGACATTAATAAAGGAATTGTCAAAAACCGGCTATTGTCATTTTTTACATTTTTTACACTTTCTATGTGAAATGGTAGGGGTACATTTGTACCCCATTACCATTTCACACAGGGGGGGGCCGGGATCTGGGGGTCCCCTTTGTTAAAGGGGTCTTCCATATTCCGATAAGCCCCCCGCCCGCAGACCCCCACAACCACCGGGCAAGGGTTTTGGGGATGAGGCCCTTGTCCCCATCAATATGAGGACATCCTCCCCATGTTGAGGGCATGTGGCCTGGTACGGTTCAGGAGGGGGGGGCGCTCTCTCGTCCCCCCCTCTTTTCCTGCGGCCGGCCAGGTTGCGTGCTCGGATAAAGGGTCTGGTATAGATTTTTGGGGGGACTCCACGCCATTTTTTTTAAATTTGGGGTGGAGTTCCCCTTAAAATACATGCCAGATCTGAAGGGCCTGGTATGGATATTTGGGGGGAACCGCACGCATTTTTTTAAAATTTGCGGCAGAGTTCCCCTTAATATCCATTCCATACCTGAAGGGCCTGGTATTTGAATTTGGGGGACCCCCGCGCTTTTTTTTTTGTGTTATCAAAGACTTTCAATGAGTTTTATCTGTATTGATGGGAACCAGCAATTCATTACAGCCGCGAGGACTTTTAAATGACTATTATTTTACTTTAGAAATGTAATTTTGCTCTCGAACTGTTATAAACATGCACTACTTTACAGGCATACTATAGACACCCCCCAGGTATGATATTTAGGGCCAGTTCACACCGGATGCAGTGCAGTGTGTTTTTTTGATGCATGAAAAACGCAAAGAAAGTTGATCACATTAATGCCAATGGCATAGGTCACACCACTGCAGTCCGTTCCAGTGCGTTTCAGAAAGGAAAAAAAAAATAGTCATGCTGCATTTTTTAGGTACAGAACTTTACTGGACCGCAGTAAAACACATCAAAAACGCAACGGAACGTACCAAAAACGCACTGGAATGCACCGGACCGCACCTAAATGCACCAAAGATGCACTGCAACACACTTGTCCTAAGTGAAAAGAGGGGGGAAAAAACACTGGACTGCATCAAAAACGCATCAAAAATGCACTGGAACACACTTGTCCTTCTCTTTGGTTAATAAAAAAGAGGGGTGAAAAAAAAGCACTGGACTGCATCAAAAACGTAACAAAAATGCACTGGAACGTGTCAAAAACGCGCATGCAGAAAAGCACCTGGAACGCATCCAGACTGCGTTTCTATGGTGTGCACTAGGGCCAGTTCACACCATAGAAACGCAATCCGGATGCGTTCCAGGTGCTTTTCTGCATGCACGTTTTTGATGCGTTCCAGGTGCTTTTCTGCATGCACGTTTTTG
Source organism: Rana muscosa (assembly GCA_029206835.1). Taxonomy (NCBI): domain Eukaryota; kingdom Metazoa; phylum Chordata; class Amphibia; order Anura; family Ranidae; genus Rana; species Rana muscosa. Next base: position 913,853,897 of record CM055118.1, read on the forward strand.
ATGCGTTCCAGTGCATTTTTGTTACGTTTTTGATGCAGTCCAGTGCTTTTTTTCACCCCTCTTTTTTATTAACCAAAGAGAAGGACAAGTGTGTTCCAGTGCGTTTTTGGTGCATTTAGGTGTGTTCCGGTGCGTTCCAGTGCGTTTATGATGCGTTTTGCTGCGTTCCAGTACAGTCCAGTGCAGGTAAAATGCAGCATGTTCTACTTTTTTGGTGGAACTGGAATGCACTGGAACAAACACTGCCATTTAGAACCATATAACCAACTTTCCATGCATTTTTGATGCATAAAAACGCAATGGACTGCATGTGGTGTGAAATGGCCCTTAAGCAATTTGGTATATTTAAAGGCACTTCTCTTTGTTTTGTTTTTGGTGTTGTCCAAATTGGTGACATTGATATATGTCCCTTAGGGTGGGACCTGGGCCCCCATTTTAAGGCCAATAACTAGAAGAAAAGTCAGCCAAGTGTGGACTAGTAAAATTAACAAGTCAGTTCCCATAGACTGCAATGGTATTTGTTGGTAAGGGGGGGGGGGGCTGATTGTCCCATCCCTAATTTTGTAGCATGCTGGATGATGTGCTTAATTTTGGACGGGGGGGGTGGTTATTTTCTGATAGCTGCATTTGTGTTGTTATGCGCATGCCCAGGGACTTTTTGCCCAGGGTTTTTTTTTTGGTGCTTTTTGTGTGTGAACAGCACCTGGATATTTCGGGGCATGTTCAGAGATTGTTTTTATGGGTTAGTAATTGAAGGACATCCTTAACAGGTGTAGCCACTTTGAAGTTCAGTCTCTACTTTGGGTGAACTTGCATTTTGGGTGTTTCATGGACTGTGCATGTGTTTTCAATTGCCTCATTAGCTCACAAACATAGGTTATATAAAGCTCACAGTTAGGATTCCCTCCCTTGCCCTGAAAAGAGGTGTGTGTGTGTGTGTGTGTGTGTGTGTGTGTGTGTGTGTGTGTGTGTGTGTGTGTGTGTGTGTGTGTGTGTGTGTGTGTGTGTGTGTGTGTGTGTGTGTGTGTGTGTGTGTGTGTGTGTGTGTGTGTGTGTGTGTGTGTGTGTGTGTGTGTGTGTGTGTGTGTGTGTGTGTGTGTGTGTGTGTGTGTGTCGGTCTGGGTCTGGCAAAATGTACATTTTGGTGTCCTTATCGAGTTTGTAACACATGCATTTTATTTGTTATGTTTTTGCAAAACAGGTGTTTGGTTTATTTTGTGGATTGTATTTTTTTTTTTTTTGTGTGGGGGAAATGTTCCCCTGAAATAATTTTGATGTTAATGTTTGTCGTTTGTTCACTTTGATTTAATTGTCTGTGCTGCACTATTTAGCCAAATCTTTATCAAGATGTTGTGAGTCTGTAACTGTTTCAAATTGACCCTGTTTTTTAATTTTTAATTTCTCATTTTTTATTATTCTTTGTTTTGTTGACCAATAAAATTTGATGCAAAGTTTTGAGGTTTGTTTTGTGTTTTCTTTGCAACAAATGTGACAGCTGATTGGCATGTCAAAACAGGTGTGATTTGTCTACCCTGGTGCCTTCATGCTAGCATATGCATGAATTGTGTGCTGCCATGGAGAGTCACCAGGAAATGAAAAATACAGAGCGGTAAGTATTCAATTTTCCTTTTTTACTGCAGTGGTTCTCAGCCTCAGTCCTCAAGTACCCCCAACACGACATGTTTTGTGAATTTATCTTATCGAGAATTGCTGTCCAAAATACCAAATCATTGACTGTGATTTAAAGCACATGTGCAAGATGAAGGAAAACCTGCAAACACGGCCTGTTGGGGGTACTTGAGAAGCACTGATTTAGAGCACTGCACTTAAAAATAGCTCAAGGCAATACAATTCTAATTGTGGGCATTTTGAGGGAAACAAAGTAAGTGTTAGAACCCCTGCTTGTGTTTTTTTTTTAAAGGTTGGGCTTTGTGTCCCTTTGTAGTAAAATTGGTTTCACTTCCTGTCACACAGCTAAACAGGAAGTGAAGGTAAAACCCTACCAATGTCTTTTTTTGGGGAACACACAGATCAATCTAACTAGTGTCCCCATTAAGCAAATTGCACTATAGGACTTTGTTGTGTACACCCCAAATCATTGGGTAGTTTGGGGTTTAGTAAAGACAAAGCCACTCTGCAGTAAAAGTGTAGCTGCTGAAAATCTGAGGGATCACTGGTGATTGTAACATCCAATCATGTAAAAGCAAAGATGGTGTTTTTTTGTTTGCTTGCATTTCCCTTTTGGATATCCAGCAAGTGCACTTGTAGTGCAAAGTAGATTTGCCTTTATTAAATAAACCCCAAAGTCCAAAAAAACTAATAATTTGGGGTGTAACCCACAAAATGCTGGAGTGCAATGTACATAATGGGGAAAGTATTTAGATTGACCTGTGTGTCCCCAAGGAAAGACATTGGTAGGGATTTCCCCTCACTTCCTGTGTGGCTATGTGACAGGAAGTGAATTATTTGGAAGGATAAAGTGGCCAAATTTGGGAGTTGTCTTCACCCTATCAGGAGTGCAGACATCCCCAAAAACTGCCTAGACTTGTAATCCCTCTGCACTCTATCCCCAAGCAAAAATAAAGGATTTCATTTAGCTTAACTTTGCAAAGACACATTTCTAAGTTGAATTGTGATGCATGTCAATGGCCCATTTAGACCCTCTTTAATCACTTGAGATCAGCGCTATAACTGATCGCCAGCCACAGCACGGTCCTCAATTGCCAGGAGTCTGTCAATAAACGTCGTCCCCTTCGCGCGCGCGCTGTGGTTACCGAGTCACTGAGACTCGGGTGATGACAGATCCAAGTAAGGGGCCGATCCCTGCCCTTTACCATGTGATCAGCTGTCAGCCAATGACAGCTGATCACGTGATGTAAACAAAAGCTGGGTAATGGTTTTTGTTTTCTCCTTGTGCTGACAGCGTGAGCATAAAAAAAGGCAATCACCGGCTTATGTGCAAGGGACATCGGGCCCGAAGAGGAAGAGGCAATTCTGCGTCATCTGTGACAATCAGTAGCCCCTGCCAGTGCCACCTATCAATGCCCACCACTGCTGCCAATCAGTGCCACCTAGCAGTGCTGTCTATCAGTGCCCATCACTGCCAACTATCATTGCCACCAAGCAGTGCCACTTCTCAATGCCCACCAGTGCCAACTAGCAATGCCACCTCTCAGTGCCCACCCTTGCCAACTTATCGGTGCCCATCAGTGCAGCCCATCAGTCCAGTCTCATCAGTGTACATCAATGAAGGAGTAAAATTACCTTTTGTCCAAATTTTCGAAATATTAACCACTTTCCTACCGCCCACTGTCAAATGACGTCCTTGGCTTTGTGCGGTGACATCTGAATGATGCCTGCAGTTGCAGGCATCATTCAGATATCATTCTTTTCAGCCGGCGATTCTGTGTACGATAAAAATGATCATAGCGGCAGTTCCGCCGCTTGATCGTTCTTATAGGCGGCGGGAGGGGACGTCCCCCCCCCGCCGCCGGCCGGTGCTTCTCCGGGCTCTCCCGTGCCATCTTGGGCTCGGAGAACGATTTGGCCGGCGCCGGATGGGAAGCATAGCGATGAATGGGGACCAGATGGTCACCAGTCATCTCTATGACCGTCGGAGGCCAGGGCGTGACGTTATGACATCTCGCCGGGTTCCCGTATGTAATCCAAGGTGTGATCTCGGCTGTCAGCATGAGATTGGTGATTTTCTTTGACCGATCTCATGCTTTCCAGCCTGGAGGAGAGATGTGGGGTCTTATTGACCCTGCATCTCTCCATAAAGAGGACCTGTCACAATAGATTCCTATTACAAGGGATGTTTACATTCCTTGTAATAGGAAAAAAAGTGATCCAAAAAACAAAAAAGGTAAAAAAGAGTAAGAAATACAAAAAAGGAAAAAACAAAAATAAAAATAATCAAAAAAAAGAAAAAAACACCCATGTCCCCGGTAGCTCGCGCTCATAAGCGAACACACACGTAAGTCCCGCCCACATATGTAAACGCCGTTCAAACCACACATGTGAGGTATTGCTGCGTGCGTTAGAACGAGTGCAACAATTCTAGCACTAGACCTCCTCTGTAATGCCAAAATGATAATGTGTAAAAAAATTTAAAGCATCGCCTAGGGAGATTTTTAAGTACTGAAGTTTGGTGTTACTCCATGAGTGTGCGCAATTTTAAAGCGTGACATGTTAGGTATCTATTTACTCAGCATAACAACATCTTTCACATTATCCCCAAAAATTGGGCTAACTTTACTGTTTTGTAATTTTTTTACATTCATGAAACCATTTATTTCCCCCAAAAAAGGCGTTTGAAAATTTATTGCGCAAATACCGAGCGAGATAAAAATTTGCAATGACTGCCATCTTATTCCCTAGGGTGTCTGCTAAAAAAAACATATATAATGTTTGGGGTTTTGAAGTAATTTTATAGCCATAAATGTATGATTTTTTCATGAAGGAGGGAAGTGCCAGAATAGGCCCAGTGCTGAAGTGGTTAAAATATCTATTTTTTATTTTTTAACGCGGTCTTTTGTATTTATAGAAAAAAAAAACGCAGAGGTGATCAAATAGCAACAAAAGAAAGCTCTATTTGTGTGCCAAAAAATAATACATTTTTATTGGGTTACAGTGTTGAATGAGTGCGCAATTGTCATTCAAGGTGCATCAGCGCTGAAATGTGAAAATTGGTCTGGGCAGGAAGGGGGTTTAAGTGGCCAGTGCGCAAGTGGTTAATATAAGGCTACATGCACACGGACGTTTTTCAAGCCGCTTGTTTGAGCGTTTTTTGCAGCTTAAAAACGTCTCTCCAATCCATGTTAGCCTATGGCCTCATGGCCACCATGGCGTTTTTGTGGTGTAAATGGCATAGGTGTTTTTAGGCCCCATGTACACGGAAAGCTGGTGCAAAGTGTTCAGAACTAAGTTTGAAAGCGGCGTTTAGAAAGGCGCGCTTTGTGGCGTTTGCATGCCGCGTTTTACCAGATTTGCGTCTATATGTGTTTAGTTAGGAAACATCATAAGGAGCCGCCCTAAGCTCCAAAAAACTGAAAATGTATTACCAAATACTTACCGTAATTTTCCTTTCCTGATGGACTCCATGCCAGCCTACGTGTGGGTTAACCCCGCCTCCTCTCCAATGCTATAGGACCCCATACCCATAAAAGTAAGCTCACCTCTCAGCCCTGTGTTCCATAACTAGCCGACTCTTGGACACTTACTTTTAATAATATTTTCTTTCAGGGTGGGAACTCCGTCTGCCATGGAGTCCATCAGGAAAGGAAAATTACGGTAAGTATTTGGTAATAAATTTTCAGTTTTCCTGACTGACTCCATGGCAGCCTACGTGTGGGAAATAACTAGCCAGACCACACGGGTGGGTATGCTGAACAAAAAAGCTTTATTTGTCCTGTCAACCGACAGGATTCTTAACCCAAAATTAACAGACGACAATTATGCCGGTTCAATGCAGTAATGGGCCATAAATGTATTGAAAAAGGCCCACGAGGCCGCTTTACAAATGACATCTGGAGCCACATGTTGGGCCGCCGCCCAGGAAGCTGCCATTCCTCTGGTGGAGTGTGCCGTCACCACCTGTGGAGGAGCCAAGCCCTTAGCCCTGTATGCTTGCTGGATTGTTTAAACGATCCATGATGCAATTGTTCTGGTTGATGCCTTCTTCCCTCTGTTGTTTCCAGAATGTAGAACAAACAGATGATCAGATCGTCTGTAGGAAGAAGTAATTTGTAGATACTCCTTTAGGATTTCACCCATATCCAGGGGATGAGTTTCACTGGAATCTGGAGTCTTAAATGTAGGTAGAACAATTTCTCGATTTTCGTGAAATACCGAAGACACCTTTGGATTTGAACCCAACATGGGTATGAGGACTACTCGATCCGGAAAAAATGTTAGAAAAGGTGCTTCATGACCTAGAGACCCGATCTCAGAGATCCTCTTAGCCGAGGTGATGGTTACTAAGAAGGCTACTTTTGCTGAAAAGTCTTTAATGGAGGACGGGGAGGGCCCCGACGTACTGAGTCCAGTCAGAGAATCTAGAACGAGTGGAAGATCCCACTTGGCAAATCTTGGTTTTCTTTGGGGCTTAATTCTTGATGCCCCCCAAAAGAATTGTCTGACTAAGGGATGGACTGCCCATGAGACTCCGGAGAAGGCCGACAAGGCCGAAACTTGAACTCTTAGAGAGCTAACAGATAAGGGTAAATCTAGTCCTGTTTGCAGAAAACTAAGAACATCCTGAATTCCTGGATTTTTGAAGGACCTCCCAGAGGCAGAGGAGAATTCGACAAATTTGGCCCAAATTCTTCTATAAACCTTGTTGGTACTTGCTCTTCTTGAGCTCAATGGTGTAGACATCACTCTAGCGGCGCAACCGAGGGATTCCAGCCTCTCCCTCTCAAGAACCAGACCATCAGTCTCATCAGTGCCGGACAAGGGTGTAGGAGTGACCCTTGAGAGAGAAGGTCCGGCCTGAGAGGAAGAGGTACCGGGTCCCGGTAGCTCAGTTGGATCAGGAGGGGAAACCAAGGCCTGTTTGGCCAGTAAGGAGCCACTACTGTTATTTCGGCTGATTCCGCTTGAAGTCTCCTCAGGAACTTGAGGATTATCGGGATCGGGGGAAAAGCGTATGCCCGCCTGAACCTCCATCTGTCCGTCAGGGCATCCGTTCCGACTGCCTGGCTGCAACGGCCCCAAGAATAGAACTTCACAGTTTTGTGATTGTAGGGGGAAGCAAATAGGTCCACTTCGGTATTGACTCCCAGAGGCAGAATCCAGTTGAAGGACTGTACATGGAGGGACCACTCGTTGTTGTCTAGACGAGTTCGAGAGAGGAAGTCTGCCTGGGAGTTCTGGACTCCCGGAATGAAAACTGCCGAAATATTGGCCAGGTTTTTCTGGGCCCATGTTATTATAGGCTCGACCTCTAGAAGGAGAGTAGAACTCTGAGTCCCCCTTGCCTCTTCACATACGACACTGCTGTTGTGTTGTCCATCCTTAACAATACCGACTCTCCTCTCAGGAACTGGGAGAAAGATTGGAGGGTGCACCAGGCCGCCCTGAGCTCCAGGACGTTTGAGCCTGGGTTGTGAAGACGAGCATCCCATCTGCTCTGAGATAGGTTCTAACCACAGAGAGCCCCCCAGCCTGAGCCGCTGGCGTCGGTCGTGACTGTAACCCAGGAGATGGGGGCAATGGAGTGACAATTTTGCAAATTCTTGAGTTGGAGCCACCAGAAGAGGCTGTTTCTCATTTTTGCGGATATGTGGATGAGTTGACTCTTGTCCCCTGACTTCCACTGCCGGAGGAACCCTGACTGAAAAGGGCGTTACCTCCATAGAGCCCATTTGACCATGGGGGTCGTGGAGACCATTGTGCCGATAATTCTTAGGCATTGTGATGCTTTCAGATGAGGAGCATCCAGAGCACGAGAAATCCTCTTCCGAATCACCGGAATCTTCTCTGCCGGCAAGGAGATGGTGTTCTCCACTGTGTTGAACAGAGCCCCTAAGTAAATTAAATGTTGGGCTGGAACCAGGTGGCTTTTTTCCAAGTTTAGAAGCCATCCAAAGCTGGAAAGGGTTGAGATCACTTGTTCTCTGTGCACCAGCAGCCGTTCTCTGTTTTGAGACAGAACTAGGAGATCGTCTAAATAATGGTAAAGACGCACACCTTTTAGCCTGATGAGGACCACTACGGCCAAGAGGACCTTGGTGAAAACTCGAGGAGAAGTTGTCAAACCGAACGGTAGGCAGATGAATTGAAGATGTTCTTGCCCGATATGGAACCAGAGGTACTTTAAAAAGTCCTTTGCCACTGGAACATGGAAATAGGCATCTTTCAGGTCTATCGAAATCATCCAGTCGCCTGGTTGAATGGCTTGCTGGATTGTTGACAGAGTTTCCATTTTGAATTTTCCGTGCCTTATGAACCTGTTCAGGTACGTCAGATCTATTACTGGGCGCCAGGCACCGCTTTTCTTTTGGACTAGGAAAAGGGGGGAGTATACTCCTTGGAATTGTTCTTCCTCTGGGACACGAACTACTGCTCCCTGGGTTTTCAGCAGGTCTACGTAGGACAGTAAGGCCTGTTTTTGCTCTTCCATACTTGGAAGTAGGGTTGAGATAAATCTGGGGGGGAGGAATGCTGGAGAAAGACCATGCGTGACCTGACGACACTGTCCTGACGACCCAGAAGTCTGAGATTGAGGCCACCCACACGTGCCGGAAGAGGAGCAGGCGTGCCCCTACCCGACCCGCCTGGGCGGGCAAAATCTCAAAAGGATTTAGCCTGATCGCGACCACTGGACGTTTGGTTGTTTGCTGGCTTGCGGAAGGACGCTTGGCCTCTGCTCCAGTTTCTTCTGAAGTCCCGGCCAGGTCTATAGGAGCGTGCTTCTCTTGAGCGCTCCGGACTGCGTCTTCTGAACTGGGGCCTTCTTCGATTCTGTGGACACCTGTCCTGTGGAAGAAAGCCAGATTTTCCGCCTGTGGCCTTTGCTATGGCGTCATCTAGTTTATTACCAAACAGGGATGATCCTTCGAAGGGAATCTTGCACCATGTTTGCTTAGAAGACGGGTCAGCCTGCCAAGGGCGTAGCCATAGGGCACGTTTAGCTGTAACTGAGGATAGCATAATCCTGGACAGTAGACAGATCAGATCAACTGATGCTTCACCCAAGAAGGCCACTGCTAGTTTTAGCTCTGCGGCTGCCAAGGCTAGAGCGGGTTTACAAGCTGTCCCAGCAAGACCGTAAATTTTTTTAAGGTCCTGATCCATTCTTCTGTCAAGACTGTCCTTAACCACTTAACGGCCGCCCACCGCCGATTTACGTCGGCAGAATTTCACCGACAGGCAGAATCACGTAGATCTACGTGATCGCCTTTGTGCAGTTGGGGGGTCCATCCGGACCCCCCTTCACTGCAGTGAGCGGCCGTTAAGTGTTCGGGAGCGATCAGGCATGAGGGGGCGGCCGCTCGATTCCGCCCCCCCCCCCTCGCGATCGCTCCCGGCGAATGAAATTGCTTCCTCCTGCCTGAAATGTAAACACAGGCTGGAGGAAGTGATGTCATCTCCCTCGCCGCGGTCTTTTCGTTCCCGGCGCCAAGGAGAGAAGAAGCAGGTTAGTGCACCAACAGTCCACTGACACGTAGGTACACATAGGCACACAAATCACCCCCCAGTCACCCCCAGATCACCCCCCAGGTCACCCCAAAGCCCCCAATCACAGTGTCACTGATTGCAGTGATCATTTATTTTACTGATCACTGCATTTAGTGTCATCTGTGATTGTAAAAAGTTGCAGGGCAGTTAGGATTAGGCCCCTTTAGGTCCAGGGTAGCCCCCTAACCCCCCCTAATAAAGGTTTAACCCCTTGATCACCCCCCAGGTAACCCTTTCACCCCCTAACTTCAGCGTCACTAAGCGATTGTTTTTCCGATCGCTGTATTCGTGTCGCTGGTGTTTTAGATAGGCAGTTATTTTTTTTTAGGTTCGCCGCAGGTTTTTATTAGTGTCAGGTACCCCCATATATTATTTTAACCCCCTGATTGCCCCTAGAGTTAACCCTTTCACCAGTGATCGCCGTATAAGCGTCACTGGTGTCACTGGTTAGCCAGTAAGTTATTTAGTTATTTAGGTTACCCGTCAGGTTTTTATATAGTGTCAGATACCCCCATATTTAACCTAATAAAGGTTTTAACCCCCTGATTGCCCCTAGTTAACCCTTTCACCAGTGATCACCATATAAAGGTTACGGGTGACGCTGGTTGATTAGTTTGCTTTTTATAGCATCAGGGCACCCGCCGTATATAACCCAATAAAGGTTTAACCCCCCTGATCGCCCGGCGGGTGAGATCAATTAGGTTTTAGCGCCAGAGAGGGTCTGCGTCGCCCCAGGCAGTGTTAGGTTAGTGCCAGTAACGCTAACACCCACGCGCAAAGCATACACCCCCCTTAGTGGTATAGTATCTGATCAGATCTATACTAGCATCCCCAGCGGTTTAGGGTTCCCAAAAACGCAGTGTTAGCGGGATCAGCCCAGATACCTGCTAGCGCCTGCGTTTAGCCCCTCCGCCCAGCCCAGCCCAGCCCAGCCCACCCAAGTGCAGTATCGATCGATCACTGTCACTTACCAAACACAACACACATAACTGCAGCGTTCGCAAAGACAGGCCTGATCCCTGCGATCGCTAACAGTTTTTTTGTAGCGTTTGATATATTTGCTGACGACAGTCAGGTGCTTTTTTTCCTGTGAATCTTACTAGTGTACCCCTAAATTTAGAGCCCAAAATGGCAAGACGAAGGTACACTAGTAAAGAGGCCTACGAGATTCTGAGCATGACAGATAGTGAAGAGGAGGTCACGTATCTGTCAGATTCAGGCTCAGAATATCTTCCCGTAGAAGACAGTGACGTCAGCGGCCCCACGTCAGATAGCTCTGACAACGAAGTTGAGGTCCCTGCTAAGGTCAGGTGTACCCGATCCCGATCTTCTGAGGTTGTTGAGGAGCAAGAACCGCAGGTCTCTCGTATCATGGAGCAGAGTAGTACTAGCGCCGCTATTCCTTCTGGTGAACTGGCAAGCACCAGCGGCCTAGTACAGCCTGGACGTACATCCAGCACTGCAGTAACACTTGGTGACGTGGCGAGTCCCATAAGTGCAGTTCAAGCTGGCGAGGTGGCAAGCACAAGTAGTGTCCCGCTGCCACCAAGAAGACAAAGGCAGGCCCGTCGTGCCCATACTGCCCTTCCTGCAGAATTCGCCTATCCTGATTGGGTCCCCACCACTTCTGCAGAACCCGTACTTCCCCCATTCACTGCCCAACCCGGTATTCAGGTGGAAACAGCTGATTTTATGCAAATTGATTTTTATTCGCTGTTTTTCACGGAAGATCTCTATAGATCTATTGTGGACCAGAGTAATTTATATGCTGGTCAATTTATCGCCGCTAACCCCCAGTTGCCTAAAATTGCCAGAAATTGGAAACCAATTACGGTTTCCGAATTTAAGACCTTTCTGGGCCTTTCCCTCAACATGGGCACACATAAATTTCCGTCATTGCGTGCTTATTGGTCCACGCACCCAATTGACCACATGCCCGTGTTCTCTGCCTCCATGTCCAGGGCACGATATGAGCAGATTTTGCGGTTCATGCACTTCAACGACAATGAACTTTGTCGTCCACGTGGGGACCCTGAATACGACCGGCTCTATAAAATTCGGCCCCTCATAAACCACTTCAACGAACGTTTTGCAGCCTTGTTTACTCCCGATCAAGTTGTCTGCGTTGATGAGTCCCTGATTAAATTTTCTGGCCGCTTGTCTTTCAAGCAGTACCTTCCCAGCAAGCGTGCCAGATACGGGGTCAAGCTCTACAAGTTCTGTGACAGGGCAACAGGCTATGTAGTGAACTTTACGGTTTATGAGGGAAAAGATAGTCAGATTGAGTCGGTCAACTGCCCGGATTACATAGGGAGCGCTGGCAAGATAGTGTGGAACTTGGTGTCACCCTTATTCGGAAAGGGGTACCACTTGTATGTGGACAATTATTACACGAGCGTGCCACTGTTTAGTCACTTGTTTGATCATCAGATTGGAGCATGTGGCACCGTGCGACCTAATCGCCGGGGCTTTCCCCAGCGGCTTGTAGATGCCCGTCTTAGGCTGGGGGAGAGAGCCTGCTTGAAGTGTAATAACTTGCTCGCTATGAAGTGGAGGGACAATAAGAATGTTTTCCTTCTTACCTCCCTTCATGCAGACACGACAGTCCAAATTCGTACGGCGACTGGTGTTGTGGAGAAACCCCTCTGTGTCCACGAATTTAACCAAAATATGGGAGGGGTGGACCTCAACGACCAGTTGATGGCGCCGTATCTAATTGACCGTAAGGCGAGACGCTGGTACAAAAAAGTGTCTCTATCATTATTCCAATTGGCTTTGCTGAACGCTCATGTGCTATACAGAGCTTCAGGCGGGACGTTATCTCTTCTAAAATTCCAGAATGAGATAGTCACAGAACTCCTGTATCCAGGCGGTTCTGCACCTCACCATCCCCTATCAAATGCAGTAAGCCGGCTGCATGAGAGGCATTATTCGTATGTCCTCCCGAGTACCCCTACCCAAAGCCACCCCCAAAAAAGATGTCGTGTCTGTAGCAAGCGCGGATTTAGGCGTGACACCCGTAGTTTTTGTCCACTCTGTCCTGACAAGCCTGGTCTTTGCCAAGGTGAATGTTTTGAACGCTACCACTCAAAAGTGAAGTTTTAGCGTAGGGTACAGCATTTCACAGACAAGGACACACTTACACAGGGTCTCCCAAGATGCCATTACATTTTGAGAGACCCGAACTATTACAGTTGTAAAGTTACAAAAAAAAGTGTAAAAAAGAAAAAAAAAAACGTAAAAAACAAAACACAAAAAAAATATAAAATAAAAAAACCAAAAATAGTTGTCGTTTTATTGTTCTCTCCCTCTCTATTTTCTCTCTATTGTTCTGCTCTTTTTTACTGTATTCTATTCTGCAATGTTTTATCATGCTTGCTTTTCAGGTATGTAATTTTTTGTTTTCAGGTGCGCCATTCAACTGCAGCGCGGAATTATTTATCTTGACAGCAACAGCGTTTGCTCCCACGATACATAAAGCCGTGACTCCAGTGTTGTAGGAGGTGATTTCACCACCACAGTTAAAAAAAAGAGCATATATGCCGAAGCATGGGGGCAGCAGGGGCGGAGGAGCGATTTTGCTCCTAATGCCGCGTACATACGGTCGAAATTCCGACGGAGGCCTGCCCGTGGAAAATTCCGACCGTGTGTACGCGGCATAACTTTTTTGCGGGAGGATGCCCCCATGCTTCGGCATATATATATTTTAGGCACAGGTTGCGTTAAAACATTTTTTTATTTTTTACTAGGTTTTGTTTTGGTATTTGCTTTGCAGGTATGGCATGGTAAGGTCTTACTGTTGTACTGTAATGTTACTTTGTTTTAATGTTAACCACCATTTGCTTAGCAGGTACGCCATTCAGTTGCAGCGCGGATCTATTTATCTTGACAGCAACAGCGTTTGCTCCCACGATACATAAAGCCGTGACTCCAACGCTGTAGGAGGTGATTTCACCACCACAGTTAAAAAAAAGAGCATATATGCCGAAGCATGGGGGCAGCAGGGGCGGAGGAGCGATTTTGCTCCTAATGCCGCGTATATACGGTCGAAATTCCAACGGAGGCTTGCCCGTGGAAAAGTCAGACAGTGTGTACGCGGCATAACCTTTTATGCCGCGTACATACGGTCGAAATTCCGACGAAGGCTTGACCGTGTGTACGCGGCATAACTTTTTTGCGGGAGGATGCCCCCATGCTTCGGCATATATGCCCATCATTAGAAGTGGGTGGATGAAGGGAGGTATTCTAATGGTGGGCAGACCCACCAATAAATCTCTTTTTTTCGTTCAGCCAATAGGCTGTATGAAAAAAAAGATTACAATACATGTCCAACAAGGACCAGCAACGTACTGGTATGTTGCTGGACTTTGAATGTTTATACCAGAATGATGCCTGCGGGTTTAGGTATCATCTTGGTATCATTCTTTTTAGCCAGCAGCCGGCTTTCATGTAAAAGCAATTCTAGCAGATAATTAGCCTCTAGACTGCTTTTACAAGCAGTGGGAGGGAATGTCCCCCCCCGGATATAAAAAGCGCCATTGGGAAATTGGGAAAGCATTTTATCACACCGATCTTGGTGTGGTCAGATGCTTTGTGGGCAGAGGAAAGATCTAGGGTCTAACCCCCCAATTTTTTTCAAAAAAAGAGTACCTGTCACTACTTATTGCTATCATAGGGGATATTTACATTCCCTGAGATAACGATAAAAATGGTAAAAAAATAAAATATGGAAGGCACAGTTTAAAAATAAAATAAAAAAGCCAAATAAATAATAAAAAAAAAAAAAAAAAAAAAAAAAAGCACCGCTGTCCCCCCCTGCTCTTGCGCAAAGGCGAAAAAAAAAAGAAAAAAAAATGTCTTTCTTAATTTTCAAAAACAAATGAGAGCTGTAAAATACTCATCATGCCTCTCAGCAAATAGCTTGGGGTGTCTACTTTCCAAAATAGGGTCATTTGTGGGGGTTTTGGGCTATTTTGACATTTTATGGCCTTCAAAACTGTGATAGGTAGTGAGGAGTGAAATCAAAAATTTATGCCCTTAGAAACCTTGAAGGCGGTGCTTGGTTTTTGGGGTCCCGTACACGGCTAGGCTCCCAAAAAGTCCCACACATGTGGTATCCCCGTACTCAGGAGAAGCAGCAGAATGTATTTTGGGGTGTAATTTCACATATAACCATGGCATGTGTGAGCAATATATCATTTAGTGACAACTTTTTGTACATTTTTTTTTTTCTTTTTGTCATTATTCAATAATTTGGGACAAAAAAAAAATATTCAATGGGCTCAACATGCCTCTCAGCAAATAGCTTGGGGTGTCTACTTTCCAAAATGGGGTCATTTGGGGGGGTTTTGTGCCATCTTGGCATTTTATGGCCTTCAAAACTGTGATAGGTAGTGAGGAGCGAAATCAAAAATGTATGCCCTTAGAAACCTTGAAGGCGGTGCTTGGTTTTTGGGGTCCCGTACGCGGCTAGGCTCCCAAAAAGTCCCACACATGTGGTATCCCCGTACTCAGGAGAAGCAGCAGAATGTATTTTGGGGTGTAATTTCACATATGCCCATGGCATGTGTGAGCAATATATCATTTAGTGACAACTTTGTGCAAAAAAAAAAAGTTTGTCATATTCCCGCAACCTGTGGCAAAATATAAAATATTCCATGGACTCAACATGCCTCTCAGCAAATAGCTTGGGGTGTCTACTTTCCAAAATGGGGTAATTTGGGGGGGTTTTGTGCTATTTTGGCATTTTATGGCCTTCGAAACTGTGATAGGTAGTGAGGAGTGAAATCAAAAATTTACGCCCTTAGAAATCCTGAAGGCGGTGCTTGGTTTTTGGGGCCCTGTACGCGGCTAGGCTCCCAAAAAGTCCCACACATGTGGTATCCCCGTACTCAGGAAAAGCAGCAGAATGTATTTTGGGGTGCAATTCCACATATAACCATGGCATGTGTGAGCAATATATCATTTAGTGACAACTTTTTGTACATTTTTTTTTTCTTTTTGTCATTATTCAATCATTTGGGACAAAAAAAAAATATTCAATGGGGTCAACATGCCTCTCAGCAAATAGCTTGGGGTGTCTACTTTCCAAAATGGGGTCATTTGGGGGGGTTTTGTGCCATCTTGGCATTTTATGGCCTTCAAAACTGTGATAGGTAGTGAGGAGTGAAATCAAAAATTTATGCCCTTAGAAACCTTGAAGGCGGTGCTTGGTTTTTGGGGTCCCGTACGCGGCTAGGCTCCCAAAAAGTCCCACACATGTGGTATCCCCGTACTCAGGAGAAGCAGCAGAATGTATTTTGGGGTGTAATTTCACATATGCCCATGGCATGTGTGAGCAATATATCATTTAGTGACAACTTTGTGCAAAAAAAAAAAGTTTGTCATATTCCCGCAACTTGTGGCAAAATATAAAATATTCCATGGACTGAACATGCCTCTCAGTAAATAGCTTGGGGTGTCTACTTTCCAAAATGGGGTCATTTGGGGGGGTTTTGTGCTATTTTGGCATTTTATGGCCTTCGAAACTGTGATAGGTAGTGAGGAGTGAAATCAAAAATTTGCGCCCTTAGAAATCCTGAAGGCGGTGCTTGGTTTCCGGGGTCCCGTACGTGGCTAGGCTCCTAAAAAGTCCCACACATGTGGTATCCCCGTACTCAGGAGAAGCAGCAGAATGTATTTTGGGGTGCAATTCCACATATAACCATGGCATGTGTGAGCAATATATCATTTATTGACAACTTTTTGTAATTTTTTTTTTTTTTTTTGTCATTATTCAATCACTTGGGACAAAAAAAAAAAATATTCAATGGGCTCAACATGCCTCTCAGCAATTTCCTTTGGGTGTCTACTTTCCAAAATGGGGTCATTTGGGGGGGTTTTGTACTGCCCTGCCATTTTAGCACCTCAAGAAATGAGATAGGCAGTCATAAATTTAAAGCTGTGAAAATTTCAGAAAATGTACCCTAGTTTGTAAACGCTATAACTTTTGCGCAAACCAATAAATATACGCTTATTGACATTTTTTTACTAAAGACATGTGGCTGAATACATTTTGGCCTAAATGTATGACTAAAATTGAGTTTATTCGATTTTTCTTATAACAAAAAGTAGAAAATATCATTTTTTTTCAAAATTTTCGGTCTTTTTCTGTTTATATCGCAAAAAATAAAAATCGCAGAGGCAATCAAATACCATTAAAAGAAAGCTCTATTTGTGGGAAGAAAAGGACGCAAATTTCATTTGGGTACAACATTGCATGTCCGCACAATTTACAGTTAAAGCAGCGCAGTGCCGAATCCCAAAAACAGGCCTGGTCCTAATGGCCCGAAATGGTCCGGGGCTTAAGTGGTTAAAGGAGACTGTGTCTTCAAGAGGGAGTGGGACGTGTTTAGCCAGACGCATTACCGCTGCGTCCACAGGAGGAATATTCTCCAGGTATTTCACCTCTTCTGCCTTAAATGGATACATTCTGGAGGCCGTATTTGTCATTGAGGACTTCCTGTCCACTTTGCTCCACTCTTCATCAAAGATGCCCTTTAGTTCGGCTAAAAGCGGAAAGCTTGGGCGCTCTTTCCCCAGGCGCTTGAAAACCTTTTTCTGTTTAGCTGGGGGAGTAGAAGGGTCTTCCCACATAAGGGCCTCTTTGACCGCTTTAATGAGCGGAGTAACTTGAGAGAAATCAAATTCCACACTCTCTTCTTCACTCTCTATTTCTCCTTCCGAAGGAAGAGACGAGGATGCGTAGGGCTGGGAAGGACCTGGAACTTCACGGACCACATCAGCCGGGGAGCCAGATCGAATAGTGCTGGACTGGCTTTGTGCGTGGGAAGCATCTATCTCCTTAAGAGAATGTTGCACCACCTGTTTTACTAGAGACTCGATCCGTTGGTCTTCTGTCTCTTTTTCCCCAACCGCATGGGCATAGCAATGGCTGCATAATGATTTGCCCTCTGGGACTCGTGAGCCGCATCCCCAGCAGGCTCTCCGATCAGAATAACTGTCCTGGCGGTGGGAGCGGTGTCCGGAGGAGGAATGGGAACTTCTCCTCTGGTGGTGAGATGCAGACGGGGAATCACGTCTGTGTTTTGATTTTGATGAATGCTGCGGCATGGCAAGGTCTGAGTCGAGATGAAGATCTGCGGAAGGGCTAAAAAAGGAAAAAAGGGGGATTGGGGGAAGAGATAAGCCGTCAAGCAACAATACTTGCGACTGAACCCCACGCCCTCCCCTCTCCTGCACATACCTTGTGCGTGAGGGCTGGCCACATGTAAGCGGTGAATTGTCCATAACTTCTGGACTTAAAGAGTCACAATAGAGACAGGTCGACCAAGAAAAAACCTACAGTATTATACAAAAAAATAAATTGGTAACTTGCCCTTTAAGGAAAGTGCACTATATAAAGATAAGTGATAGATGTTGAAAAGACACATTATGCTCATATACACCTTATATGTATAACCCCAGACAATGATTGGAACAGACAAAAACATTTCCACTCTGTTTTTAAGGCTTTAAAATAGTGCACTGACCTGAGTGAGAGACAAGAGCCTCAGCAGGGAGATCCAAGTAGCCTCTGCTCGCCTGTCAGGGGAGATCCCAAATGACACAGGCGAGCCTAGCTTTTAAATTCCCCACCTGTGACATCACCACTGTCAATCCAGCTCACCTGCGTTTGGGAGGAACTCCCATCTGCGCCAGTGCGGCCGCCTAGCAACCCACTGGAACGCGCATGTGCGAACCAAGCCTCGCTCTGGGGGCGGGCACTGCGCATGCGCGAATGGCGGCGGCGGCCGAGAATTGGGTCACCGCTGTGGGCTGGAGCGCAGAGCGTTCCAGCCACCATTAGGGAGAGCAGGGGCATGTTTTAGAAAACAAACAAACAACAAATATAACAAAAATGCGACTGCCATGGAGCATGAAAAAAATAAGTAGCAGACCTGCCAGCCGGGGGAATTCAGGGCACACCGCAGCAACTTTCATCCAATCCTTCCTGGTTGCTGAAAGCTCTCCACCCGCCCATGGCTGGGTTCCGAGCTGCACCGCTAAAGGTGTGCCATCCATTCATCGATCCATCCATCCGGAAATCTGCACAGCCGTGCGTGCTTCAGGTCCATTGGAGGAGGACAAAAAAGGAACACAGGGCTGAGAGGTGAGCTTACTTTTATGGGTATGGGGTCCTATAGCATTGGAGAGGAGGCGGGGTTAACCCACACGTCGGCTGCCATGGAGTCAGTCAGGAAACAATATTATTAACTATTTCAGCTATTTTTTGAGACCAGAGTGAGTATCAGCAGCTGAGAGAGCAGCAGTGTAGTTGTATTTAGCGTGTCACTTGCCACGTCACTTGCCCCAAGTTGTGGATTGTCCACTTGCCACGTCACCTGCCCCAAGTTGTGGATTGTCCACAATGCAATGGAAGCAATTGCATTATTTTTTTGATATACCGGTATATATATATTTTTAATGGTTTTTCCTCATTTGCCCTAATTTTTGAGTTTATCAATGTAAAAAAATAGGTCACCTTTAAAAACGCTTCTAAACTAAAATGTGTCTAAACGCCAGTACCGCGTCTGAAACGTGGAAATCTTTGGCGTCTGAGGGCATTTTTAGGCTTTGGGAAAAACGAGTTTAAACGCAACTGCAGATTTTTTTTTCAAGGCCAAAAACAGTGTTTTGGATGTAATAGAATTCAATGGACCCGCATCCAAAACGCAAGTACCGCAAATTTGCGGCAATTTTTTTTTTAACCTGCTTATAGCTGGTTGTTAAAGGAAATGTAAAAATAATAAACATTGCCGGCTCTAAAAAACAACAAAACAGCGTGGGGTCCCCCCCCAGGTCCATACCAGGCCCTTGGGTCTAGTATGGATTCAAAGGGGACCCCCCCCCACCAAAATGAAAAAAAAATGGCGTGGGGGTCCCCCCAAAATCCATACTAGGCCCTTCAGGTCTGGTATGGATTTTAAGGAGAACCCCCGCCAAACTTAAAAAAAAACAGCGTGGGGGTCCCCCTATAAATCCATACCAGGCCCTTCAGGTCTGGTATGAATTTTAAGGGGAACCCCGCCAAACGTAAAAAAAAATGTGTGGGGGTCCCCCTATAAATCCATACCAGGCCCTTCAGGTCTGGTATGGATTTTAAGGGGAACCCCGCCAAATTTAAAAAAAAATAGCGTGGGGTCCCCTAAAAATCCACACCAGACCCTTTACACGAGCACGCAACCTGGCAGGCCGCAGGGGAAGAGGTGGGGACGAGAGAGCGGCCCCCCCTCCCTCCTGAACCGTACCAGGCCACATGCCCTCAACATGGGGAGGATGTCCCCATGTTGATGGGGACAAGGGCCTCTTCCCAACAACCCTGGCCGTTGGTTGTCGGGGTCTGCGGGTGGGGGGCTTATCGGAATCCGGGAGCCCCCTTTAATAAGGGGGCCCCCAGATCCCGGCCCCCCACCCTATGTGAATGAGTATGGGGTACATCGTACCCCTACCCATTCACGTGGTGGCAAAAAAAGTTAATAAAAAACACAACACAGGTTTTTAAAGTAATTTATTAGGCAGCTCCGGGGGTCTTCCTGCCGAGCGCCCCGCTATCTTCTTCCAGCTCTTTTGCTAGCGGGGTCCCGGGCTTCGTCGTCGCCTTCTTCCGACTTCGGGGGTCTCTTGTTCTGTTCTCCAGTGTCGTCTGCGCACTCTCTGGTTCTTCTCCCGCTCTCCAGTGCCTTCTCCACGATCTCCGGTTCTTTCTGCCTTCTGCCGGGCGCCGCGCTATCTTCCAGCTCTTTTGCTAGCAGGGTTCCAGGCTTCATCGTCACCTTCTTCCCTCTTCTCTTCGCCCGATGTTGCCTGGTCGCTGTCCGCCGTTACAATGCTCTGGCCGCGGAGCGCGCCCACTTATAATGGCATGGGCGTGGTCACCGGGTGATGCGACCGCTGACCCTGCCCCCGTAGCACGTCAGTCCCATCATTCCTCGGGACTGTGACATCATACGGGGGCGGGGTCAGCGGTGGCATCACCCGGTGACCACGCCCCATGCCAATATAAGTGGGCGCGCTCCGCTGCCAGAGCATTGTAGCGGCGGACAGCGACGAGGCAACATCGGGCGAAGAGAAGAAGGAAGAAGGCGACGATGAAGCCCGGGGCCCCGCTAGCAAAAGAGCTGGAAGAAGATAGCGGGGTTGCCGGCAGAAGGCAGAAAGAACCAGAGATCGTGGAGAAGGCACCGGAGAGCGGGAGAAGAACCGGAGATCGTGGAGAAGGCACCGGAGAGCGGGAGAAGAGCCGGAGAGCGCGGAAACGACACCGGAGAACAGAACAAGAGACCCCCGAAGTCAGAAGAAGACGACGACAAAGCCCGGGACCCCGCTAGCAAAAGAGCTGGAAGAAGATAGTGGGGCGCCCGGCAGAAAGACCCCCGAAGACGACAACGAAGCCCGGGACCCCGCTAGCAAAAGAGCTGGAAGAAGATAGCGGGGCGCCCGGCAGGAAGACCCCCGGAGCTACCTAATAAATTACTTTAAAAACCTGTGTTGTGTTTTTTATTGACTTTTTTCCACCAGGTGAATGGGTAGGGGTACGATGTACCCCATACTCATTCACATAGGGTGAGGGGGCCGGTATCTGGGGGCCCCCTTATTAAAGACCCCGACAACCAACGGCCAGGGTTGTCGGGAAGAGGCCCTTGTCCCCATCAACATGGGGGCAGGGTGCTTTGGGGTGGGGGGGCCAATAAGAAGTGTCCATGTCACACACATCAACACGTGAACACCTGAAGAAGGACCCTTCTTTTTACTGTAGGAAAGTTTTTTTTCCTGTGGGAAAGAAGAGAAGAGATTTAGGATGTGTACTAAAGATTTAGGTTAGTAAATTCAGCAATTCCTTGTATTAGCAGCGATTAGCTGCAAGGGGGGTGGAGGGAGTACCAAGAGTTCATGTTTAAAGCCCAACTTCAATCAGATCTCTTTTTTTAGGCAGGCCATACACGATTCCCCCCCCCCCCCCATCAACACAGACAGTGCTGACAGGGAAATCCCTCCTGCCGAGCAATTGTCTGCCCCCACCCCCCCGCTGAGAGCAAAGATGTTACCGCCGGGAGAAGACAGCGAATATCGCTAGTGGCTATAGCAGCTACCAATAACTGCAAAAGAATCTGGCAGCCTGTACTCAAGTTAATCAATCGATCAACTTGGTACATTCAGCCTGCCCATTAATGGTTTGAATCTTGGCCAGTTCATGCTGGACCAGCTGAGATTTGAACTGTGCATCAAAAACGTAACACGGGTGCGTTTTTGGTGTGTTCTTGTTGCGTTTTCGATGCATTCAAAATAAATACAAAATTAACAGTTTTGTATATATTTTTTTACCTCTTTTTTTGTCAAAAGCTGCAATGAGTTGGAGCTGTTAACACCAGTGTGTACCTGGTCAATTCAGATAATTATTCAAAATAATTAGGCTGTACTCAGTCAATTTTGTATTAGACTGGAACATTAATATAGACAATGACAGTCTTAGAGAAATCAGTTTTATCATTTGTCACCCTCTGCATGCTCAATTACTTTTTTGGTAAAGACAGGTTCCTTTCAAGGCGTTAAATTTCTTAACATTATTATGGTTGGTGCAAAGTTACTGGATGTAAAAGATGAAGTAATATCCTAAAGTCCACTCCGATAAACATTCACCCAATTTTTATGTCACAAGATGGATAGAGTCTTCCAAATTCCTTGAATTTTCCAAGTATAGCTTTTAATATGCTAAAATATTTATTTTTTTCATAGAAAATCATAGACACTTAGTACTTGGTACATTTGATTAATGGATTTAGAAAGAAGATGTTAAAATAAAACAAAACATAAATGTATCCAGGAAAAAATTTATGGGGGGATTTACTAAAACTGAAGTGCACAGAATCTTTTGCGGCTGTGCATGGTAATCAATCAGCTTTGAACTTTCATTTGTTCAATTAGGCTTTGACAATAAGCCTCAATCTTATTGGCACGATTTGACATGCGATTGGACATGTCAAATCGCATGTCAAATTGCAGCCTATTGCCGGCAAAGGCACTGTCCCAATCAGTGCAACGCCGACTTTGCGGCACCACACCAATTTCCAAAAGTAGTTCCTGCACTACTTCCCTCTTCTGGGTTAAATGACACTCAACCTACTTTCTTTGAGCCCAGGGTGTTATGGACACACCTCTTGGGGTGCATTATCATGCCTGGCCTGAGCATGCAAAGTTGCAGAGGATGGCTCCCATGTCATTACGTTCCCTGCAGCCAGAGGAACGAAGAGGAAGATGACCTTCTGCTTCACATGATTGATGACAACACAGCAGAAAGAGGTATGCATACTTACTCTTTTGGTATAATTTTATATAGCGTGTGTGTGTGGAGTTGAGATTTACCCTAGGTTCACATCTCTGAATGTGGCTGCGGGTGCGGTAATTGCAGCTTTTCCCGCACTTTCAACCACCCGCAGTGAAAACGCACTGCTCTGCGGAAACACGCGGGGCTGCCATTCAATCTGAATAGCACCCTACGCATGTGAAATCACAATCCATGTGCAGGTGTGGTAACCACAGGGAAATTGTATGCACCTTTTATTTCGTGGAAATGCCTAGACTGCAGCCATTCATTTGAAAATGTATTTATTTATCTCTTTATTATAAAGATTTTTTATCGTTATAATCTGGTGTAATGCCTAAAAAGTCCTAGTAGTTTTTCAGTGTCTTTAATAAAGGATGTGATACCAGTAAATCCATAGAATAAGTTGAGACTCATCCACTGAAATCTCCTTCCCATTCTTCTATTTTGTGCATCACATTTTTTTGTACTCTAAAGAGTGTGACAGTGCTAGGCCCATTCAAACAGGTAAATAGCACACAGGGTTGCTAATTGAGGGGGTCCAGAATGTCTATTTTGTCCAGAGAAAATTCCCTTTTCAGTTTTGTTATGCCTGGAAAAGGGTCTGGAGTCCAGAGACTTCGAAGAGTTTTGGGAGGGAAGAAGCCTTTACCATTGTGTCCAGTTTTACCAGAGACCAGTAATCTGTGTATGCAGGTGTGCACACCCTTTATAATCATGGTGCTCCATCCAGGAGACAGGAGGTCCCCTGCCCAAAAGCCATGGTGTGAGCTAGAAGAGCAGGGAGCTGCAAGATAGTGGTGCTGAGAGGTGGTCTGTGTTCATACTGGCACCTCTATCTCAGGTCTCTGAGAGACCAGCCAAAGAAGCCTGAGCAGTGAGTGGTGACACTGCAAGAAGAAGCCAGGAGGCTTAAGACCAGTTTTGCTTTTGTGTTTTGAAGTGATGGTGAAAATCCATGAGATGGTAACCCCAGAATACCACAATCGCTACATTAAAGTGGATGTAAACCTGAAAAAACTTTTTTAAATGAAGACTACTATCTGGTACAGTAGAGGATGTCAAGTCATCTGTTCACAGTCTTGCCACAAAGAGTTAATCCAGCTCTGAGCAATCCTCTTGTCTTTTTGTAGTAAGATAAAAAAAGACACACAGATAAATTTGTGTCGCCACATCCCCCACTGCTGTGACTGACATTTGATTTCTTTATCTCATGAATGGCATGAGAGCAGAGAGAGAGTGTTACGATTCCAGCTTCATATCCCCCTTCTTTTCTTCTTCAGCTCTCCCAGGATTGTCTGCTCCACAGCTCAGCATGATTGGGCATGCTGAAGTCATGCGGTGCCTTTCCTGAGTTTTGACTGGATGCTACACAAAACTCAGGAATAGGAGAGTGTAGAGGTGGGCAGGGAGTATTGTGACATCATGACTCCGCCCACTGAGCTCCTGCAAAGAGACCCACCGATTCCAGAGTTCTTCAGGGCTACTACTGCTTAAGGGAGTGACATTTGCAAGGTAGGGATACATGCAGGAGGCTTTCATGTATACTGTATATACATTAATACTGTGCCATTAGTTTATACTGGGTGAGTGGTGGGTTTACATCCACTTAAAGTATATTTAGGGACTGATTTATTTTGCATTCCACACTCTGTTTAACTTAGCAGTATTACTCATTACAGCAGCCTATATTTTGTGGCCCATTCATAAACTGCAGGTATTGGGCTTGTTGTACTTCATAGAGTTCTCTCTGACTAATGCAGGTCACATAACTGGGCTCTCCCTTCTTTCTCTTGTTATTTCTTTGTGCTTTGCGGGCTTTGGACCCTTGAAGCCAGCAAAATACAATGCACCTTTCTAAAGAGCATTGCGTTGCTTTCTAAATGTTCACAGTTCTCTTTTCTTTCTTTTTTTTTAAGCAGTGGTAAAGCCGTGGTACAGCCATACCGCTTTTTTCTATATGTACCCCATTGTATAGTGATGCAATCAGTGTGATTTGCAGAAGCAGCTTGGACTAAATGCAAAGAATATTTTCTAAAAGTGTTTGCCTGAAGTATGATAAAGTAGGAGGTTTGGATGAGTAGTTTGTTAGTAAGTAGTAGTTTGTATTTAAATGTTTTCTCTCAGTGGGTAATGCTCTTGAAGACAAGTGCCTACAAAGCTGCTGGCATCATGCTGAGTATGAACTTTGGCAAGAGTTCCATTTCTTGAAGGATAAATATGTGTTTACTGTCAGTGTTAGCTATTTGCTCTGTGTGCATGTCGCTGCTGTTGTTTATCTTACTTTCATCACCCGTGTAATCCTCTGTATGAGTAATGGTTTACTTTTTGCAAGCTTTGAAACATATATTAAAATATTTTGACCTATAAATTGAAATATTGAACAATAAGACTCCATTCACACAGGGGCAACACGACTTTCAGCGCGACTTTGGGAGGCAACTTGGACACGACTTGAGTATAAATCACAGCGCGACATGAGGCAGCTTACAAGGCAACTTCAAGTTGCCTCCGGGACAGGAGGCTTTCTAGTGGCCAATCAAACAAGTATCAGCTCTGTGAGAGGGAGGGGGAGGGAGGGGTTTGCCTGAGAAATGTATGTTTTATTTCTGTATTGTTGCTTCTGTTAAGACAGTGATCCGACTTTTGGGGAGACTTCAATTGAAATCAATGGGTACAAGTTGTCTACAGGTCGCCTAGAAGTCGGATTGAAGTAGTACAGGAACCTTTTCTGAAGTCGGAGCGACTGCGGTAGTGTGCATTAAGACGGCTCCATTCACTTACATTGATTTTCTCATGCAGCGCGACTTGAGGCGACTAGGGGCGACTTGAAGTCGGATCCAAAGTCGTCCCTGTGTGAATGGGCTCTTAGAATAGCATAATTACATTTTTGGTTTAATATATTATTCAAAATATATGATAATCATCACATTTTTTTTTTTTTTTGCTGAGAGCAACTCAACCTACATCCAGCAGTTTAACTGAGGCAAGTGTTAGCTAAAAGGAATGCATACATAATAAAGGCATTTTTCATCAAGTAAAGCCTAAAATTGGAAGGTGTTCAATGTGGAGTCTTTGTGCACAATCTCACAATCCTATACATATTGTGACAGGTTGGGTAATTTTCAGCTCTTGGTGGTGCCAAACAGTGAGTTTACTCCATGGCAGAAGTACACTTCAGGGCTTTTTCTGCCCAATTTTATTTAGAACAAAGCCAAAATTCCCCCCTTAAAAAAGGTTCCCACACAGGAGGTCCTCACCCTCAATGCAACAAAACATAGAACTCAGCCTCATGGCTTTCTTTGCAGCTTTACTGCTCAGGACTCATGCCCTGGTCCTCCAGACCATCGCACACACAGTCCCAGTGCTCATGCACAAAACGCTGTACCTTTGTCAGCTTGACTGTTTTTCCTGCAGCTCCCTGCTGCTACATCATCATGGCCTCGGACCTTTGTCTGTCCTGGTCTGTGGACAGTGCAATGTGCACCTCACAGCTCCCTTCACACTGACCCCGCTGGAGGATGGGACCACTGACCTCCAACGCTGGCTCTAACATGAATGCAGCACACACCTGCATCATTAGTATGCTTGTTTCCTGAAAAATCTAGCTCAGACCGCCATTTTAACCATTGGCATGGGATCGACCTGCAACAATATGCATACTTTAAAGCCACTGCATACAGAATTGCCAGTCCAATGTACTGTTAGTTTTCTGCTATACTTTAAAAAATATGCCCAAAAGGAACTATGTTATTGAAAAAAAAAAAATAATTTTTAATATGGTGGAGAGTTGTGGTATTTTCAATTTATTACAACATTAATGAAAAATACCACAACCTTCCACCATATAAAAAATATATCGCTTTTTTATTTTTTTTAAATTTCATTTAACAATATTTTGTACTGTTGATATCAATAAAATAATGTTCATCTATACCGTAGTTGTCCTACTTTATAACCTCAATGCTTATGGCCAAGTTTGTGGATCAGTTTTTTGGTTATGTGGACAACAACCCAAACAGATGAGTCTGTCAGCTTTTGATTGTCTAGGGCAGTGGTTCTCAACTCCAGTCCTCAGGGCCCACCAACAGGCCAGGTTTGCAAGATAACTGAAATGCATCACAGGTGATATAATTTGCTGCTCAGGGATTGCAGTATTCTAGTCTGCATCTCACCAAGGTAATACTTAAAATCTGGCCTGTTAGTGGGTCCTGAGGACAGGAGTTGAGAACCACTGGTCTAGGGGAACTCGCAAATGTTTTTGCATTGTATAACAGTCTGTAAAGGCCCTAGCCTCCTGTTTATGTTTATCTGCATTTTTTTGTACAGGGTGAAGTTAGTGAACCCATGGCAGGTTTCTAGCCAGAAGTATTAGGGTATTTCTTTTCATTTGGGCCATCACCAAGTCCATCCTCCCTGACATGGAGTGCCCTGCCTCTAACAATCTCCAGCTCACATGATCAGTTGACTATGCAAGCCACAGTATTTTGTCAAAGTCAAGATATTTTCATGGAAAATATTTCTTAAGTAGTGGCATCATCAACTGCATCGTATGGGGCCACAACAGTTTTACACAGCAAAATGCACATGAATGGCTGTCAATAGGGACAGCCAATATTGCTGTTGACATTGCCTAAACATTTTACCTAATAAACAAACATAGATCATTTCTTGAATTTCACCATCTAAATGATGTGGTTGAAATGTAATGACTCAGCTGTGTTTTTTTCCTATTCGGATAGGATAGGAAAGGGTAGAAGTCCTGTGAAGTGTTTTTGTCATCTGCATCCCATTGGGTGATTTTCTCTTAAAGCGGAACTTCCGCTTTTTGGAATCCTCCCCCCCTCCGGTGTCACATTTGGCACCTTTCAGAGGGGAGGAGGGAGCAGATACCTGTGTAATACAGGTATTTGCTCCCACTAATGGGCATTAATCACCGCTGTGACATCCAGCGCCTACTTCGTCCCCCCCGCTGTCTTCTGGGAAACACACACAGCTCCCAAAAGACAGCAGGGACCAGTGGGGTCGCGCATGCGCAGTAGGGAACCAGGAAGTGAAGCCGCAAGGCTTTACTTCCTGATTCCCTCACCAAAGATGGTGGCTGCAGCACCCGAGAGCCGAGGGAGAGATCGGCATTGGGTGCCAACATCGCGGGCGCCCAGGACAGGTAAGTGTCCTAATATTAAAAGTCAGCAGCTGCAGTATTTGTAGCTGCTGATTTAATATTTTTTTCGGCGGAACTCCGCTTTAAGTTTAGAGAAGTTATATTTTTCGACAGAAAATAACGTGGAGGAAAATTAACCCTCTGAATTTATAAAATGCCCTTGTGGATAGGTTAACCTTTGAGGGTAAAATGAATGTTACCCAAACTGGTTATACACTGTACGTCTTAGAAGAAATGTGGCCAGCAACTCTAGTAATCCAAATGGAAAGTCATTATTGCTACATACACGGGACAAGGGCATTTTAGACATTGTGACAGCAGGAAGGTAAAGTCACCTGGTTGCATCCAGGGGGCTAGATATATTTCGCCCAGATTCAGGCTTTACGCCGACTTATACAACTAGGTGGAGAGTTGTATAAGGCTAGTGGGCTCATGGATGACTCATACCTCTAGGGAGAGTGTGGGGCGTCGTGCAGACAGAGATGAGGAGACCAGCTGAACCTTGTCAGCTCATTTAGGCCTCTATAAGAACTCCCAGCTTCATTAGATGTTAGCTCATGCCTGGAACCAGACCTGTGTGGACTGTCTAGGGAGAGTGAACCCCTGTGCGGTGAGGCAAAGCCTGTGTGGCTATTTGTTTGGACTTTTACTAAACCAGGGACTTAGGGACTAGGACAGCACCAGGCTGATCCCAGTTGTTAGTTTAGGAAACCTGCATGTTTAGTCAGAGGTCAAACTGACCAGGATTTATTTTGTTTGTTTCTTTTTGGCTTTGCTGTGTTTTTGTCACTGTACATAGAGAAATAAACCGCACCTTTTGATTTTGAAAACCACAACCTCCGTCTGCTGGCCCTGTTTTTGTGTGGGGAGCCCAACCAGGGGGTCACACACACCCGCTACCGAGTTAACCCCCTCACAGTTGGTGGAGAACCAGTGGCAGTTTTTTTTAAGCCAGCATGGAGGAGATACTGAAACAGCTGGCTCTAGCAAATGCCAATCAACAGCAGACAAATGCAGGTTTGCAAAGGAGCCTTGCAGCCCAGCAGCAAGCTCATCAACAAGCCCAGCAGCAATCTGAGGCCCGCTTCATAGACCTGTTACAGAAGCAAGAGCAGAGACTACAACAAATGGAAGCAGTAATGCAGCAACGTCCGCAGACCAGTGAGGAAAGCCGTCCCACTAATACCGCGTCCTTTGGGGTGAGTCGTTTATTGACAAAAATGACTGGAGAGGATGATCCAGAGGTATTTTTGACCACATTTGAAAGGACTGCTGAAAGAGAAAAGTGGCCTGAGGAGCAGTGGGCTGGACTGGTGGCTCCTCTGTTAACTGGTGAATCGCAGAAGGCTTACTATGACCTAGAGCCTGACCAAGCAAAAGACTATGTGATGCTAAAAGCTGAAATATTGGCAAGGCTGGGTGTCACCCTGGCTGTCCGGGCTCAGGGTGTGCATAACTGGACTTTCCAGCTTGGAAAACCCCCCAGGTCTCAAATGTATGATCTCATTCACCTGAGCAGGAAGTGGCTACAGCCAGAGACTTTGTCCGCACCAGAGATTGTGGAACGTGTTGTAATGGATCGGTTTTTGAGAGCTCTTCCTACTGCCATCCAAAAGTGGGTAAGCCATGGAGACCCAGAGACGGCCGGTGGTCTTGTGGATCGTGTAGAGAAATACTTGGCTACAGAGAACCTGACGGCCTCTTCCAGAGACACTCGGACTTTCCACCCTAAGACCAGACCATCCCCAGGTGCGGATAAGAGGATTCCAAGGGGTGAGGGTGGAGAGAGTGAGAGGGTGGGAGCTCTACCCCAAGTTTGGCGAGAACAGCCTGGGAAATCAGCGGCTCAAGAGGCCGCAAGAAGGATCGTTTGCTACCGCTGCCGGCAAGCGGGACATATTGCAGCCAATTGCCCGGTTGTGGAGGAACCCATGCAGTGTGACTTTCTGACGGGCAGACGTCAGTCGCTGTGTGCGACAGTCGCATGCACTGCCATTCGAGGAACTGAGAAACATTTATGCAAAATGTGTATTAATGGTAGAAATGTTGTGGTATTACTGGATTCAGGTAGCCTTGTGACCCTGATAAAGGCTGAATTAGTTAAAACAGAGGTCTCTGGGAATAGCAAGGTAGCTGTTATTTGTGTGCATGGGGACACCCGAGAGTATCCAGTGACTACAGTGTGTTTCGAGACCCCCAAAGGTACCCTCTCTCATCCAGTGGGCTTAGTATCTCAGTTACCGCATGACGCCATTGTGGGAAGGGATTTTCCGAAGTTTTGGGAACTGTGGGATGATCCTGAGCCCCCCACTGGTGCCCCTATGTACCAGGAATGTGATAGCCAGAACTCCTCTGAGAGTGGTGAGGACTCTCCAGAATTTCCCTTGTCAGTATTTGCAGGGGAGACTCAAGAAACTGGAGAGGAGCCCACCTCCT
Organism: Rana muscosa; assembly: GCA_029206835.1. Lineage (NCBI taxonomy): Eukaryota > Metazoa > Chordata > Amphibia > Anura > Ranidae > Rana > Rana muscosa. The sequence goes on from CM055118.1 coordinate 913,884,040, forward strand.
CAGACGAAAACCTACCGTCTGTGGAGTTTTCTGATCTGGAGGTTCACAGGGAAAATTTTGCCACAGAACAGTTAAAGACCCCGCCCTAATAAAGGCACGGGAAAACGTAGTGGAAATAGATGGCGAGTTAGTGAACCCAGATAATACCTGCACTTACCCATACTTCAGCGTAGAGAAGGACCTACTGTATCGGGTGGCAAAAAGGGCAGAAGAAACCGTTGAGCAGCTGGTGGTGCCCAAACCTTACAGGAAGTTGGTGTTGGAGTTGGCCCATGGGCACATTCTTGGAGGTCATCTGGGGACAGAGAAAACCCGAGAGAGGGTATTACAGAGATTCTATTGGCCTGGGGTGATGAAGGACATAGAAAATTATTGTTCCTCCTGCCCTGTGTGTCAGAGGTCGGCCCCGATGCCACATTTCCGTAGCCCGCTGGTCCCTCTACCCATCATTGAGGTCCCGTTTGAGAGAATCGCAATGGATTTGGTAGGTCCTATAATCAAGTCCGCTAGGGGGCACCAGTACATATTGGTTATAATGGACTATGCCACCCGTTATCCAGAAGCAATCCCTCTCAGAAATACCTCGGCCAAAACCATAGCCAAAGAGCTATCTCTTGTTTTTAGCCGGGTGGGTATTTGTAAAGAACTGCTTACGGACCAAGGTACACCCTTTATGTCCCGGGTTATGAAAGAGCTGTGTAAATTGCTCAAAGTGACGCAATTGCGTACATCTGTGTATCACCCCCAAACCGATGGGCTGGTTGACAGATTCAACAAAACCCTAAAACAAATGTTGAAGAAAGTGGTGGATAGAGATGGAAAGGATTGGGACTGTCTACTTCCTTATTTGATGTTTGCTATTAGGGAGGTGCCCCAATCCTCTACGGGATTCTCCCCCTTTGAGTTACTGTATGGGAGACACCCAAGAGGGCTGTTGGATATTGCCAAGGAAACTTGGGAAAGTGAGAGTTCTCCCCACAGGAGTGTGATTGAGCATATCGCCCTGATGCAAGATCGAATTGCACAGGTAATGCCCATCGTGAAGGAACATTTGGCCCAAGCGCAGTTGGCACAGCAGAGAGTGTACAACCGTGGAGCAAAGACCCGTACCTTTTCCCCGGGGGATAGGATATTGGTACTTGTCCCTACGGTTGAAAGTAAATTCCTTGCCAAATGGCAAGGCCCCTACGAGATAATGGAAAAAGTGAGCGAAGTGAATTACAAGGTCAGACAACCAGGAAGGCGAAAGCCCGAACAGATATATCACGTTAATCTGTTGAAAGCCTGGAGGGATAGAGAGTCCCTAGTCGCAGAAACTTGGTCACCAGCTCAAACTGGTTGCGTGATTCCGGAGGTTGGAATAGCAGCCACCTTGTCACAACCCCAACAACAGGAGGTTAAGGAGTTTGTGCTTCGCAACAAGGAGGTGTTCTCTGAGCTGCCGGGACAAACATCTGGGGTAGAGCATGATATTATTACCCCGCCCGGTGAAAGGGTGAAGTTAAAACCCTATCGGATCCCAGAGGCCCGACGGGAGGCAATACGGGAGGAAGTACAGAAAATGCTGAACTTAGGGGTGATAGAGGAGTCCCAAAGTGATTGGTCTAGTCCCATTGTGTTGGTGCCTAAACCGGATGGGAGCTGGCGATTTTGTAACGATTTTCGTCAGTTGAACAAAGTTACAAAATTTGACACCTACCCCATGCCACGTATAGATGAGTTGATCGACCGGCTGGGAACAGCCCGATACATGACGACTCTTGACCTCACAAAAGGGTATTGGCAAATGCCCCTGGCCAAGTCGGCCAAAGAGAAAACCGCATTTGTAACCCCAGACGGGGCGTTCCAATATAAGAGAATGCCGTTCGGGTTACAGAATGCGCCGGCCACATTCCAGCGGAAAATGGACCAGATACTGAGGCCCCATCGGAAGTATGCTGCGGCTTACCTGGATGACGTAATTGTCCATAGCACAGATTGGGCCTCACATCTGCCAAAAGTGCAAGCAGTCCTGGACTCTATCCGGGAAGCGGGGTTTACGGCTAACCCCAAGAAGTGTACCATTGGGCAGGAGGAGGCCAAATATCTTGGGTACACCATTGGCAGGGGAGTAATAAAACCCCAACTCAACAAAGTCGAGGCCATCCAGAGTTGGCCACGTCCCAACAGCAAGAAGCAGGTACGAGCCTTTCTGGGAATCGTGGGTTATTATCGGCGCTTCATTCCCCACTTTGCTTCTAAGGCTGTGCCCCTAACCAACCTGACGAAAGGGAAAGGGTCGGTCATGATTAAATGGACCCCCGAGGCTGAGGCAGCATTCCAATTCTTGAAACAAGCCTTATGTAGCCAGCCAGTGTTGTACTCACCCGACTTCTCTAAAGACTTTGTCGTACAAAGTGATGCGTCAGATGTGGGGTTAGGAGCAGTATTGTCCCAGGTCTGGAACGGGGAAGAGCACCCAGTCATTTACCTCAGCAGGAAGTTGAAGTCCCATGAGGTAAATTACGCCACGGTTGAAAAGGAGTGTTTAGCGGTGAAGTGGGCTCTAGATTCCCTTCGGTACTATCTGCTAGGTAGGCACTTTGACATGGTTACGGATCACGCTCCGTTAAAGTGGATGGCTCAAAACAAGGAGACAAATAGAAGAGTGAATAGGTGGTTCCTGGCCCTACAGGAATTCAACTTCACAGTAAAGCAGCGCCCTGGCGTTCAAATGGGGAATGTGGATGCTTTGTCTCGAGTACATGAATGCCTGATTGCTGGTGTTCCAACCCCGAGGTTAAAACAAGAGGGGGGGGTATGTGACAGCAGGAAGGTAAAGTCACCTGGTTGCATCCAGGGGGGTAGATATATTTCGCCCAGATTCAGGCTTTACGCCGACTTATACAACTAGGTGGAGAGTTGTATAAGGCTAGTGGGCTCATGGATGACTCATACCTCTAGGGAGAGTGTGGGGCGTCGTGCAGACAGAGATGAGGAGACCAGCTGAACCTTGTCAGCTCATTTAGGCCTCTATAAGAACTCCCAGCTTCATTAGATGTTAGCTCATGCCTGGAACCAGACCTGTGTGGACTGTCTAGGGAGAGTGAACCCCTGTGCGGTGAGGCAAAGCCTGTGTGGCTATTTGTTTGGACTTTTACTAAACCAGGGACTTAGGGACTAGGACAGCACCAGGCTGATCCCAGTTGTTAGTTTAGGAAACCTGCATGTTTAGTCAGAGGTCAAACTGACCAGGATTTATTTTGTTTGTTTCTTTTTGGCTTTGCTGTGTTTTTGTCACTGTACATAGAGAAATAAACCGCACCTTTTGATTTTGAAAACCACAACCTCCGTCTGCTGGCCCTGTTTTTGTGTGGGGAGCCCAACCAGGGGGTCACACACACCCGCTACCGAGTTAACCCCCTCACAACATATACAACAGCATTTTAGACATATGAGATACAAAACATATATCTATCTATATAGACATTACACACCTCATACGAAGGTGGATACATCAATAAAATAACTGAGAGAAAAGCAGCACTGGATTATATATTTTTATAGAAGAAAAGTGAGACATTCCAAGGGTAATGAAAACCAGAATTATAATACATTTTCACCTGCAACAAAAAATAATACTTTGTTTATGCAGAATAATTATCTCCAAAACAGGACTGGCAATATTCAATTTTGAAAATATACTATTTCAAAAATAAATCTGAATCCCATTCGATTCTGGTATGGGATCGTAGACAGTGTGGCCAGAACATCAATAGAAACACAACACTGCAATAATCCTTTTTGGATAAAATATTTTGGCCACGGCTTTTATTATTGGTTTTATTTAAAAACACAATGTAACTTAAAAATACATGTTAAGTCTGAAGTTTATTTCAGCTTAAGTCTGAGTGGCTGAGCTGTGTTTTAATAAATAATTCACCATCACCAAAATTCATATACCACATTTAAAAAACTGTCCCCTTTTGAAACCAACAAAAAAGGGACCTGACCACATAATAAAGCCACAATGAGGGGGTGTAGGGGGTGTGAGGGTGGGGAGCTCTGCTGGATGGTCCATCTTCAGACGTCTGGCCAGAACTTTCCAGGTCAGTTGACTTGGTTAGCCTATCACAGACCTCTTGCTGATTTTAAATCAGCGGGGGACCTTGGAACTATTCCTGTCATGATCCCATAAGGAAAAGGGGCACCTTAAAACAGGCTTACCCTCCTTTTTCTTGGATTCAAAGAGAAAATCCACCATACTTCTCTCTCAAGAAGCCTATGGTGGAGATCTCCTCCTTAAGGGAGTATATTAACCCTTTTGAGACCCTTGAAGACGAAAGAGTCTGTTACTTGTATGTACATATTTAAAATGCTTGGATACATTCAAAAGATTCCTATCAGAGTAAGAAGCACCATTGTAATGCTCACTTATTCTGACTCGGAGGGCCCTGGATGAACAACCTACATACTGCAACACACATGTTGTTCATTTCACAATATACACCACATGTTTAGTATTCATGGTTTTGTTAACTGCAATACAAAACTCCTCCTCTGTGAGTGTGATAGTGACATTACACTGTCAGCTATTTCTGTGGATCTAGACTATGTAATTTACAATTTATAGCTTAATACGCAGATGCTATATAAATACAGGAAATACATTTGTGTATGCATGCTTACAATTCATAAAATTCACAGTAAGGGCTTATGTCAATGGGCTTTGCATTTGTATTGACGGGCATATGCAACTTTATTTTGACAGCAGTTTTAAGTATTTGATTTGTAATTGACCTACTTCAAACTGCTATTGAATTCCTTAAGCCTTGTATTAGACTTTTGTTTATGTCAGAAATACTTCTTTACTATCAACACAGGCATTAAAAAAAAAGCAAAACTGCTAAAGTTTTATATTCCACACTTACTGTACTATGACAAAACCAGCCAATGACTTATTTCCATGGAGCAACAGGCAGGAACCCTTAACAACTAATTTAACTATAATAAATAATTCAGACAAGTGTTGGAATAAATACGGCCGTGGCTGCTTTATTAGTTTTAAGATACTATTTTATTCATTATAACAAAACCAACTCAATAATCTTTAAACAACCTAGCCACTACGGCTCAGGCTGCATATAATATGTTCAGACTTCAAAACTATCCAGAAGACAGGTGGTCTCAAAACCACCTGTCACCAAGACCCAGAACCGCGGCCATTTCAACACAAGTGCCCAGATCTGCATTAAAAATGTCCAAACCTATGTCAGACAAATGAACCCCATCCTTTCTATATAAACCTTTTTATATATCCTTCCAATTCCTTATGTCTGAAAGAGAGTATACCTAAGACTGGCAGTAACTTGGCAACCGCCCTATTTATTTGACGTCTAATTTTTTCCAAAGGGCGCATGGCAGGGTCCTGACAATTCTTTCCATCTCAGCCTTTGCACTATTTCAGAAAAAATGATAACAGTGTGCAGAAATGACAATTGAATCCTGTGTAGGTCATCTCTAATTTTAAAAATAATATCTAAAGTTTTTTGCTTCCCTATGTCATTCCCTCTCAGATGTATAATCAATACATAAGGTGGCGGAAAACTTTGAAGAAGCTTACCTATTTCAAACATTAAGCCAGCCCATAATATACCTCTCCTACCAAACCAAAAAATTCTAAACCTTGTGGGATCCAATCCTAAATTACTAGAATAGACTGTCTGTAGCTCTCCGATGTGCCCAAAAAATGTATGAATGTCCGACAATCCATATTGTTCTGCATTCACCTGAAATGAATCAAAAAGATTGGTTAGGACGAATATATAAAAGATAACTAATAGACTTCCATCTACCAACTTTCTTTATTAAATCAGAGACTAGACCTAACCTAGATGCTTCAGTAGCTGCCCCAATTCTGAACGAATGCGATGTAAGATGAGATTCTGTAAGTTCAAACTTTCTAAGCATCTTTGAAATACGCAATTGGATTGATACTTGGTTAAAGGAGAACCAGACTCATGTATGAAAAAAGTCTTATAAGCTAAAGGTCTAATATGAGAATAATGACTCAATAATTTCACTGGGCAAATATGAGAGCTACTACAAGAAAACAAATTGACCCAATTACCTATACCCAACTGATCCGTCTTTGACCAACGCAGAAAAATTCTTACCGTTTTGTCAGAAATAATAACATCAGAAGCCTGAATGAAATTCAGCTCTGACACCCTAAGAGCAGCAAAAAATGTTACAGAGAAAACCGCACGGAAAAGAATAGCCTCAAACGCAGAAAAACAAACTTGTTCAGTCACTGAAAAACGTTTTTCCAAAATAACTGGGGTAATAGTTGAACGTTGATCCCTTTGAAAATTATCCTTCTTATAACCTTTTAATGCTTTCCGGACTGAAAAGAATTGTAAACAAGACGGCAAGTTTCTAAGTTTAAGAAAAAATTAAACTCCGGATAAGGTCTTTGGAACATATGACCAGGAATAATTTTTTTCAAATAAAGACTTTAAAAAGAGCAATGCCAAATTTTCTGAAAAAGAACCAGCAGGTTCTCGGATTTAATTAAAAAATGAGAGCCACAGCAACCAGGCCGATTGATATCCAGCCCAGGTCGAAGGTGCTACTGAATTCCTAATGTATTCAGATATGGGCCTCAAATCAGATCCCATAAATTGGGTGGACACTGCAGCCCTACTGGATCCGCATCTGGAAATAGCTGAAAAAATCGATCCATCTGTAGGCGAGACAGAGTCTGCCACGTCATTGTCCTTACCCGCCACATGAATCGCTTTCAACGAAATGTTCAAACTTAAACATCTGAAAATCATGTGGCGTAGCAGGACAATGACCGGTGGAGATTTAGATGTTAAGCAGTTAATTGCAAACATAACTTCCTTATTATCAGTTCTGACTAATATCCGCCTTTTTTTAAAATAAGGACCCCATATTTCAAGAGTCACAATTATTGGAAATAATTCTAAAATAACTATTTTTTTTTAAAAGACCTTTTTGTTGACAACTGGGATTCCAATGGTCTGCACACCACTGTGATTGCCAAATTGCGGCAAAACCACAAGACCCCGTAGTATCAGTGAACAGAAAAAAGTATTTGTCCAAAATAAATTTGTAATGCCATACAGTCTTTTCATTAAAATATGCAAGAAATTACAACCATACCAAAAGATCTTCGCTCATGTCATGAGTAACCCTAATGCCGCGTACACACGACCATTTTGATGTCATGGAAAAAAACTAAGTTTTTCTCGATGTGATTCTTCTCAAGCCTGCCTTGCATACACACTATCGTGAAAAAAAAAAATGCTTGAGCAAAGCGCAGTGATGTACAACACATACAACAACACGTACAATGGCACTATAAAGTGGAAGTTCCATTCGGATGGCGCCACCCTTTGGGCTGCTTTTGCTGATTTCGTGTTACCACGTGTTAGTAAAAGTTTGGTGAGAGACGATTCGCGCTTTTCAGCCTTGTGCTTTTCAGTCCGTTACAGCATGACAAATGTACTATCTCCATTACGAACGTTAGTTTTACCAGAACGAGCGCTCCCATCTCATAACTTGCTTCTGAGCATGCGCGTTTTTTTCCCGTTGTTAAAGCGTACACACAATAAAAATGACAACGTGAAAAACGACGAGAAAAAATAGAGCAGGTTCTAAATATGCTCTGGAGCCTACACACGACCGTTTTTCACGACCAATTTAAAAAATGGCATGTTTCTCGTCATGAAAAACGGTCACGTGTACGTGGCATTATATGTGAAAATTTTTATTTTAAGCCAGAAATGGCAAGGTATAATGTCCTAGAGAACACCTTCCCAATTTGCATGATCATAGAAGCAAAAGCCAATAGACCAAGCATAGACTGCATATCCTTTAAACATACTTCCTTTTTCTTAATTATAGCTAATAAGAGAGATCTAAGCTTATTTACCTTATCTTCAGGTAACCTAAACGCCATTAAGTCTGAGTCATTAGTAATACCCAAGAATTCAAGACAAGTCAAGGGCCAAGCCGTCTTTTTCAGAGCCAGAGGAATACTAAAATGGCTACAAATTTTGAAAAAAGTATCTAATAGAGAGCATTCAAAAGAATTGTCAGGACCCAAAAATAAAAAATCGTCTAAGTAATGGAGTAAAATTTTTGAACCAGATTCTGTACTAACCACCCATTCTAAAAATGAGGAGCATGACTCAAAATAAAAACAGGACAACGAACAACCCATGGGTAAACATTTGTCAAAATAAAAATTGCCATTAAAGAAAAAACTCAAAGAATTGAAACAAACTGGATTAATAGGAAGGAGGCGGAATGCCGATTTTATATCAGCCTTCGACATAAGGGCCGCTTTACCTAAAAGTCTAAACTTTGTTAGTGCGTCTTCAAAGGAAGCATAAGTGACTGACGAAAGGGAAACGACAAATGATTAATTAACCTAAAATAATTTTTTTCTTTTTTTGTAACAATTCCTAATGGGGAAATTCTGAATTTACTAAAAGGAGGATAACTGAAAGGACCCGCAACCCTACCTTCCTTAATTTCTTTGGAAATCTTTTCTGAAACTATATCTGGAAATTGATCAACAGATTTTACATTTTTAACCAGAATACATCCTGAACCAGAAAAAGAAGGCAATAAGAAGCTGTCCCTAAAGCCCTCAAGTAGCAACTGGGCCCTTGACTTGTCTGGGAATGTTCTGAGCCTAGGGAGCATATCTTGCCATTTCACCGGTGTGAATGCCTTTTGTAACAGTCCCTGACTGTTGGTTAAATGCAGACATTTTTTTGAAGCACTTTGATACTGGAAGTATTCCTGAGCAAAAGGCACATTCATGGCGATATCTGCATGAATTAGGCCATTTGCACTGACCGTCATTAACCGCTTCAATACAGGGCATTTTCACCCCCTTCCTGCCCAGACCAATTTTTAGTTTTCAGCGCTGTCGCATTTTGAATGACAATTGCGCGGTCATACAACATTGTACTCAAATGAAATCTTTATGTTTTTTCCATCGCAAATAGAGCTTTCGTTTGGTGGTATTTGATCACCTCTGCGGTTTTTATTTTTTGCGCTATAAACAAAAGAAGAGCGACAATTTTGAAAAAAAAACACTATTTTTTACTTTTTGATTTAATAAATATAATTGAAAAAAAATTAAATTCCTCAGTTTAGACCGATACGTATTCTTCTACATATTTTTGGTTAAAAAAAAATCGCAATAAGCGTTTGATTGGTTTGCGCAAAAGTTATAGCATCTACAAAATAGGGGATAGATTTATGGAATTTTAATTTTTTTTATTTTTTTACTAGTAATGGCGGCGATCTGCGATTTTTATTGTGACCGTGAAATTGCGACGGACAGATCTGACACTTGTGACACGTTTTTGGGACCATTCACATTTATACAGCGATTAGTGCTATGAAAATGCACTGATTACTGTGTAAATGTTACTGTAAGGGAAGGGGTTAACACTAGGGGGCGATCAAGGGGTTAATATGTTCCCTAGTGAGTGATTCTAACTGTAGGAGGAGGGGACTGACTGGGGGAGAAGACCGATGTGTGTTCCTCTGTACTGGGAACACACATCGGTCTCCTCTCCTCTGACAGAACATGGACCTGTCGTGATTGCGGGCAATCGCGGGTGCCCAGCGGACATTACGGCCACTGGGCACGTGAACAGGTCCCGGGCGATAAGGCGGAGCGCGCGCTCCCTAGCAGCTCGAGAAGCTCAGGACATCATATGACGTCCACCCGGAGAGAGCGAGGATTCCTGCTGACGTCATATTACTATGACTCGGTAAGGAAGTGGTTAAAGTTGAAACAAATTCCTTTCTTATATATGGAATTTGTTGCTGGCTGAGAATTTTGGCTCTGCTTAGTATAACTTGATCTTTGAGGGAGAAAAAGATTGAGCCAAAATCCCATGTCCTTCACGCCCCATTTTAATGAAGGGTGTACAGATCATTTTTGTCGAAAAGCCTCATCATAATTAAACCAAGCAATGCCACCAAAATTCTTGAACCCCTCTAAAATAATGTCCAAATGTTGAAAAAGGCCTGTGCTTCTTTCTGGAAATCTTTCGCACAGAATTCCAGAAAAAATGAAGAAAGCCTGAAACCAGTTGTTAAAAGATCTAGTCACCGGCCTCCTATCTTCTTCATCCTTCTTTTCTTTACCAATAAAGTCTTTAGAAGACGGAAGTAAAGATAAAATATCTAAATATTCTCCTCTCCATATTTTTTCCTTTACTGACAAAGACAAATGATAACCGAATGGAGAGACTTCACAAGGAATGGGCTCTCTTAAAAAGGGTTCAGGTAAATTCTGTAATCTAGCTGAATGATATGAAGAAGATACATTGGAATCAGAATTATGCTGTAAAAACTGTCCATCATTAGCTAAGAGACCACTAGATGACGCCCAGATCCCCATAACTGAATCCTGAGCTGGCAAAACCTGAGCTGAACTGTTAGCTAGTTGTATATCCTTAGCCAATCTAGACAGCATTTCAGCTATGTTAGCTAAAGTAGGAAAAGCTGCAGACTCACCATTCCCTTGTAGCTGTGTATGCTGACCAGCCTGAGAAACCACAGCCTCCTTGATTCCTCTGCCTTCCTGAACCATAGGAGCTGATCTGTCTGTCAATTCACAACCAGACCTCATACTGACCTCAGGCTGCGTCATATGTTGCCATGGCGATGTGTCCTCTTGCTGAGGTATGAATGGACTCTGCACTGAAGCACCTCCTCTACCTCCGCCTCCGCTTCTGGACACGCCTCTAGCCAAACCCTTGGCTGAGATTCCTCTCACCCTCGATCCGGCCGACGCTCTGGCCGTGCTCCCAGCTGCTCTTCCTGACGTATTTCTACTTCCCTGCGGAGGCCGCCCAGCTCTCTTGGCTGCCCTTGATCTCGGGGGTGAAGGGGAGTGTCTACGGTGTGGGACGCGCCTCCTCTTTGCTGACACACACCCCCTGCGGGGGTGACGCTGCTGATCCTCCTGTGACATGGAACCTCTTCTGGCGGTACAGCCTCTTCCTCTTCCGGGCATGACGCTGTTTCACAGATGGGTCTTCCGCCTGCCGACAGTCTGCCTTCGGCTGCCGGAATACAAAATTCCATCACAGCTGTTGTAGCCCCCACCAGAGCTTCTTGACATGGAGCCCGAGGTAGGTCTAGGCATCGCCGGATCCACGCTTCTCCGCCGTATTCACCCGCCCGTTGTATCAGCTGCCGAATCAGGCTTATCTTCTGGCCTCAGAAGACCCTGTTTGCTCAATGGAGAAACCTCCTAGAACACCACAGATCCTGTCTTCTGAGGTGACTGAGCCTGACTGAACGGAACCCCCTTTATATAGCCCTAATCTATACTGGATCTGGCCAGATAAAGCTGGACAAAAACCCAGTACCCCTAAAAGCCCAGGAAAGTCACGTGTATTCCTTCCCCAGGCCATGTGAGCACCAGGTGTTCTCCTGAGAGCCTTTGCGGGCTCCCTAAGGGGGACTTGAAACTGCCCATGCTGTCGCTTTCCCATGAGAAAAGGGGCAATTGAAACCGTCTCCCCCTTTGCTATCATTATTCCTCAAATTCAAATACCCAGCATCTGTACTTTCAACAACACAAACACACACATGCTTATGCAGGCACATACAGTATAAAATCACTATCGAATGTAGATTTTTTTTTTACTAGAGCTGGTTATTTTTTTCCGGTTCATGAATTAGACTGGAGACACCCCACCCGATTTTCACTAGAAATGTACAGTCCCTGACAAAAATCTTGTCGCTTGTGTACAAATTGACCTGAAGTGCTGCTAAAATATATTTCTAATCAAGATTTTGTTACAAGAAATGGGTCATTTTAATCCCAACAGCTTTTGTAATAATGTTTCAATGCAAAACAAAACTGACAAAAAGTATTCTAATATTCACAGCTTGGAAAAGCCCATTGAGTCAATTTTTGCAAGACATAAGTGTTGTCGCCTGTGACTAATAATGGATCAATTAGGTCTCAGGTGTGTATAAAAAGAACACCAGTACACTTGACCTTCTCAACTGCAACTAGACCTCTGCAAACATGCCTAAGATTCACCCGGAGACTAAAGTGTTGATTATCAAGAGGCTGAAGACCAGATCCACTGCTGATGTGGCAGACACCTTCAATGTGTCTCAGCGTCAAGTTCAGAGGATAAAAAAAAGATTTAAAGAGACTGGAGACGTTTTGGACAAGGCCGGGTCAGGCCGACCCCGCAAGACAACTGCTCGAGAGGACCGTTTGTTGGCTCGAAAATCCAAGGCCAGCCCATTTTCCACTGCAGCAGAGCTCCACGAGACCTGGTCACCTGAAGTCCCTCTGTCAACCAGAACAGTTTGTCTGATTCTGTCTCGAAATGGCCTCCATGGTCGAATCAGTGCCCATAAGCCAGCACTAAACAAAAGACAATTGAAAAACCGTGTGGCATTTGCCAAGGGCCACAGCCTGCTAAAAGGATGGACTCTGGAAAAGTGGCAGAAGGTGGATTTTTCAGATTAATCTTCTGTTGAATTACACCACAGTCGCCGCAAATATTGCAGGAGACCAACTGGAACCCGCATGGAGCCGAGATTTACCCAGGAAACAGTGAAGGTGGAGGCAAAATCATGGTCTGGGGTTACATCCAGTATGGGGGTGTACGAGGGATCTGCAGGGTGGAAGGCAACATCAATAGTCTAAAATACCAAGAAATCTTAGCTACCTCTTATATTCCCAGCCATAAAAAAGGCCAAATTTTGCAGCAGGATGGTGCTCCATCGCATACTTCCATCTGCACATCAAAGTTCCTTAAGGCAAAGAAGATCAAGATGCTCCAGGATTGGCCAGCCCAGTCACCAGACATGAACATCATTGAGCATATGTGGTGTAGGATGAAAGATGAAGCATGGAAGACGAAACCAAAGAATATTGATGAACTCTGGGAGGCATGCAAGATGACTTCATCAATAAATTGTATGAATCCTTGCCAAACCGCATGGATGCTGTCCTTCAAGCTCATGGAAGTCATACAAGATATTAAATTTGGATCTCACAGCACCACTACTTAATTTGCTGACATATTTTTGGATTTTTGTCTTGCCAAAATTTGACCTGTCTGTCTTGATTAAGGCCCCGTTCACACCTAAGCGAATTGGTTGCGGCTTACACCGCATCCAATTCGCATAACATTAAAAAATGCATTCTTTTCAATGAGGCTGGTTCACATATGTGCGATGCATTCGCACTGCGCATTACTGAAAAACCGTGTGCGTTCTCTAGACCTTGCGGTGCGGCTCAGGTGCGAATTCAGGTCCATTATCTTCTATGGCCACGCATCTGAATCGCAGATGTGTTGCGGTGTGAACAGAATTTTTCTCCCCTCCTCCTCCACCCAGGGGAGGGCTGGTAGCCTTAGGCCTGGGGGGCAAGTCCAGTCAAGTGGCCCACTGAACCGCCGAATCAGCTCACCATCCATGGCCCACCTGGTTTTTTAATGCAGCCTCAGCAGCCTCAGCCTCAATGCAGCCTCACCACATTATGAATTACCTTAGAATGAAGCCCCCTCAGCGGCGCCCAGTCACTACTAAGGGGGCTGACACGTTCCCCCGGCGTTTCTTCTGGGTTTGCGAGCTCCGGCGCTGTGAGTGGCGAGAGCTGCGATTACGTCACTCCCACGCATGCACACGGGAGCCCTCAATTCCAGCAAGGAGCTTTGAAGTTTCGGCACGATACGCTGGACCTTCAGAGCACATGTGCCACTGATTTCAGTGGTTGCATGCAGGGTGAATATCTCCTAAACTGTGCAGGTTTAGGAGATATATATTTTACCTACAGGTAAGCCTTATTATAGGCTTACCTGTAGGTAAAAATCACCATATATACAACTGCTTTAAGTGCCTGTGCAAGGACCCCACCACTATAGTCACCCTTTTAGATCCCTAATACAAGGGTAAAATGTCCCAGAAAGTGTGCCAGGATCCCCTTTGATGACCAATGTGTTTCCAATCTTCTGATCCCTGAAAGCAACAGTTGTGGTAGCTGTATCAACACTACTTTTCAGTTGTTGTTGTTTTTTTAATCATAGTGGCCAAGTTTGGCTGCAGACAACACTCACAAGCAGTGCCTGAACCACATTGGGTCCAGGACTGATGTGGACACTCTCAGAAGTGAGCACCCCATAATCAACACATAGAGACACACTACCGGTTGATTTACTAAAACTGAAGAGTGCAAAATCTGGTGCAGCTGCGTATGTTAGCCAATCAGCTTCTAACTTTGGCTTGTTCGTTTAATTAAGCTTGGACAAAAAAACCTGGAAGCTGATTTCCCTGCAGAGCTGCACCAGATTGTGCAATCATAAGTTTTAGTAAGTCGACCCCATAGTCATACCTCCCAACTTTTGAACTTGAGAATGAGGGGTACATGGCAATCCATGGCATACATGTTGTGTGCTATAGCGGAAGTTGGTGTGGTTAAATTATGCTATATATTGGATGTGGCCTAATAACTGTTTCTACTCCTTTTTTACACAACTCCCCCTCGCTCTACACCCTGGGTGGGGATTTCTGGGGGTGAAGTTGCATCCCAAACACCCTTTCTGCTCACAGCTGCACTCCTACCCCTCTCTCTCCTGCTAACCTATGCACCACAACCCCTTTCTCTGCTAACCTCTGTTATTCAAGCCCCCAAAAACCTCTGCACCCCAAATGCCCTCTCTGCTTACTCCTGCACCTCGGTCTGCTTGTATTTAGCAGAGAAGGGGGTTTTGGTGTAAACTCTGCACCCCAAACCCTTCCCCCTCTGCTAACCTCTGTTCCCCAAATTCCTCTCTGATCATTTCTGTGCCCCAAACCCCATCTCTGCTTATCTCTACACTCACCTATGCTCCCCAAACCCCCCTTTCTGCTCATGCTGCATCCTATCCCCTCTCTTCTTACCTTTGCACCCCAACTGCTCCTTGCTGTACATCCCACCTTTCCTCTCTTCTAATCTTTGCACATCAACTCCCCTTCTCAGCTAACCTCACTGAGCAGGTTGCTAGTAGGATTAATGGGGGGGAGTTGGAGGGGTAAGTCAGAATTATCAGGTAGAAGATAGGTTAATGCAGTTAGAGGGAGTGGCTTCACTGACGGTTTCCCTTAGTTGCAATGCCAACACCTGCACCCGAGCTGATGGACAAATTGGCTTCGGGGGGGCCGACATTGCGGGATTCCTGGACAGGTAATTGTCCGTATATTAAAAGTTAACAGCTACATTATTTGTACAGGAGACAAAAAAAGGAAGCGCCACCTAAGTGCAATATGTCAGATACACAATTTTAATCTCAAAGGAAATGCACTTACAAGACACAAGTATACATAGAATAACAAACAAATGACAGCGCAAAAAGTGAGCCAAAAAATACACAAGTAAATTATAAAAATTATATAACAAATATGGGATAATAAACAATGACAGCAGTCGTACACAGTAGTAAAGGTACTGATAAAGGAAGGTATAATTATGGAGGATACTAAAAGGTAAAAATTATGATAAAGTCCCAATAAGAATTAATAAATTAATGTCCATATGATGGTGCTGGAGATAATGATGGTGACAGCAAGGGGGGACAAAGATGCATATGCACCGTTGCCAGCACTTTGGAGAGTGAAGCAGCTCTGTAAAATGGCAAAAAAGGAAAAGAAAAATGTGCCTACTAAGTGCAGTATGTTAATATATCATTTTAATTGATAAAAGATCAGCCAAATGGCTACTCACAGAACAGTGGATAAACAGCGCATAGAATGATGTGCATAGGGTCCTTCAGGGGGAAGTCACTCTGTGGTTCAGGGTCTCCTGTAGTTGTATCTGCTCCGGCACAGGTCCATCCGGTGGGATAGCGTCCGTAGGTGTGGTAAAGAGAGCGTAGTTGGTCTCGTTGAAGGGTCGGCAGAGCCGAGACTCTCTACACGGCGGTGTGCATGTCAGCCTGGAGCGCAAGCGGTACTGGGCGACAGGAAGTGACGTCAGGTCGGGTCGGGTTTGTGTTGATGACGCGTTTCAATGCTTCCGCATTTTCCTCAGATCTCAAGACACAAGTATAAAACGGGCTCATCAGGGTCTCATATAGCACGGTGCGGTCCGGTCTCAGGTCCATCTGGATCCACGGGTCTGCAGGCAGGGTGTAAAGTCCATCCTGTGGCCACCAGGGAACAGCCAGGTCCAGCGTGGAGCGCAGATGATGACGTCACCGGAAGGCAGAACCAGGGAGATCACCGGAAGGAAGGTCAGATGAGAAACTACAGGCTACATGCTCGGAGACAAGCTCCTTATACAGGCCTAATGGTATACTGCAGGTATCATGGTATTTATATACTGCGGCCACCAGGAGGACAGCAAACCACAGCAGACCAGCAGCATATGGGAATGTCAGTGAACTATAACACAGGTCTAATCATGGGTGAACCATTAATTCTAATAACTAAAAATAATTAAATGTCTTGCGATGGAATAAACCCCCCCCCACAACATGGCATAAAAACACATTAAAAACGAATCATGTAAAAATATACAGCGTCACAACACATTAAAAAGCAAAATCTCATAAGTATACAGCATCACCAATAAGAATCATAAGAACAAAAATAAAAACAACACAAGGACTTATGTTGTCTATCGTATTAAAGGAGCAGGGCAAGAGGAGAAATAGATTTCCTATGTATACATGGGTAAAAACACGTATGTATACGAACATGTAATGAAAACATATGTGTATAAAAAGGGGGGGGGGACAGGCTGTAAAAATAAGTGCTGCCTGATTAGTTTCACACAACCATATGGTGCAATGACCAATTCTAATAAAAAATTTAAATAAACTACCGTATATACTCGAGTATAAGCCGAGTTTTTCAGCAAATTTTTTGGCGCTGAAAATGCCCCCTCGGCTTATACTCGAGTCACCTTTTTGCGCCTGATCTCCCGGATTTGCGCCTGATCTCCCATGATTTCACCTTTTTGCGCCTGATCTCCCGGATCCTCTGGACCCCAAACTTGGCACACATGTAGCCCCACTCTTTCTCTACAAGCGTGCAAATATTTTTGTCCGGGAGACCTACGGCCGGGGAGCATCGATTTTTCAAAGCCGGGCACCCCTTCCATAGACTCCCATGTTAAACGGTAATTTCTCTGGTGAATTTGGGGACTCGGTACCAGCCGGTCTTAGGTCCCCTGGACCCGGACCTTAGCACACATGTAGCGCCACTCTTCCTCTACAAGTGTGCAAAGTTTTTTGTCCAGGTGACCTACGGCCAGGGAGAACCAATTTTTCAAACAGGGCACCCCTTCCATTGACTCCCATGTTAAACATCAGTCTAGTGAGGCATGGACACAGTGAGGCATGGACACAGTGAGGCATGGGCACAGTGAGGCATGGGCACAGTGAGGTATGAACATGGACACAGTGAGGCAAAGTGAGGCACAGTGAGGCATGCAGATGGGCACTCTAGGCTTATACTCGAGTCAATATGTTTTTTTGTGGTAAAATTAGGTGCCTCGGCTTATATTCGGGTCGGCTTATACTCGAGTATATACGGTACATTAGAACAACACATATACACAAAAAAACTAAATTATTTTACCAAAGTATATATGTATATAGATATATACTACTTACTATGAGCAGGGGACCCAAAATGGACAAAAAAGGAGGAGAGGATAAACCATATGGGGTCTGCTGCAAGGAAAAGGAACATATGGAATATTATATAAACAGTACCCCCACAGGGAATCTATTACATAAAATGGCTATAACAATATCTTTTGAATGGCAATTTCCAGGAGGGTATGGACTTCTATTTCTTCGTTTAACCCTCCTGGAGCCAAAGTCCCCAAGGAATAAATACAAAGATTCCTGCTGACATAAAAGTTTAAAACGCTCTGCTGCAGGTAGGGTACCAGAGATGGCTTCTAGTACCCATACTTTTGGGCCTGTGGTGGATTTGCTATTGTGGCACAAAAAATGTTTGGGGACACTATGGTGGTCTCGTCCCTTCTCAATGTATCTTCTGTGCCCACCAAAACGGGCCCTCAAAGTCCTGATGGTCCTCCCTACATAAAGGAGCCCACATGGGCAAGTAAGATAGTAAATAACATAATCAGTGGAACAGTT
Organism: Rana muscosa; assembly: GCA_029206835.1. Classification (NCBI taxonomy): domain Eukaryota; kingdom Metazoa; phylum Chordata; class Amphibia; order Anura; family Ranidae; genus Rana; species Rana muscosa. The sequence continues at coordinate 913,902,204 of CM055118.1, forward strand.
ACAAAAATCTTTAAAAATGTATGTTTTACCTTTTTGCTAAAAAATATTTTTGTCCATGCTGGACAAATTGACACATCAAGCAAAGTGCTTTTTTGCATTGAAACATGCCAAGAAGAGGGACCATTACCAAAGGAGAGATAGGTCTGTTGTATACAATTTTACTATGAGCAATTTTGCTCTTGATGTTACGGGCCTTACGATATGTTCCCTTAGGGTAAGTGGTTATACTAGACTTGAGGTGGGGGTCCTCAAGCAGTATAGACCAATGGTTGGCTAGAATTTTTTCCATGTTTTTATGTCTAGCATGAAACTGGGTGACTGTCATGAAGATCCTTTTAGAAACAGGCGCCTCAGACTCCCTGGTTCCCGAACGCGGGCGCGACCACGCATGCGCGCGCGCCCCCACGTTTGCCGTCAGGTGGGCTATTTAAGCCTGCCATTCACAGACAGTCTCTGCTGTCTACTCTACAGCATTGTGTATCAGAAACCCGATCCGTGACTTGTACCTGTGATAGACCCGGCTTGCCTGTGACCACTCCAGCCTTCTGCCTGCATCTGACCTCTGGCCTGTTGTGATGATTCCTTTGCCTGTCCCCCCTGTACCTTGCTGCCAGCCTGTTAACCGATCCGGCCTGTCTGATTATCCCTGTGGTTCCTAGTTCCAGCCCAATTTGCTGAACCATTCCAGTCTGCTGAAGCTTCCTGTGTTTCCTAGTTCCAGTCCAGTTTGCTGAACCATTCCAGTCTGCTGAAGCTTCCTGTGGTTCCTAGTTCCAGTCCAGTTTGCTGAACCATTCCAGTCTGCTGAAGCTTCCTGTGGTTCCTAGTTCCAGTCCAGTTTGCTGAACCATTCCAGTCTGCTGAAGCTTCTGGGGTTCCTAGTTCCAGTCCAGTTTGCTGAACCATTCAAGTCTGCTGAAGCTTCCTGTGGTTCCTATTTCCAGTCCAGTTTGCTGAACCATTCCAGTCTGCTGAAGCTTCCTGTGGTTCCTAGTTCCAGTCCAGTTTGCTGAACCATTCCAGTCTGCTGAGCTTCCTGTTGTTCCTGGTTCCAGTCCAGTCTCCTAGTTGCTACAGCTCCTGTCTCCCAGTTCCTGCAAAGACACCCTGGGCTTTGGACTACCATCACCTCTGTTGATCCTGCCAGGCACCCGTGCCACGCCTTACTCTTGTGCCAACTGTCACCTTACCAGGGGGCCAGGAGTGGGAGCCGTAAGGGAGGCCAGTTTTTGGTCAGATGAAGCCTTGGTACGTGAAGTAATATTAGCTTATTGATAGTGTTTACAGGCTTCATCTACCAGTGCAGAAGGATACCCTATATCCAGAAATTTCTTAGTAAGGAGGGCACTGTGAAAGTCATAATCGCTTTCTCTGGTGCAGTTTCTCCTCAAACGACAGAATTGGCTTTGTGGTATATTATTCACCCACCTGGGGTGATGGCAACTATCGTAATGGTGAGGCTGCATTTGATAGGTACTGGTAGGCTCCATTGTTGGGCGCTGGTGAGGCTGCATTTGATGGGCACTGGTGGTGCTGCATTTGATGGCACTGTGGGCTGCATTTGATGGGCGCTTCATTAAAAAGGTGGGGTATACATGAACAGGGCAAAGGGGGTAGAGCCAAGGGGGCGGCAAAATTAGGTTTTGCCTAGGGTGTCAAAAATCCTTGCACCAGCCCTGATTGTTCCACACTTACCATATACCTGGCTCCTCACGCTAAAGAGAAACTCCATTTGCCGTGAGGACGATCTCATTTGTAACAAACTTGGCAAATTTAGGAGAGATCTAGATGACCATAACTTTAATAGAGTTTTTTGTTGGAAAAAGTCCAGGCATGTCACTGATCTTGTCCCACTTATGTCTTGCCGTCCTTATGGTAGGATAATTGCCCAACAGGCCTCTACAGCATCCAATACCAGACCACCAGTAGCCATTTCCCATTCCACTACATCCAAGCCCCAACGTCATAGAAGATCTCCCAAAAAGATACCGGCTCCCAATAGACTATTCAGTCAGGTAGTCTCAGATGGCATTAGAGACCCTGTTACATCTATCCCTCTGACCATACAGGAGCCACTGAGGCCCCCAGTATTCAATTTCGGCAGCCTCTAGCTGAAAATTTACCATACCGTTGGGAACCAACCTATTATTGGTTATCTTTAGACGTATCATCCCTCTACACTTCCATCCCTCATGATGTTGGACTCCGAGCAGCCGAACACTTCCTTTCGAATGATCCCCTCATTAATTCGAGACAGATCTCCTTTATTTTGGAGGCACTTACATTCTGTCTGAAGCATAACTATTTTGAATATAACAACACGCACTACCTCCAAATTAACGGTACCGCTATGGGGGCTAACTTTGCACCGAGTTATGCTAACCTGACCATGGGATATTGGGAACATTTATCCCTTTCTGCACATCATCCTTTTGCTTCCAATATTGTACACTATGGTCGATACATCAATGACGTGGTAATAATATGGGATGGAACCCTTCAAGATATTGACCTCTTTGTTAATTATTGTAATAATAATGATTTAGGGTTGTCATTTACACATGTATGCGATAAAAGTTCATTGGCCTTTTTGGATTTACAGTTAAGTCATGAGGATGGCATCATTTTTTCCCAGAATTATGTTAAACCGACAGCAGTCAATTCTTTTATCCATTACGATAGTTGCCATCACCTGAGGTGGGTGAATAATATACCACAAAGCCAATTCTGTCATTTGAGGAGAAACTGCACCAGAGATAGCGATTATGACTTTCACAGTGCCCTCCTTACTAAGAAATTTCTGGATAAAGGGTATCCTGCTGCACTGGTAGATTAATGAAGCCTGTAAACACTACCAATAAGCTAATATTACTTCACGTAACAAGGCTTCATCTGACCAAAAACCGTCCACACGCTTTGTCATCCAGTTTCATGCTAGACATAAAAACATGGAAAAAATTCTAGCCGACCATTGGTCTATACTGCTTGAGGACCCCCACCTTAAGTCTAATATAACCACTTACCCTAAGGTAACATATCGTAAGGCCCATAACATCAAGAGCAAAATTGCTTGTAGTAAACTTGTATACAACAGACCTATCTCTCCTTTGGTAATGGTCCCTCTTCTTGGCATGTTTCAATGCAAAAAAGCACTTTGCTTGACGTGTCAATTTGTCCAGCATGGACAAAAATCTTTTTTAGGAAAAGGTAAAACATATATTTTTAAATATTTTTATAACTGTTCAACTGATTATGTTGTTTATTGTCTTACTTGCTCATGTGGGCTCCTTTATGTAGGGAGGACCAACAGGACTTTGAGGGCCCGTTTTGGTGAGCACAGAAGATACATTGAGAAGGGACGAGACCACCATAGTGTCCCCAAACATTTTTTGTGCCACCATAGCAAATCCACCACAGGCCTAAATGTATGGGTACTAGAAGCCATCTCTGGTACCCTACCTGCAGCAGAGCGTTTTAAACTTTTATGTCAGCAGGAATCTTTTTGTATTTATTCCTTGGGGACTTTGGCTCCAGGAGGGTTAAACGAAGAAATAGAATTCCATACCCTCCTGGAAATTGCCATTCATAAGACTGTTTATATAATATTCCATATGTTCCTTTTCCTTGCAGCAGACCCCATATGGTTTATCCTCTCCTCCTTTTTTGTCCATTTTGGGTCCCCTGCTCATAGTAAGTAGTATATATCTATAAATAGTGGAAAAGGTATACTGCGCTGTCCTAGAAGTATCTAAGGTGAGTAAATAAATACCTGTGCTGCAACTAAAAAATGTGAGACACCCACAAAATAAATAATGTAAAGAACTATAAGCTGCGCAACAATGTGTCTAAAATAAATAATAACTTATTAAAGAACTATATTGGTAATCAAAGTGTCCAGTCTCAGTGCATTATCGCATACAGCATGAAAACATAAAATGTTGTAAAACCATAAACTCCCAGACTCAGTGCATTGGTGCATACAACATGAAAACATGAAATATAGTAAAGAATATGAAAATCATATACTCCCAACGCAGTCTTTAAATAATATCACCCATTGTCCTGATCAGTGTATGAAAAAACTCAAATGACAGTTTTTAAAGGAACACCAAAAACAATCCTCAGGAAAAAATTGAAGTGAAGAGGTTAAATTTCTCCAAAAGATCGTGACTTTAGGCATAAAACATCATAGAAGGGTGCCAGTGTACTAGAAAGGGAATCCACCACCGCAGTATTCACAAGCCGCTTACCAGAAAGTCTGATCCCTGAGAGAGATCAGACAAAGCAGTTAGCTGTTACCCCTGCTAGGGTCTCTGATTAGCTTCCTATATCGTCCTGGTTTCCTCCGCATCCGAATCAGTGTTTCCCCAAAGTCTCAGCAAACCATATTAGGGTGAGAAAGAAAGCCCCATAGCGTAATCCAATTTAAAACGTTTATTTAAAAGTAAAAAATTGCACTTACAGCATATGAAGAAAAATTGGCAGTGGTTTATATGAAAGGCCGGCCGGCTCTCGCTACCCGTTGCTTCCGGGATATGTATGTGGTGACGTCAGCACGCCGCTCCTCCCTACGTCGTTTGGACAAAAACTGTCGTCTTCCAGGGGCACCCTGGACTTTTAAATAAAAGTTTTAAATTGGATTACGCTATGGGGCTTTCTTTCTCACCCTAATATGGTTTGCTGAGACTTTGGGGAAACACTGATTTGGATGCGGAGGAAACCAGGACGATATAGAAAGCTAATCAGAGACCCTAGCAGGGGTAACAGCTAACTGCTTTGTCTGATCTCTCTCAGGGATAAGACTTTCTGGTAAGCGGCTTGTGAATACTGCGGTGGTGGATTCCCTTTCTAGTACACTGGCACCCTTCTATGATGTTTTATGCCTAAAGTCACGATCTTTTGGAGAAATTTAACCTCTTCACTTCAATTTTTTCCTGAGGATTGTTTTTGGTGTTCCTTTAAAAACTGTCATTTGAGTTTTTTCATACACTGATCAGGACAATGGGTGATATTATTTAAAGACTGCGTTGGGAGTATATGATTTTCATATTCTTTACTATATTTCATGTTTTCATGTTGTATGCACCAATGCACTGAGTCTGGGAGTTTATGGTTTTACAACATTTTATGTTTTCATGCTGTATGCGATAATGCACTGAGACTGGACACTTTGATTACCGATATAGTTCTTTAATAAGTTATTATTTATTTTAGACACATTGTTGCGCAGCTTATTAGTATATATCTATATACACATATACTTTGGTAAAATAATTTTGTTTTTTTGTGTATATGTGTTGTTCTAATGTAGTTTTCTTGTTCAATATTTTTATTGAGTATTTTCACAAGAATGCATATCACAAGTATAATACAGATGATGTGAGAGTGAGATTTACAACGTAACCTTAATGGAAGATATGTTTGTAGAGTTTGATACTCAAAAAAAAAAAAAGAAAAGATCATTTTTATCTTTGAAATATTAAAGAGAAGAAAATAGAGAGCAGTAACAATTGTCATGTATATTGGACGCATAAATTAAAAGAAAAAGACTATACCTTACATCAGGTAGAAAGTGCCTCCGGACCTCCCATCCACCCCTAGTGGGGTCAAACTGTAGATGGGAGGGGGCACATGTTAAAAAAGAGAAAAAAATGAATTAACTAAGGTATAGGTGAGCTAGAGTCCCAAAAGGATGAATAAGTTATCCTAACATATAAGTAAAGTAGTTAGAAGCCTATAAAAGTCACTTTTAAATGTCAAAACCAATCCTAGGAAGAAAAAACAGAAGAAAAACAGTGTATCAAATGGATAGAAGATTTTCTCAGGTTAGTAGTCCAAACTCTAGAGTATATGTAATAGTAATTTGAAGAAACGGTAAGAAAATAAAAATCCCAAAATCACATACTGGGCAATAATGAAAATAAAAGAAGAAGAAGAATGTTAAGATAGGAAGAAAGAAGAGATTGAGAAAGGAAAGGAGTGAAGAGATAGGAAAGGAAAAGATGAGGTTCCCTCCCAGGGATGATCCAACCCCAGCCCCAAGAAATGCTATCTAAGGCTAGCAACATTTAAGAGAAAGTAAGAGAATAAAAAAAAAAAATTGGATTAGCAGGGCAGCAAAAGAGATTGGTCAAAATCGGATGTTAGGAAATGTTTAACCCATGGTTGCCAAACTTTATTACATTTTTTCACATTATTATTCTCAATAGCTGACATTTTGTGGAAAATGAGGGCTCTGTTCATTCGATGTTTAGCTTCAGTCACAACCAATGTCTGAGGTTTCCATGCCTTAGCTATAGTTTGTTTAGCTGAGGTTGTCAGATATAATAATAGTTGGAATTGATTGTGAGTAAGTTCAGGGGGTTTAAGATTCAATAATGCTATAACTGGGTCCGGCTTAATCAAGTTTTCTAGAGCAGTGGAAGCCATACCGAATATTTTGTTCCAAAAATGTTGGGCAATTGGGCATTCTCACCAGATGTGGAGATAGGTACCTACAGTTGCACAGCCATGAAAGCAAATATTTGGACAAGTAGGCGAGAATTTAGCTAACCTCGCTGGTACCAGATACCAGCGCGATAAGACCTTGAAATTCATTTCAAGAGCATAACAATTTGTGGATGAGCGCATAGTGGTCAACCAGATATTGTCCCAATCTTTCGTACTGAATGTCTTCTCAAAATCCTGAGACCATTTGGTGACATATAGCCGTGGAGTGTCTGTGAGGGGGGAATTGAGATGTTTATAAAGTAGTGAGATCAGACCTCTAGTGTGTGGATCACATTTACAGATCCTTTAAAACTGTGATAGTTGATTAAGTATGGAACCCGATTCAATAACCGGTGTATAAAAGTTTTTAATCTGTAGGTACCAGAAAATTTCTTTACTGGGTAAACCATGAATATCACATAGATTAGGAAATGTCAGGATGTTATTGATGGAGGCTATATCATATAAGCATGTCAGATTTTTGGTAGTCCAGGCTGCAAAGGAAGAGGGAAACTTCCATGCAGGATAAAAAGCTGGGTGTCTAATAAATGACAGTAGGGGGTTATGTGGGGATTGTAGTTTATGTGAACATCTAAATTTGTCCCAGATAGTCATGGAGTGCTTTGTAATAGGATTAGACAGGCTAATTCTATCACAAGGGGATAACCACATTATATTAGCCACAGATATTGGATCAATATCGATAGATTATTTTGCCACCCACAAAGGGGTTTCAAACAATGCATGGTACTTAGATAATTGGGCAATTTGTGCTGCGTAATAGTAAGTGGTTAAATTAGGAATCCCTAGTCCCCCTTTAGATTTTTCGATAAAAAGTGACGCTTTAGAAACGTGGTTTAATCTTACCCCATATAAACGATACAACTCTCTGTTGTAATAGCCCTAAAAAATAGGAAGGAATGGGAATGGGGAGCACCCTAAAAAGATACAAGAATTTTGGTAGAATGGACATTTTCACAGCATTAATTCTACCGAACCATGATAGAGAAAGTGTGGACCAATTATTTAATAAGTTTGTGATTTGTTTCAGTAGTGGTAAGTAATTTGCTTTGGACAGGTCTGAGATTGAGGATGTAAGTTGTATTCCCAAATATGGGATATAGTGAGTGACCCAATTGAATGGTAAGGTTGCTTGAGGTCTATGAAGTTCGGATTGCGATAAGTTTATTTTAAGTGCATTGGATTTGGAGTTGTTAATATATAGCGCTGAAATGTGAGGATGGGTTAGGAAGACAAGTATATCGTCTGCGAAAAGACATATTTTATGGTGATGTCCACCTAGTTCCAAGCCTCTAATATTAGGGTTGGATCTGAAGAGCATCGCCAGTGGTTCTATGAGAAGAGCGAAAATCAAAGGTGAAAGGGGGCAACTCTGTCTCGTACCACTTTTAATATCGAATGTAGATGATCTGTATCCCATATATTTAATATAGCAAAGGGAAGGCGATACCAAATGTGGATGAAAGTGCTGCACACCCCTGATAGAATTTAGGAAAAAGTGAAGGTACCCCTGGGGGCTTTGAGTTGCAGCGTTGAGTAGACATAAAAAAGTACATAAAAAAGTACAAAATTTATTGAACTAATACAAAACAGTATATCGAGTATAAACAGCCAACTAATAGGAATCAAGACATGAGCTCAATAGGACATCAAATGAAAGCAAAAACATATACATAAAAAACAACCAATGAAGAATCAATAAAGATGATGCGGCATTGTACATAGTTACTAGGGACGCAAAACCCCAATGCGTTTCGACCTTTAGTAGTAGCGGTCTTCTTCAGGGGGAGACAAGATTTGCGAGCATAGGTTCTATAATGGAATATATATATATGTTATACACATGTCAATGAGAAATTGTTATCGAGAAACAATCAATCAGAATAAAACACACACATGCACCCATTGTGGATACATATGTGCACATGTGTGTGTAGTTTGTGCATGTAAAAACAGTAATCATGGGTACAAATACATACCACGGTGAATGCCAGGAACCTGGAACCGCGGTCAGCTGGTGGCCCCACTGACGGGGGCAAATTCTCCCAAACATCCAAGCAGGAAGGGGAGAGGGTTGGATGGTACCATGGGCCAAGCTGCAGAGCGCGGAAAAACATCCTCAGGCCTACGAGAGGTCGCAACCTGCGACCCCACATTAAGGGAGAAGTGGAGGCCGGCGGGGCGGAAAAGGCGGCCGTGTGTGCAGGGAATGTGGATGGAGGCCCGACAGGCCGAGGCACACACCAAGCGAAAAAGTATTCCTATAACAAATATATAGAAAATATATATAATGTATATAGTATTTTAAGAGAATATGATGATGAAAAATAATCTAAAAAATGCAGTGCTCCACTGAGGGTGGGGAAAGTGTGAAATGAAACAAAAAATAGAAAGATAAAAAGTGTGCCAAGAAAAATTTATTGAGTGGGATGGTCATCAGTGAACGGGGCAAAGTGGTGGAATGATAATGTAAGTTGTTGTTATTATGGTGAAGTGCAAGGAGGAATGTGCAGAGGCAGTGTAATCTGAAAAACATGGAAGCAAGAAAAAAAGGGGAAAAAATGTAAAAAGTGAAAAAAAAAATGTGAAAGTGAGGCGAATGTGAAAGGATAGGGATGGGAGTGTGTGTGTGATTATTGAAAAGGTTAAACATGTCTGATGTGAAGTAAGAAGGCAAAGAAGGAAAAAGAAAGGGAAAAAAGGAAAGAGACTGAAATGGTGTGTAAATGAAGATAAAATAAAATAAATGTGAAATCCAAAGGTGATGTGGATGAATGAGTGTGTGAAGGTGAATGGGGAAAAGAGAGAAGGAAATTGTTAGGATATGAACAAAAGTGTGAGGGAAAGAAAAGAAAAACAGAAAAGGTAAGGTAAAAGAGGAGGCACCTGAACTTTCAGCGGAGGTAGCATACAACACTCATAAGAGTGGTTTTAAAGTGTAGAGAAAATTCAAAGGAAATTCCTTTAGGGTAAAAGAAGATACATGCATGGATAGGGACCTGTATGCAAAAATATAAAAAAGAGAAAAGATATATAAGCATATAGTTATTAGGCGGGGATATGGATCATATTGGAAAGCCATAAGAGGGGTCAGGCTGGTACTCACTTTAATATGTCCTGCTGTGCGCGTATCCCACCATCAAAGCCACCATGGGAGCTCTGAATGAGCTTATCCTTGGGGCTATGCAATTTATAGGAACAGAAATCTATGAAGTGGGCATGCCCGGGACCTAGAGCCCTCCCTCCCCCACAAGGCACTGCCCTCCCAGCGGCCACCACCCCCTACATAGCTTAACCCCCACATACTCCACACTATGGGACGCCAGAGGCCGCCAACATGGCGGCCATTGTGCGACCTCCCCGGCGTTCCGGAAGGACCGAGATCCCTGGCATCCGCCGTCACTGCTGCCATCCCAGACGGCGTGACGCCGCCCTGCGCCACGCACGCTGCGGTGCTCATGCGTGGCGGGCCGAGTCTGCAGTGATCCCGGGACGCCGCCGGCAGGCTGGATACTCCCTCTAGCGGCCAAAAGAGTATATGACCGCCGGGAAACGAGGGCAAACTACCGAGACAAAGCTCAGAAAGGAAACCCCCCCTGCCTGCCGGGAGGCATGGGGGTGGAACCAGAGCTCCACAGTCAATGTGCCATGTGAAAAACCCGGATTGCTCAAAAAACCGGAGGCGAGGCCACCAGACTGACACCACATCCAGGAAGCGGCAGACACCTATAAGAATAAATATGATTATAGAGGAGAATATAAACCTGAAGTTCAAATATTGGATGACATCTTGGTGGGATGCCAACATGAAGTTCAAATATGGATGACATCTTGGTGGGATGCCAATTTAATGGTTGAGTACAAATGTTTGCCCCATTCCTATTGTTACGGAGCTCAAAAAGAAAAAGGATTCACACATGATGGCATATGTTATAATTCAATCACAAAGGACAACAGCCAAGAAAGAGATTCTATGTAAACCTCGGTAAGTTAGTCAAGATGTCCTCACAACATAATATTGGGGAGAATGTCTGGAATAAGACAGGGTATTGTGGAGAAGTAATAGTTCACTGTGTAAACAGGAACGCTTCTGACCCACTAACTGTCATGGTATTTTTCCAGATGCCCACCCATCCAAGAGTCGTCCCTGTGACAGGAGGGTCACTTTGGACACAGGGTGAGCCAGGAAACCATGGACATTAAGAAATATATCTTGGACTACCTAAAATGTAATATGTATCCATCATATTCCCAAGGATATCTGTAAAGGACTATTTACTGATTCTGAACTCAACAGGTTAATTGAGAGATACTGATGTGTTCAGCCTAGTGCAATGCTAATGAATCACAGCTTCTAAAAGACCTGTTCATTGTTTGTGGTGATGTGGATTGGGGAAATTAAGTCTGTCCTTGTGTGTATTGTAAAGTAACAGACAGTCTGGTGAATATAAAGGTCATGCATAGTTATTTAAACATAAAGGGATTAGCTGTTGCCTTCTAAGAGATGGGTAGTGGGAGACAAAAGCTAGCCTACTGTCAAATGTGTATTGGGTCTTGTTATGTTGTGGGTGGAGCTGGACCATTGTTCATTTTAGATTAATGCAGTATTGGATGTGTATAAAGGTTACAATGTTTTTTGGCAATAAAGTCAGTCTATCCAGAGAAAGATACAGAGTGCGTCTCGTTCTTTCAGAAGGATTAATTCCTATGGGAAGTGGTCGTCTGGCTGTGGAGGATCGGCAGTGAATGTGTGTCCAGGAGGCGGAATATCTTTAAACGGCGTTTACCCCCTTTGATATTTGGGGTGCCGTTACAGTCCCGAACTGGTATAATATAACCAATCGGCGGCGACAAGTCGATCATAAACATTCTATGGTTGTTTTTAGCAAACACGTCTTCGCCTGGCAATATCTGGCTGTTGCCCAATTGTTTGTGAGACACAAACAATTGTCCCAGAAGACATTATAAGATGTAAATATGTTGTAGAAAAAGAAATCGAGACAAATAACCGGGTAAATACAAAATCTATAGCTCATGTCCTGAATCCACAGGTATCAAGCCTGGGGAACGGGTGTTTATCCACCCAAAATGAATTTTAGCAAAGGAAAGGCGATACCAAATGTGGATGAAAGTGCTGCACACCCCTGATAGAATTTAGGAAAAAGTGAAGGTACCCCTGGGGGCTTTGAGTTGCAGCATTGAGTAAACATAATCATGGAAAAAAGTACATAAAAAAGTACAAAATTTATTGAACTAATACAAAACAGTATATCGAGTATAAACAGCCATCTAATAGGACATCAAATAAAAGCAAAAACATATACATAAAAAACAACCAATGAAGAATCAATAAAGATGATGCGGCATTGTACATAGTTACTAGGGACGTAAAACCCCAATGCGTTTCGACCTTTAGTAGTAGCGGTCTTCTTCAGGGGGAGACAAGATTTGCGAGCATAGGTTCTATAATGGAATATATATATATATATATGTTATACACATGTCAATGAGAAATTGTTATCGAGAAACAATCAATCAGAATAAAACACACATATGCACCCATTGTGGATACATATGTGCACATGTGTGTGTAGTTTGTGCATGTAAAAACAGTAATCATGGGTACAAATACATACCACGGTGAATGCCAGGAACCTGGAACCGCGGTCAGCTGGTGGCCCCACTGACGGGGGCAAATTCTTCCAAACATCCAAGCAGGAAGGGGAGAGGGTTGGATGGTACCATGGGCCAAGCTGCAGAGCGCGGAAAAACATCCTCAGGTCTACGAGAGGTCGCATATATTTAATATATGCCTTCGGATCATTATATAAAGCAGAGATCCAGTAGAAAATTGTTTCCAAAGCCCCATTTTTGTAGAATATAATTCATAAATGACCATGAGACCGAATCAAAATCTTTACGCATTTCTAGAGATAAGAAAGTAGGGATCTTCCTCATTTTGGCGGAATATGTTAACAAAAGCGCTCTTCTAATATTATCCCCCGCCTGACGTTTGGGCATAAAACCTGTTTGATCACGATTAGAGTTGAGCGGACACCTCTGAAAAACTTCTGAACTTCTGAAAAAAATTCGGGTTCGGGTTCGGGACCGAACTTTAACCCGAACCCGAACCCGAACCCCATTGAAGTCAAAGGGGACCCGGACTTCTAAGGATTAAAAAGGCTCTAAAAAAGTAATGGAAAGGGCTAGAGGGCTGCAAATGGCAGCAAAATGTTGTTAAGAGCATGACAAGTGCTCTGCAAACAAATGTGGATAGGGAAATAACTTAAAATAACATAAAAAAAATAAAAAAATAAAAAAATATGCTGGAGGCCCCCTTTTCAGCAGAAAAGGTACGGGAAGTCATTAAGAACCTCAGAAACTCAACGGCACGATGCCACACATATGGTGGGAATGCCCCCGAATACGCCCTTTCTGGAATAAATTATTCTATTTAATGGATAAGCTAGTGGGAAAATAAAATACTTTGAAATAAAAATGTAGCGGGGTGCTAAATTTAAGGGAAGTGTTTGAGTGGTAAATAGGCTCAAACACCCTAATTCTGTAGGATTCATGGACCATTTTGTCCTCGGGGGACAGTATTGGTGTGCAGTTCCCTGCGGCCTACAGGTGGCGCTGCCATGGTAGGCTAGGGTTGAACCGCCGATACAGTGCTGTGCCTTTTGTGTCCCCTCTTGGCAGTAGTACAGCGGGGCGGGGAACCTGTTGTGCATGCCGGGAGAGCATATAAAAGGGGCAGATCTTTGGCCTGGGGGCTGATGTCCAGTGGGATCCACGCCCAGGTGCCTTCGGCCTGGGTGCATGTGTTCCTGTTCCATCTCGGGTACCTTTAGCCCGGGGTGAGGTACTATCCTGGAGTTCCTGCTGCCCTGGGTATGGAGGCCTAGGTGCGGGAGTAAAGCCTGGAGTCCAGAGCCTTCGTCTGGAGTCCGCTAAGGGTCGAGGAGTCTTAGGGTGCCGCCTCGTGTAGGGGACCATGTTCCAGGGAAGGGAGGATCATTCTGATGGACCGATGCGGGAGTCACGGTGAAGGAAGGGTCTGTTGACTCCCTGGAGAGATGTCTTCCCCTTGATATGGGCTAGGTTCGTAGAAGGAGAAGCTCAAGGTCATCTTGACTGTATCAGAGGCCTTATTCATCCGGCCCGTGGCAGGGGCCTTATACACCCTGGTCTGTGGCAGAGACCAAAGTTCTCCAGGTCCGTGGCAGGGGCCTTGTACATCCGGTCTGTGGCAGAGACCAACCTCAAGGTCTGTGGCAGAGACCGTGCACCTAAAACTGTTTGAGAAACCTAAGCAGTGAAGTGAATGTGCTACGTTTGTGCCTGGACCTCCTCCACACCTTAAGCTGTCCTGTTTCTTTGCTCTAACCTTTTCTATGCGAGTAGAGTTTATTTTGCCATGAGAGAATAAGAGTTGTAATTTCAGCTGGTGTGGACATTGACTTTACTGGGAATTAAAGGACTTGCCTCTACCTACAGTAGAGGTGAGAATCATCCTCTGGAGGAGTTTTGACTCCGGCTGTGGACACGGCCCGTCAAGTACACCGCTCAACCTCTTTATATAGGAGGGTACGGGCTGGTAGTGCGGTGTGCCTTTCTCCCTCCTGCGGGGAGCCAACAACATAAAGGCAGGTAAGGGGGAAAGGATCTGTGCGCTACAAAAAAATAAAATAAAAATTATAATCTTGACCTAGGAGGACGAGGTCCATATGGAGTAGGAGGTTGAGGTGGCGGTGGATGTGGCTGTGTAGGTGGAAGCGGCGGTGGAGGAGGCCGAGGTAGCCAACACTGGTTCAAAAATACAACAATGGCTGGGTAAGGCCGGTGATGTGTCGAATTCTGTCCCCCGTCAAATAGTGTCCACCCTGTACTGCGCTTGCTCAGTATGTAGGACAAGGAGATTTCGAAAATCTCCCAAGACGAACGGCGCCTGCGTGGTGAGTTCAGGTGAAGGCCACACCATCCGTGGTTCAAGCCGAGCCAAGTGAGGCCGTGCCCGAAGCGTGGCGATCAAACCGAGCCCGTGAGGGGCCCTGTTACTATGTGCTACCGTATGTCCACTTGGATGGTGGGGCTTGAACCTGCACTCACGGCGCAGGGGCCGTTCATCTTCAGAGATTTTGTGAATCTCCTTGTCCTCTGTACTGCGCAAGCGCTGCGCCTTCGCAGTTTGGGCCGGACACAATCCGATGGCCGGACAGTTTTTGTCACAACACCGGTATACATGTCTATTCTGCAGAAGGTACGGACAAGTCCTGTGGGATCCATGCCTGGTTCATTTTAATGAACGCGAGCTTGTCCACATTGGCTCTGGACAGGCGGCTGCGCTTGTCTGTGATAACGCCCCCTGCCATGCTAAATACACGTTCAGATAATACACTGGCTGCAGGGCAGGCCAGCACCTCCAAGGCATAAAGGGCAAGCTCAGGCCATGTGCCCAATTTGGAGACCCAGAAGTTAAAGGGGGCAGACCCGTCATCCAGTACGTGTAGGACTGTGGACACACACTGCTCAACCATGTTGGTGAAATGCTGCCTCCTGCTAAGACGTTCCATCTCAGCTGGTGGTGCTGGTTGTTGTGGCGTGCTGACAAAGCTTTTCCACATTTCAGCCATGCTAACCCTGCCTTCTGAGGTGCTGCCGGTGCCCCGGCTGCGTTGGCAACCTCTTCCTCCTCCTCTGCCTTTGCCTTGTGCTTCCACTGTACGCCCGCTGTCAGGTGGGAATGCCACCAGCAGCGCGTCTACCAGCATGTGCTTGTACTCGCGCATCTTACGATCCCGCTCCAGTGAGGGAATTAAGGACGGTACATTGTCCTTGTAATGGGGATCCAGCAGGGTGGCCACCCAGTAATCAGCACCAGTTAAAATGTGGGCAACTCGGCGGTCATTGCGGAAACACTGCAGCATGTAATCGCTCTTGTGTGCCAGGCTGCCCAGAGGCAAAGAAAAGCTGTCCTCTGTGGGAGGTGTATCGTCTGTGTCCTCTGTATCCCCCCAGCCATGCACCAGTGATGGCCACGAGCTGGTCTGGGTGCCACCCTGCTGTGAAAATGGCTCCTCCTCTTCCTCCTCCTCCTCCTCCTCCATCTCCTCCTCCACCTCGTCATCCTCCAGAACTGTGCCCTTTCTGCCGGACAATTGTGTACCTGGCGTTTGTTGGTGCAGGAACCCACCCTCGTAGCCACTTGTGAAAGACTGCCCTGAAAGCCTTTGAAATGATCCCGCTTCCTCCTCCTCCTCATCCTCCTGTGCCACATCCTCTTCCATCATCAACCGAAGCATTTTTTCAAGGAGACATAGAACTGGGATAGTAACACTGAGAACGGCGTCATTGGCACTGGACATGTTGGTGGAGTACTCGAAACAGCGCAACAAGGCACACAGATCTCGCATGGAGGCCCAGTTATTGGTGGTGAAGTGGTGCTGTTCTGCAGAGCGACTCACGCGTGATTGCTGCAGCTGAAACTCCACTATCGCCTGCTGCAGCTCGCACAGTCTGGCCAGCATGTGCAAGGTGGAGTTCCACCTTGTGGGCACGTCACATATGAGGCGGTGAGCGGGAAGGCCGAAGTTACGCTGCAGCGCTGACAGGCGAGCAGCAGCAGGGTGAGAACGCCGAAAGTGCGCACACACAGCCTGCACTTTCTGCAGCAGCTCTGGCATATTGGGGTAATTTTTAAGGAACCTCTGGACCACCAAGTTCAGCACATGCACCAGGCAAGGGATGTGCGTCAAACCGGCTAGGCCCAGAGCTGCTACGAGATTTCGCCCATTATCGCACACCACCAGGCCGGGCTTGAGGCTCACTGACAGCAACCACTCATTGGTCTGTTGTTCCATGTCCATCCACAACTCCTGCGCGGTGTGGGGTTTTTCCCCCAAACAGGAAAGTTTTAAAACTGCCTGCTGTCGTTTACCCCTGGCTGTGCTGAAGTTGGTGGTGAAGGTGTTACACTGACCGGATGAGGAGGCGGTAGAGGATGAGGAAGCGGAGTAGGAGGAGTTAGCAACAGGAGGCAAACTGAAGCGCCCTGCAATCCTCGGTGGTGGAAGGACATGCGCCAAACTGCTATCTGCCTCAGGCCCAGCCGCCACTGCATTTACCCAGTGTGCTGTTAGGGAGATATAACGTCCCTGACCGTGCTTACTGGTCCACGCATCCGTAGTTAGGTGGACCTTGCCACAGATGGCGTTGCGCAGTGCACACCTGATTTTGTCCCCCACTTGGTTGTGCAGGGAAGGGATGGCTCGCCTGGAAAAGTAGTGGCGGCTGGGCACGACGTACTGTGGGACAGCCAATGCCATCAGGCTTTTAAAACTCTGCGTCTCCACCAGACGGAATGACAGCATTTCAAAGGCCAGGAGTTTTGAAATGCTGGCATTCAGGGCCAGGGATCGCGGGTGGCTAGGGGGGTACTTCCTCTTCCGCTCCAATGTTTGGGAGATAGAGAGCTGAACGCTTCCATGGGACATTTTGGAGATGGTTGGTGACCCAGGTGGTAGTGTTGCTGGCAGATCCTCTGTTTGCGGGGTGGCAGGTGCCACTGTCACTACAGAGGTGGATGAAGAGGCCGAGACTGCAGCAGAAGAGGAAGCAGGAGGAGCCAGAGACCTTTCTTGGTTTTTGAGGTGTCTACTCCACTGCAGCTCGTCCTTTGCACTTAGATGCCTGGTCATGCAGGTTGTGCTCAGGTTGAGAACGTTTATGCCTCGCTTCAGGCTCTGATTGCACAGCGTGCAAACCACTTGTGTCTTATCATCAGCACATTGTGTGAAGAACTGCCACGCTAGGGAACTCCTTGGACCTGGCTTTGGTGTGCTCGGTCCCTTGCTGCGTTGGGCAGTAGCAGACATACTGTCTAGGGGACGGACGCTCCGCTTTTGCACCCTGCTCCCTCTTCTGCTGTGCTGGTGGCTCTGTGCGACCACCGCCTCTTCCTCCAAACTACACTGGTCACCTGCATAACGTTGATTCCATGTGGGGTCGAGGACCTCATCGTCCTCCACACCATCTTCCACCCAGTCTTCACCCCTGCCCTCCTTGTCTGTCTGCACAATTGCGAAAGAAGCAGCAATTGGCACCTGTGTTTCGTCATCATCCGAGACATGCTGCGATGGTCCTCCCATGTACTCATCATGAAACATAAGTGGTTGGGCATCGGTGCACTCAATCTCTTCCACTTCTGGGGCAGGGCTAGGTGGATGGCCCTGGGAAACCCTGCTAACAGAGTCATCGAAAAGCAGAAGAGACTGCTGCATGATTTGGGGCTCAGACTGCTTGGCTGATTTGCAAGGGGGTGAGGTGAAAGACTGATGGACATGGGTTTCAGGTGCCAACTCTGATCTTTCATCAGAAGAGTGGGTGGGAGACAATGTGAAGGAACCCGAGGCACTGTCAGCAACCCAATCTACTATTGCCTGTACTTGTCCTGGCCTAAACATTCGTACAGCCTCATTAGGCGTGACAAAATACCGCCGCAGGCTCGGTCGCCTACTCGCACCTGAGGAAGGTGTTTCACTTGTGCGTGTATCTGGCACAGATCCACCACGTCCTCTCGCTGCAACAGGAGCTCCACCAGCAGCACCACGACCGGGGCCACCACGTCCTTTTGACCTTCTCCTCATATTTTCCAAATTTAGGATCTTGCCCTAAATGGGTGTTTTTGGAAGAGCAGAACACACCCACAGTACGTAACCGCTGAATCGCACAGCTACAGAACTGCAGAAAATGCTATTAAAAAAAATGTTTTTTTTTAGTATAGCACAGTAGAAGAAAACTATATAGAAATTGTTTATTTCACACACCTCCACATATGTATAACACACTGCAAAATATTTTTTGTGGCCCTAAATGGCGTTTTTTGGAAGACCACAACACACCCACAGTACGTAACCGCTGAATCGCACAGCTACAGAACTGCAGAAAATGCTATTCAAAAAAAATGTTGTTTTTTTATTATAGCACAGTAGAAGAAAACTATATAGAAATTGTTTATTTCACATGCCTCCACATATGTATAACACACTGCAAAATATTTTTTGTGGCCCTAAATGGGTCTTTTTGCAAGCGTACATTAAAGTGCGAATTTATTTTTATTTTTTTTGCCCTAAACGGGTCTTTTTTTGCACGAGCAAGAAGGTAGATTTTCTCTGACACTGGGCTCATGGCAGTGTAAAAAGACTGCACTGCAACACAAACAGGTAAACCTATGCAGATCGCTGAGTTATATCTCTGAATCTGGACTCCTATTCCTATATAATAAATCTCTCTCCCTGAAAGCACCAACAGGAACCTGGCCCTACACTACACTGTCTCTCTATCTTTTCCCTCAGATTCCAGAATCAGGACTAACTCATGTATTTTTCAATCTCTCCCTAAAAGCAACAGCAGCAGACAAGATCCTCTCCCTATCTATTCTGAAGCAGAGTGACGTGTGTGCTGTGTGCCTCTAGCTTATATAGAAGCTCAACCCTAATCACGATGTATTAAATTATCAATGATAGTGTTCAATCTATTTGCCAATATTTTAGCCAGTAACTTGATGTTCAGGTTAAGAAGGGAAATTGGATGGTAGTTGGTCCAGGAAGTGAGATCGGAATGGGGTTTAGGAAGCAGTACTATGATAGATGTCAAGGATTCATTTCTAAATGACTGTCCAGCTAATAAAGAGTTGAAGGCCCTAGTTAGAATAGGTGCTAATACTGTTTGAAATTTTTTAAAGTATAAAGCTGAAAAGCCGTGCGGGCCTGGCCTTTTATGTGGCTTCAACTCTTGTATAGCTGTTTGAACCTCAATTAAATTTATAGGCTTCTCAAGAACGTCAAGTTGATCAGGTTTCATGTGTGGAAATGTGATGTTTGAGAGTAGTTCATCAGCTTTAAGTTTATCAAAATTCTGGTTCGGTGAGTATAGTTTGGCCAATTTTGAACGGAAAATCTCTAATATTGTTACTGGGTTAGTTATAGATGCTTAAAATGGCCCTTCCTGCATGAGCACCGCTCAGCGCTTAGGATTTAGAGCGATAGATGGTGTAACCCGAATATTATAGACTGGATGTTTATGTGATTATGAAAGCGATCCTAATCACAGTAAGCAGCTGCTGAAGGTGCGTAGATAATGTAAAAACAATATTTGAAGGAGCATCAAAGGCTAACTATAAATAATGTAAAACAATAAAACCGTACAAAATAAAATGGTGAACAATAAATACTGAGACACATTAAAAATGTAAACCATGTGACTGTCCATAAATAGTGTAGCAGCGCTCTTGTCAAAAATGACAAGCTTCTTTATGTGTTAATCTACTGTGAGGGGGTTAGCTCGGCAGCGGGTGTGTGTGACCCCCGGGATGGGCTCCCCACACAAAACAGGCCCAGCAAACGGAGGTTCACTCTCCCTAGACAGTCCACACAGGTCTGGTTCCAGGCATGAGCTAACATCTAATGAAGCTGGGAGTTCTTATAGAGGCCTAAATGAGCTGACAAGGTTCAGCTGGTCTCCTCATCTCTGTCTGCACGACGCCCCACACTCTCCCTAGAGGTATGAGTCATCCATGAGCCCACTAGCCTTATACAACTCTCCACCTAGTTGTATAAGTCGGCGTAAAGCCTGAATCTGGGCGAAATATATCTACCCCCCTGGATGCAACCAGGTGACTTTACCTTCCTGCTGTCACATACCCCCCCCTCTTGTTTTAACCTCGGGGTTGGAACACCAGCAATCAGGCATTCATGTACTCGAGACAAAGCATCCACATTCCCCATTTGAACGCCAGGGCGATGCTTTACTGTGAAGTTGAATTCCTGGAGGGCCAGGAACCACCTATTCACTCTTCTATTTGTTTCCTTGTTTTGAGCCATCCACTTTAACGGAGCGTGATCCGTAACCATGTCAAAGTGCCTACCTAGCAGGTAGTACCGAAGGGAATCTAGAGCCCACTTCACCGCTAAACACTCCTTTTCAACGGTGGCGTAATTTACCTCATGGGACTTCAACTTCCTGCTGAGGTAAATGACTGGGTGCTCTTCCCCGTTCCAGACCTGGGACAATACTGCTCCTAACCCCACATCTGACGCATCACTTTGTACGACAAAGTCTTTAGAGAAGTCGGGTGAGTACAACACTGGCTGGCTACATAAGGCTTGTTTCAAGAATTGGAATGCTGCCTCAGCCTCGGGGGTCCATTTAATCATGACCGACCCTTTCCCCTTCGTCAGGTTGGTTAGGGGCACAGCCTTAGAAGCAAAGTGGGGAATGAATCGCCGATAATACCCAGCGATTCCCAGAAAGGCTCGTACCTGCTTCTTGCTGTTGGGACGTGGCCAACTCTGGATGGCCTCGACTTTGTTGAGTTGGGGTTTTATTACTCCCCTCCCAATGGTGTACCCAAGATATTTGGCCTCCTCCTGCCCAATGGTACACTTCTTGGGGTTAGCCGTAAACCCCGCTTCCCGAACAGAGTCCAGGACTGCTTGCACTTTTGGCAGATGTGAGGCCCAATCTGTGCTATGGACAATTACGTCATCCAGGTAAGCCGCAGCATACTTCCGATGGGGCCTCAGCATCTGGTCCATTTTCCGCTGGAATGTGGCCGGCGCATTCTGTAACCCGAACGGCATTCTTTTATATTGGAACGCCCCGTCTGGGGTTACAAATGCGGTTTTCTCTTTGGCCGACTTGGCCAGGGGGATTTGCCAATACCCTTTTGTGAGGTCAAGAGTCGTCATGTATCGGGCTGTTCCCAGCCGGTCGATCAACTCATCTATACGTGGCATGGGGTAGGTGTCAAATTTTGTAACTTTGTTCAACTGACGAAAATCGTTACAAAATCGCCAGCTCCCATCCGGTTTAGGCACCAACACGATGGGACTAGACCAATCACTTTGGGACTCCTCTATCACCCCTAAGTTCAGCATTTTCTGTACTTCCTCCCGTATTGCCTCCCGTCGAGCCTCTGGGATCCGATAGGGTTTTAACTTCACCCTTTCACCGGGCGGGGTAATGATGTCATGCTCTACCCCAGATGTTTGTCCCGGCAGCTCAGAGAATACCTCCTTGTTGCGAAGCACAAACTCCTTAACCTCCTGTTGTTGGGGTTGTGACAAGGTGGCTGCTATTCCAACCTCAGGAATCACGCAACCAGTTTGAGCTGGTGACCAAGTGTCTGCGACTAGGGACTCTCTATCCCTCCAGGCTTTCAACAGATTAACGTGATAGATCTGTTCGGGCTTTCGCCTTCCTGGTTGTCTGACCTTGTAATTCACTTCGCTCACTTTTTCCATTATCTCGTAGGGGCCTTGCCATTTGGCAAGGAATTTACTTTCAACCGTAGGGACAAGTACCAATATCCTATCCCCCGGGGAAAAGGTACGGGTCTTGGCTCCACGGTTGTACACTCTCTGCTGTGCCAACTGCGCTTGGGCCAAATGTTCCTTCACGATGGGCATTACCTGTGCAATTCGATCTTGCATCAGGGCGACATGCTCAATCACACTCCTGTGGGGAGAACTCTCACTTTCCCAAGTTTCCTTGGCAATATCCAACAGCCCTCTTGGGTGTCTCCCATACAGTAACTCAAAGGGGGAGAATCCCGTAGAGGATTGGGGCACCTCCCTAATAGCAAACATCAAATAAGGAAGTAAACAGTCCCAATCCTTTCCATCTCTATCCACCACTTTCTTCAACATTTGTTTTAGGGTTTTGTTGAATCTTTCAACCAGCCCATCGGTTTGGGGGTGATACACAGACGTACGCAATTGCGTCACTTTGAACAATTTACACAGCTCTTTCATAACCCGGGACATAAAGGGTGTACCTTGGTCCGTAAGCAGTTCTTTACAAATACCCACCCGGCTAAAAACAAGAGATAGCTCTTTGGCTATGGTTTTGGCCGAGGTATTTCGGAGAGGGATCGCTTCTGGATAACGGGTGGCATAGTCCATTATAACTAATATGTACTGGTGCCCCCTAGCGGACTTGATTATAGGACCTACCAAATCCATGGCGATCCTCTCAAACGGGACCTCAATGATGGGTAGAGGGACCAGCGGGCTACGGAAATGTGGCATCGGGGCCAACCTCTGACACACAGGGCAGGAGGAACAATAATTTTCTACGTCCTTCATCACCCCCGGCCAATAGAATCTCTGTAATACCCTCTCTCGGGTTTTCTCTGTCCCCAGATGACCTCCAAGAATGTGCCCATGGGCCAACTCCAACACCAACTTCCTGTAAGGTTTGGGCACCACAAGCTGCTCAACGGTTTCTTCTGCCCTTTTTGCCACCCGATACAGTAGGTCCTTCTCTACGCTGAAGTATGGGTAAGTGCAGGTATTATCTGGGTTCACTAACTCACCATCTATTTTCACTACGTTTTCCCGTGCCTTTATTAGGGCGGGGTCTTTCAACTGTTCTGTGGCAAAGTTTTCCCTGTGAACCTCAAGATCAGAAAACTCCACAGACGGTAGGTTTTCGTCTGAGGAGGTGGGCTCCTCTCCAGTTTCTTGAGTCTCCCCTGCCAATACTGATAAGGGAAATTCCGGAGAGTCCTCACCACTCTCAGGGGAGTTCTGGCTATCACATTCCTGGTACATAGGGGCACCAGTGAGGGGCTCAGGATCATCCCACAGTTCCCAGAACTTCGGAAAATCCCTTCCCACAATGGCGTCATGCGGTAACTGAGATACTAAGCCCACTGGATGAGAGAGGGTACCTTTGGGGGTCTCGAAACACACTGTAGTCACTGGATACTCTCGGGTGTCCCCATGCACACAAATAACAGCTACCTTGCTATTCCCAGAGACCTCTGTTTTAACTAACTCAGCCTTTATCAGGGTCACAAGGCTACCTGAATCCAGCAATACCACAACATTTCTACCATTAACACACATTTTGCATAAATGTTTCTCAGTTCCTCGAATGGCAGTGCATGCGACTGTCGCACACAGCGACTGACGTCTGCCCGTCAGAAAGTCACACTGCATGGGTTCCTCCACAACCGGGCAATTGGCTGCAATATGTCCCGCTTGCCGGCAGCGGTAGCAAACGATCCTTCTTGCCGCCTCTTGAGCCGCTGATTTCCCAGGCTGTTCTCGCCAAACTTGGGGTAGAGCTCCCACCCTCTCACTCTCTCCACCCTCACCCCTTGGAATCCTCTTATCCGCCCCTGGGGATGGTCTGGTCTTAGGGTGGAAAGTCCGAGTGTCTCTGGAAGAGGCCGTCAGGTTCTCTGTAGCCAAGTATTTCTCCACACGATCCACAAGACCATCGGCCGTCTCTGGGTCTCCATGGCTTACCCACTTTTGGATGGCAGTAGGAAGAGCTCTCAAAAACCGATCCATTACAACACGTTCCACAATCTTTGGTGCGGACAAAGTCTCTGGCTGTAGCCACTTTCTGCTCAGGTGAATGAGATCATACATTTGAGACCTGGGGGGTTTTCCAAGCTGGAAAGTCCAGTTATGCACACGCTGAGCCCGGACAGCCTGGGTGACACCCAGCCTTGCCAATATTTCAGCTTTTAGCATCACATAGTCTTTTGCTTGGTTAGGCTCTAGGTCATAGTAAGCTTTCTGCGATTCACCAGTTAACAGAGGAGCCACCAGTCCAGCCCACTGCTCCTCAGGCCACTTTTCTCTTTCAGCGGTCCTTTCAAATGTGGTCAAAAATACCTCTGGATCATCCTCTCCAGTCATTTTTGTCAATAAACGACTCACCCCAAAGGACGCGGTATTAGTGGGACGGCTTTCCTCACTGGTCTGCGGACGTTGCTGCATTACTGCTTCCATCTGTTGTTGTAGTCTCTGCTCTTGCTTCTGCAACAGGTCTATGAAGCGGGCCTCAGATTGCTGCTGGGCTCGTTGCTGAGCCTCCAGACTCTGTTGCAAAGTTGCGTTTGTCTGCTGCTGGGCTGCAAGGCTCCTTTGCAAACCTGCATTTGTCTGCTGTTGATTGGCATTTGCTAGAGCCAGCTGCTTCAGTATCTCCTCCATGCTGGCTTAAAAAAAACTGCCACTGGTTCTCCACCAACTGTGAGGGGGTTAGCTCGGCAGCGGGTGTGTGTGACCCCCGGGATGGGCTCCCCACACAAAACAGGCCCAGCAAACGGAGGTTCACTCTCCCTAGACAGTCCACACAGGTCTGGTTCCAGGCATGAGCTAACATCTAATGAAGCTGGGAGTTCTTATAGAGGCCTAAATGAGCTGACAAGGTTCAGCTGGTCTCCTCATCTCTGTCTGCACGACGCCCCACACTCTCCCTAGAGGTATGAGTCATCCATGAGCCCACTAGCCTTATACAACTCTCCACCTAGTTGTATAAGTCGGCGTAAAGCCTGAATCTGGGCGAAATATATCTACCCCCCTGGATGCAACCAGGTGACTTTACCTTCCTGCTGTCACACTACACACAAAGGAACTGATGAGTAAAGAGAAGGTGATATTTTTTTATCCCAGTTCAATGATACAGTTCAAAGGATCATCCGTCATGTGTCGCATGAAAGTAGAGAAGTCCCCCTTTGGGGATGCACTCACCAAAATGTAGACATAGATAAGCCTTATCACCAAACATAGGATTGCCTCTTCCTTTTCTTTCACTCCTCCACCGATATCCAGCTCTTTTTTGCTCAGGTATTCAGGTTAATACATATGGGGAAAAAAATGGCCACATAGCGTAATATTGCTTAACTCATTTATTCCCATAGATAACCCCCCTTACAAATGGATACGTACAAAAATTGAAATTATAATAGGCAGATAAAGTGCGGTAGCCTGGCTGTTCAGTACACCTAAGGCGCCAGTAGATGGGGGTCCACGCTATGAACAGCGTGTAAACTTGTTACCACTTCCTGGTTCCTGGATGCGGTGGAGCGCAAGCGTCACTTCCGGTACGGCGAGACCACGACCCTGACACGTTTCGTCACTTCCGGACTTCGTCTGAGGGCGTGGTCAGACGCCCTCAGACGAAGTCCGGAAGTGACAAAACGCGTCAGTGTTGTGGTCTCGCCGTACCGGAAGTGACTCTTGCGCTCCACCGCATCCAGGAACCAGGAAGTGGTAACAAGTTTACACGCTGTTCATAGCGTGGACCCCCATCTACTGGCGCCTTAGGTGTACTGAACAGCCAGGCTACCGCACTTTATCTGCCTATTATAATTTCAATTTTTGTACGTATCCATTTGTAAGGGGGGTTATCTATGGGAATAAATGAGTTAAGCAATATTACGCTATGTGGCCATTTTTTTCCCCATATGTATTAACCTGAATACCTGAGCAAAAAAGAGCTGGATATCGGTGGAGGAGTGAAAGAAAAGGAAGAGGCAATCCTATGTTTGGTGATAAGGCTTATCTATGTCTACATTTTGGTGAGTGCATCCCCAAAGGGGGACTTCTCTACTTTCATGCGACACATGACGGATGATCCTTTGAACTGTATCATTGCACTGGGATAAAAAATATCACCTTCTCTTTACTCATCAGTTCCTTTGTGTGTAGATTAACACATAAAGAAGCTTGTCATTTTTGACAAGAGCGCTGCTACACTATTTATGGACAGTCACATGGTTTACATTTTTAATGTGTCTCAGTATTTATTGTTCACCATTTTATTGTGTACGGTTTTATTGTTTTACATTATTTATAGTTAGCCTTTGATGCTCCTTCAAATATTGTTTTTACATTGTTACTGGGTTGCTGGTGAAAGAGTCACGGGATGTTTTAAGCTTAATGGGTGTTTGTGTAAGATGTACTTTTTTAAGGCAACGAGCCATAGGATAGGAGTATCTGGTTTGTTGGCTTTGACGTAGTAAAAATGCTGTCTTTTGCGTATGGTCTTCTCTGGGGAGTCAGTTAAGAATAGGTCTAAGTCAAGTTTTGCCCTCTCATAATTGATGTTATTCGTGGCATTAGGAACCGATTGAAAAGCTGCGTAGCATTTATTAAAATTGTTTTCCAGCTTAGTGAATAGAAGTTTGTTTTCTCTTTTGTGAACTGCAGCTAATTGTATCAATTTGCCACGGATAACAACTTTATGAGCTTCCCACAATGTAAGAGCTGAAACCTCATTATTATCGTTAAATGTGAGATAGTCAGTGAGAGCTGTTTCAATTTCTAAACAGTGCAACAGATGTGACAGCATGGATTCGTTAATACACCATGTCTTATCGTGAGACCTAGGTATTGGTGAGGCTAGTGATAAAATAAAAACCCGCGCCAACTAATAATATAAAAAGTGAAAAAATAAGCTGCTCCTCAAAAATTCAGTGGTAGCTGAAAACAATGTGTAAAGATGTGAGTGGTGAGGGTGCTAAATATCAATCCCAAATAAATTATAAATGACCCTTGAATTGTGATCATATTACATCTACTAATATATTTGGAAGGAATTTTTGGTTTTCACATACCAATATAGTAGAATATTAATAGGCGGGTGTAATTATTTTAATTTTATGATCACAATTCAAGGGTCATTATTTATTTGGGATTGATATTTTGCGCCCTCACCACTCACATTGGTGAGGCTAGAGTGATGGAAATGGCGCAGTGATCTGTCCATGAATAAGGGGTAATTATAGAAGACTTGATCTCAGGTAATATACTTGAAGGGGTAAAAATATGATCGATCCGGGAGAAAGATTTGTGGGGATATGAGTAATGTGTATAATTTCTTCTAGTTGGATTAAATTCCCTCCATGTATCAGCCAATTTGTGTGTGGACAATAGATTCCGTAGGGATTGCTTGTGAGTACTAGAAGTGGGTTTGGACGGGGATTTGTCTAAGAAAGGAAAAACCGTCAAATTAGAGTCTCAGCATAACACAACCATTCCAACTTTATGTGTATCCACCAATTGGAAGAGGTGTGATAAGAACGCTTCCGGGCGTTTATTTGGGGGAATAGTACGATACTACAGTGATTATATTATCTGCAAGAAGACCAGTAAGTAAAATATATCTGCCCTCTGGATCATTGATTTGTGAAATAAGAGTGAATGGCATTGATCGATGGAATCCAATAAGGGTTCCACGTTGCTTGGTTGTGGCTGAAGCTACATAGAATTGAGGATAGGTGGAAGATAAGAATTTAGGAAAAACTTTGTCAGTGAAGTGTTTCCTGAAGACAGATAATATGTGCCTTCCTAGCCGCAAAGGATCTCATAGCTTTGGCATGTTTCTGAGGTATATTAAATCCTTGTACATTTAAGGATAATATGTTTATGGGGGCCATAGCAGTCTGGGAGTGGTGTTTTTAGGAGAAGGGGTAAAACCCCCGACTAAGGCCGGAATCATCCCCAGGAGAGAAAGAAGACAGGAAGGGAGGAGGAAAGAAGTAGAGAAGAAATAAAAAAATAAAAGATGAAAGACCCATGAGAATATATAAACAATTATTGCATAACAATATGTAAAAAGGGTGTAGGAACGTCTCAGGGGAACAGCAATTGCACCCCAAGAGGTTCCGAAATCACCGTCTGACTTCCGTTCAATATCGGGAGTCGAAGGGTGTAAGGAATGCAACATGAAATTCCATGTGGCCAGTCAACACCGGAGAACCTACTAAACAGTACAAATGAACTTAATATAACAGCAACCATAAATTGTAGAGAAAAAAAAATAGGGGAGAAAAAGGGGGGGAGGGGAAACGGGAGGCAAAATATGTTAACATCAGAATCTATGTGAACCTATATAAGGGGGGAGAGGGGAGGGAGAGAATTTTTTTATTTTTTATTATTTAAATAGGAATTATAGATCAAAAAGTTATTTAAATCAACCAGGTGACAGAAGCGAGGTATGAATGTAATTCATGGATATGATCTCAATAAGCTAGAAAATTGAAGTGGTGAGCAAACTGGGAAATTGATTGAAGTCAGTCCATGGAGTCAACATTAGGTGGTGACAGGGTCTCAAAGCGTCCACGTTTGTGTAGATTTTGACGTATGGAGGCAGATGAATCTTGTTTGGAGGATGATCGTGGGGTTGAACGTCTACGAGGCTGAACTGTGTTTTCGGATTGATCCAAAAGATCCAAATCAAGCAGAACTGTTTGTAATTCTTCTGGGGTACGACAAACATATTTAGTTTCCAAATGGGTGAAACGCAGGGAGAAAGGGAAACCCCAGTGGTATATTATCTGGTGGTGTTGCAAAACTTGTAGAAAGGGTTTTAATGCCCTTCTCTTGGTTATTGTAAGTGGAGAGAGGTCTGAAAATAGCTGGTAAGTAGTGCCTTGAAAGGTTAGGGCAGAATTTCCTCTGGCCACAGTTAGTATTTGTTCTTTTGTCTTATAATAGTGGAACCTAACAATTATGTCCCTGGCGGGAACGTTAGGCTTACGAGGGGCTAAGGCCCTGTGCACCCTATCCATTTCCAGTCTTTCCACTGGGGTGCCAGGGAGAAGTTCTTGAAAAAGTGCAAGCATAGTAGCCTGTAAATCCAGTACATGTTCAGGTATTCCTCTAATTCTCAAGTTGAAGCGTCTGTCTCTGTTCTCCTGGTCCTCCAACCTTGTTTGCAAGATAGGTTTTTCCTCTTTTAACTGGTCCAATTCCTCAATATGATTCTGGGTGTAAGATTCTAGTTCATCCACCCTCACCTCCAGTTTAGCAGTTCTCTGCCCAATCTCCCTAATTTCCTTAGTGAGCCTGTCAGTAATGTCATCTGAAGTCTGTTTCAATGCCTTTTGTAACATTCTCTCAAATTGTTTGAACATACTAGGTTGGAAAGTGGTTTGTATCTGTTCATCCTCAGAGTCAGTCTCACCTCCACACTGTTGTGCCTTAGGGCTAGGTGACAGATGTGGAGGAGCGCTGTGTATTATGTCGTGAGGTACTCGGCGGCGCCATTTTAGAAAATGCCCTGCCTGACATCTCCTTATGGTTCCCGGTTTTTAGTTTGATTTTGGTACCTCTTGTCACCATTTTCTTTTTCGTACATCACGGGACACAGAGCGACTTAGTCATTACTAATGGGTTATATAGTTTACCGTCAGGTGCTGGCACTGGCAACTTCCAAACCGGAAGTACCCTCCCCTATATAAGCCCCTCCCATCCGGGAGCACCTCAGTTTTTTGCCAGTGTCTAAGGTGTTGGCCAAAGAGTAACATGTGTTTTCACTGGGCTTGCGTACAGGTTCTTTTACGGGCCTTAGTAAGCTATTCCGGATCCCACCAAAAAAGCTTCATAGCTAAACGGTCGGTACCCGGGCCTTGCAGCAGAAGAGCAAGGTTTTGCCTGTAATGCCTCTCTTAGGAGGGCTGGACCCTGGGATCCAGAGCTCTGGTCATACCCACGACCAAGATGTTTTCTGTGCAAGGTGCTATACAGGTCCAGGGGAGTGGAATCCTTGGGAACCCGGTCCCTGAAGGTTTAATTACAATGCCTGCCGTGATAGGTGAAGTTTGGGCTTCTGTGGACCAAACAGAGTCCTGCGGCGGGGAGCAGGTAAGTGGGGGCCCCCAGGAACTTGGTTCTATTGGGGGACCCCCATGCCTAATTTGTCTTTCTGTCTGTTACCTAACGGTATTCCCGCTAATATCTGTGTATGCCTGTAACTACTGAAAATGTAAAATTTTAATAGTAGTCAAGAAAAAAATAAAAAATAAAGAGGACCGCGGTACCTGTGTTAAACCACTAGAGGCCGCTGTGGTCCATTTTTCTTGTCATGTGGATCTTTGGTTTTCTCAAGTCAAAAGATCCAGGCAGTTGGTAAGTTTCTCTGTGGGAATCCACTTCCTCTGCCCTGTTGCTGCGCTCATCCACCGCACAGGCCCTCCGGCAAAAAGGGCCCTGGCTCCTATTCCCTGTTTGATTTTCGAAAAGGGCGCCAATGGCGCACGGGCGCGCGCGCGGGCGCGTACATGCGCCTCCTATGAAAAAAAAGGGGCGGGGCGGGTGGATGACGCTCGATGCGCGCCACGGCGCTTCTGCGCATGTGCAGGCGTCTCAGCTTGTATAAAGACACAGTACAAGTGTCAGCTGGATGCAAACAGAGCTAGCAACAAACAGTGGCACACAGAGGCGGTTGATGCAGGCATCCCCATAGAAAGGCACTTTAGTGGACACCAGCTGGTATATAGCAGCAATTGTGTTAGACTATTACCAGCAAAATTGGTGTATGACGACGGGAATACCTCAGCTTTGTGCTTAAAGGATATGTCGTCCAGACGCTCCGGAAATAAGTCTTCCAGGAAGCCAAAGGGGTCTCCATCGGGCTCTGAGGATATTGGGCATGCTTGTACTGCACCAATCTCCCCTGAGAATTCAGAGGTCAGTAGCCGTAGAAACCCCGCAGGAGTGCCTGGTGCTGCGGCTGTCCCCAGTCCACCTGCTCCTGTATATATAACAGAGGAGGTTTTATCCTCAACTCTGGGAGGATTGGAAGAGAGATTAACAGCATTGATCGCTGCTTCCCTGTCACAGGGAAAGCGCGTCCGATCTCCGTCTCCTCCTTCAGAGTGCCTGTTAGTGGAGGAACAGCCCCACACAGAGATCGACCTACCTGAAGGGGATCAGGATGAGGTTGATTCAGTTATGGAGGAATCAACAGTGGAAGAACCTTTCTCAGCATCTCAGGCTGAAAGATTATGGGTTCAGTCTCTGACTAACATGGTCCGATCAGCATTTAAAATGCCTCTGGCGGAACCATCAACCACTACGGTTTCCTCGCTGGGGTCGCTAAAAGCTCCCCAGGCTGTCTGTTCCTTCCCAATCCACCCTTTATTAGAAGGGCTTATTTACCAGGATTGGGAGCATCCTGATAAAATATTTGCTCCCCCCAAGAGATTTCCGGTGATCTATCCCATGGAGGATAAGTTCATAAAAAAATGGAGGGTCCCTACAGTGGACGCAGCCATCTCTTCTGTGAACAAATCACTGACATGTCCAGTAGATAATGTTCCAATGTTCAAAGACCCAATAGATAAAAAATTGGAGTCTTTATTAAAATCTGCTTTCTCTACAGCAAGCATGGTGACACAACCTGCGGTAGCAGCGATTGGAGTCTGCCAAGCAGTGAAAGATCAGTTGAAACAAGTCTTAAGGGACTTACCAGATCAGCAGGCTCTTGCCCTAGCTGACCTGCCTAGAGCCTTGTGTTTTGCGGTGGACGCCATAAAGGATACAATCCAACAGGCCTCCCGCTTTACGCTGTCTGTAGTACATATGCGTAGGCTTCTGTGGCTCAAAAACTGGTCTGCTGAAGCTCCCTGTAAGAAACTGCTGGTTAGCTTCCCATTTCATGGAGAACGCTTATTTGGAGAAAATCTGGACAAATATATCCAGAAAATTTCTGCCGGTAAAAGTTCACTCTTACCGGTTAAGAACAAGAGTAGAAGTCCTTCTTTTAAGAGGCCTACTTCTCCAGTCCCGGGCACATCGGCTGTGAAACAGTTCCGACGGCCTCCGCGGTCAAATTCAGGGGGCAGAAATCAGAGACAATCACAGGGTAACAAGAAGCCCTGGATCAAGAGAGGTACAAAACCTCCCCCCAAGTCATGAAGCGTTGCCCCCACTCAATCGGGTGGGGGGAAGGCTTCAGTTGTTCACAGTGACCTGGCGGGACACCATCAGAGACAGATGGGTGCTCTCCGCAGTAAGTCTGGGATACAAGCTGGAGTTAAAAGGCACTCCTCCTGCCCAATTTATGAGGTCAAACGTGCCAAGAGATCCCCAGAAGAGAGGATCCCTCCTTCTGGCACTAGAACAACTATTGCTCCAAGGTGTAATCATGAAGGTTCCCCTGGAAGAAAGCGGATTCGGGTTTTACTCGAACCTTTTCACAGTCCCCAAACCAAATGGGGACGTGAGGCCCATATTAAATCTAAAAGGGCTAAACAAGTTCCTAAATATCAGGACTTTTCGGATGGAGTCGATCCAATCGGTGGCCACTGCCCTACAAGGGCAGGAATGGTTAGCCTCGATCGACATAAGGGATGCTTATCTGCATATTCCCATCTTTCCGGCCCACCAGAAATTTCTACGCTTTGCAGTAGAAGGGCGCCATTTTCAGTTCAGAGCCTTACCTTTCGGTCTGGCCACAGCACCACGAGTGTTCACAAAGGTTCTGGCCCCACTATTGGCCAATCTAAGAACACAAGGTGTAACGATAATGGCATATCTAGACGACCTGCTACTAATAGACCACTCAGTGGAAAAGCTGGAAGTAGCTATTCACAAGACAATCAAGTATCTGGAATATCACAGTTGGATTATCAACCGGGACAAGTCAGCTCTAAGACCAGTCAAAAGTCTGGAATACTTAGGGCTAAGGCTGGATTCAAATCAGAGAAAGATTTTCTTACCTCCAGAGAAGGTGTCGTCTTTAAAAAATTTGACCCACTTAGTGGGTACAAAAAAAACCCATCCATACGCCTGTGCATGAGGCTGCTGGGAAAAATGGTGGCTTCATTCGAAGCAGTACCCTACGGTCAATTCCATTCAAGGAATTTGCAAAGGGCCATACTGTCAGCCTGGAACAAAAAAGTTCAGGCTTTAGACTTACCAATGTCCCTGTCCCCTTCCGTTCGCAAGAGCCTCCATTGGTGGTTGGTGCCCCAGAATCTGGAAAAAGGGAAACCCTTCAGTCCGGTTTCTTGGAAGGTGGTCACTACAGATGCCAGCCTCATAGGCTGGGGGGCAGTACTGGAGCAATGGTCTCTCCAGGGCAAGTGGTCAGAAGCAGAAAAGGCCCTGCCCATCAATCTCTTAGAGATACGAGCAGCCCGGTATGCCCTAGTAGCATGGACATCCAAACTCCAAGGGTCCCCTGTCAGAATTCAATCAGACAATGCCACAGCAGTGGCATATATCAATCACCAGGGTGGCACCAGGAGTCGTGCAGCCCAGAGGGAAGCAAATTGCATCCTGGAGTGGGCAGAAAGATATGTCCCAGCCATATCCGCGGTTTTCATCCCAGGAGTGGAAAATTGGAGAGCGGACTTTTTAAGTCGCCAACAATTATGCCCGGGGGAATGGTCTCTTCACCCCGAGGTTTTCCAGGCAATATGCCAGCGGTGGGGAACACCGGATGTAGATCTGCTAGCATCCAGATTCAACGCAAAGGTGGACAGATTTGTGTCTCGCACAAGGGATCCCCTAGCTTGCGGCTCGGATGCCCTAGTGTTCCCTTGGGATCAGTTCAAGCTGATATATGCATTCCCACCGCCACAATTGTTACCGCGATTAATCCGCAGAATCAGGGTAGAAAAGAAACCAGTGATTCTGGTGGCTCCAGCGTGGCCCCGAAGGGCATGGTACGTGGAGATTGTAAAAATGTCAGTGAGGAGTCCTTGGACCCTCCCACATCGTCCGGACCTGCTGTCGCAAGGACCGATATACCACCCTTCCTTACCAGCCCTAGGTTTGACGGCCTGGCTATTGAAGCCCACATTCTGAAAAAGAGAGCGCTCTCTAATTCTGTGGTATCTACCATGATCAATGCCAGGAAGCCGGTATCCAGGCAGATCTATTATAGGATCTGGAAGGCGTACATTACGTGGTGTGAGGCCAAGAAATGGCATCCACGTAAGTACGTGATAGGTAGGATTTTGGACTTCCTACAGTGGGCTGTAGATAGGAAGCTGGCCTTGAGTACTATCAAGGGTCAGATTTCGGCCTTGTCAATATTTTTTCAAAGGCCCTTGGCTTCGCATTCACTAGTCAAAGCTTTCATACAAGGAGTGATGCGTATTAGCCCTCCGGTTAGTATTCCCATATGTCCATGGGACTTAAACCTGGTTCTGTCGGTTCTACAGAAACAACCGTTTGAACCATTGCAACACATTTCCTTGGTTCTTCTCACCAGGAAATTGATTTTCTTAGTAGCCATTTGTTCGGCTAAAAGAGTATCGGAATTAGCCGCCTTGTCCTGTAAGGAGCCATATCTGGTTGTCCATAAGGACAGAGTAGTATTACGTCCTCATCCAGCCTTTCTTCCTAAGGTGGTATCGAGGTTTCATTTGAACCAAGATGTGGTTCTTCCTTCTTTTTTCCCCAAACCTAGCTCGGTAGAGGAAAAGTTATTACATTCTTTGGATGTAGTAAGAGCAGTTAAAGCTTATCTAAAAGCCACTGCTCAGATTCGCAGAACGGATACTTTGTTTATTCTGCCGGAAGGCCCTAGAAAGGGTCAGGCAGCATCAAAATCTACTTTAGCCAAGTGGATTCGACAGGTCATAATACAAGCCTATGGCTTGAGAAAGAGACCGCCTCCGTTCAAAGTTAGGGCGCACTCCACAAGAGCAGTTGGAACTTCATGGGCAGTGCATCACCAGGCCTCCCTGGCTCAAGTATGTAAGGCCGCAACATGGTCTTCGGTACACACGTTTACTAGATTCTACCAGGTAGACGTTAGAAGTCAGGAGGATGTCGCCTTTGGGCGCAGTGTGTTGCAGGCCGCAAAAGATCCTCATGCCTGATGGCGCCCAGCTTATGTATCCCTCCCCTCATTTGGCATTGCTTTGGGACGTCCCATTAGTAATGACTAAGTCGCTCTGTGTCCCGTGATGTACGAAAAAGAAAAAGGGATTTTTATAACAGCTTACCTGTAAAATCCTTTTCTTGGAGTACATCACGGGACACAGAGCTCCCACCCCTC
The DNA here is from genome assembly GCA_029206835.1 of Rana muscosa. Classification (NCBI taxonomy): domain Eukaryota; kingdom Metazoa; phylum Chordata; class Amphibia; order Anura; family Ranidae; genus Rana; species Rana muscosa. The sequence continues at coordinate 913,937,319 of CM055118.1, forward strand.
TTTTTGGGACACTTATTGCTTGGCTACAAAACTGAGGTGCTCCCGGATGGGAGGGGCTTATATAGGGGAGGGTACTTCCGGTTTGGAAGTTGCCAGTGCCAGCACCTGAAGGTAAACTATATAACCCATTAGTAATGACTAAGTCGCTCTGTGTCCCGTGATGTACTCCAAGAAAAGGATTTTACAGGTAAGCTGTTATAAAAATCCCTTTATACCGGCTCAGGCGTGTTCCCGGAGGTATGCGGTAGTGTCAGTGTTGATTTTAGAAGTCGCTGCGACTCTCGGTTCTCCAGTCTGACTAACCTAGGAGCGGAGCTCTAAGGAAGCGCGACTGCTCCCTCAGGCATCCGCGCATGCGCCCCCGTTCTAATGTAGTTTATTTAAAAATTTTATTAGAATTGGTCATTGCACCATATGGTTGTGTGACCTAATGTGTGGAACTAATCAGGCAGCACTTATTTTTACAGCCTGTCCTCCCCCCTTTTTATACACATATGTTTTTATTACATGTTTGTATACATACGTGTTTTCTACACGTGTGTTTACCCATGTATACATAGGAAATATATTTCTCCTCCTGCCCTGCTCCTTTAATACGATAGACAACATAAGTCCTTGTGTTGTTTTTATTTTTGTTCTTATGACTCTTATTGGTGATGCTGTATACTTATGAGATTTTGCTTTTTAATGTGTTTTGACGCTGTATATTTTTACATGATTAGTTTTTAATGTGTTTTTATGCCATGTTGTGGGGGGAATTTGTATTCCATCGCAAGCCTTTTAATTATTTTTAGTTATTAGAATTAATGGTTCACCCATGATTAGACCTGTGTAATAGTTCACTGACATTCCCATATGCTGCTGGTCTGCTGTGGCTTGCTGTCCTCCTGGTGGCCGCAGTATATAAATACCATGATACCTGCAGTATACCATTAGGCCATAGAAGGAACTTGTCTCCGAGCGCGTAGCCTGTCGTTTCTCATTTGACCTTCCTTCCGGTGCTCTCCCTGGTCCTGCCTCCTGGTGACATCATCATCTGCGCTCCACGCTGGACCTGGCTGTTTCCTGGTGGCCACAGGATGGACTTTACACCCTGCCTGCAGATCCATGGATCCAGATGGACCTCAGACCGGACCGCACTGCGCTATATGAGACCCTGATGAGCCTGTTTTATACTTGTGTCTTGTAAGTGCATTTCCTATGAGATTAAAATTGTGTATCTGACATATTGCACTTAGGTGGCGGTTCCCTTTTTTGTCTCCTTATCTTTCCTAATAGAGTTGGCTTTTCTCTGAGGACAGCTACCGCCCACCATTCTCCTATCCCCTTCCTTGTTAGGAGTGGTCATTTATACATTATAATGGACTATTGAACTGTGACTGTTCTTTGGACATATACACTGCCCGTTTTTTAAGTGTTCTACAGTACCAGTGTTTGCGCTAACAGTTTATTTTATTTGTTTGTACATTATTTGTAGCTGCTGACTTTTACAGTTTTTTTTTTTGTAGAGGCTTGAACTCCGCTTTAAATATTTTCTTCAGCTCTGTGTATACAAAGGAGCATGGGAGAGCTCAAGTCCATATTGGGGATTGTATTGACATCAAATGAACCACAATGGCTCAAAAATAGGATTTTGTACTTAAAATCCTTTTCTCTGTCGTCCATGGACGGACACAGCTCCTTAATTCTTGACCATTGGGTTATGTTCCTGTTCTGTAGGAGAGGACTAGGCAGAACATGTTAGATATTTAATACATGATACTTTAACAGAGTTTAACAGCCCCACCCAGGGGGCGGTCCCTCCGGGCATAACCCTCCACCCTGCAGTCAGCAGCCTCAGTTCGTAAAAAGCAGTACAAACTAATAAAGGAGGGGTGGGTGCTGTGTCCGTCCATAGATGACAGAGAAAAGGATTTTACGGTGAGTACAAAAAATCCTATTTTCTCTTTTCGTCCATGGACGGACACAGCTCCTTAATTCTTGACCATTGGGACGTCCCAAAGCAGTGTAAAAAAAACGAGGGGTGGGCACAGCAATCAAAACCAATTTCACCCCAAACAAGCAGAGCTCCTCAACGGAGGAGTTGCAACCTCAAACAGCCACCTGCAAAACTTTGCAGCCGAAGCTAGCATCCGAAGATGCACTCACATCAACCTTGTAAAACTTTAAAAAAGTGTGAATGGATGACCAGATCACCGCCTTACACACTTGTGAGACAGACGCTTGATGTCAGAAAGCCCAAGAGGCACCAATAGCCCTGGTCGAATGAGCCGTAACGGGAAAGGGAGGCACCCGCCCCCTAAGGGCATAAGCCTGGATGACGGTCTGCCTGATCCACGAGAAATGGTGGCCGACGAAGCTGCCAGGCCCTTCTGCGGACCAGACACTGACACAAACAGTGATTTAGACCTCCGGAACGGAGCCGTAGCACACAGGTACACCCGCAAGGCACGTACCACGTCTAAAGAATGTAGCGTAACCTCCTTGGAATGCGATGGCCGAGGACACAAGGATGGAAGTACAATGTCCTCATTCAGGTGAAAGACCGAAACCAACTTTTCTGAAGAAAAGAAGGCTGCGAGCGTAGCACCGCTTTGCCTTGTGGAGGACCAAATATGGGGACTTGCAAGACAAGGCCGCCAATTCATAAACCCTCCTGATGGATGTGATGGCTACCAGGAAGGCCACCTTCTGAGAGAGCGTCAAAAGAGAAATTTCCTTGATATCTCAAATGGAGGTTTCTGAAGCGCCGAGAGCACCAGATTCAAATCCCACGGAGGTAGTGGTGGTCGCACTGGAGGGGCCACATGTCGGACCCCTTGCACAAATGTACTTACCAGTGAATGAGCCGCCAGGGGTCGCTGAAAGAAAACAGCCAAAGCTGAAATCTGCCCCTTAATGGTGCTTAAGGCAAGTTTCTTATCTAACAAGAAATAAAAATCAGCGCAATAAAATCCCTAACGTAAGCAGCTGAACACCAGGGTCAAAACTTCAAAATCCCTGAGGTATACATGTATAAAAGATGGTGTAGCGCTAACAACAAGTCCTATAAATAAAACAATGAATGAATGATCCCAGTGATCTTCAGTGATGGTAAACAGGTTCTAAGCATGCAAATGAGTGATGACACACAGTGAGAGACCTCCACCGAAAGTGAGATTGGCCGCTCACCTCCCAGATTGGACCCTTTGGTTATGAAGGGTCACAACAACTTTCCCTTATGGGTACAAATTCCAGGACATAAGGTTGCTGACCCCGGTTGGTGGATGGATAAGCTCAGACAGGTACACAAGTGGGCTCCAACATGGCATCAAACATGCAATAAAAAGCAGACCATAGCGTGTCTCAGCGGAATACAGTGGTTTATTAAATCAATAAAAATGCACACTTACATGGTCAAGGCACTAACTCCAGTGCCAGGATATAACAGCGTAATAAAACAAACAATCAATGGATGGTGATGGCTGCGGGTGGCTTCACATTCTTCCCATCTGAACGTTACGTCCCTATTGGCGGGACTTCATCAGCGGATATGGGAGGAGGATGGACTGCACCCACTAATATACAGGGAACTTAATTGGTGACCATGGGAACTGGACGCGACATCACGTGATGCCGCGTCAGCATGACAAAAAAAAAACGGGGTGTTCCTAACGTTGTTTACATAACCTAGGCAACTGGGCGCAACATCCCGTGATATCGCGCCAGTGCACGAAGAGCCGAAAACATCCCAGGAAAGGTTGGGTAACCTAGGTAACTGGACGCAGACCTCACATGCCGTGCCAGTACACGAAGAGCTGGAAATGTCTCCGGAGCAGCCGTAACCCAGGTAACTGGACGCAAAATCACAAGAATGGTCAAAAAACAAAAAAATTAGGTGTGGACAAACTGCCCATACAAGATGTATGTCCAGCAAATGGCAATAACAACTATATTTACAAAACTGTACAAAAACCTCACCAATGTTACCACCCCACATCATAAATGGGCAAGGGAAACATAATAAAAATATATTAAAAAATATATAATGGTAACCATAATTAATGATGTACAGTATATTTAGTAATCATATGTAATATATTCTTTATATGGAAACGCACTAAAAGTGCATTTGATAAATATGTTAAATGGCATTATATGCTGTCATACCAACTTATATGTGCAAGCAAACAAATCCTAAAAACATAAATATAAGATAGATGAAATCTAATCTGGACCCCAGTATATAGATATCTAACGTGAAGTCTACCACAGCCATCATCAGTACAAATAAAACTAAAAGATATTTTAAAATACAAATAAAAACATTTAAAACATCATATATAAAAATCAAATGACCTTAATCACTAACGATCGGAAATAAAACAGTTGACATCAAAGTCAACATTCAATCCATCGGGGCAGAGAACATGCGTCTCGTGGATCCAATATGATTCTCGTTTGCTTAACTGGCGGATAAAGTTTCCACCCCTCCGATGTATTGTGACCGTCTCAATACCCCAGAACCTAAGACCCCTAGGGTTCTGGTGATGGAATTGTTTGAAGTGCCTCGAGACATTGTGCGTTTTTACCCCCTTCTTTATATTATTAACATGTTCTGCCACACGAACATGAAGGGGCCTGGAAGTCCTACCTATATACTGGAGCCCACAATCACACTCCAGCATATATACAACTCCCACTGTAGCGCATGTAATCAATTGTTTGATGGAATATTCCTTATTAGTGGCTGATGCGAGAAATTGCTTCCTTTTCTTGATATTCACTTTTGAATTCCTGCAAGGTACGCAACGTCCGCATGCATAAAAACCACCTAAAAATGTAAACATCCTATTATCGGATGGAATAGGAGGGTTAAGTACACTAGGTGCTAAGCGGTCTCTAAGAGAGGGAGCCTTTTTGTATATAAACCGCGGTTTAACAGGTAATACAGGGCCAAGTATCTTATCCTGTTTCAAAATGGACCAGTTTTTAGCTATAATTTTTTCAAATTTTTTGTGCTGGACATTATAGTCCAACACAATTTTGAAATTATGAGTATCACCACTCGGTTCAGCAATACGATCAGTGATTAGAGTTTGTCTATCAATCTTCTTGACCCGTTCAATCTCACTAAGTAAGTTTGATTTATCATACCCCTTTTGTACAAACCTGGTAGTGAGAACCTGAGATTGGTTAACAAAATCAGATTCTAGCGTACAATTTCGGCGCAATCGAATGTATTGTCCCCTGGGGATGTTGCACAGCCATGACCGGTGATGGCAGCTCTCCAGGGGAATATATGCATTCCGATCTGTGGGTTTAAAGTAATTGGTCAGCTGAAAGTGGTCAGTGGCCTTATTGATGGTAAGATCTAAAAAAAAACACCTTCTCATAGTCTACTGTCCATGTGAGAGTGATATTTTTATCATTAACATTGAGCTGGCTTATAAAATAATCTAATGCGGATCTCTCACCATCCCAAACAAGTATGAGGTCGTCAATAAAGCGACGATAACAGACAAGCTCAGGGGGGCGGCGTGAGAAGATAGCCCGTTCTTCCCAGTGGGCCATAAAAATATTAGCCACACTTGGGACAAAACGGGCTCACATCGCCACCCCCCTTGTCTGTAAGAAAAAGTCGCCATCATACCAAAAGTAGTTTCTTGTGAGACAAAAATCCAGACAACTAAGCAGAAACTCTTGATGTCTCCCTGACAGATCAGAGGTGGATAAAGCCCATTCAACTGAGGATAATGCATCATTATGGCCTATAATGGTGTATAAAGACCCTACATCAGCTGTAGCTAATATGCTCTGGCTGGAGCTTCCCAAAGATTGGAGGACCTGGATGATATGTTTAGTATCCTTTAAAAAGGCTGGAGTCTCACTACCAGAGGCTGGAGGAAAGAATCTATGTACTGCCCCAACCTGGCTGACACAGAGTCTATCCCATTAACAATGGGTCTCCCTGGTGGGTTAAGACTATCTTTGTGTAGCTTGGGTAAAAAATAAATAATAGGAGTTCGGCAGAATAAGGGGTCTAGATTAGGGATGAGCTTCGTGTTCGAGTCGAACATACGTTCGACTCGAACATCGGCTGTTCGATCGTTCGACGAAGATCGAACGATTTGGGCCGTTCGCGCCAAATTCGAGTGACGCGAACGGCCCACAATGCACTACGCCATCGCAGTGTCATCCAGGCGCTGTGATTGGCCAAGCATGCACTGTGACCCCGCATGCTTGGTCAATCACAGCGCCGGCAGCGAGGAGAGCAATGATTGGCCACAGGCAGGATGCCTGTTGCCAATTATTGCTGAGGGGGTTTAGTACACGCCCCACACTATAAAAGGCCGCCAGCGCGCCGGCCATGTGTAGTGTGTTCCGGAGCAGGGAAAGAGAAGCATAGGCAGGGACAGTGTCATTATTTTTCCTTTACTAATCCTGGATTCCTTGTGTTTAGGGACAAATAAGGATAGGTAGGGAGAGTGTCAGTGACAGTGTGCTATTCTGTGCTAATCCTTGTTTGTAGGGACAGAGAGGTACAGTGAGGGAAAGTGTCAGTGTGCTATTCTGTTCTAAACCAATCTTGCTGAACCATATTTTCAATCCTTGAGTTTAGGGACAGAGAAGGACACTCGTGGAAAGGAGGGACAGAGTAGGACAGTGAGGGAAAGTGTCAGTGTGCTATTCTGTTCTAAACCAATTTTGCTGTTCCATATTTTCAATCCTTGAGTTTAGGGACAGAGAAGGACACTCGTGGCAATTTTCAGTGTGCTATTCTGTGCTAAATCTTGTTTGTAGGGAGGGACAGAGTAGGACAGTGAGGGAAAGTGTCAGTGTGCTATTCTGTTCTAAACCAATTTTGCTGTTCCATATTTTCAATCCTTGAGTTTAGGGACAGAGAAGGACACTCGTGGAAATTATCAGTGTGCTATTCTGTGCTAAATCTTGTTTGTAGGGAGGGACAGAGTAGGACAGTGAGGGAAAGTGTCAGTGTGCTATTCTGTTCTAAACCAATTTTGCTGTTCCATATTTTCAATCCTTGAGTTTAGGGACAGAGAAGGACACTCGTGGAAATTATCAGTGTGCTATTCTGTGCTAAATCTTGTTTGTAGGGAGGGACAGAGTAGGACAGTGAGGGAAAGTGTCAGTGTGCTATTCTGTTCTAAACCAATTTTGCTGTTCCATATTTTCAATCCTTGAGTTTAGGGACAGAGAAGGACACTCGTGGCAATTTTCAGTGTGCTATTCTGTGCTAAATCTTGTTTGTAGGGAGGGACAGAGTAGGACAGTGAGGGAAAGTGTCCTATTCTGTTCTAAACCAATTTTGCTGTTCCATATTTTCAATCCTTGAGTTTAGGGACAGAGAAGGACACTCGTGGCAATTTTCAGTGTGCTATTCTGTGCTAAATCTTGTTTGTAGGGAGGGACAGAGTAGGACAGTGAGGGAAAGTGTCAGTGTGCTATTCTGTTCAAAACCAATTTTGCTGTTCCATATTTTCAATCCTTGAGTTTAGGGACAGAGAAGGACACTCTTGGAAATTATCAGTGTGCTATTCTGTGCTAAATCTTGTTTGTAGGGAGGGACAGAGTAGGACAGTGAGGGAAAGTGTCAGTGTGCTATTCTGTTCTAAACCAATTTTGCTGTTCCATATTTTCAATCCTTGAGTTTAGGGACAGAGAAGGACACTCGTGGCAATTTTCAGTGTGCTATTCTGTGCTAAATCTTGTTTGTAGGGAGGGACAGAGTAGGACAGTGAGGGGAAGTGTCAGTGTGCGATTCTGTTCTAAACCAATTTTGCTGTTCCATATTTTCAATCCTTGAGTTTAGGGACAGAGAAGGACACTCGTGGAAATTATCAGTGTGCTATTCTGTGCTAAATCTTGTTTGTAGGGAGGGACAGAGTAGGACAGTGAGGGAAACTGACAGTGTGCTATTCTGTTCTAAACCAATTTTGCTGTTCCATATTTTCAATCCTTGAGTTTAGGGACAGAGAAGGACACTCGTGGCAATTTTCAGTGTGCTATTCTGTGCTAAATCTTGTTTGTAGGGAGGGACAGAGTAGGACAGTGAGGGAAAGTGTCCTATTCTGTTCTAAACCAATTTTGCTGAACCATATTTTCAATCCTTGAGTTTAGGGACAGAGAGGTACAGTGAGTGAAACTGACAGTGTGCTATTCTGTTCTAAACCAATTTTGCTGTTCCATATTTTCAATCCTTGAGTTTAGGGACAGAGACAGACACTCGTGGCAATTTTCAGTGTGCTATTCTGTGCTAAATCTTGTTTGTAGGGAGGGACAGAGTAGGACAGTGAGGGAAAGTGTCAGTGTGCTATTCTGTTCTAAACCAATTTTGCTGTTCCATATTTTCAATCCTTGAGTTTAGGGACAGAGAAGGACACTCGTGGCAATTTTCAGTGTGCTATTCTGTGCTAAATCTTGTTTGTAGGGAGGGACAGAGTAGGACAGTGAGGGAAAGTGTCAGTGTGCTATTCTGTTCAAAACCAATTTTGCTGTTCCATATTTTCAATCCTTGAGTTTAGGGACAGAGAAGGACACTCTTGGAAATTATCAGTGTGCTATTCTGTGCTAAATCTTGTTTGTAGGGAGGGACAGAGTAGGACAGTGAGGGAAAGCGTCCTATTCTGTTCTAAACCAATTTTGCTGAACCATATTTTCAATCCTTGAGTTTAGGGACAGAGAGGTACAGTGAGTGAAACTGACAGTGTGCTATTCTGTTCTAAACCAATTTTGCTGTTCCATATTTTCAATCCTTGAGTTTAGGGACAGAGAAGGACACTCGTGGAAATTATCAGTGTGCTATTCTGTGCTAAATCTTGTTTGTAGGGAGGGACAGAGTAGGACAGTGAGGGAAAGTGTCAGTGTGCTATTCTGTTCTAAACCAATTTTGCTGTTCCATATTTTCAATCCTTGAGTTTAGGGACAGAGAAGGACACTCGTGGCAATTTTCAGTGTGCTATTCTGTGCTAAATCTTGTTTGTAGGGAGGGACAGAGTAGGACAGTGAGGGAAAGTGTCAGTGTGCTATTCTGTTCAAAACCAATTTTGCTGTTCCATATTTTCAATCCTTGAGTTTAGGGACAGAGAAGGACACTCTTGGAAATTATCAGTGTGCTATTCTGTGCTAAATCTTGTTTGTAGGGAGGGACAGAGTAGGACAGTGAGGGAAAGTGTCCTATTCTGTTCTAAACCAATTTTGCTGAACTATATTTTCAATCCTTGAGTTTAGGGACAGAGAGGTACAGTGAGTGAAACTGACAGTGTGCTATTCTGTTCTAAACCAATTTTGCTGTTCCATATTTTCAATCCTTGAGTTTAGGGACAGAGAAGGACACTCGTGGAAAGGAGGGACAGAGTAGGACAGTGAGGGAAAGTGTCAGTGTGCTATTCTGTTCTAAACCAATTTTGCTGTTCCATATTTTCAATCCTTGAGTTTAGGGACAGAGAAGGACACTCGTGGCAATTTTAAGTGTGCTATTCTGTGCTAAATCTTGTTTGTAGGGAGGGACAGAGTAGGACAGTGAGGGAAATTGTCAGTGTGCTATTCTGTTCTAAACCAATTTTGCTGTTCCATATTTTCAATCCTTGAGTTTAGGGACAGAGAAGGACACTTTTGGAAATTATCAGTGTGCTATTCTGTGCTAAATCTTGTTTGTAGGGAGGGACAGAGTAGGACAGTGAGGGAAAGTGTCCTATTCTGTTCTAAACCAATTTTGCTGAACCATATTTTCAATCCTTGGCTTTAGGGACAGAGAGGTACAGTGAGTGAAACTGACAGTGTGCTATTCTGTTCTAAACCAATTTTGCTGTTCCATATTTCAAATCCTTGAGTTTAGGGACAGAGAAGGATAGGCAGGGGACAGTGTCAGTGTCATTGTTGCTAAGCCTCCTGCACAGTATACACCTGAAGGTAGCCCTTATTGCTATTTTTCCCATCTCCCTGCAGGCCATCCATTAAAATGTCTGGAAGGCAAACAAGGAGAGGCAGACAGTCAGGAGGCAAAAAAAGAGGGCAAGCAGGCTCTGTGTCTGGGGGCAACAGTGCTGGTCGTGGACGCGGTGCATTGTCATCAGCACATGGCCATGGGACACGCTTGTCCTTCTTTTCGGCAGCTGGACATGTTGAGCCACATCATGCCGAAGACTTGGTAGAGTGGATGACCAAGCCCACCTCATCCTCCTCATTCTCTCTCACCCAGGCTCAGGGTACTGGCAAAGCAGCTGCCAAAGCGTCCTCTTCTCTGGTATCATTATCTTCATTAGTCAATCCTTCCCTAGACCCACCATGTCCTCCTCCTGAGGAGTCCCCCAAACTGTTTGAGCACAGTGTTGGGTACATGCTCCAGGAGGATGCCCAGCGTTTCAAAGGATCTGATGATGATACCCAGCTACAGGAAGGCAGCAGCGTGAGAGCAGAGAGAGGGGATGCTCAAGAAGGACACCAATCTGGCAGTCATGCTCCAGCAGCTGCAGCATACTGCCAGATTGGCTCCAGTGATGAGGAGGGAGGGGATGATGAGGTCACTGACTCCACGTGGGTGCCTAATAGGAGAGAGGAGGAGGAGGAGGATGAGGAGGAGGCACATCTCCAACGAGGCAGGATGCCCTTGAGTGGCCAGCGTATGGGCAGCACACCGACGGAATCACACCGCAGAGCTCCGCCTTTGCAGGGCGCTGCCTCTGCCCGTCATTCAAAAAGTTCTTTGGTGTGGGCCTTTTTTGAGGCGAGTGCATCAGATCGCACAGCTGCTGTTTGCAACATGTCTCAAGCGTATATCGCGTGGCCAAAACATCAGCCACTTGGGCACCACATGCTTGATCAGACATATGTTGACCTGCCATGCAGCTCGTTGGCAAGCCTACCTTAAAGACCCACACCAAAGAACAAAGCTGACCTCTTCTTGCACCGCATCAGCTGGGATCTCCAACCCCACTATACCTTCACTCCTCTCTGAAACCTGCTCTGAGAGGAATGAAGGTGTAGAATTAGGTGTGTCACAGGCAAGTACTTGCGGGCACTCTGCTAGCAGTACACCAACGTCCGATTCTAGCAGGCAAATTTCCCTGCCCCAGCTACTGGACCGTCGAAAGAAGTTCACTCCCAGCCATCCACATGCCCAGCGGTTGAATGCTAGCTTGGCTAAATTGCTAGCGCTTCAACTGCTGCCTTTTCAGTTGGTAGACTCGGCCCCCTTCCGTGAGTTTGTGCAATGTGCGGTTCCTCAGTGGCAGGTTCCCAAACGCCACTTTTTTCTCACGGAAGGCGATTCCGGCTCTCTACAGGCATGTGGAAGGCAATGTCTTGGCCTCCCTGGACAGGGCGGTCAGCGGTAAGGTGCATATTACCGCTGACTCATGGTCCAGCAGGCATGGACAGGGACGTTACCTTTCTTTCACGGCCCATTGGGTCACTCTTTTGGCAGCTGGGAAGGATGCAGGACAAGGTGCAGTAGTGTTGGAGGTTGTTCCACCGCCACGCCTCCAAAATGCTACTACTGGTTGTGACACACCTCTCTCCTCCACCCCCTCCTCTTCTTCTTCCTCCATGGCCTCTTCCTGTGGTTTGTCCTCGGAACCAGCGGTGCTCCGTAGGCGTTCAAGGGGCTACGCAAGTACGCAGGCAAAAAGATGCCATGCCGTGCTTGCGCTGGTGTGTTTGGGGGACAGGAGCCACACTGGGGCAGAGGTCCTGTCTGCTCTGCAGGGGCAGGCCGAGAGGTGGTTGACGCCACGCCAGCTTAAGCCAGGAATGGTGGTTTGCGACAATGGCACCAACCTCCTCTCCGCCCTCCGACAGGGACAACTGACCCATGTGCCCTGTATGGCTCACGTCCTTAACCTGGTGGTGCAGCGGTTCTTGGGCAGGTACCCGGGCTTACAGGATGTCCTGAGGCAGGCCAGGAAAGTCTGTGTGCATTTCCGCAGATCATATAATGCCAGTGCCCGCCTGGCTGAGCTGCAAAAGGAGTTGAACCTGCCCAAGAACCGCCTTATATGTGACATGCCCACCAGGTGGAACTCAACGTTGGCCATGCTGCAGCGGCTGCACATGCAGCAGAGGGCCATCAATGAGTACCTGTGCGACTACGGCACCAGGACAGGGTCAGGGGAGCTCGGGTTTTTTTCACCACGCCAGTGGGGCATGATCAGGGATGCATGCACTGTCCTGGCACCATTTGAGGAGGCCACGAGGATGGTGAGCAGTGACAGTGCATGCATCAGTGACACTGTACCTCTTGTCCACCTGTTGGAGCACACGCTGCGTGGAATAATGGACAGGGCACTTGAGGCAGAACAGAGGCAGGAAGAGGAGGACTTCCTTGCCTCTCAAGGCCCCCTTTACCCAGACAGTGTTCCTTCTGTCCCACCCATCGCACAGGAAGAGGAGGAGGAGGAGGAGGAGGATTGTGTCAGCATGGAGGTGGAGGCTGGCACTCAGCATCATCAGCAGCAGTCTTTTAGGGATGATTTACAGTCCCAAGAAACCAGTGGACTTGTACGTGGCTGGGAGGAGGTGGCTGCGGATCATGTCGTCCTTAGTGACCCAGAGGACTCCGGACTGAATGCCTCAGCTAACCTACGCTGCATGGCCTCCCTGATCCTGCAAAGTCTGCGGAAGGATCCTCGTATTCTTCGGATCAAGGAGAGGGACCATTACTGGTTGGCCACTCTCCTTGATCCACGGTACAAGGGTAAGGTTGCGGACCTTATCGTACCGTCGCAGAGGGAGCAGAGGATGAGACAACTCCGGGAGGCCTTGCAGAAAGGTCTGTGCAACGCGTTCGCAGAGACTGGGAGGTTACAAACTCCTGGTCCTGGACAACGAGTTGCTGAGGCTTCGGGCAGTCAAAGAAGGAGCGGTGGGGAAGGTGGCCGTCTGACCGATGCGTTCAGACAATTCTTTAGTCCGCAGCCCCAAAGTATGATCGGTTCCAGCAACCATCGCCAGCGTCTGATATACATGGTGCAGGAATACCTAGGGTCAAGGTCAGACTTGGACACCTTCCCCACCGAAAATCCTCTGGCTTACTGGGTCTTGAGGATGGATCACTGGCCAGAGCTTGCACAGTATGCAATTGAGCTACTGGCCTGTCCTGCATCCAGCGTTCTTTCAGAACGCACATTCAGTGCTGCTGGAGGATTTGTCACGGATCACAGGGTGCGCCTGTCCACCGACTCGGTTGATCGACTGACTTTCATCAAGATGAACCAGTCTTGGATCACCACCAGCTACCACACACCAGATGCTGATATAACAGACTAATTGATTTTAAAATGTCACATCCCTTCAAGACTGATGCTGATGCTGAGTGCCTGTGCTGTTATGTTGACTGGCTATCCTCCTCCTCCTCCTCCTCAATGATACGATTAATGATGATAGCTTGGAAGATCATTTTGGTTTATGGGTGACGCCACCAGTGGCTAAGGCCCAATTTGTCAGCCCCTGTTTAACAGGGGCGTGTAATTAAAATTTTTGATGCAATACTTTGCAACAGGCCTCATTGCTGTGCTCCAAGCACAGTATCTGTGAGGGGTTGCAGTGTTGTGCCACCAGTGCCTAAGGCCCAATTTTTCAGCCCCTGTTCAACAGGGGCATGCAATTATAATTATTGATCTAATAATTCACAGCAGGGCCCATTGCTGCGCCCACCAAGAGTAACTGTCAGGCCTTACAGTGTTGTGGCACCAGCACCAACATCACCACCACCACCACCACCAAAGGCCCAATTTTTCAGCCCCTGTTCAACAGGGGCATGCAATTATAATTATTGATCTAATAATTCACAGCAGGGCCCATTGCTGCGCCCACCAAGAGTAACTGTCAGGCCTTACAGTGTTGTGGCACCAGCACCACCATCACCACCACCACCACCACCACCACCACCAAAGGCCCAATTTTTCAGCCCCTATTCAACAGGGGCATGCAATTATAATTATTGATCTAATAATTCACAGCAGGGCCCATTGCTGCGCCCACCAAGAGTAACTGTCAGGCCTTACAGTGTTGTGGCACCAGCACCACCATCAAAGGCCCAATTTTTAGTACCACTGATCAACAATTATATGTTATTACAATTCCTGATATAATACTTGACAGCAGGGCGTTCCAGCACCCACCAAGAATAACTGTGAGTGCTTTCAGTGTTGTGCCAACACCAACACCTAAGGGGCCAATTTCTGCAGAGTATATACGGCAGGTCCCTACTTTCAAACATCCAACTTACAAACTACTACTACTTGCAAACGGAAGAAGACAACAGGAAGTGAGAGGAAATCTACCCCTTGGAAGGAAAATTCTCCCCTGTAAGAATTAATATGGGAGAAAGGTGTCTTCTCTCTACTGATGCTTTATAACCAATCCTTGTTTCAATAAAAACACCACATTTCAAAAACAGTTGTCATTGGGACGCAAAGTGAGGTGAAATGTTCTGAACAGGGGCACAGACAGCAAAAAAAAATGTGACAGGGGTGATAACCGTTCCCTATGTTTTCCAAAAAGCTAAAAAAAAGGAATTTGGCATGGAGCTACACTTAAACAAAGCAGCTGTTCAAAATTACAACCAGATTCTACATAAGAACAAACCTACAGTCCCTGTCTTGTATGCACCGCCTGTATACGGCTGTTCAGAGTATATAGGGCCTTTTTTATTTTGTGTGCGGGGTTCCCCTTAATATCCATACAAGACCCAAAGGGGCTGGTAATGGGCTGGGGTAGGGGGGGGGTTGATGGGGTAGCTATGCCATTTTTCCTAAAGATTTTCATCCATATTACCGGGACCAGACATTGCATTAAAGCCACAAGCAGTTTTAAATGGCTTTTTTTCCTTTAGAAATGTTATTTTGTGCTGGGACAGTTCTAAACACGGGAAACACGTGGCACTTCACAGGCATACTTTAGACACCCCCCAGGTACAATATTTAAAGGAATATTTGACTTTTTTTCTTTCACTTTATGCATCATTAAAATGACTGCTCCCGGAAAACGTCCGTTTTTAAAACTTATTTTTGCATTGATACATGTCCCCTGGTGCAGAACCCGGGTTCCCAAACTCTGTTTCGGACAATAACATGGATAATAGTCGTTATAATTAGCACTTTAGAATCCGAACGTTCGCATCCATTGTATTTAATAGGGTTCTAATGTTCGTGCGAACTTTCGGTCCGTTCGCGGGTTCTGGTGCGAACCGAACCCGGGGGTGTTCGGCTCATCACTAGTCTAGATATAAAGTATTTTTTTGTCAAAATCCTTTGATCTCTACCATCCTCAATGATGCGGTGGAGATCATCTTTAAATGACAACATAGGATCTTTATTAAGAATCTTATAAGTTTTTCTATTTGATAAGAGATTACTCATCTCAGATTTATAGTACTCCTTACTTAAGATGACAAGCCCCCCCCCTTTATCTGCGGGGCGAATGACAATATATTTTCTTTGCTCCAATGACTCCATACCCCTTTTAATATATTGGGGATCCTGTACCTTTTTAACTTTTAGTAGGTCTAAATCCTTCGCAACCATTATTTTAAAAACATCTATGTATTTACTATCAACATTTGGAGGATTAAATGTAAATTTATTCCGTAATAGTGAATGATCACTACTCGTGGGCATAATGGTCCTACATGGATTGGCCAAAAAATATTTTTTCATATTTAAACCCCTAATATACTTCTGTAAGCTTACATAAACTTGCAATTTGTTCAAATTCTTATGCCGCGTACACACGACCGTTTTTCTCGTCGAGAAAAATTAAATTTTTTCATTTGGACGAGAAAAACGATCGTCTATGGGCTTTTTCTCGTTTTTCTCAACGTGAAAAACGGCATTAATCACGACGAGAAAAATTAGAACATGCTCTAATTTTTCTCTGCGTTTTGCACGTCGTCGTTTTTCTCGTCATGAAAAATGGTCGTGTGTAGGCTTTAGCGACGTGAAAAAAACACGCATGATCAGACGCAAGTGATGAGAAGGGAGCGCTCGTTCTGGTAAAACTACCGTTCATAATGGAGATGGCACATTCGTCATGCAGGAAATGATTGCATCGTTTAATGCAGCGCATTCTTTTCTTCGTTCTAATGCTGCAATAACCCAATTCTCTTGATGCTGATATTCTCACAGAGTTATGAAAAAGTTTTGTCTTTATTATTTATTGTTTTCTCATGATTAATCTATATTTATTTTAAGCCAGATCTCCCTAAATACCCAATTTTTTTGAGTTTCCATCTTGTATTGAAGATGTTATTTTTGATAATTATTTTGATAATATTTTAGACTGTTTTCCCATATTATTTGATATTTTTGAGTGTGTCAAGTTACCACAACAACATTATTATTTATTCTAATTTACCCTCAAGGAGGTTAGTGTCCCTTGTTAATTTCACAATTTTTTTTCCAATGTCCCTGCCTACTCACTAGCAAACTGTCTATTTAGAATAAAAACACATGTTCATTTTTTATCCTGAAACAAAAATACCATTTATTCTGGCCTAAAAACAAATTAACTACTTCCTTACTGGGCACATATACCCCCTTCCTGCCCAGGCGAAATTTCAGCTTTCAGCACTGTCACGCTTTGAATGACAATTGCGCGGTCGTGCGACGTGGCTCCCAAACAAAATTGACGCCCTTTTTTTCGCACAAATAGAGCTTTCTTTTGGTGGTATTTGATCACCTCGGCAGTTTTTATTTTTTGCGCTATAAACAAAGATAGAGCGACAATTTTGAAAAAAAAGCAATATTTTTTTGATTTTTGCTATAAGAAATATCCCAATTTTTTTGGATTTTATTTTTTTTCCTCAGTTTAGGCCGATACGTATTCTTCTACATATTTTTGGTAAAAAAAATTGCAAGCAGCGTTTATTGATTGGTTTGCGCAAAAGTTATAGCGTTTACAAAATAGGGGGTAGTTTTATGGCATTTTTATATATTTTTTTTTTACTAGTAATGGCGGCGATCAGTGATTTTTTACGTGACTGCGACATTATGGCGGACACATCGGACACTTTTGACACTATTTTGGGACTATTCACATTTATACAGCGATTAGTGCTATAAAAATGCACTGATTACTGTATAAATGTAACTGGCAGGGAAGGGGTTAACACTAGGGGGCAAGGAAGGGGTTAATATGTTCCCTAATGTGTGATTGCTACTGTGGGGGGAGGGGACTGACTGGGGGAGGTGACCGATCTGTGTCCCTATGTACAAGAGACACAGCATCGGTCCCCTCTCCCTGACAGGACATGGATCTGTGTGTTTACACACACAGATCCATGTCCTTGTCTGTGTAACCGCCGATCGCGGGTGGCTGGCGGACATCGCGGCTGCCAGGCACGCGCATCGGCATTGCAGTGACGCGACGGGTACGTGCGCACGCCGCCGGCGGCGCTCGCGTGCCCCCCAGTGGCCAAATTAGCGGAGGCCGTATAATATCGGCCTCCTGGCATGTAACAACCACCTCGCGGCCATATATACTCGTACGGCGGGCGCGAGGTGGTTAAAGGTTAAGGCAAAACAAAACCACAGGTAAAGTAAAACTAAAGAAGCCAGGAAGACAGCACTGGAGACCCTGCTTGAATTAGTGCAGACCCAGATCACCACAGCAAACAACAAAGGATGTGAAGACGAAAATTGGGACCATCTGAAGGACATATCCTGGGCTTTTTTCCTGCTCTTCTTTGTTGCCTTCCCTGCAGGCTTCCCTGCAGCCTTCCTTGGAGGCTGTGTCCGTGGAGGAGGGAGTGGGGCAGGAGCAGGGAGTGGGGCAGGAGCAGGGAGTCGGGCAGGAGCAGGGAGTCGGGCAGGAGCAGGGAGTGGGGCAGGAGCAGGGAGTGGGGCAGGAACTGGAGCAAGGACATAAGAAACATCCACAACGTCCGTAAAGTCATTGAGTTTCCCCAACATGCCCATATTTACGACCTTCAAGATCAGGGTCTCGCATTTTAGCCGCTGTTCCATTTGCATTTCGGGCAGTTTGTGCCCAATAAGGGCAGCAAATCCCTCTGCAGCGGTGGGGGGCTCTCTGAGGGCCGCAGTAGCCTCCCTAATTAGGGCCTGGGTCTCCTCCTCCATCTGAATCAGCCTCCTTGACCTTTTTTGTGGAATACGCAGCGGAGGTATCTGGGGCCTGGTGTTGCGCTGTGTCCCACTGGGACCTGCCTCCTCCTGGCTTCCACTGGCACCTGCCTCCTCGTGGGTCACACTGGGGCCTGCCTCCTCCTGGGTTCCACTGGCACCTGCCTCCTCGTGGGTCACACTGGCGCCTGCCTCCTCATCCTGTATAAAAAAGTTACATATTGTAATTTTTGCCTTTATCTTTCACACACATTTGTGACCTTATGACATTTCCTAATTGAATGCTAATAAATATTAAAGTTAATCATTCTGACACCAGCATTTTTCATTCTTGTCCCCATAATTTTTGGCCACTGCTGTCTATTGATATGTCAGACACTTTGGTTTAACTGGTAACATTTTTCACACAAGTTTAACATCTTTGACAACATTAGACTTTTAGTACTAGAAATCTTTTGCTAAATATTATACCTGGCTCCAAATGTTCAAATCAGGCTCCTCCAGGAGTTGAGCTTGTTCCTCCAAAGAAACCTCAACTTGGCTGCAGGGAAGGCTGGAGGATTGGCTGGAGGGTTGGCTGGAGGGAAAGCTGGAGGGAAGGCTGGAGGGAAGGCTGGAGCGAAGGCTGGAGGGTTGGCTGCAGGGAAGGCTGGAGCTTGTTCTGGGTGGAAGGCTGGAAAGGGATTCCCTCGATTCCAGGTGGTCATCCAGGAAACTTAAATGCTGGTAGTACCAGAGATTCGGAATGTATCTGTCCTCTGCAGCTGCTCCTGACCGCATAGATGTTCGGACTTTGTTTCTTTGAGTCCGATATGTGCCCCTAATGGTCCCAATTTTCGTCTTCACATCCTGTAGTGTTGCTGTGGGGATCTGAGTTTGCACAAATTCCAGCAAGGTCTCCAGTGCTCTCTTCCTGGCGTCTTTATTTTTATTTTGTTTGTTTTTGGTCTCCCATAAAACAGGAAGATTTTTCCACCTTTGCAGGAATTCTAGCATAAAATCTGGGTCCTTAAATACCTGCATTTTTTCTGCAAGTCAAAAAAGACAAAAATTCGAATGTCAGTCAAGACTACTACTAATCTTTCTCACCATATATAGGCCACAAACGTAGCAATTGATCAGTCATCATAGAGTTGAGTGGACACCTGGATGTTTGTGTTAAACTATTTTTTGCAAACTTTGTAAAAAGCTCAATTTCGTGACAGGACTTGACCCGAACTTGACCCCGAACCCAAACCCCATTGAAGTGAATGGGGCCCCGAAAATCTGAGGACTAAAATGCCTCCAAAAAGTAAAGGAGTACCTAGAACTGTCCCTGCACAAAGTGTCATTTGTGCTTTTCCAAAATTACATAAAAATTCACTCCACGGTATAATGAATTGTTGTCTCCTGTCAAATGCAATACATAGAAAAGTCATTGATACAAAAATTCAAAAAGCATTGGGGTTCCCCCAAATTCAATTACCAGGCCCTTCATGTCTGGAATGGATATTAAGGGGAACCCCGCCGCAAATGTTTAAAAAAAATGCGTGTGGTCCCCCCAAATATCCATACCAGGCCCTTCAGGTCTGGAAAGGATTTTAAGGGGAACTCCACCCCAAATAAAAAAAAATGGCGTGGAGTCCCCCCAAAAATCCATACCAGACCCTTATCCGAGCACGCAACCTGGCCGGCCGCAGGGGAAGAGGGGGGGACGAGAGAGCGGCCCCCCCTCCCTCCTGAACCGTACCAGGCCACATGCCCTCAACATGGGGAGGATGTCCCCATGTTGATGGGGACAAGGGCCTCATCCCCACAACCCTTGCCCGGTGGTTGTGGGGGTCTGCGGGCGGGGGGCTTATCGGAATCTGAATCTGGAAGACCCCTTTAACAAAGAGGACCCCCAGATCCCGGCCCCCCCTATGTGAATTGGTAATGGGGTACATTGTACCCCTACCATTTCACCAAAAAAGAGTACAAAATGTAAAAAATGACAATAGACGGTTTTTGACCATTCCTTTATTAATGTCTTTTTCTTTCTTCCGTCTTCTTCTTCCATCTTCTTCTTCCTTCTTCTTTTCTCCATTCGGGTTTCTTCATCCATCTTCCTCTTCCTCTTCATCTTCATCTTCCTTCTTCCTTCGGTGTTCTCGTCCGCATCTTGCTCCGGCATCTTGCTCCGGCTTCTTCTTTCTCCGGCCGCTCCGTTTGAATTTGAGTTTCCCGCTGTGTGACGCTTACGTTCTTCAGTTCTCCTCTAGGTCCGCTACGACCCGGTGGCCCCGCCCCCCTCTGACAGCACGGGGAAAGTACCCGTGAAATCCATGTGCATCAGAGGGGGGCGGGGTCACCGGACCAAGAGGAGAACTGATGAACTGAAGCGTCACACAGCGGGAACCTCCAATTCAAACGGAGCGTCCGGAGAAAGAAGAAGCCGAAGCAAGATGCCGGAGCAAGATGCGGACAAGAACACCGAAGGAAGAAGGAAGATGAAGATAAAGAGGGTTTTCCAGATAAAGGGGTTTTCCAGATTCCGATAAGCCCCCCGCCCGCAGACCCCCACAACCACCAGGCCAGGGTTGTGGGGATGAGGCCCTTGTCCCCATCAACATGGGGACATCCTCCCCATGTTGAGGGCATGTGGCCTGGTACGGTTCAGGAGGGAGGGGGGGCCGCTCTCTTGTCCCCCCCTCTTCCCCTGCGGCCGACCAGGTTACGTGCTCGGATAAGGGTCTGGTATGGATTTTTGGGGGGACTCCACGCCATTTTTTTTTAAATTTGGGGTGGAGTTCCCCTTAAAATCCTTTCCAGACCTGAAGGGCCTGTAAATAGAATTTGGGGGGACCCCCACGTTTTTTTTTTTAAAATGACTTTTCAATGTATTGCCATTTGCCGGGACCCGAGAATTCATTCTAGCCGCGATTGAGTTTTAAATGAAGTTTTAACTTTCCAAAATGACACTTTGTGCAGGGCCAGTTCTAACAGCATGGGAAGCAAGCGCGAAGTTACATGCATATTGCCCAACACCGGACCCAAACATACAGTGAATTTTTAGATTTCGGCTCCGGGACCCAAAAACACAATAGTTCTGTACGGTACCCAACTTTACAGTTCGGGTCCGCTCAACCCTCGACATATCAAGTCTGAAAAATGTTACGTACCCACGATCTACACGTTCGTTGCTTCCGACCTTCTTCCACTCACTGAACGTCGCTTTCAACGATGCTTATTTCCGTTATATTACAGTGTGCATGCGTGACGCTCCGCACGCTTTCCCGCCCCTGACGTTCATTAGACTACTTTCCCCGCCCCTTCTCGCTCGTCCTTAATGACGGAGACTGACAACATGGTGGCGACTCACCGAGATGAAGAGGAAAGTGTGGAAGGAGGCAGGACCAGATCCAGGAGATACAAAGCCACTAACATGTCTTTTGAGGAGATGGTGGATATGGTCACCATATTGCTGAAGGAGGATTATGACGCAAAACATGGCCCATATAAAAAGCCGAATCAGGTGAAGGGCCAGATCATGGATAAAGTGGTCCAAACTCTGTCCAGTAAATATGGGGTTCGCGTGTCGAAGGAACAGATCCGCAAACGATGGTCGGACATTAAGTTAAGGGAGCCGGAGCAATATAAGAAAATTAAAAAAGTGATCCGAAAAAGTAAGTAGATTTACATTTACTCAGATTTTTATTAATAGCGTGGTGCTGCATGTGCTTTTTATTTAATGTATGTAGTACAGTTCAAGATGTCCGGGTTCATGTTCTTGGGCACACGAATCGATCGTATAAATCCTTGTTCAAACGTTCACTAAATGACGATCTTTTGGTCCAATTCAGTGTTAACTACATTTGATCATTCCTAATAATAGGCATGTTCAAATTTAGTTATCACTGTATTCCCCCAAAACATCGTATTATTGGTAATGAACAAGGAATTCGACGATTGATTCTTGTGCCCAAGAACATGAAAATTGACATCTTGAACTGTTCAAGATGTCCGGTTTCATGTTCTTGGGCACAAGGATCGATCGTCGAAATCCTCGTTAATTACCAAAAAAACGATGTTTTGGGGGAATACAGTGATAACTAAATTTGAACATGCCTATTATTAGGAATGATCAAATGTAGTTAACACTGAATCGGACCAAAAGATCGTCATTTAGTGAACGATTGAACGAGGATTCCTACGACTGATTCTTGTGCCCAAGAACATGAAAATTGACATCTTGAACTGTTTATGTGATAATTAATTAGAAACATGGTTGTGTATGTGTTGGTAACTATATTTAACTAATGTAACTGGATTCAGTGTACGGTTAGGAGAGTATGCTCAGCAGCTGCTTACACATCTGGACTCATTAGCACAAGTGTGGGCCACAAGAACAACCTTTTGATGGTGTCACACACAGGTGATCCAGTGGATACTTGGTGTGTTTCCATGTGTGAAACCTGACCAAAACAGATTAATCTACCAGCTTGGGAAATGGATACAATCATGTGTTCAGCTTAGAAATAATTTCCAAAAATACAATTGTACCACACTTCCAAAGAATGATTAATATTCCTCTTTCAGGCCTAAATATATTTAGTTACTCAAGTCTACCTTTGGGTTCTATCTCATAGGGCTTCAAAGAGCTAAGAGACAGGAGGCTGCAAACCCCCCACCACCAACCCAAGACCCACAACCGCAGGATGTGGCTGAAGAAGTGGGAAATGGCAACTCAACAGGTCAGTGTCATACACCACAGCCTCAGGTAATAGATGTAGGCCTGTATATTTAGTGAGACCTTTTTATTTTTCTAATTTAAGGTACTTTAATGCCTGCGGCCCAAGCAACCTTCACCAGACACACTGCCCAGATGTTGGTCAAAGAACTGAGGGTCTGCTCTCGTGACCTGGAACAAATGAAAGATACCTTGTTCCAGATGAGGCAAAACACCAAGCAGCTGGAGAAAAGAATAAAAAAAATAGAACAGGTTCTTGGGAGGGTTTAAAACTTTTATATGGGTGAAAATTCTGTTTTGTTATTATTTTTTGGATTGTTGATTTTCTCATTTTTTTGGGAAGCTTTTAATTTTTTATAATTACTATTTTACATGTTGTACATTTGTTTCATGTGTTTTAGCCCAAAAAAAAAAACATTTGTATTTTTATAAAAATAACCCAAATTTTATGCTCCTATTAAAAATCTTTGGAAATAAACAATGTGTGGCTTCTTATATCAATGTTGCCCCCCCCCCCCCAAAAAAAAATGGGTATGTTTACACTCCAAATGATGGTAATTTAGTTCAGAAAAATAAACATGGCACTACAACTGCACTAGTATAACCTAGGACAGTGATGGTGAACCTTGGCACTCAAGATGGTTTTGAACTACATTTCCCATGTTGCTAAGACACTCTGCAGTGGAGTTGAGCATCATGGGAAATGTAGTTGCAAAACATCTGGAGTGCCAAGGTTCACCATCACTGACCTAGGAGAAAGAACAAATCAACCAAAATAAAAGCAAACAAGATGTTTTCATTATAATTTTTTTTATTATTCAAAAGATTCTTTCAAATATGATCAGGCATTGCAATGGCCCCCCTACCCATAAAATATTCAACATAGCGTTGGCGCACATCACGCCCGCTTTGGGGGGCCAAGCCTGTAGGGCCAGCTACCTGGGCTGGCAATGGTCCATCGGAGAACTGTGTGCCCTGAAGGGCAACTGAAGAAAGGTAATTGTTCGATTTTTTTTTAAAATAATTGTGTAGGATGCAACAGCACATGATTAAATGGTTCCATTTGTACTCCGCCATGTTGAGAGCAGTCATAAAAAGGCGGAAACGACTGGCCATGATGCCAAAGGCATTTTCGACCACCCTTCTCGCTCTGGCCAGCCTATAATTAAAGACCCTCCTCTCAGGAGTGAGGGTCCTTTGTGGAAAAGGCCTCATCAAATGGGGACCAAGCGCAAACGCCTCATCTGCCAGGAAAACAAAGGGGAGGCCATGTTCATTTTCTGCCGCAGGTGGCAATGCCAGGTCCTCTGATAGAAGCCGGTCGGCGAAATCAGTCTGGGCAAAAACACCACCGTCAGACATCCGCCCATTTTTCCCAACATCAATATAAAGAAAATCATAGTTGGCAGACACCACCGCCATCAGCACAATACTGTGGAACCCTTTATAATTAAAAAAAAAAGGATCCCGATTGGGGTGGTGGCACGATGCGGACGTGCTTGCCATCAATGGCTCCTCCACAGTTGGGAAAGTTCCACCGCTGAGAAAACTCAGATGCCACATTCTGCCATTCCTGTGGTGTCGATGGTAACTGTGGAGTCAAACCAAAAAAATTAATTAAAATACTTTGCTACCTAAACATTGCAAGCATGTTATCACAAAACCCTCTGGGCAAAACATCAGTATAGCATTAATTTGGAAGGAGTATTTTAGAGCGGAGCTCCGCAGCCAAAATAAAATAAAATTACCCAGCAGCTACAGCTACAGCAGCTGCTGACTTTTTATAATTGGACACTTACCTGTCCTGGAGTCCAGCGACGTCCGCAGCAGAGGACGAACGATCGCTTGTCACTCTGCTGCCCCCTCCGCCATCCTTGGTGAGGGAACCAGGAAGAGAAGCCTTGCGGCTTCACTGCCCGGTTCCCTACCGCACATGCACGAGAAGCGCTGCGCAGTTCTGACTGGTCCTCCTGTGTTCTGGGAGCCAAGTGTCTCCAAGAACACTACGGGTAATCTGCGGGAAGTGACTTGTCTCCGGCAGATTTGCCGCAGAGAGGACTCCCGGATGTGGGTGAAAATACCTGGCTTAAACAGGTATCTTCACCCCCCTCCCCCCTGAAAGGTGTCAATTTTGACACCGGAGGGGGGGAGGGTTCCGATGAGCGGAAAATCCACTTTAGGGTGGAGCTCCGCTTTAATAAGAGCTAAAAATGAGCACAAAAAACATCACCCACTCTGATGGACCTGTGAAATTATTTTAGGGTGGGGGGGTTGAGATGAGTTGGGGACATCATAAATAAAAGCTCTAGTACTATGTAATTTATTTTGTGAAATTAGACAAAAGCAAAAAATTATAGGGAGGAGGGGGGTGGGTTCGGGCAAGCTAAGCACTACAATGGAGCAGACAAAAAAACATTAGGGGAGTGACTAGGCTAGGTGTGTTTGGGCCCAGGATATAATGCTGGAGAGGTTGGTTTTTGAAAATATGCATGTAGGCCCAAAAAAAGGACCATTAAAAGCTTACAACATGCATGGGGACATTCACAGCATATTACAATCATGGTAATTAGAGACAGTTAAAAAAAATACTATACATTAGCAAGCATAAAAAACATGTTTATAAAGGAGAAAACTTACCTTAATATAGTCCTTCTGAAGGACTTGGATAATGGCAGAGCAGGTTTCTGGGATAATGACGCCCAGAGCCTGGGGGGAGATGCCTGTTGAGAACTTGAGGTCCTGCAAGCTTCGCCCTGTTGCCAGGTAGCACAACGTAGTAACTAGCCTCTGCTCAGCAGTAATGGCTTCCCGCATAACGGTGTCCTGCCTGGTGATATAGGGGGACACCAAAGCCAAGAGCTGCTGAAAAACGGGGTCAGACATCCTAAGAAAATTCCTGAAATCATCAGGGTTATTCTCCTGGATCTCCCGCAGCAGAGGCATGTGACAGAATTGGTCCCGCTGGAGCAACCAATTCTTGGTCCAAGAACTCCTCCTCACCCTGTTCATGGACCGGATCTGGGACATAGCAACAAGCCCAGAAGCAAGCACAGCATGATCTCGGCGACAAGAACGTACCCGCAACATGGCTTCAAAACGGTCGTCTAATCAGAACGAACTAAAAGAACGCACTGAAGAACAGCAAGGCCTCTGAAGAACGAGCTGAAAAACAGTAACGAGCGGACAAGAACGCACTGCAAAAACAGATACGAACTGACTACAAGCACTGAAAGACAGATACGAACCCACAAGCACAAACTGAACCCCCGAAAACGATCTTTAAAGCACGAAGACTGAAAAGCGCGAATCGTCTCTTCCCAAACTTTTACTAACACGCAGTAACACGAAATCAGCAAAAGCAGCCAAAAGGGTGTCGCGAACATAATGAAACTTCCCCTTTATAGTGCCGTCGTACGTGTTGGACGTCACCGCGCTTTGCTAGATCATTTTTTTTCACGATAGTGTGTAGGCAAGGCAGGCTTGAGAGGAAACACGAAAAATAACGTCGAGAAAAACAACGTTTTTTTTTGACATTAAAAACGGTCGTGTGTACGGGGCATTAGTCAGGGGAAATTTCAGACCTCTATCAAGAACTTTAATTTCATCTTCATTTAATGTAATACCGCTTAAATTATATATTCCAGCCCCAGTTACAGTTTCTGATCTACTCCGCGCTGTAAAAACAGCAGGATCCAGGAAATCGAATAAGTCCGTGGACGCCATTCCATCTCCTCACACATAGAGATGTAGGCTCTCCATGTGCGATGGTAGATCTTCCTAGAAGAAGATTTCCGTGCCCTCAACATGGTTGAAATGACCGAATCTGACAGCCTCGGTCCCTTAGTACCTGGCTTTCAATAGCCATGCCGATAAAGACAACGACTGTAAAGCAGGATGAAGAATGGCACCTTGCGAGAGAAGGTCCTCCCTCAGTGGCAGTCGCCAGGGCACATATGCCACCAGCCGCACAAGGTCGGTGTACCAGGGATGCCTGGGCCAATCTGGGCCAATTAGAATCACCAGAATTCCCTCGGTCTCTACTCTGTGGAGTAGACGAGGAAGCAACTTCAGTGGGGGAAAGGCATAAATTAGCCGATACTGACCCCACGGGGCCACCAACGCGTATGATGCGTCTGCCCAGGGATCTCTGGACCTGGCCACAAACCTCAACACTTTTCGATTGAGTCGAGAAGCCAGGAGATCCACGTCTGGCGTGCCCCATCTCCGGCAAAGGAGTTGAAAAACCTCCGGTTGTAACGACCATTCCCCGTGGTCCAGCATCTGGCGACTCAGATAGTCCGCCTGCCAGCTTTCCACACCCAGAATGTAAACTGCCGATAGGGCCGGCACGCTCCTTTCGGCCCACCGTAGGATGTGAGTGACCTCCGACGCTGCAGCCGAGCTTCTTGTTCCTCCTTGATGGTTTACATATGCCACAGCCGTGGCGTTGTCTGACTGGATCCTGACTGGACTCCTTCTTAGTCTCTGAGACCTGGAGAGGCACAGCCTGATCGCCCGGAGTACCAAAACATTGATCGGCAGTTGAGATTCGGTCTGAGGCCAGCGGCCCTGGGCCGCCTGAACCCCCAGACTCCCCCCCAACTGTTCAGACTGGCGTCAGTTGTGATCACAGTCCAATGAAAGGAAAGGAACGACTTCCCGGACCGAAGAGCCGGGGATCTCAGCCACCAACTTAGAGAGGACCTGAAAAGATGACTTATCTGAATCTGACGATCCAGAGACAACGGAGATCTGTCCCATTTGGAGAGAATCTCCTTCTGCAACACCCGAGTGTGGAATTGGGCATATGGTGCTGCCTTGAAAGAGGCTACCATGAGGCCCAGGACTCGCATGCAAAAACGGAGAGACGACCATTTGCGGGATATCAACAACCTCTCCGCAGTCTGGAGAGTCTGCCACTTCTCCAAGGGAAGAAAGACTCTGGCCTCCGAGGAGTCCAGAATCAACCCCAGGTACTCTAGGCGCTGGGACGGTACTAACACCGATTTTTGGAGGTTCAGTATCCAACCAAACTCCCGGAGGGTCTGACTGGCTATAGACACGTCCTCCTCTAATTCTGAGCTTGAAGCAGCTCTCAGAAGAAGGTCGTCCAAGTAGCCGACGATAGCAATGCTGCGCTGTCTCAGCAAAGATAGAACCAGACCCCCTGGATACTCAACCAGGGTTGGAAGTGATTCCCGAAGTGGTCCCTTTGAGAGTATTGAAGAAGTCCAAGGGCCAGATCCCAGTGAGCGTCAGGAATGTCTCCAGTTCTCGGAATTGAAACAAGATAAAGGAGAGACCCTGGAGGGGTTGTGCCTGGAAGACACCACCTTACCACCGAAGTGGAAAGAGAGAGCCAAGGCCCAAGAGCCAAGGCCCAACTGATCAGATGGAGAAACATCTTCTCAAAAGACGAGTTTGATGTAGGGTGTGCAAGGAGTGCTACCCATAGGATTCGTCTTCAGGAAGACAAACCCTTTTGGGAAAGGGTCCGGCGAGTTCCTCTCGCTGATCTGGAAGACCTGCATGAGCAGTTGGCCGAACTGAAGAGAACTGGAGTGATTAAAGAATCCAGAAACCCGTATGCCTCCCCTATTGTGGTAGTCCAGAAGAAAAATGGTTAATTGAGACTGTGCATAGACTACAGGACTCTCAATAGGAGGACCATACCGGATCAGAACACCACTCCCAGGATTGAGGATGCCCTGCTCAGCCTGTCAGGAGCCAAGTGGTTCAGCGTCATGGACCTGAAGAGTGGGTACTATCAAATCCCTATGCATCCTGAAGATCGAGAGAAAACGGCTTTCATCACCCCAATAGGGTTCTACAAGTTCAACAGGATGCCCCAAGGCCTGTCGGGGGCCCCTGCCACCTTTCAGAGGCTAATGGAGAAGACGGTGGGGGACATGCACCTTATTGAAGTCCTGGTGTACTTAGACGACATCATTGTCTTTGGAAGGACTCTTGAGGAGCATGAAGAAAGGCTGGAGAAAGTCCTGAAGAGACTCAGTGATGAGGGGCTCAAGCTTTCACCAGAAAAGTGTCAGTTCTACCAGTCCTCAGTACACTATCTAGGACACAGTGTCCGAAGAGGGAGTGTCTACCGACCCTGACAAGCTTGAAGCAGTTACCTCCTGGCCTCGCCCAACCACTGTGACTGAACTCAGATCCTTCCTTGGATTTTGCTCCTACTACCGTTGATTCGTGGAAGGGTTAGCAAAAACCACTAAATGAGTTGTTGAAGACAGAGGGAGAGGAAGATGAGACTGGCCCTAGGAAGCCGGGAGAGTCTGTGGAAGGACAGTGGACATAAAGATGTGAAGACGCCTTCAAAATGTTAAAGAGCCTGACCACTGCCCCGGTATTGGCCTATGCTGACCCCAAGAAACCGTATGAACTTCATGTGGACGCCAGCCATGATGGCCTGGGAGGTGTGCTGTACCAGGAATATGAAGGACAGCTAAGGCCAGTCGCTTATGTTAGTAGAAGCCTAACACCAGCGGAGAAGAATTACCCCACCCACAAGTTGGAGTTCCTGGCCCTAAAGTGGGCAGTTGTGGATAAGCTCAGAGGCTACCTGTATGGGGCTGAATTCACTGTAAAGACTGACAATAATCCGCTTACCTATCTCTTCACCACAGCCAAGTTGGATGCCACTGGCCACCGTTGGTTGGCAACCCTTTCCAGTTTCAACTTCAGTCTGAAGTATAGGCCTGGAGTGGGGAACCGAGATGCTGACGCTTTATCCAGAAGGGCACATGCTCCCACTTGCCGCATTGAAGATTGGACCCAAGTGACCGCGGATGGAGTGAGGGCCTTATGTCAAGGGGCCCAGCTTCAAGCCAGTGGTGGATTAAGGGCCGAAGAAGTGGGAGTTTCTGTGGTGGGAGTACCCAAATCCTATTGTGATGTGACCCAGATTGGTGAAGACGACTTTACGAAGCTATCTAAGAAGGACCTTAGAAGGGATCAGCTGGAAGACCCCTGGGGAAGATTAGCTTTGGAAGTTTTGGAGGATCAGGATCCGAGTAGGCTTCTACACGACTCCTCAAGGGAAGCCCGATCCATCCACAAAGAATGGGACAAGTTACAGCTACATCAAGGGGTGGTCTACCGAAGGGGCCCCTCTGATGACCTGGAAGAGAAGTGGCAGCTGTTCTTGCCGGAAAAGCACAGGAAAACTGTCCTAGCTGCTCTGCATGATAATCATGGCCACCTAGGGGCAGAACGAACCTTCCAACTAGTGAGAAGTAGGTTTTACTGGCCCTGTATGCGGGCTGAAGTGGAGGAGTACTGTCACTCATGTGCCCGCTGCATACAAAGGAAGACACTGCCACTTCAAGCTGCCCCAATGGGCCATCTAGAAAGCCAAGGGCCCCTGGACTTGGTATGCATTGACTTCCTTTGTCTTGAACCTGACTTGAGTGGTCATGGAAATTTTCTGGTGGTAACCGACCATTTCACTCGCTACGCCCAGGCTTTTCCAACCAAAGACCAGAAGGCTTCCACCGTTGCAAAAATATTGGTGGAGAAGTATTTTGTCCATTATGGATTGCCTCAACGCCTTCACTCAGATCAAGGGAGAGATTTTGAGAGTCGGTTAATCAAAAAGTTACTGGATTCTTTAGGAATAAAGAAGACTCGCACTACTCCCTATCACCCTCAGGGGGATGCCCAACCAGAGAGGTTCAATAGGACTTTGCTAAACATGTTGGGAACCCTGTCTAGTGAGGAAAAGCAGCACTGGGGCAAGCACATAGCAGCAATTATGCATGCCTACAACAGCACCACCAGTGATGTCACAGGGTATTCCCCCTACAGACTCATGTTCGGGAGAGAGGCAAGACTGCCAGTGGATTTGGCCTTCAGTAATTTTGTGGACCATACATCTGCTGCCTCACACAAGGGATATGTGGACAGGCTGAGGAAAAGCTTGAAGTTGGCCTATGAGAAGGCTCAGTTATCATCCGATCAGAGAGGAGCACGAAACAAGCGGAATTTCGACTTGAAAGTTCGGATTCAAGATCTACAGCCTGGAGACCGAGTCTTGCTAAGAAATTTAGGTGTTCCCGGAAAAAATAAGCTAGCAGATAGATGGAGATCAGAGCCCTATGTGATCTGCAAGAAACTACCGGATCTGCCAGTTTACCAAGTAAAGCCAGAAGGGAATATAGGGCCACTGAAGACCTGGCACCGGAATCATCTGTTACCTTTGTCGGAGGCTGTCAGGCTGCCACCTACTTTGGATTCTCCTGAGTCACCTTTTACCACTCATACCCCTCGACCTAGTACTAGGTCACAAGCAACTTTGTCAAGGGAAGAGAAAGACTCAGATCAAAGTGAAGAAGAGGAATCAGAACTCAGCTGGTTGTGGCCGTCTCAGGCCCCTGTGCCCTTGTCAATTGACCTTCCCCCTTCTGAAGGTCTTGTGGATAACACCTTAAATGCAGAAGCCACTGAATTTGTCCCGTCCAGTGTTCAGTTCCAAGAGTGGGAAGATGTTCGAGACAATTCGCCTGCTGAAGATTCAATGGATTTCATATACCTCTCTGCATCTGAATTGGATGTCCAAGAAACAGGGGAAGTCCCCACTTCGGTACCAGAAGAAGAACCTAGAGCGGCTCAGACTGTGACTCCCAGGGAGCAAAGAATGAAGAGAGTCATTCTCCCTCCCCGGAAATTAACCTACGCAAATGGGAGAAAGTTCAGAGGACACAGTCCTAACCGCAAGAAGGACCATACCCACATCTGGTCCCTCCACTGTACATTTGGTGGAGGGTAACCCCAGCTCACTCCCTGGCACAGTTAGGCAGGCCACCCTTGCAGAAGTGACCTGTGGGCAGGGTAACTCCCTTCCTTGTTTTTTGGTGGAAACTTCCCCTGCCAACATTTGACAGCCTTGAGTAATGTAGTGGGTACTTTTTGTTGTTGCTGTCTTTGGGGACCAAAGATTCAAAGTGGGGGGAGTGTGTAGCGGGGTATTCCCCTTTTAATACCGAGAGACTACATTTCCCAAGACATCTTTCAGCACCCAAGGTGCATTGCCCCGAAGCACGGACTGCTGGGGCGGATTTTATAAAGGGGAGGCAAAGTTTGTTCGGTCTCTTTGGACTCTCCCGCCTATCAAGCAAGAACTCTGTACGAGACTGCTGCAAGCCCAGGCCTGAAGCCTGGGCACTTTCTTCCAAAGAGCCCTCCGCCAGCCTAGCGGAACCCTAGAGACATCTTCTCATCCTTGCTGTACTACACCAGGAGGACCGAAGACTCGGATGTCGGTGGATCCATGTGCCTAGATGAATCGGCAGAGGAAAAGGACTGGGACTGGTCCGGGTGGTGAGAGAGCACTTGCTCATAGACAAATACTGTATCTTTACTACTTGTTCGGATTACAAAGTTTGTTTATCAAGTGCACCACCGAGAGATTGCTAGCGAAGATTGTTTTACAGAACTTCCATTTAGTTCAGTCAGGCCTGACTGCGTAGGTAGACGTTGCTGGGCGTTAGTCTGCCCACGAGGGGAAGTAGTTGTAAAAGGGCATCACTAGAGTTTCATAGCAATACCTCATTATTCAATCACTCTGTTCATCTTTAATACTGTTTATTGCAGGGATCTGCAACTTGTTATACTGTTGTTTATTACTTGCCCATTAGCCTCAGTAAAATATCTGGGTCAAGTACATTGGTGTCAGTTTCAATTACTTTAATAGAAGTTTAAAGTATATCACTGTGTGTGTTTGCCATTAGTGATGTCGCAAACATAAAATTTTCCGTTCGCGAACGGCGAACGGGAATTTCCGCAAATGTTCGCGAACGGGCGAACCGGGCGAACCGCCATAGACTTCAATAGGCAGGCGAATTTTAAAACCCACAGGGACTCTTTCTGGCCACAATAGTGATGGAAAAGTTGTTTCAAGGGGACTAACACCTGGACTGTGGCATGCTGGAGGGGGATCAATGGCAAAACTCCCATGGAAAATTACGTAGTTGACGCAGAGTCGGGTTTTAATCCATAAAGGGCATAAATCACCTAACATTCCTAAATTGTTTGGAATAACGTGCTTTAAAACATCAGGTATGATGTTGTATCGATCAGGTAGTGTAAGGGTTACGCCCGCTTCACAGTGACAGACCAAACTCTGACAGACCAAACTCCCCGTTTAACACAACCACAAGGCTTTAATGATCACCTTAGATGATCACAAAGAAAATTAATGTTTTTTCTATGCAAAATTATCCAGCCGATTGCTTTTGGTCTGTTCACAATGAAGCAACGACCTTATCATCTGGGGTGTGCCAACATTGCCATTGCCAACACACTCCTAGAGGTGGTCGCTTCATTGTGATACGCAAGCCCCTTCACCACAACAAGGTAATGATCACGAAGGGGAATTGACACATGTATGTGCTTTTTTTTTGTTTTGTTTTTGCAGCCACAGTGCAGCACAAGAGGCCAGAAAAATTAGGAATGTACACATGCCTGAAAAATTAGGTATTGTTGCAGCCGCTGCTGTAGCAGCGGCCAGAAAAATTCATGTTTTCCAGGCAGAAAGTGCCCTAAAACATTGCGGCTTGAACCCTAGTTGGTGGCGGATAAGTCACACAAGTCATCCGGCATGCAGAGATAAAATACAGCAGCGTGTGGACCATTTTTAGTCCAAGGCAGCTCATCTCATCAGGCCTTTTTTAGTCAAATGTATCGCCCACTGTCAGTCGCTTCGGGATCCATGCCTCATTCATCTTAATAAAGGTGAGGTAATCTAGACTTTTTTGACCTAGGCGACTTCTCTTCTCAGTGACAATACCTCCTGCTGCACTGAAGGTCCTTTCTGAAAGGACACTTGAAGCGGGGCAGGCCAGAAGTTCTATCACAAATTGGGATAGCTCAGGCCACAGGTCAAGCCTGCACACCCAGTAGTCAAGGGGTTCATCGCTCCTCAGAGTGTCGATATCTGCAGTTAGGGCGAGGTAGTCTGCTACCTGTCGGTCAAGTCGTTCTCTGAGGGTGGACCCCGAAGGGCTTTGGCGATGCATAGGACTTAAAAAGCTCTGTCTGTAAAGCGTCCTGTCCTTGCCGGCGTGGTCGTGGTAGGAGGAGGATTACTTTCACCTCTTCCCCTGTTAGATTCCCGTTGTGCTGTGACATCACCCTTATACGCTGTGTAAAGCATACTTTTTAATTTATTTTGGAACTGCTGCATCCTTTCCGACTTCCGGTAATTCGGTAACATTTCAGGCACTTTCTGCTTATACCGGGGGTCTAGTAGCGTGACCACCCAGTCCAGGTCGTTCTCCTTCAGCCTTTTTATACGAGGGTCCCTCAACAGGCACGACAGCATGAAAGACCCCATTTGCACAAGGCTGGATGCCGAGCTACTCATGTCCCGTTCCTCGTCCTCACTGATCTCACTGAAGGTCTGTTCTTCCCCTCAGCCACGTACAACACCACGGGTACCAGATAGGTGACAACGAGCACCCTGGGATGCCTGCTGTGGTTGGTCTTCCTCCTCCTCCTCACAGCCACATTCCTCCTCTGACTCCTCTTCCTCAGACTCCTCTTCCAGCGTTGCCGCAGGTCCAGCAAGCGATGCTGATAAGGCTGTTTCTGGTGGTGATGGTGACCACAACTCTTCCTCTTCACGCTCATCTATGGCCTGATACAGCACTCTTCGCAGGGCACGCTCCAGGAAGAAAACAAATGGGATGATGTCGCTGATGGTGCCTTCAGTGTGACTGACTAGGTTTGTCACCTCCTCAAAAGGACGCATGAGCCTACAGGCATTGCGCATGAGCATCCAGTAACGTGGCAAAAAAATTCCCAGCTGCGCAGAGGCTGTCCTAGCACCCCGGTTATACAAATGCTCATTGACGGCTTTTTCTTGTTGGAGCAGGCGGTCGAACATTAGGAGTGTTGAATTCCAACGTGTCGGGCTGTCGCAAATCAAGCGCCTCACTGGCATGTTGTTTCGCCGCTGGATATCTGAAAAGTGCGCCATGGCCGTGTAGGAAAGCCTGAAATGGCCACACACCTTCCTGGCCTGCTTGAGGACGTCCTGTAAGTCTGGGTACTTATGCACAAAGCGTTGTACAATCAGATTCGACACATGTGCCCTGCACGGCACATGTGTCAACTTGCCCAAATTTAATGCCGCCAACAAATTGCTTCCGTTGTCACACACCACTTTGCCGATCTCCAGTTGGTGCGGAGCCAGCCACTGATCCATCTGTGCGTTCAGGGCGGACAGGAGTGCTGGTCCGGTGTGACTCTCTGCTTTCAGGCAAGTCAACCCCAAGACGGCGTGACACTGTCGTATCCGGGATGTGGAATAGCCCCTGGGGAGCTGGGGGGGGGGGTGCAGTTGATGTGGAGCAAGACGCAGCAGCAGAAGAGGACTCAGCCGAGGAGGTTATCGAAGAGGATGGAGTAGGAGGAGTAGAGGAGGTGGCAGCAGGCCTGCCTGCAAGTCGTGGCGGTGTCTCCTCTGCAGAGCCACGCATTACATGCTTGGCAGCCGTCAGCAGGTTTACCCAATGCACAGTGTAGGTGATATACCTGCCCTGACCGTGCTTTGCAGACCAGGTATCAGTGGTCAGATGGACCCTTGCCCCAACACTGTGTGCCAGACATGCCATGACTTCCGTTGGGGATTGCCTTTTGTGAAAAGAAATTTCGGCCGGGTACCTTACACTGCGGTGTCCCAATAGCTACAATTTTTTTGAAGGCCTCAGACTCCACCAGCTTGTATGGTAAAAGCTGGCGGGCTAAGAGTTCCGACAAGCCAGCTGTCAGACGCCGGGCAAGGGGGTGACTCTGTGACATTGGCTTCTTACGCTCAAACATGTCCTTGACAGACACCTGGCTGTGGACAGATGAACAGGAACTGCTCAAGGCGAGAGACGTAGTGGCGGATGGTTGAGAGGGGGCAAGGATGACAGCAGTGGTTGACGTGGCTGAAGATGCTGGACCAGGAGGAGGATGGTGGCTTTGAGCTTGTATGCTGCTTGTACTCGTCATCATGTGTTGATCCCATAGGCGTTTGTGATGTGCGATCATGTGCCTTCGCAAAGCAGTTGTACCTAGGTGGGTGTTGGATTTCCCACGACTCAGTTTCTTTTGGCACAGGTTGCAAATGGCATCGCTGTTATCAGAGGCAGACGCACAAAAAAAATGCCACACTGCTGAGCTTTGCAATGAAGGCATTCTGGTGGTGGCAACAGCATGCGTTGATTGGCGTGCTGTCTGGCTGACCCCGGGTGCCAATACATGCTGTCTGACTGTGCCACTAGCTCCTTGCGACAACCTCCCCCTGCTTCCAACTCGTCTCCTCCTCCTCTCTGTCTCCCCATCTGAACTTTCCCCCTGTTCTTCTTCTCTTCGAGCGGGCACTCACGTGACATCCACGGACACATCGTCATCATCAATCGCTTCACTTGTATCTGACAACTCAGCAAAGGAAGCAGCATCTGGTACAACATCATCATCATCACACCGTACGTCCATGTGTGTAATGCTGCCTGACTGAGACATATCCCTTTTATCTACATCCTCTGGCAATAATGGTTGCGCATCACTCATTTCTTCCAACTCATGTGTAAAAAACTCCTCTGACAGATAAAGTGAAGCAGCTGTGGTGCTAGTGTTGGTGGTGGCGGCAGGCGGGCGAGTGGGAACTTGAGAGGTGCCCGAAGCTGAGCTCGAGGAGGATGGTGCGTCAAGGTTCCGAGCGGAAGCTGTAGAAGATTGGGTGTCCTGTGTTAGCCAGTCAACTATGTCCTCAGAACTTTTCGAGTTCAGGGTACGTGGCCTCTGAACACTGGGCATTATTCTAGGGCCAAAGGGAATCACAGCACCACGACCACGACGGCCCCTGCGGGGTGGCCTGCCTCTGCCTGTCATTTTTTTTAGATTTGTTTAGTTGTACTATGCGTGCAAGCTACTCTGACACCAGATATGAGTGGCACTGTGCACTGGCAGAAGTTGCCAGAGTAGATGCTGTAGGCCTGACACACACGCTGGCAGGCAACTGACTGCTATTCTATTGCAGTCAAAATTGTTTGTTTTTTTTTAAATGTAACCTACTGTGCCACCAGATATGAGTGGTGCCACTGGGAAAGTGGGCACAGTATACGCTGTGAGCCTGTCACACACACGCTGGCAGGCAACTGCAATTAGATTACAGAGAAAAAAAAAAGGCAGACTGATGTATGTACTAGCCCTAAAACTGGCTTTTTGGGGTGCTGTCAGGATGCTGTCCTTAAAGCAGAGATCAGATGAGTCTTTCAGGACTGGAGTGGACACTGAATACACTGGCCTAGCTATAGATTTCCCTATTAAATCAGCAGCAGCTACACTGTCCCTCCTCTCGCTAAGACTGCAGCTTCAGAATAAATCTAAAATGGATGCTGTCCAGAAGGTGGGAGGGTCTGGGAGAGAGGGTATGCTGCTGATTAGCTGGAATGTGTCTGCTGACTGTGAGGTACAGGGTCAAAGTTTGCTCAATGATGACGAATAGGGGGCGGACCGAACATTGCATATGTTCACCCGCCACGGCGAACGCGAACAAGCTATGTTCACCGGGAACTATTCGCCGGCGAATAGTTCGGGACATCTCTATTTGCCATAGGACTGCGTCACCAAGAGTTGCGGTCACGCGGTCCTATCTCCCCATTACTAGCTGTGCCACGGGAGGATAGAGCCGATTGCCAGGGGTTGACAGCGGTGCACTACCGGGCCCAAATTAATACCAGCAGCCCTCTTAACTGGGGGTACCGCTATATATATATATATATATATATATATATATATATATATACTGTGTGTGTATATATATATATATATATATATATGTGTAGCGGGTATTTAAATTGGGGGGGAGCATCTGGGTTATTTAACCCAGATGTACTAATTGTTAGGGAATCTGAGAATCCCTTTTTGTGGTTCTTGGAGGACTCTGGTGGTGCAGGGTTCCCTGTGGCCTGCTGGTGGCGTTGTTGCCCTGGGCTGGAGTTGAACCCGCACCGCAAGACTGCTCCCTTTTTGTCCTTTCCTGGCGCTGGTACAGCGGTGCGGGGAACCCGCTGTGACGCAGGGGGAGAGGAGATAAAAGGGGCGGACGCCCTGACCTTGGGGTTCAGAGTTGGAGGACGCGGCCGCACCCAGGCACCTTCGGCCTGGGTGCTGGCGTTCCGGAGTTCCAGGCCCAGGTGCCCTTGACCTGGCCGGAGCGAGAGATGGAGTCCATCCCAGGCACCTTAAGCCTGGGGTGAGGTACTACTGCCGGAGCCTGGGGCCCAGTAACTTCGACTGGGTTCCGCGAGGGTGGAGGAGTCCGAGGGGCCCTAAGGTGTTGGGATCCGTATCTGAGGCGAGGAGGCTGGGGAGTGTAACCCTTCCGGATAGTCCGGTACAGAATTAACCCGGTGACGGCGGGGCCTCTGGTAAACTTCCTTGGAGGGATGTCTTCCCCCTTGAGGATTGTGCCTTGACCTACTCTCCACCAATACTGAACTGTTCTATGGGTCTCAAACTGTCTGCTCGCAAAGGACTATTTGTTTGCCGTTATGGAATAAATAAGTGTTGGACCTTTTCAGTGTGTGGTACTCCAATTACTGGGAGCCAAGGGGGTTATCAGCAGAACAGACTTGGCTCTAAGCGTATACACAGGCCCGAATACAACTAGATACGGGCCTTCACCTCTACATGCTGTAATCAAGAGGACATGGACCGTGGCGCACCTCGCTCTCCCCTCCAAGATACCCCTAGACCAGAGCCAGAATAACCGATAAAGAAGGGGGTGAGGGTAAGGCCGCTACATATTGTGACAGCAGGAAGGTAAAGTCACCTGGTTGCATCCAGGGGGGTAGATATATTTCGCCCAGATTCAGGCTTTACGCCGACTTATACAACTAGGTGGAGAGTTGTATAAGGCTAGTGGGCTCATGGATGACTCATACCTCTAGGGAGAGTGTGGGGCGTCGTGCAGACAGAGATGAGGAGACCAGCTGAAGCTTGTCAGCTCATTTAGGCCTCTATAAGAACTCCCAGCTTCATTAGATGTTAGCTCATGCCTGGAACCAGACCTGTGTGGACTGTCTAGGGAGAGTGAACCCCTGTGCGGTGAGACAAAGCCTGTGTGGCTATTTGCTTGGACATTTAAAATCAGGGACTTAGGGACTAGGACAGCACTAGGCTGATCCCAGTTGTTAGTTAGTAAACCTGTATGTTTAGTCAGAGGTCAAGTTGACCAGGATTTATTTTATTTATGTTTCTTTTGCTTTGCTGTGTTTTGTCACTGTAAATAGAAAATAAACCGCACCTTTTTGATTTTGAAAACCACAACCTCCGTTTGCTGGGCCTGTTTTTGTGTGGGGAGCCCATCCCGGGGGTCACACACACCCGCTGCCGAGCTAACCCCCTCACAGTTGGTGGAGAATGCGGGCAGGTTTTTTTAAGCCAGCATGGAGGAGATACTGAAGCAGCTGGCTCTAGCAAATGCCAATCAACAGCAGACAAATGCAGGTTTGCAAAAGAGCCTTGCAGCTCATCAACAGAGCCTTGCAGCTCAACAACAGAACTTCGCAGCCCAGCAGCAAGCTCATCAACAGAGCCTTGCAGCCCAGCAGCAGACAAACGCAACGTTGCAACAGAGTCTGGAGGCTCAGCAACAAGCCCAGCAGCAATCTGAGGCCCGCTTCATAGACCTGTTGCAGAAGCAAGAGCAGAGACTACAACAACAGATGGAAGCAGTAATGCAGCAACGTCCGCAGACCAGTGAGGAAAGCCGTCCCACTAATACCGCGTCCTTTGGGGTGAGTCGTTTATTGACAAAAATGACTGGAGAGGATGATCCAGAGGTATTTTTGACCACATTTGAAAGGACCGCTGAAAGAGAAAAGTGGCCTGAGGAGCAGTGGGCTGGACTGGTGGCTCCTCTGTTAACTGGTGAATCGCAGAAAGCTTACTATGACCTAGAGCCTAACCAAGCAAAAGACTATGTGATGCTAAAAGCTGAAATTTTGGCAAGGCTGGGTGTCACCCAGGCTGTCCGGGCTCAGCGTGTGCATAACTGGACTTTCCAGCTTGGAAAACCCCCCAGGTCTCAAATGTATGATCTCATTCACCTGAGCAGAAAGTGGCTACAGCCAGAGACTTTGTCCGCACCAAAGATTGTGGAACGTGTTGTAATGGATCGGTTTTTGAGAGCTCTTCCTACTGCCATCCAAAAGTGGGTAAGCCATGGAGACCCAGAGACGGCCGATGGTCTTGTGGATCGTGTGGAGAAATACTTGGCTACAGAGAACCTGATGGCCTCTTCCAGAGACACTCGGACTTTCCACCCTAAGACCAGACCATCCCCAGGGGCGGATAAGAGGATTCCAAGGGGTGAGGGTGGAGAGAGTGAGAGGGTGGGAGCTCTACCCCAAGTTTGGCGAGAACAGCCTGGGAAATCAGCGGCTCAAGAGGCGGCAAGAAGGATCGTTTGCTACCGCTGCCGGCAAGCGGGACATATTGCAGCCAATTGCCCGGTTGTGGAGGAACCCATGCAGTGTGACTTTCTGACGGGCAGACGTCAGTCGCTGTGTGCGACAGTCGCATGCACTGCCATTCGAGGAACGGAGAAACATTTATGCAAAATGTGTGTTAATGGTAGAAATGTTGTGGTATTGCTGGATTCAGGTAGCCTTGTTACCCTGATAAAGGCTGAGTTAGTTAAAACAGAGGTCTTTGGGAATAGCAAGGTAGCTGTTATTTGTGTGCATGGGGACACCCGAGAGTATCCAGTGACTACAGTGTGTTTCGAGACCCCCAAAGGTACCCTCTCTCATCCAGTGGGCTTAGTATCTCAGTTACCGCATGACGCCATTGTGGGAAGGGATTTTCCGAAGTTCTGGGAACTGTGGGATGATCCTGAGCCCCCCACTGGTGCCCCTATGTACCAGGAATGTGATAGCCAGAACTCCCCTGAGAGTGGTGAGGACTCTCCGGAATTTCCCTTATCAGTATTGGCAGGGGAGACTCAAGAAACTGGAGAGGAGCCCACCTCCTCAGACGAAAACCTACCGTCTGTGGAGTTTTCTGATCTTGAGGTTCACAGGGAAAACTTTGCCACAGAACAGTTGAAAGACCCCGCCCTAATAAAGGCACGGGAAAACGTAGTGAAAATAGATGGCGAGTTAGTGAACCCAGATAATACCTGCACTTACCCATACTTCAGCGTAGAGAAGGACCTACTGTATCGGGTGGCAAAAAGGGCAGAAGAAACCGTTGAGCAGCTTGTGGTGCCCAAACCTTACAGGAAGTTGGTGTTGGAGTTGGCCCATGGGCACATTCTTGGAGGTCATCTGGGGACAGAGAAAACCCGAGAGAGGGTATTACAGAGATTCTATTGGCCGGGGGTGATGAGGGACATAGAAAATTATTGTTCCTCCTGCCCTGTGTGTCAGAGGTCGGCCCCGATGCCACATTTCCGTAGCCCGCTGGTCCCTCTACCCATCATTGAGGTCCCTTTTGAGAGGATCGCCATGGATTTGGTAGGGCCTATAATCAAGTCCGCTAGGGGGCACCAGTACATATTAGTTATAATGGACTATGCCACCCGTTATCCAGAAGCGATCCCTCTCCGAAATACCTCGGCCAAAACCATAGCCAAAGAGCTATCTCTTGTGTTTAGCCGGGTGGGTATTTGTAAAGAACTGCTTACGGACCAAGGTACACCCTTTATGTCCCGGGTTATGAAGGAGCTGTGTAAATTGTTCAAAGTAACGCAATTACGTACATCTGTGTATCACCCCCAAACCGATGGGCTGGTTGAAAGATTCAACAAAACCCTAAAACAAATGTTGAAGAAAGTGGTGGATAGAGATGGAAAGGATTGGGACTGTCTACTTCCTTATCTGATGTTTGCTATTAGGGAGGTGACCCAATCCTCTACGGGATTCTCCCCCTTTGAGTTACTGTATGGGAGACACCCAAGAGGGCTGTTGGATATTGCCAAGGAAACTTGGGAAAGTGAGAGTTCTCCCCACAGGAGTGTGATTGAGCATGTCGCCCTGATGCAAGACCGAATTGCACAGGTAATGCCCATCGTGAAGGAACATTTGGCCCAAGCGCAGTTAGCACAGCAGAGAGTGTACAACCGTGGAGCCAAGACCCGTACCTTTTCCCCGGGGGATAGGATACTGGTACTTGTCCCTACGGTTGAAAGTAAATTCCTTGCCAAATGGCAAGGCCCCTATGAGATAATGGAAAAAGTGAGCGAAGTGAATTACAAGGTCAGACAACCAGGAAGGCGAAAGCCCGAACAGATCTATCACGTTAATCTGTTGAAAGCCTGGAGGGATAGAGAGTCCCTAGTCGCAGACACTTGGTCACCAGCTCAAACTGGTTGCGTGATTCCTGAGGTTGGAATAGCAGCCACCTTGTCACAACCCCAACAACAGGAGGTTAAGGAGATTGTGCTTCGCAACGAGGAGGTATTCTCTGAGCTGCCGGGACAAACATCTGGGGTAGAGCATGACATCATTACCCCGCCCGGTGAAAGGGTGAAGTTAAAACCCTATCGGATCCCAGAGGCCCGACGGGAGGCAATACGGGAGGAAGTACAGAAAATGCTGAACTTAGGGGTGATAGAGGAGTCCCAAAGTGATTGGTCTAGTCCCATTGTGTTGGTGCCTAAACCGGATGGGAGCTGGCGATTTTGTAACGATTTTCGTCAGTTGAACAAAGTTACAAAATTTGACACCTACCCCATGCCACGTATAGATGAGTTGATCGACCGGCTGGGAACAGCCCGATACATGACGACTCTTGACCTCACAAAAGGGTATTGGCAAATCCCCCTGGCCAAGTCGGCCAAAGAGAAAACCGCATTTGTAACCCCAGACGGGGCGTTCCAATATAAAAGAATGCCGTTCGGGTTACAGAATGCGCCGGCCACATTCCAGCGGAAAATGGACCAGATGCTGAGGCCCCATCGGAAGTATGCTGCGGCTTACCTGGATGACGTAATTGTCCATAGCGCAGATTGGGCCTCACATCTGCCAAAAGTGCAAGCAGTCCTGGACTCTGTTCGGGAAGCGGGGTTTACGGCTAACCCCAAGAAGTGTACCATTGGGCAGGAGGAGGCCAAATATCTTGGGTACACCATTGGGAGGGGAGTAATAAAACCCCAACTCAACAAAGTCGAGGCCATCCAGAGTTGGCCACGTCCCAACAGCAAGAAGCAGGTACGAGCCTTTCTGGGAATCGCTGGGTATTATCGGCGATTCATTCCCCACTTTGCTTCTAAGGCTGTGCCCCTAACCAACCTGACGAAGGGGAAAGGCTCGGTCATGATTAAATGGACCCCCGAGGCTGAGGCAGCATTCCAATTCTTGAAACAAGCCTTATGTAGCCAGCCAGTGTTGTACTCACCCGACTTCTCTAAAGACTTTGTCGTACAAAGTGATGCGTCAGATGTGGGGTTAGGAGCAGTATTGTCCCAGGTCTGGAACGGGGAAGAGCACCCAGTCATTTACCTCAGCAGGAAGTTGAAGTCCCATGAGGTAAATTACGCCACCGTTGAAAAGGAGTGTTTAGCGGTGAAGTGGGCTCTAGATTCCCTTCGGTACTACCTGCTAG
The DNA here is from genome assembly GCA_029206835.1 of Rana muscosa. Taxonomy (NCBI): domain Eukaryota; kingdom Metazoa; phylum Chordata; class Amphibia; order Anura; family Ranidae; genus Rana; species Rana muscosa. The sequence goes on from CM055118.1 coordinate 913,980,726, forward strand.
GTAGGCACTTTGACATGGTTACGGATCACGCTCCGTTAAAGTGGATGGCTCAAAACAAGGAAACAAATAGAAGAGTGAATAGGTGGTTCCTGGCCCTCCAGGAATTCAACTTCACAGTAAAGCATCGCCCTGGCGTTCAAATGGGGAATGTGGATGCTTTGTCTCGAGTACATGAATGCCTGATTGCTGGTGTTCCAACCCCGAGGTTAAAACAAGAGGGGGGGTATGTGACAGCAGGAAGGTAAAGTCACCTGGTTGCATCCAGGGGGGTAGATATATTTCGCCCAGATTCAGGCTTTACGCCGACTTATACAACTAGGTAGAGAGTTGTATAAGGCTAGTGGGCTCATGGATGACTCATACCTCTAGGGAGAGTGTGGGGCGTCGTGCAGACAGAGATGAGGAGACCAGCTGAAGCTTGTCAGCTCATTTAGGCCTCTATAAGAACTCCCAGCTTCATTAGATGTTAGCTCATGCCTGGAACCAGACCTGTGTGGACTGTCTAGGGAGAGTGAACCCCTGTGCGGTGAGACAAAGCCTGTGTGGCTATTTGCTTGGACATTTAAAATCAGGGACTTAGGGACTAGGACAGCACTAGGCTGATCCCAGTTGTTAGTTAGGAAACCTGTATGTTTAGTCAGAGGTCAAGTTGACCAGGATTTATTTTATTTATGTTTCTTTTGCTTTGCTGTGTTTTGTCACTGTAAATAGAAAATAAACCACACCTTTTTGATTTTGAAAACCACAACCTCCGTTTGCTGGGCCTGTTTTTGTGTGGGGAGCCCATCCCGGGGGTCACACACACCCGCTGCCGAGCTAACCCCCTCACAATATATATATATATATATATATATATGTGTAATAAGAAGAATATTAAATTATTTGCTTTCAATATTATAAAAATTTGTCAATACATACTGTGAACTTTTGGGGATTATAGCTCCACGGGACTAAGTGCATAAACCGTTGACTTTTAAACAGAAAGGCTTTTATTTGTGAATAAAGCAAAAATAACGCTTAATTCAGCACACAGAAAAGTATAAACTAAAGTCCACTTATCTTCCAGCATTAATCAAAAGTCCTGCTTGTCTTCAGCACAAAAATAAACCAAAGGAAAGACACATACAGTTTTGTAGGGGAACTTCCAGAGCCCTTGCTGAATCTTTCCAAGCTCCCAGCAAACAGACAGCTCCTCTCCACAGGTGCAATCCTCATACTCCTTCCACACTCCTCTAGCATCACTTCCTGTTTTATGAGCTGTCTTCCTGGAAGCCCTTAACCCCCTGTGTGCTGACTCCCAGTGGTCAGGAGTGGAGGCTCTATCCCACCCGAATGTCACTTTAGAGCCTCCGAAATTCCGGGCCCCAAATACCTCTCTATTAAGACAAAGAGGACTGCGAGCCAGTCCTCTCTGGACTATTTATTTTGCCAGAAATTCCTCACCCATTGGGTGACCTCCTGAACACTATTACCACTCGTTAAAGGGACCATAACCCAAATATTGGTGCTACATAGCACCCGTCCAGGACCCAACCTTGGCGTCCTGTACAATACAAAGAGAGAATTATATATAAAAAAAAGAATAAGTAAGGTATTTTTCTTCTTCTAACACTGTGCATAACTGGTGCTCCCATGTTAAAAAAGGGAAAATCCCACTCCCAAAAAGAGACAGCCATGTGCCTCACTGCCTGCTACTTGCTGTGTGCTGCCTCTTATGTTTATTTTCCTCTGAGGATGCCCATGTGGTATAGCACATATTTATATCACAGCCGAATCAAAATGAGCACCCAAGTCTTGCATAATTTCAGCGCCAATAATAAGTACTGCCCTCCACAAAATGGCCACTGGAGCCCAGTGTAAAGGACAAGGAAGTCATCCACTGTGTTCACTAAGTGGTCATGTGCATGCTCTGGACTCTGGGTACTGTACTCTGGGAGTGTATGCTGGGACACGGTTCCACCTGGTGTCACAGATCAGGTGTACATGAAGAGAGGTAGGCAGTGCTGGTGTGCTGGCACCTGACCTACCCTATGTAGCACCCTGTTAAATACAGCAATCAAGTCATATATACTAGACTAGCATAGAATGAATACACGGATGAATTTTCACAATATTCTTTTCTAGTTTTGAAGGAGCATGCTCATGATATTTTATATTATTTATTATAAAAGAGACTTCAGACAGAATGCTAAAGTAGGTTCATTAAGTAAATCAATAACACCTATACCTGGAGAAATCATTTTTATATGCCAGATCTCCCGTTATCTCTACAAAGCAGCACTAAAGTAATGTTATGTATTTTCATACAATCGACTGCTAGTTTAATTTGTCTCTATTCAAATTAGCTAATGATTCAGTTTAGCTATGATCAAAGCATTACAGCTAGACTAATTGGAAATAACAAACATTTTAATTAACCTTTTTTGAGGTGCCTGGACTGCTTTTCATTCCAGATCTGGTTAATTGTCTGTGATCATGCAAATACGATTTAATTATAAATTTATTATATTACTAGATAGAAAACATACTGTATGTAAGCATGCCATGTACCTGCTAAGCCAAAAAAAGAACTTACCGGCACTCACTTACCGTACATACTCAAGTATAAGCCGAGATTTTTTGCCCTTTTTGTAGGCTGAAAATGCCCCCCTCGGCTTATACTCGAGTCTATACTCCTGATTGTGAACCTGATTATGGTGCAGAGTCAGACGGCGGGCGGCCATTGTGGAAAAGTCGCGCCTCCTCCTCGTTTTGTTCCGTGATAGGCGGAACACGCAGTTTCCCAGCAGACACTGTGTTTAGTATTCCGCCTATCACGGACATTCTTTCATCCTCGGAAAAGAGGATGAAAGAATGTCCGTGATCGGCGGAACACTAAACACAGTGTCTGCTGGGAAACTGCGCGTTCCGCCTATCACGGAACAGAACGGGGGGAGGCGCGTCTTTTTAAGAATGGCCGCCCGCCGTCTGATTCTGCAGTGCACCATAATCAGATAAACAGAACGAGGAGGAGGCGCGACTTTTCCACAATGGCCGCCCGCCGTCTGACTCTGCAACATAATCAGGTACACAGTCAGGAGTATAGAATCAGGTATGGCAAAAGGCATGGCTGCAATGGGCACATTGAGGTGAGTTTGCAATGGGCACAGTGAGGTGAGATTGCAATGGGCACAGTGAGGCTTGCAATGGGCACAGTGAGGTTGCAATGGGCACAGTGAGGCGTGCAAATGGGCATTGTTGACCCTCTTTTCCACTTACAGTAGCTTCTGCATTCTCGCTCTAGGCTTATACTTGATTCAATACGTTTTCCCAGTTATTTGTGGTAAAATTAGGTGCCTCGGCTTATACTTGGGTCGGCTTATACTCGAGTATATACGGTACTTACTTTTTTTTTTTACTTTTTTACTTGTTTAAAAGTTAGGTAAATCATTCATTTTATTTGTAATGCTGGAGCTTAATACCAACTAAAAGTACTTCTAATAATAAAATTAAAAAGTAAAATTAAAAGCATAATATAAGATTGTTATGTATTGCTATACGTATTCTAATTTGATCCACTAAAGCAGGGGTCGGCAGCCTGCGGGCCGCACCCGGTCTGCCACCACTGAATGTCCAGCCCATCAGTGCCCGTGATTAATTAATGGGCACCCGATCCGTGGACATTTTTGCCGCTGTCCTCTTCATTGGACAGCAGGGAGCGGCCATTATCACAGGGCTAGATGGAGGCGGGAACTGCTGGAGTTTTGCTTTTTTCATTAAACAGCGGGTGATTGGTTGCCGGGCTATCCTAGCAACCAATCACCAGCCTGTTATTGTGAAAAGTTAACTTAAGCAGTTCCCACCCCCATCCAGCCCTGTGATATCGATCTCTGCTGCTCTGCTTGCTGTACACCTGTGTGAAGTAGGAGAGTTCTAACTACACAGCGTGTGTTTGTGGGGTGGTGGACAGAGGACACTACAGTGGGGGGGGTGCAGGGGACAGAGGACACTACAGTGGGAGGGGGGGTGCAGGGGACATAGAACACTACAGTGGGAGGGGGGGGGTGCAGGGGACAGAGAACACTACAGTGGGAGGGGGGTGCAGGGGACAGAGAACACTACAGTGGGGGGATGCAGGTGACAGAGGACACTACAGTGGGGGGATGGAAGGGAGAGAGAGGACACTACAGTGGGGGGGTGCAGGGGACAGAGAACACTACAGTGGGGGGATGGAAGGGAGAGAGAGGACACTACAGTGGGGGGGTGCAGGGGACAGAGAACACTACAGTGGGGGATGCAGGGGACAGAGGACACTACAGTGGGGGAGTGCAGGGGACAGAGAACACTACAGTGGGGGGGGGGTGCAGTGGACAGAGGATGCCACAGTGGGGTGGTGCAGGCGACAGAGGATGCTACAGTGGGGTGGTGCAGGGAAAAGAGGACCCTAGAGGGGGGTGGGTGCAGGGGACAAAGGACCCTACAGTGGGGACGGTGCCCCATTTCTCCTAAGGGCAGGAACCCCATTTTTCCTAGGGACAGAAACCCCATCTCCAGACCATGCTGGCTAGCAGGGCTGGCGTCAGCCACCCTTGGGTGCCAGGATGGGGGAGGGGGGCAGTAAAATCCAAATCCCCAGCTACATACTCCCTCAGGGTGAACTGGCTTTGTATTAGGTAAGCACCTTAAAGTGAGAAAAATCCAAAGTAAAATTAACAGTACAGGTTTACATTATCTTCATTAATTAGCAGGTTATTGCGGCCCTCTGTGCATTCACATACATTGAATCTGGCCCTTAAGAGGAAAAAGGTTGCTGACCCCTGCACTAAAGGTTCACACACCGTTTTAGTTAATTAGGCATTGGGCATTCATTTAGTCTTCTTTATGGTATGCTTTGCAACAGGTTATCTATATCTCCAAACAAACACTGTGTGAGAATTTCTTTTAGGACTGTTATTGTTGCTGTTTACGAATGTCCTATTTTAGGGAAAGTAGTGCTACTCTTCTTTAACCACTTAACGACCGCTCACTGTATATATACGTCGGCAGAATGGCACCGACAGGCACAATCACGTAGAGCATACGTGATTGCCTTTGTACAGTTGGGGGGTCCGATCGGACCCCCCTCCTATACAGTGAGCGGTGGCTAAGTGTCCGGGAGCGTTCCGGGATGAGGGGGCAGCCATTAATTTCTGGCCACCCCCTCGCGATCGCTCCCGGCGAATGGAAATGCCCCCTCTGTCTGTGTCAGACAGAGGGAGCAGGAGGAAGTGATGTCATCTCTGGTGCGGCGCTCACAAGAGAAGATATCAGGTCAGTGCACACAACACTACACTGACACCAGGACACATAGGGACATAAATCACCCCCCCAGGCCCCCCAGATCACCCCAGATCACCCCCCAGCCCCCAGTCACAGTGTCACTGAATGCAGTGACCATTTATTTAGTGATCATTGCAATCAGTGACATTTGTGACTGTAAAAGTGTCACCAAAGTTTAGTCTTAGGTCCAGTGTAGCCCCCTAACCCCCCCTAATAAAGGTTTAACCCCCTGATCACCCCCAGATAACCCTTTCACCGCCTATCACCACTGTCGCTTAGCGATCATTTTTCTGATCGCTGTCTTAGCGTCAGTGATGCCGATCGGCAGCCAGTAATTTTTTTTAGGTTCGCCGCAGGTTTTTATAGCGTCAGGTACCCCAATATATTATCTAATAAAGGTTTAACCCCCTTGATCACCCCCCAGGTAACCCTTTCACCCCTATCACCACTGTCACTAAGCGATCGTTTTTCTAAACGCTGTCTTAGTGTCTGTGATGCAGATCGGTAGCCGGTAATTTTTTTTAGGTTCGCCGCAGGTTTTTATAGCGTCAGGTACCCCAATATATTATCTAATAAAGGTTTAACCCCCTTGATCGCCCCCCAGGTAACCCTTTCACCCCCTATCACCACTGTCGCTAAGCAATTGTTTTTCTAAACGCTGTCTTAGTGTCGGTGATGCAGATCGTAGCCAGTAATTTTTTTTAGGTTCGCCGCAGGTTTTTATAGCGTCAGGTACCCCAATATATTATCTAATAAAGGTTTAACCCCCTTGATCGCCCCCCAGGTAACCCTTTCACCCCCTATCACCACTGTCGCTAAGCAATTGTTTTTCTAAACGCTGTCTTAGTGTCGGTGATGCAGATCGTAGCCAGTAATTTTTTTTAGGTTTGTCGCATGTTTTTATAGCGTCAGGTACCCCAATATATTATCTAATAAAGGTTTAACCCCCTTGATCGCCCCCCAGGTAACCCTTTCACCCCCATCACCACTGTCGCTAAGCAATCGTTTTTCTAAACGCTGTCTTAGTGTCGGTGATGCAGATCGGTAGCTGGTAATTTTTTTTAGGTTCGCCGCAGGTTTTTATAGCGTCAGGTACCCCCATATATTATCTAATAAAGGTTTTAACCCCCTGATTGCCCCTAGTTAACCCTTTCACCAGTGATCACCATATAAGTGTTACGGGTGACGCTGGTTAGTTAGTTTGCTTTTTATAGTGTCAGGGCACCCGCCGTGTATATAACCCAATAAAGGTTTAACCCCCTGATCGCCCGGCGGGTGATATCAATTAGGTTTTAGCGTCAGAGAGGGTCTGAGTCACACCCCAGGCAGTGTCAGGTTAGTGCCAGTAACGCTAACACCCACGCGTGAAGCATACACCCCCCTTAGTGGTATAGTATCTGAACAGATCAATATCTGATCTGATCAGATCTATACTAGCGTCCCCAGCAGTTTAGGGTTCCCAAAAACGCAGTGTTAGCGGGATCAGCCCAGATACCTGCTGGCACCTGCGTTTTGCCCCTCCGTCCAGCCCAGGCCACCCAAGTGCAGTATCGATCGATCACTGTCACTTACAAAACAAAAACACACATAACTGCAGCATTCGCAGAGACAGGCCTGATCCCTGCGACTCCAGTGCTGTAGGAGGTGATTTCACCACCACAGTTAAAAAAAAAAAGCAAATATGCCGAAGCATTGGGGCAGCAGGGGCGGAGGAGCGATTTTGCTCCTAATGCCGCGTACATACGGTCGAAATTCCGACGGAGGCTTGCCCGTGGAAAAGTCCGACCATGTGTGTGCGGCATAACTTTTTTGCGGGAGGATGCCCCCATGCTTCGGCATATATAAATGGTGCGTGTATGCCCATCATTGGAAGTGGGTGGATGAAGGGCGGTATTCTAATGGTGGGCATACCCACCGATCAATCTCTTTTTTCGTTCAGCCAACTGGCTGCATGAAATAAAAAGATTACAATACATGTCCAACAAGGACCAGCAACGTACTGGTATGTTGCTGGACTTTGAATGTTTATACCAGAATGATGCCTGCGGGTTTAGGTATCATCTTGGTATCATTCTTTTCAGCCTGCGGCCGGCTTTCATGTAAAAGCAATCCTAGCGGCTAATTAGCCTCTGGACTGCTTTTACAAGCAGTGGGAGGGAATGCCCCCCCGGATATAAAAAGCGCCATTGGGAAATTGGGAAAGCATTTTATCACACCGATCTTGGTGTGGTCAGATGCTTTGAGGGCAGAGGAAAAATCTAGGGTCTAGAAGACCCCAGTTTTTTCAAAAAAAGAGTACCTGTCACTACCTATTGCTATCATAGGGGATATTTACATTCCCTGAGATAACAATAAAAATGATAAAAAAAAAATACTTGGAAGGAACAATTTAAAAATAAATTAAAAAACAAAATTAATAAGAAAAAAAAAGAAAAAAAAAAAAAAGCACCCCTGTCCTGCCCTGCTCTTGCCCAATGGCGAACGCAAGCGTCGGTCTGGCGTCATATGTAAACAGCAATTGCACCATGCATGTGAGGTATCACCGCGAAGGTCAGATCGAGGGCAATCATTTTAGCAGTAGACCTCCTCTGTAAATCTACTGGGGTAACCTGTAAAGGCTTTTAAAAATGTATGTAGTTTGTCGCCAATGCGCGTTTGTGCGAAATTTTAAAGCATGTCGTGTTTGGTATCTATGTACTCGGCCTAAGATCATCTTTTTTATTTCATCAAACATTTGGGCAATATAGTGTGTTTTAGTGCATTAAAATTAAAAAAAGTGTATTTTTTAACCCAAAAAATGCGTTTGAAAAATCGCTGCGCAAATACTGTGTAGAAAAAAAAAATGCAACACCCACCATTTTAATCTGTAGGGCCTTTGCTTTAAAATATATATAATGTTTGGGGGTTCAACATAATTTTCTTGCAAAAAAATTTTTTTTTTCATGTAAACAAAAAGTGTCAAAAAGGGCTTTGTCTTCAAGTGGTTAGAAGAGTGGATGTAAGCTTCCTAATGTTGTGTATAAAATGCCAGAACAGTTCAAACCCCCCCAAATGACCCCATTTTGGAAAGTAGACACCCCAAGCTATATACTGAGAGGCATGTCGAGTCCATGGAATATTTTATATGTTGACACAAGTTGCGGAAAAACAACAATTTTTTTTTTTTTTTGCACAAAGTTGTCACTAAATGATATATTGCTCAAACATGCCATGGGCATATGTGGAATTACACCCCAAAATACATTCTGTTGCTTCTCCTGAGTACGGGGATACCACATGTGTGAGACTTTTTGGGAGCCTAGCCACGTACGGGACCCCAAAAACCAAGCACCGCCTTCAGGCTTTCTAAGGGTGTAAATTTTTGATTTCACTTCTCACTGCCTATCACAGTTTCGGAGGCCATGGAATGCCCAGATAGCACAAAACCCCCCCAAATGACCCCATTTTGGAAAGTAGACACCCCAAGCTATTTGCTGAGAGGTATTGTGAGTATTTTGCAGATCTCGCTTTTTGTCACAAAGTTTTGAAAATTGAAAAAAAATAAAATATATATATATATTTTCTTTCTTCATTTTCAAAAACAAATGAGAGCTGTAAAATACTCGCCATTCCTCTCAGCAAATAGCTTGGGGTGTTTATATTCCAAAATGGGGTCATTTGGGGGGGTTTTGTGCGATTTTGGCATTTTATGGCCTTCGAAACTGTGATAGGTAGTGAGGAGTGAAATCAAAAATTTGTGCCTAGAAATCCTGAAGGCGGTGCTTGGTTTTCGGGGTCCCGTACGCGGCTAGGCTCCTAAAAAGTCCCACACATGTGGTATCCCCGTACTCAGGAGAAGCAGAAAAATGTATTTTGGGGTGTAATTCCACATATAACCATGGCATGTGTGAGCAATATATCATTTAGTGACAACTTTTTGTAATTTTTTTTTTTTCGTTTTTTTTTTTGTCATTATTCAATCACTTGGGACAAAAAAAATATATTCAATGGGCTCAACAGGCCTCTCAGCAATTTCCTTGGGGTGTCTACTTTCTAAAATGGGGTCATTTGGGGGGGTTTTGTGCTATTTTGGCATTTTATGGCCTTCGAAACTGTGATAGGTAGTGAGGAGTGAAATCAAAAATTTGCGCCCTTAGAAATCCTGAAGGCGGTGCTTGGTTTCCGGGGTCCCGTACGCGGCTAGGCTCCCAAAAAGTCCCACACATGTGGTATCCCCGTACTCAGGAGAAGCAGCAAAATGTATTTTGGGGTGAAATTCCACATATAACCATGGCATGTGTGAGCAATATATCATTTAGTGACAACTTTTTGTAACTTTTTTTTTTTTTTTTTGTAGTCATTATTCAATCACTTGGGACAAAAAAATAAAAAAATCAATGGGCTCAACATGCCTCTCAGCAATTTCCTTGGGGTGTCTACTTTCCAAAATGGGGTCATTTGGGGGGGTTTTGTACTGCCCTGTCATTTTAGCACCTCAAGAAATGAGATAGGCAGTCATAAATTTAAAGCTGTGTAAATTTCAGAAAATGTACCCTAGTTTGTAAACTCTATAACTTTTGCGCAAACCAATAAATATACGCTTATTGACATTTTTTTTTACTAAAAACATGTGGCTGAATACATTTTGGCCTAAATGTATGACTACAATTGAGTTTATTCGATTTTTCTTATAACAAAAAGTAGAAAATATCAATTTTTTTCAAAATTTTCGGTCTTTTTCCGTTTATATCGCAAAAAATAAAAATCGCAGAGGCAATCAAATACCATTAAAAGAAAGCTCTATTTGTGGGAAGAAAAAGACGCAAATTTCGTTTGGGTACAACATTGCATGTCCGCACAATTTACAGTTAAAGCAGCGCAGTGCTAAATTCTGAATTCACCTCTGGTCCTCTAGCTACCAAATGGTCCGGGGCTTAAGTGGTTAATGCTTAGACATACTAATCAGATGTAGAAAGAAGGTGCAAAAAATATGGCCCAAATTGCACTTCTCGGCGCTAAGGTGCTAAACTGCGATTCCTTATACAACTTCCTTCAGCTAAAAACAGCTAAAAGGGTAATAGGTAGAAGATGAACAGCCAAATAAATATCAGAGTTGGTAAAACTATGATATAAAAGGTATGAAAGCAGCAGCTATTTAAAATATATAAAATGAGCAAACTCATACATATACATAAAATATTAAAATTATATCAAAACCTAGAACTCATAAAGTCCATATGATAAAACAGCGCTTAGATATGGATATGTGTCCAGATACAAATGAATAGGGATGAGCTTTGAGTTCGAGTCAAACTCATGTTTGACTCGAACATTGCCTGTTCGCCCGTTCGCCAAACAGCGAACAAATTGGGGTATTCGCGGCAAATTCGAAAAGTCTATGGGAGAAATCTAAAATGCTAATTATAAAGGCTTATATGCAAGTTATTGTCATAAAAAGTGTTTGGGGACCCGGGTCTTGCCCCAGGGGAGATTTATCAATGCAAAAAAAAGTTTTAAAAACGTCAGTTTTTTCGGGAGCAGTGATTTTAATAATCCTCAAAGTGAAACAATAAAAGTGAAATATTCCTTTAAATTTCGTACCTAGGGGGTGTGTCTGATATGCATGTAAAGTGGCGCATGTTTCCCGTGCTTAGAACTGTCCCTGCATAAAATGTCTTTTTGAAGGAAAAAAAGTCATTTAAAACTCACTCGCGGCTATTAATGAATTGTCATCTGGCATGGATTTTAAGGGGAACTCCACCCCAAATTTAAAAAAAAATGGCGTGGAGTCCCCCCAAAAATCCATACCAGACCCTTATCCGAGCACGCAACTGGTTGTGGGGGTCTGCGGGCGGGGCCTACGTCATTGGCCTGAGTGGACCTGATGGGGAACTTCCTTCACTGTGTAAATTTAAATTACAGAGTGAAGGAAGTTCCCCGCTCAGGCCAATGACGTAGGCGGGGTCTGACATACCGAGGGGGCGGACCTGATGGGGAACTTCCTTCACTGTGTAATACATGTATAGACCCGCCCCTTCTCATGTTCCGCATCAGGTCCTCAGCCTTACACCTAGTCATTGGCTGAGCGGACCTGATGGGGAACTTTAGAAGGGGCGGGTCTATACATGTAATAGACTGCGGAGGAAGTTCCCCATCAGGTCCGCTCAGGCTCAGCCAATGACGGACAGCGCTGGACATTGGATCGCCGCGGGACACTGGATTTCACCGCTGGAATGTTTTTTTTTTATTTACTTTTTATTTTTTAATAAAGGACTTTTCCAAGGTGTTTGTGTGTTTTTTTTTTTTACATTTTTTTACACTTTCTTCGTGAAATGGTAGGGGTACAATGTAAGCTTACCAATTCACATAGGGGGGGGGCGGGATCTGGGGGTCCCCTTTGTTAAAGGGGTCTTCCAGATTCCGATAAGCCCCCCGCCCGCAGACCCCCACAACCACCGGGCAAGGGTTGTGGGGATGAGGCCCTTGTCCCCATCAACATGGGGACATCCTCCCCATGTTGAGGGCATGTGGCCTGGTACGGTTCAGGAGGGGGGGCGCTCTCTCGTCCCCCCCTCTTTTCCTGTGGCCTGCCAGGTTGCGTGCTCAGATAAGGGTCTGGTATGGATTTTTGGGGGGACTCCACGCCATTTTTTTTAAAATTTGGGGTGGAGTTCCCCTTAAAATCCATGCCAGATCTGAAGGGCCTGGTATGGATATTTGGGGGAACCGCACGCATTTTTTTTTTAATTTGCGGCGGGGTTCCCCTTAATATCTATACCAGACCTGAAGGGCCTGGTAATTGAATTCTGGGGGACCCCCACGCTTTTTTTTTATTTTTATCAATGACTTTTGTATGTATTGCCGGGAGCCGACAATTCATTAATAGCCGCGAGTGAGTTTTAAATGACTTTTTTTCCTTCAAAAATGACATTTTATGCAGGGACAGTTCTAAGCACGGGAAACATGCGCCACTTTACATGCATATCATACACACCCCCCAGGTACGAAATTTAAAGGAATATTTCACTTTTATTTTTTCATTTTAAGCATTATTAAAATCACTGCTCCCGAAAAAACGGCCATTTTTAAAACTTCTTTTTGCATTGATACATGTCCCCTGGGGCAGAACCCGGGTCCCCAAACACTTTTTATGACAATAACTTGCATATAATCCTTTATAATTAGCACTTTAGATTTCGAACGTTCGAGTCCATTGTATTTAATAGGGTTCTAAAGTTCACGCGAACATTCTGTCTGTTCGCAGGTTCTGGTGCGAACCGAACAGGGGGGTGTTCGGCTCATCCCTGCACATGAAGCATTTGAGTGATGACTTAGCAACAGTCAAACTAAAGTGATGATTTCTTCTATGGATACAGTCTGTAGTGCACCCTACACCAATCCCAGATCTTCACCACAAGAAGGGGGTCTTTCTGCCAGGCTCCCCGCTATCTTCTTCCAGCTCTTTTGCTAGCGGGGTCCCGGTATTCATCGCCGTCTTCTTCCGACTTCGGGGGTCTTTCTGCCGGGCACCCCGCTATCTTCTTCCAGCTCTTTTGCTAGCGGGGGTCCCGGTCTTCATCGTCGTCTTCTTCCGACTTTGAGGGTCTCTTGTTCTGTTCTCTGGTGTCGTCTCAGCGCTCTCCGGTTCTTCTCCCGCTCTCCGGTGCCTTCTCCATGATCTCCGGTTCTTTCTGCCTTCTGCCAGGCGCCCCGCTATCTTCTTCCAGCTCTTTTGCTAGCGGGGTCCCGGTCTTCATCGTCGTCTTCTTCCCTCTTCTCTCTGCCCGATGTTGCCTCGTCGCTGTCTGCCGCTACAATGCTCTGTCTGTGGAGCGCACCCACTTATATTGGCATGGGGCGTGGTCTCCGGGTGATGCCACCCGCTGACCCCGCCCCCGTATTACATCACAGTCCCGGGGAATGATGGGACTGTGGCGTGACACAGGGGCGGGGTTAGCGGATGGCATTACCCGGTGACCACGCCCAATGCCAATATAAGTGGGTGTGCTCCTAGGACAGAGCATTGTAGCGGCAGACAGCGACGAGGCAACATCGGGTGAAGAGGTAAAAAGGGGAGAAATTGGGACTTTGAATGAAGTGTGTGGTCTTAATGAGCACACACTTCCATCCCTGTTGTACATTAGAAAAAGGGGGGAAGTTTGGGACTTTGAATGAGATGCGTGTAGGCAAAAACCAATGGATTAAACAAACAAAGGAGGTTTATTCATAAATACATAGGACATGATACATAGCAAGTATGACGAGCTGATAGGCATATAGTAGACATATATAAAAATTCTATTATAGCACATACTAAATAAAATCAATGGAAAAGTATAATATACAGACATGATTGGAATAAACTGCATGGTAGGCTTGACGTGTTTTGTGGACTCAATTCCACTTCATCAGAAGCAATTTGCAGAATTCATGTCTGTGAGAATATATATCCAAAATTACTCCAATTAATTAAATAAGGATGCAGGGGAAGGAAAAAACCAAAACATCCCAAATTACTTACTTCACAGCTTTAAAAATAGTCATAAATTGCTAAAGCCTGATGGCTGAGGAAGGCCAAGAACTACTCCCGCCGGGAGCTGGGGGGGCGCGGAATCGCAGGCCGCACAGCCGGAAACAACCACAGCCAAGGGGGGGCGATGAAAAGTGTCCAGGGTGAGCTGCAGGGGAATACCTGTGGACAGCTCCAATCTATGTGAGATGTAAAATGTTGTGGTCAGTGAGGATGTGACTGGAAGAGGGCAAAGAGCCCAAGGAAATGAGAGTGAGGAGGAAGGTGTGTAGAGTCCACCGAAAAAACCTGGCAGCAGGGCAAACAGAGAAGACATGGTAGGGCCTCCTGAAATCACAACAGACCAATACTGTCTAGGGACTCAGGACTGCCCAGGGTGTGAAGGATGAAAAACAAAAAATAAGAGTGTAGTGAGAAAAAACTAAATTCTAAATAAGGGGGAAGCCACAGACACAGACACATATGATGAAATGTCCTGGAATCACAACAGACCAATCCTGTCCAGAGATTCAAGGACTGTGTATGGTAGCGACAGAACCCCCAAGAAGGGGGGAAAAAAAGAGGGGGGAAAAAAGGGGGAAAGAAAAATGAAAGTGAGTGTACCTGGTGATTCCAGTGTGGTGACATAACTTCCATGTGTGGTCCCGGAAGTATCCAGCATGAAAGGAGAAGAGAAACTGTGCCTGCCCCAAGACTGTGCCACGTACCCGCCAGGGCCGCCGAGACTGACGCCCCCGGTGTCACGCTGAGTGCGTCCAAATGAGGCATTCCCGCCAGAACAGCTGACACGGTACAGCCAGCGTCTAGGGAGATGCTCCACACGCACTGCGATGGCGAGCGCTGCCGCCGCTGAGTCACCCGAGAGTGACGTCATGCGCTGCGGCACGGGGCGTGACACCGATGCACAGTGGCAACACCCACCCACCCCCCCAGTATCAAATAGGGAGGGGAAGGGAGGCAACAGTGTGCATCGCAGCTCCCGGACCTGAAACAATCCAGCCAAACACAGCCAACAGACTACATGCCTAGAACAAAATGACCAACCCCCTATTGAAACAATGTAGAATGAGTGGAAAATTGCCTCACGTAAATATTCATTATATAAAACAAACAAGCGCGGACCAAAACCAATCGGGTCCGCGATCAACCATAAGAATCCATGGTTGACCGTTAATAATAAACACGTGTGGGCAACTGTGTTTCCACTCAAATCACACATCTCCATCCCTTGATTGTGGTAAAAAGGAGAGAAGATGGGACTTTGAATGAAGTGTGATGTCTTAATGAGCACACACTTCCATCCCTGTTGTACATTAGAAAAAGGGGGGAAGTTTGGGACTTTGAATGAGATGCGTGTAGGCAAAAACCAATGGATTAAACAAACAAAGGAGGTTTATTCATGAATACATAGGACATGAATGAGATGCGTGTAGGCAAAAACCAATGGATTAAACGAACAAAGGAGGTTTATTCATAAATACATAGGACATGATACATAGCAAGTATGACGAGCTGATAGGCATGATGGGACTGTGGCGTGACACAGGGGCGGGGTTAGCGGATGGCATTACCCGGTGACCACGCCCAATGCCAATATAAGTGGGTGTGCTCCTAGGACAGAGCATTGTAGCGGCAGACAGCGACGAGGCAACATCGGGTGAAGAGGTAAAAAGGGGAGAAATTGGGACTTTGAATGAAGTGTGTGGTCTTAATGAGCACACACTTCCATCCCTGTTGTACATTAGAAAAAGGGGGGAAGTTTGGGACTTTGAATGAGATGCGTGTAGGCAAAAACCAATGGATTAAACAAACAAAGGAGGTTTATTCATAAATACATAGGACATGATACATAGCAAGTATGACGAGCTGATAGGCATATAGTAGACATATATAAAAATTCTATTATAGCACATACTAAATAAAATCAATGGAAAAGTATAATATACAGACATGATTGGAATAAACTGCATGGTAGGCTTGACGTGTTTTGTGGACTCAATTCCACTTCATCAGAAGCAATTTGCAGAATTCATGTCTGTGAGAATATATATCCAAAATTACTCCAATTAATTAAATAAGGATGCAGGGGAAGGAAAAAACCAAAACATCCCAAATTACTTACTTCACAGCTTTAAAAATAGTCATAAATTGCTAAAGCCTGATGGCTGAGGAAGGCCAAGAACTACTCCCGCCGGGAGCTGGGGGGGCGCGGAATCGCAGGCCGCACAGCCGGAAACAACCACAGCCAAGGGGGGGCGATGAAAAGTGTCCAGTGTGAGCTGCAGGGGAATACCTGTGGACAGCTCCAATCTATGTGAGATGTAAAATGTTGTGGTCAGTGAGGATGTGACTGGAAGAGGGCAAAGAGCCCAAGGAAATGAGAGTGAGGAGGAAGGTGTGTAGAGTCCACCGAAAAAACCTGGCAGCAGGGCAAACAGAGAAGACATGGTAGGGCCTCCTGAAATCACAACAGACCAATACTGTCCAGGGACTCAGGACTGCCCAGGGTGTGAAGGATGAAAAACAAAAAATAAGAGTGTAGTGAGAAAAAACTAAATTCTAAATAAGGGGGAAGCCACAGACACAGACACATATGATGAAATGTCCTGGAATCACAACAGACCAATCCTGTCCAGAGATTCAAGGACTGTGTATGGTAGCGACAGAACCCCCAAGAAGGGGGGAAAAAAGAGGGGGGAAAAAAGGGGGAAAGAAAAATGAAAGTGAGTGTACCTGGTGATTCCAGTGTGGTGACATAACTTCCATGTGTGGTCCCGGAAGTATCCAGCATGAAAGGAGAAGAGAAACTGTGCCTGCCCCAAGACTGTGCCACGTACCCGCCAGGGCCGCCGAGACTGACGCCCCCGGTGTCACGCTGAGTGCGTCCAAATGAGGCATTCCCGCCAGAACAGCTGACACGGTACAGCCAGCGTCTAGGGAGATGCTCCACACGCACTGCGATGGCGAGCGCTGCCGCCGCTGAGTCACCCGAGAGTGACGTCATGCGCTGCGGCACGGGGCGTGACACCGATGCACAGTGGCAACACCCACCCACCCCCCCAGTATCAAATAGGGAGGGGAAGGGAGGCAACAGTGTGCATCGCAGCTCCCGGACCTGAAACAATCCAGCCAAACACAGCCAACAGACTACATGCCTAGAACAAAATGACCAACCCCCTATTGAAACAATGTAGAATGAGTGGAAAATTGCCTCACGTAAATATTCATTATATAAAACAAACAAGCGCGGACCAAAACCAATCGGGTCCGCGATCAACCATAAGAATCCATGGTTGACCGTTAATAATAAACACGTGTGGGCAACTGTGTTTCCACTCAAATCACACATCTCCATCCCTTGATTGTGGTAAAAAGGGGAGAAATTGGGACTTTGAATGAAGTGTGCGGTCTTAATGAGCACACACTTCCATCCCTGTTGTACATTAGAAAAAGGGGGGAAGTTTGGGACTTTGAATGAGATGCGTGTAGGCAAAAACCAATGGATTAAACAAACAAAGGAGGTTTATTCATGAATACATAGGACATGAATGAGATGCGTGTAGGCAAAAACCAATGGATTAAACGAACA
The DNA here is from genome assembly GCA_029206835.1 of Rana muscosa. Lineage (NCBI taxonomy): Eukaryota > Metazoa > Chordata > Amphibia > Anura > Ranidae > Rana > Rana muscosa. The sequence goes on from CM055118.1 coordinate 913,998,122, forward strand.
AAGGAGGTTTATTCATAAATACATAGGACATGATACATAGCAAGTATGACGAGCTGATAGGCATATAGTAGACATATATAAAAATTCTGTTATAGCACATGCTAAATAAAATCAATGGAAAAGTATAATATACAGACATGATTGGAATAAACTGCATGGTAGGCTTGACGCGTTTCATGGACTCAATTCCACTTCATCAGAAGCAATTTGCAGAATTCATGTCTGTGAGAATATATATCCAAAATTACTCCAATGAATCAAATAAGGATGCAGGGGAAGGAAAAAACCAAAACATCCCAAATTACTTACTTCACAGCTTTAAAAATAGTCATAAATTGCTAAAGCCTGATGGCTGAGGAAGGCCAAGAACTACTCCCGCCGGGAGCTGGGGGGGCGCGGAATCGCAGGCCGCACAGCCGGAAACAACCACAGCCAAGGGGGGGGCAATGAAAAGTGTCCAGGGTGAGCTGCAGGGGAATACCTGTGGACAGCTCCAATCTATGTGAGATGTAAAATGTTGTGGTCAGTGAGGATGTGACTGGAAGAGGGCAAAGAGCCCAAGGAAATGAGAGTGAGGAGGAAGGTGTGTAGAGTCCACCGAAAAAACCTGGCAGCAGGGCAAACAGAGAAGACATGGTAGGGCCTCCTGAAATCACAACAGACCAATACTGTCCAGAGACTCATGACTGCCCGGGGTGTGAAGGATGAAAAACAAAAAAAAAGAGTGTAGTGAGAAAAAACTAAATTCTAAATAAGGGGGAAGCCACAGACACAGACACATATGATGAAATGTCCTGGAATCACAACAGAGCAATCCTGTCCAGAGATTCAAGGACTGTGTATGGTAGCGACAGAACCCCCAAGAAGGGGGGAAAAAAGAGGGGGAAAAAAAGGGGGAAAGAAAAATGAAAGTGAGTGTACCTGGTGATTCCAGTGTGGTGACATAACTTCCATGTGTGGTCCCGGAAGTATCCAGCATGAAAGGAGAAGAGAAACTGTGCCTGCCCCAAGACTGTGCCACGTACCCGCCAGGGCCGCCGAGATTGACGCCCCCGGTGTCACGTTGTGTGCGTCCAAATGAGGCATTCCCGCCAGAACAGCTGACACGGTACAGCCAGCGTCTAGGGAGATGCTCCACACGCACTGCGATGGTGAGCGCTGCCGCCGCTGAGTCACCCGAGAGTGACGTCATGCGCTGCGGCGCAGGGCGTGACACTGATGCACAGTGGCAACACCCACCCACCCCCCCAGTATCAAATAGGGAGGGGAAGGGAGGCAACAGTGTGCATCGCAGCTCCCGGACCTGAAACAATCCAGCCAAACACAGCCAACAGACTACATGCCTAGAACAAAATGACCAACCCCCTATTGAAACAATGTAGAATGAGTGGAAAATTGCCTCACGTAAATATTCATTATATAAAACAAACAAGCGCGGACCAAAACCAATCGGGTCCGCGATCAACCATAAGAATGCATGGTTGACCGTTAATAATAAACACGTGTGGGCAAATTTGTTTAATCCATTGGTTTTTGCCTACACGCATCTCATTCAAAGTCCCAAACTTCCCCCCTTTTTCTAACATCGGGTGAAGAGAAGAGGGAAGAAGACGACGATGAAGACCGGGACCCCGCTAGCAAAAAAGCTGTAAGGAGATAGCGGGGCACCCGGCAGAAAGACCCCCGAAATCGGAAGAAAACGACGATGAAGACCAGGACCCCGCTAGCAAAAGAGCTGGAAGAAGATAGCGAGGCGCCTGGCAGAAAGACCCCCGAAGTCGGAAGAAGACGGCGCAGAAGACCGGGACCCCGCTAGCAAAAGAGCTGGAAGAAGATAGCGGGGCGCCCGACTGAAAGACCCCCGAAGTCGGAAGAAGATGACGATGAAGACCGGGACCCCGCTAGCAAAAGAGCTGGAAGAAGATAGCGGGGCGCCCGGCAGAAAGACCCCCGAAGTCGGAAGAAGACCCCCGGCTCTGCCTAATAAATTACTTTAAAAACCTGTGTTGTGTTTTTTATTGACTTTTTTTGCCACCAGGTGAATGGGTAGGGGTACGATGTACCCCATACTCATTCACATAGGGTGGGGGGCCGGTATCTGGGGTCCCCCTTATTAAAGGGGGCTCCCGGATTCCGATAAGCCCGCAGACCCCGACAACCAACGGCCAGGGTTGTTGGGAAGAGGCCCTTGTCCCATCAACATGGGGACATCCTCCCCATGTTGAGGGCATGTGGCCTGGTACGGTTCAGGAGGGAGGGGGGGCCGCTCTCTCATCCCCCCCTCTTTTCCTGCGGCCTGCCAGGTTGCGTGCTCGGATAAAGGGTCTGGTGTGGATTTTTAGGGGGACCCCCACGCTATTTTTTTTTTACGCTTGGCGCAGGGTTCCCCTTAAAATCCATACCAGACCTTCGAATCCATACTAGACCCAAGGGCCTGGTATGGACCTGGGGGGGACCCCACGCTGTTTTTTTTATAGTTTTTTTTTTTTTTTGAGCCGGCAATGTTTCTTTTTTATACATTTCCTTTAACAACCAGCTATAAACAGGTAAAAAAAAAAAAAAAAGCAAATCGCCGCAAAATCGTGGTACTTGCTTTTTGGATGCGGGTCCATTGAATTCTATTACATCCAAAACACTGTTTTTGGCCTGGAAAAAAAAATTTGCAGTTGCATTTAACCTCGTTTTTCACAAAGCCAAAAAATGCCTTCAGACGCCAAAGATTTCCACGTTTCAGACGCGGTACCGGCGCTTAGCCGCATTTTAGTTTAGAAGCGTTTTAAAGGTGACCTATTTTTTTACATTGATAAACTCAAAAATTATGGCAAATGAGGAAAAACCAATAAAAAAATATATATTTCCAAAAAAAATTAAATTGCTTCCATTGCATTGTGGACAATCCACAACTTGGGGCAGCTGACGTGGCAAGTGGACAATCCACAACTTGTGGCAAGTGACACGCTAAATACAAGTACACTGCTGCTCTCTCAGCTGCTGATACTCACTCTGGTCTCACAAAATAGCTGAAATCAATAATAATACTGTTTTTGGAGCTTAGGGCGGCTCCTTATGATGTTTCCTAACTAAACGCATATAGACGCATATGTGGTAAAACGCGGCATGCAAACGCCACAAAGCGCGCCTTTCTAAACGCCGCTTTCAACCTTAGTTCTGAACACTTTGCACCAGCGTCCCGTGTACATGGGGCCTAAAAACGCCTATGCCATTTACACCACAAAAATGCCATGGTGGCCATGAGGCCATAGGCTAACATGGAGAGCCGTTTTAAGCTGAAAAAAACGCTCAAAAAAGCAGCTGGAAAAACGTCCGTGTGCATGTAGCCTTATATTAACCACTTGTGCACTGGCCACTTAAACCCCCTTCCTGCCCAGACCAATTTTCAAATTTCAGCACTGATGCATTTTGAATGACAATTGCGCGCTCATACAACACTGTAAGCGTATGAAAATGTATTCTTTTTTTTTGCACACAAATAGAGATTTCTTTTGGTGCTATTTGATCACCTCTGCGTTTTTTTTTTTTTTTATATATAAATACAAAAGACCGACTAAAAAAAAAAAATTTGGATATTTTAACCACTTCAGCACCGGGCCTATTCTGGCACTTCTCTCCTTCATGTAAAAATCATAAATTTATGGCTATAAAATTTCTTCAAAACCCCAAACATTATATATGCTTTTTAAGCAGACACCCTAGGGAATAAAATGGCAGTCATTGCAAATTTTTATCTCACTCGGTATTTGCGCAATAAATGTTCAAACACCTTTTTTTGGGGAAAAAAATGGTTTCATGAATGTAAAAAAAAATACAAAACAGTAAAGTTAGCCCAATTTTTTTGTTCAATGTGAAAGATGTTGTTATGCTGAGTAAATAGATACCTAACATGTCACGCTTTAAAATTGCGCACACTCTTGACATCAAACCAACCTCAGTACTTAAAAATCTCCCTAGGTGATGCTTTCAAAATTTTTACACGTTACCATTTTCGCATTACAGAGGAGGTCTAGTACTAGAATTGTTGCACTCATTCTAACACACGCAGCAATACCTCACATGTGTGGTTTGAACAGCGTTTACATATGTGGGCGGGACTTGCGTGTGTGTTCGCTTCTGAGCGCGAGCTACCGGGGACATGGGTTTTTTTTTCTTATTCTTTTTTTGTTTATTACTTTTTTTTTTTTATTATTATTTTTTTGATCACTTTTATTCCTATTACAAGGAATGTAAACATCCCTTGTAATAGGAATCTGTTGTGACAGGTACTCTTTATGGAGAGATGCAGGGTCAATAAGACCCCATATCTCTCCTCCAGGCTGGAAAGCTTAAGATCGGTCAAAAGAATTGACCGATCTCATGCTGACAGCTGAGATCACGGCTTTGTTTACATACAGGAACTCGGCGTGATGTCATAACGTCGTGCCCGGGCCTCCGACGGTCATAGAGATGACTGGTGACCATCTGGTCACCAGTCATCCCCATGCTTCCCATCCAGCGCCAGCCAATTCATTCTCCGAGCCCCAGATGGCACGGGAGAGCCCGGAGAAGCACCGGATGGTGGCGGGAGGGGGGAACGTCCCCTCCCGCCACCTATAAGAACGATCAAGCGGCCGCACACATGACTCATGTGTAAGGTAAAGTCTACAGGATTGGAAATATCAGTTTGTAAATGGATAGAAAACTGGCTAAAAGACAGAATTCAGAGAGTAGTGGTTAATGATTCTTACTCTGAATGGTCTAAGGTTATCAGTGGTGTACCCCTAAGGTTCAGTGCTGGGACCCTTACTTTTTAATATCTTTATAAATGATATTGGGTCTGGGATCAAAAGTAACTTTTCTGTCTTTGCAGATGACACCAAGCTATGCAGTGGAATAACGTCCTTACATGATGTCGCCAATTTACAAACCGACCTCAATGCTCTGTCTAATTGGGCGACTATGTGGCAGATGAGGTTTAATAGAAAACTTTGTATTGAGAATACGCCTAATCTCAAGATAACAAAACAAGCGCTAATGGATTAATAAACCAGATATAGTAAAATTGCCAAAATGAAATGGCCGCAGCTGCTACCTTATAAAATTGGGCTTTTAGTAAAACCCACAACAAATATATAAAAAAGGTCCTAATAAATGAATATACAAATATCCAAATAAATAAAACCAGGTAGCGCTCGTACAATATGTATATCAAAACATATAAAACCCTGAACAGTTCATGTCCATAATGTAGAAACACACTTAGAGGTAGAAATGTAATGGCAATCAAGTAAAAAAGCAGAAATAGTCCCTTTTATCTTGGTAAATGGAAAAATCCTGCTGACACCAGAAGCTGACAGGAGAAAAACACCTTCACACGTGCTCTGAGAGAAAGGAGGGGGGATGTGGATAGAAGCCCCCTCTAAATTGGACTCTTACCGCAGAGCGCACACAAATAAGCCTGTAAATCACTCAATGAAGGAGATCACAGCAACTTCAACAGCTTCCTCCCGATCAGCGCGTCAGATGGTCAGTATTACCAAAGAAAGGAATAGGCAAACATAGTGTAACCCCGCTTTAAAACTTTTAATTGTTCATACATATAAAACCATCAGGATGTAAACTCACATGAAGCATAAAATATCAGGCATTGGTTCACAGTGCAACAGACTAGTGTCAGTAATGATACGGCGTCTCCTACCACACGCTGTCACTTAGATCGCGGGGATGGATGCCTTCACTCCTGGCTCTGTCTCGTGTCTCCACTTACGTTACTTCCTTCCACCCTGACTAGTTTCGTCATAAGACATCATCCGAGGGAGGAGTCAAGCAGCGCATTCAATAATGAGACCGTGGAAAGGAATTGGATCCCTATTAAGCAATCCACCCCTATCAGCAACCACAAAATTGGGGACCTGTACCACCCCAATTTAAAGGTAAACGAGGTAGAGGGAGAGATGCACGGGGTAGAAATAGGGGAGGTAATAAACATGCACAATATAATCAATATCAACATCCGGGTATGTATGGTGATTATTATACAGAAGTTCCGGTCTCAAATAGATTCGATCCTCTGATAAGACAAGGAGAACAGAGAAATTCCAACTCTCCGGGTCCTTTTTTAGAGAAGGGGAGAAAAGGAAATCGAGGTCATCAAGGGAATATCCCATATGGACATCGCCCCCCCAGGGCCCCCAGGACCCCCTCAGCAGGGATGGTGGAAGACCTCCACAGCAGGAGAGGGAATACCATTACCCACCAGACCCTATACTAAGGGAAGGAGGGGATGCAGGGCAGGTAGGAAAGTCCAAAAAAAGAAGGATGGACCCGGACCAATAGGGATCTATAATTTGAGTAAAACTGAACTAACGCATAAGGAATTTAATATTTTACAGTCTGGACTTAAATGTGCTCCCAAAAAAACACTAAATTTAATCTTTATATGGATATCCATAAATATATCCATAAGATCAATATTAAAAAATATTTTTTAAACAACGGACCTTCTTTGACTAATAAGGTTGTCATGGATATGCATTAATGTCTGTCTGCCATCTTACCTTCCTCCTCATGTGTTCATCTAGAGTCCAGACCTCCTTCACCTGGCTTCCTTTATAATCTCCTCCCAGCCTGACTCCACCCCAGGCCCTATCACTGAACACTATATTAACCTGTGCACTGCAAGCCTGCTTTGCTGATCAACGTGTTTGTTAGGCATTGTGTGTTTGGGTTCCTGCCTGCCGTGTGCTACGTCTGTCTCTCTGTTACGTTATTGGCTTGTCCCCGACCATCCCTGTCTGCTCGTGACCCTTGACCTTCGGCTCGTTCTTCGTTATCCTTGTCTGCTTGTGGCCCCTGACCTTCGGCTTGTTATTCGGTTCTCTCTATCGTGTGCTGCTGCTTCCCCTTATCCTACGGGGCGTGAGCTAGGAAACTCCAGGGGCCGCGACCTGGTCCCAGCCTGCAGCGTAACATCCTCACCACTAGAGGCCCTGGAGAAGACCAGCTGGGTCTTAGACTCCGCGCCCTGGGGAATCTTGGCTCTCGCTTCCGTTGGGATCCCGGTTGTGCTCCTCTGGTCCCGCTTTCCACAACCACCCAGTTTCCTATCCACAGAAGCCAGCCATAGGGTTCACTACCTCGCGGTGCACTCCTGTCCCCCTACGGTGTGCATCTGTCACCTGGCCACAGGTGACCCTGACAGTTTGATCAGCCATGAACCCGGCTGACATCCCGCTTCCCGCGGATGATCCATTGCAGGGCATAGTTCGCAGACTTGAGACCCAGGAATCAAATCAGACCCAGGTGATGCGATTCCTCCAGGATCTGGCTTCTCGATTCGAGCAGCTTCAGGTCTCCTTGGGAACCCCGAATCCGCAACCCCAAGTACAACCAGCGGCTGTACCTATCGCACCAGTCGCAGCCTCACACTCACTAAGATTGCCAGCTCCGTTCCGTTTCTCTGGGGACTCCAAGGCCTGCAGGGGGTTTCTCAGCCAATGCACTATTCATTTTGAGCTTCAGCCTCAAAGCTTCCTATCTGACCGGGCTAAGGTAGCCTATATCATTTCCCTCCTCTCCGGTGAAGCTTTGGCCTGGGCTGCCCCCCTGTGGGAGAGGAACGATCCGGTGGTTTCCAGTCTGTCCGAATTCTTGAAGCTCTTTCGTAATATCTTCGAAGAGCCGGCTCGGGCTTCTTCAGCGGCTAGTGCTGTCTTACGTCTTCGCCAAGAATCTAGTTCAGTGGGGCAATATGCTCTTCAGTTCCGTATCCACACAGCTGAATTGAGCTGGAATAATGAGGCCCTGGTCGCTACCTTTTTACATGGCCTCTCTGACCGAGTGAAAGACGAATTAGCGGGAAGAGCCATTCCCGTCGGTCTGGACGATGTAATTTCATTATGCAACCAGATCGACATTCGTTTTCAAGAGAGGTCCTTAGAAAAAAGACGCCAGCACTCTCTGGGTCCTAGCCAGTCTGAGCTCCCCTCCCTTCATTCCGTGGAGCATCCTCTACCTGCTGAAGAACCTATGCAGCTGGGCCGGACCAGACTAACCCCCGAAGAACGTGCTAGGCGCAGAACTCTGGGCTTGTGCCTCTATTGTGGGGGCAAGGGTCATTTTCGTGACTCCTGCTCGCTTCGTCCGGGAAACGCTCGGGTCTAATACATTTGGAAGGTGGAGTATTGGACCCAGAAACATCACCTTCTCGCCTGCTCTTGCCGGTGTCCCTTCATGTAGGCACTTCTCCTCAGTCAACCCTTGCATACCTGGATTCCGGGGCTGCCGGCAATTTCATGGATTGGAGAACTGCTTCTTCTATGAAGCTTACCCTTTCACCTCTCACTACCCCATTGGTAGTCTCGGCAATTGATGGCACTGTTCTCCCAGGGGGCCCTATTCGCTTCCAGACGCTACCCATTAGGATGTCGGTAGGGATTCTCCACCAGGAGTGGATATCCTTTCTTATTCTACCCAAGGCCTCTACCCCAGTTGTATTGGGCCTCCCTTGGCTACAGCTCCACTCTCCACATGTGGACTGGGTCTCTGGGCAGATCCTGGCCTGGGGTTCCTCATGTTTCTCGTCGTGTCTTCTCAAGGTGACCCCCAAGGAGAGTCTTCCGGTTGCTGCCACTTCTGTTTCTTCTGATCTTCCCGCCGCATACAGCGATTACCGGGATGTGTTCTGTAAAAAATCAGCTGAGGTGCTTCCTCCCCACAGGTCTTTTGACTGTGCTATTGATCTTGTCCCCGGAGCAACTCTACCCAGGGGTCGTACCTACCCTCTGTCCATCCCAGAGACCCAGGCCATGTCGGAGTATGTAGCAGAGAATCTGGAGAGAGGGTTCATCCGGAAATCCTCATCGCCTGCAGGGGCAGGGTTCTTTTTTGTTGCCAAAAAGGATGGTACCTTAAGACCCTGCATCGATTATCGGGGTTTAAATGCGGTTACTATTAAAAATCGATACCCCTTACCCTTAATATCTGAGCTATTCGATAGGTTGAAGGGTGCCTCCATTTTCACCAAGTTGGATCTCAGAGGCGCGTACAATCTCATTCGAATACGGGAGGGTGACGAATGGAAGACTGCATTTAACACTAGAGACGGGCATTACGAATATCTGGTGATGCCTTTTGGTCTGTGTAATGCTCCAGCCGTGTTTCAAAACTTTGTCAATGAAATCTTCAGAGATCTGCTGTACCAGTTTGTTGTCATCTATCTGGATGACATTCTGATCTTTTCTGAAAATCTGCTCGTCCACAGAAACCATGTCCGCACTGTACTTCAACGTCTTAGAGAGAACAATCTCTATGCCAAGCTGGAGAAATGTTCCTTTGAATGTTCTGAGGTCCTGTTTTTGGGGTGCTTTGTCTCATGTTCGGGGCTTCGTATGGACCCTGGGAAGGTCTTGGCTATCACCAACTGGCCTCTTCCTGCTAGCCTCAAGGCCACACAGCGCTTTCTTGGCTTCACTAATTATTATAGGCAGTTCATAAGGAATTACTCTTCCATTGCCGCGCCTATTATCGCTTTGACCAAGAAGGGTGTGAATGCCAGAGACTGGCCTCCCGAAGCTGTCTCTGCATTTCACAACCTGAAACAGGCCTTTGTTTCTGGCCCCCTCTTGAGGAGACCAAATCCTGGGAATGCATTTTTTATTGAAGTGGACGCTTCCTCAATGGGGGTGGGAGCTGTGCTTCTTCAAATCTTTGAGAAGAGACGCCAACCATGTGCGTTCTTCTCCAAAAAAAATTCTCAGGCAGAGAGGAATTATGCCATCGGTGATCGGGAACTTCTCGCAATTAAATTGGCGTTAGAGGAGTGGCGTCATCTCTTGGAGGGTTCCCCTCACTCCATAACGATCTTTACCGATCACAAGAATTTACAGTATCTACAGAATGCTAAACGTCTGAATCCTAGACAGGCCAGGTGGAGTCTCTTCTTTGCCCGTTTTAATTTCACGATTACCTACAAACCTGGTTCCTGCAACGGTCGGGCTGATGCGCTCTCTAGGTCATTTGACACTTTGGACGAGGAGTCCGCCCCTGAACCTGAGCCGATCATTCCCACCTCATGCATTGTTGCCCACTCTACCACCCTGAAGTCTAAAATTCCGCCTGGTAAGACCTTTGTCCCCACTGAGCTAAGAGCTAAGATCCTTCGTTGGGGACATGATTCCAAGGTGGCAGGGCATTCTGGATTCCTCCGATCCTTCCTACTCATCAGTCGTCACTACTGGTGGCCTAATCTCCGCTCAGACGTCAAAGACTACGTTAAAGCTTGTCATGTCTGTGCTCAGTCCAAATCCTCCACACAAGCTCCTGCTGGTCTCCTCATGCCCTTGCCTATTCCTAAGGAACCCTGGGCCCATATTGCCATGGATTTTATCACCGATCTCCCACTGTCTGAGAATAATACAGTCATTTGGGTGGTAATCGATCGATTCTCCAAGATGGCTCATTTTGTTCCTCTTCCTGGTCTTCCTTCTGCCCCTGCCTTGGTTCCCATTTTCATTCGAGAAATTCTCCGCCTACATGGGGTCCCTTCTCATATTGTTTCCGACAGGGGAGTCCAATTCACGTCTCGTTTTTGGAGAGCCTTTTGCAAATCCCTCAATATTGTCTTGGATTTTTCTTCTTCTTACCATCCCCAATCCAATGGACAGACTGAGAGGGTTAATCAGGAGTTAGAGGTCTTTCTTCGCACCTTTGTGTCTTCTCACCATGACGATTGGTCCTCTCTACTCCCGTGGGCAGAATTCTCCCATAACAATCATGTGAATACCAGTTCGCAGAAGACACCCTTTTTCACAGTTTATGGAAAACACCCTCAACTTCCTCTTCCTATGATCTGTTCTCCAGACATTCCAGCTTTGGCTTCGGTTCAGGAGTCTCTCAATTCCGTTTGGGGTCACGTTCATGATTCCCTCCGGGCAGCTGCTGAAAAATTCAAAGGCTTTGCCGACCGCCGCAGGCGTAAACCGCCTTCTCTTCAGCCAGGGGACAAAGTCTGGCTCTCTACCAGGAACATCAAGCTCCGAGTTCCTTCTCTGAAGTTTGCTCCACGATTCATCGGTCCATACACGGTAACTGCTAAACTGAATCCGGTTTGTTTCAAACTCCAGATTCCTAAGAGCCTTAAAATCACTAACTCCTTTCATGTTGCTCTTCTAAAGCCTTTAGTCCTCAATAAATTCTCTCGTCCTCTTCCTACCGTGGCGCCTGTCTCTGAGGATAATCAGGAGTACGAGATCAGTCAAATTCTGGACTCCCGACTCTGTAAAGGCGTTCTTCAGTACCTCGTTCATTGGAAAGGGTTTGGTCCTGAGGAGAGGTCTTGGATCACTGCATCTGAGGTCTTTGCACCTCGTCTGTTAAAGGAGTTTCATCTGAAGTTTCCCTCTAAACCTGGGCCCAGGCGGGGAAGGGGGAGGCCTCGTAAGAGGGAGGGTACTGTCATGGATATGCATTAATGTCTGTCTGCCATCTTACCTTCCTCCTCATGTGTTCATCTAGAGTCCAGACCTCCTTCACCTGGCTTCCTTTATAATCTCCTCCCAGCCTGACTCCACCCCAGGCCCTATCACTGAACACTATATTAACCTGTGCACTGCAAGCCTGCTTTGCTGATCAACGTGTTTGTTAGGCATTGTGTGTTTGGGTTCCTGCCTGCCGTGTGCTACGTCTGTCTCTCTGTTACGTTATTGGCTTGTCCCCGACCATCCCTGTCTGCTCGTGACCCTTGACCTTCGGCTCGTTCTTCATTATCCTTGTCTGCTTGTGGCCCCTGACCTTCGGCTTGTTATTCGGTTCTCTCTATCGTGTGCTGCTGCTTCCCCTTATCCTACGGGGCGTGAGCTAGGAAACTCCAGGGGCCGCGACCTGGTCCCAGCCTGCAGCGTAACATCCTCACCACTAGAGGCCCTGGAGAAGACCAGCTGGGTCTTAGACTCCGCGCCCTGGGGAATCTTGGCTCTCGCTTCCGTTGGGATCCCGGTTGTGCTCCTCTGGTCCCGCTTTCCACAACCACCCAGTTTCCTATCCACAGAAGCCAGCCATAGGGTTCACTACCTCGCGGTGCACTCCTGTCCCCCTACGGTGTGCATCTGTCACCTGGCCACAGGTGACCCTGACAAAGGTAAATTCAGCCATAATAGGGGTTGAGAGTGGGTTGAAAAATCGGTCATTATTTAACCCTTTGAACACTGCAAATCAGCATGTTGAGGTTTTTAAAAATCTTGTATTAAGAGACGTGGAACAAGTTCACCCAAAAAATTTTGTTAACCATCCCCATATATACGATGGCATTAAAACATTGGAAGATAGAAAGAACATCAGACCAGCCGATAAAGGGGGAGGGGTTGTGATTTAGGAAAAAAGCTTTTACGATAATCAACTTGCCGGCATGTTGGAAGATGAAAGCACTTATGTCAAACTGAAATCTGACCCCACCCTATCATACCAAAGTGATCTACAGAAGCTCATTGATCTTGGCTCGATAAATAGAGTTTTGAATAAGAAGGAGATTACATTTTTGGTACCGAGTTTTTGCCGAGTACCAACCATATACACTCTGCCGAAGGTCCATAAAAATCCAGACACTCCACCGGGGCGCCCATTCGTAAACAGTATTGGGTCAGTAACGGCTAGATTAGGGCAGTACTTGGATACTTTCTTGCAGGCTACTGTCTTAATGACAAAGGCCTATTTAAAAGATACAAAAAATCTCCTACAAATGATTAGTGAATTGGATCTTACTAATAAGGAAGATATATTTCTGGTGACAGCGGATGTCTCTTCATTATACACCATAATTCAACATGATGACGCCCTGTTAGCATTAAACTGGGCGTTATGTCAAAGAGATGACATGCCATTTGAACAAAAAGTTTTTTTGAGACAAGCCCTAGATTTTTGCTTGTCTCACAATTATTTTTGGTATGACCAGCATTTTTTCTCACAGCGTAAAGGGGTGGCTATGGGAGCCAAGTTCGCTCTTAGCTTGGCTAACTTGTTCATGGGGGAGTGGGAGGACAAAGCAGTCTTCTCACAGAAAAGAGAACAGTTACTCTTTTACAAGAGATTTATAGATGACCTCCTATTTATATGGGAAGGCACTGAGGAGTCATTACACAAATTTATGATTGAACTTAATACCAATAACAACAATATTGTGTTAGATTATGAGTACAGTAAGAGCCAAATTCACTTTCTGGACGTGAATATCATAAGACAAGGTGGAATGTTAGTCACTACAGTTTACTTCAAACCTACGGACAGAAACAGTTATTTACCGATCACCAGTGGGCATCACCCACACTGGCTTAAAAACATTCCAAAGGGCCAGATAATGAGGATCAGGAGAAACTGCACGTCTGATGTGGACTTTCGATCCCAATCTGATATTATCAAAATCCGTTTTTTACAAAAAGGTTACAAAGAATTGGCGTTGAACCAAATTATTACAGAAGTGGCTAATATACCACGTCATACATGCCTGGAAAACAAAACACAGAAGAAAAACTCTAAACATGAATGGGGATTCATCTCTAATTTTCATGATCAATATAGAGATATAGAGTGTATTTTTAAAAAACATTGGCATATATTATGTATGGACAAAACTTTGAACCAATCCTTGCCTAAGAATCCCCCTTTTATATATAGGAAGGCGCCAAATTTTGGTGATAAAGTTGTCAAAAAAAATTTGGATCCACCAGTAAGACCTAGTATGTTCTGTGGCTTCGCTGTTTTTTTTGCTTGCAGAAAATGCAAAATATGCGCAAAAGTGACCTCACCAATTCGGAGTTTGACTGAATTTATTTCCACTGGTAACAATGTGGCTTTTAAAATCAAGGAATTTATAACATTTAGCACATGTTGTTTATGTGCTAACATGCCCGTGCAATTTAATGTACGTTGGCCGCACGAAAAGGACGCTCAAAAAATGTGTTTCTGAACACATTTATAATATAGAAACCGACTTCAAGTACCACAGCGTCTCCCTCCATTTCAAAAAGTATCATATTTAGGACCCGTCGGGATTAAAATTTTGGGGTATAGACAGAATTTATCCTAATTGAAGGGGTTCAAACATGGTGAGGGAGATATCAAAAAGCGAGACTCGTGGAATATATTTGATGAATACTCTGACCCCTGCCGGCTTAAACGTGGAACTTGACGTAAATTGTTTTATCAGTGATTCTTAATAATTATATACATTTTATATATTTTTTTATATATAATTTTATATATATTTTTATATAATTTTATATGGTCCATTTATCAATTTTTTCAATCCTCTGGTCTAATTTTGTCAAATTGTATTTATTCGTGGCATTGGGGTATGTGATAAGTTAGGTATATATATTTGGGATATGGGATGGTGTTACATTATGTTAACACCTTTTTTGCCTAGCCACTAACACCCCTTTTGGATAGATCCTATGATAATTGTTTGGGGATATTCCTGCTTAATATGTTGGATACCACAGATATGAATAGTGATTTTATAATATATATATATATATATATATATATATATATATATATATATATATATATATATATATACGTTCTTAATTTTACACTTGTATATATATATATATATATATATATATATATATATATATATATATATATTTATTATTTTTCCCACCCATCATGCTTTCAAATTTTTTCTTTTTATATATTTTTTCTTTTTTAAGAATGTATAGAAATGGATATAACTGTATATGAATGGTTATTTATGTAATTGTGATCTAACCGGGTTTTTATACTACTTTCATATACATTGTATTTATTTATTGTTTCATTCTTTGACTTGTTTATATATACATGCAGGGAATACATTGTGGGATCCATAGATTACAACATCATGCTGTTTAGACGGGCGCATATTGCATTTTTTAATATAGAGTGTTTTTTCCTTGCATTTAGATCGATATGTGAGTGTACATATAGTAATTGTATACGATGATTACCCGGCATCAGGGACTGTGATTAATTGTGATATGACAATTCATTTACACATTTGATCCGTCCCAAGTTTGCCTCATTATTTAATATGGGCTGATTTTGTCAGTGTATGTATAAAGCATTACTGATTGGCTGTGACTTCACACTCTGATGGGGTGCTTTGGTGGAAGTGAGCGCTGTGAAAGTAGCCCGCCCCCCCCGCGGCTTACAGCATCAGAAGCGGACTGATTGTTATGGCTTAGTTGCCATGGCAGCGGTCAGCTGTGAACG
Source organism: Rana muscosa (assembly GCA_029206835.1). Classification (NCBI taxonomy): domain Eukaryota; kingdom Metazoa; phylum Chordata; class Amphibia; order Anura; family Ranidae; genus Rana; species Rana muscosa. The sequence goes on from CM055118.1 coordinate 914,013,362, forward strand.
AACAACCAATGGGTTACTAGCTACGAGTAATCTCTCATGAGCTTAAAAGAACTGAATGCGCTGCTTGACTCCACCATCGGATGATGTCTTATGACGAAACTAGTCAGGGTGGAAGGAAGTAACGTAAGTGGAGATACGAGACAGAGACAGGAGTGAAGGCATCCATCCCCGTGATCTAAGTGACAGCGTGTGGTAGGAGACGCCGTATCATTACTGACACTAGTCTGTTGCACTGTGAACCAATGCCTGATATTTTATGCTTCATGTGAGTTTACATCCTGATGGTTTTATATGTATGAACAATTAAAAGTTTTAAAGCGGGGTTACACTATGTTTGCCTATTCCTTTCTTTGGTAATACTGAACATCTGACGTGCTGATCGGGAGGAAGCTGTTGAAGTTGCTGTGATCTCCTTCATTGAGTGATTTACAGGCTTATTTGTGTGCGCTCTGCGGTAAGAGTCCAATTTAGAGGGGGCTTCTATCCACATCCCCCCTCCTTTCTCTCAGAGCACGTGTGAAGGTGTTTTTCTCTTGTCAGCTTCTGGTGTCAGCAGGATTTTTCCATTTACCAAGATAAAAGGGACTATTTCTGCTTTTTTACTTGATTGCCATTACATTTCTACCTCTAAGTGTGTTTCTACATTATGGACATGAACTGTTCAGGGTTTTATATGTTTTGATATACATATTGTATGAGTGCTACCTGGTTTTATTTATTTGTATATTTTTATATTCATTTATTAGGACCTTTTTTTATATAGATGAGGTTTAATGTTGATAAATGTAAAGTTATGCACTTGGGGGCTAAGAATATGAATGCATCATACATACTAGGGGGAGTACAACTGGGGGGATCTGTAGTGGACAAGGATCTGGGGGTTTTGGTAGATCATAAGCTCAATAATGGCATGCAATGCCAAGCTGCGGTTTCCAAAGCGAGCAAAGTCTTTTCTTGTATTAAGAGAGGTATGGACTCCAGAGAGAGATATATCATTTTGCCCCTGTTCAAATCATTAGTAAGACCTCATCTGGAATATGCAGTTCAGTTTTTGGCACCAGTTCTCAAAAAAGATATCGGGGAACTGGAGAAAGTGCAGAGAAGGGCAACCAAACTGATAAGAGGCATGGAGGAGCTCAGCTATGAGGAAAGATTAGAGGAACTGAATTTATTCACTCTTGAGAAGAGGAGAATAAGGAGGGATATGATTAACATGTACAAATATATAAGGGGTCCATATAGTGAACTTGGTGTTGAGTTATTCACTTTACGGTCAACACAAAAGACAAGGGGGCACTCTTTACGTCTAGAGGAAAAAAGATTTCATCACCAAATACGGAAAGTTTTCTTCACAGTAAGAGCTGTGAAAATGTAAAACAGACTCCCTCCACAGGTGGTTCTGGCCAGCTCAGTAGATTGCTTTAAGAAAGGCCTGGATACTTTCCTAAATGTACATAATATAACTGAGTACTAACATTTATAGGTAAAGTTGATCCAGGGTAAATCCAATTGCCTCTCGGGGGATCAGGAAGGAATTTTTTCCCCTGCTGTAGCAAATTGGATCATGCTCTGCTGGGGTTTTTAGAAAAAAGGTAATTTTTCTCCTTCATTGATGTACACTGATGAGACTGCACTGATGGGCTGCACTGATAAGGTGGCAAGGGTGGGCACTGAGAGGTGGCATTGCTAGTTGGCACTGGTGGGCATTGAGAAGTGGCACTGCTAGATGGCAATGATAGTTGGCAGTGATAAGCACTGATAGGCAGCACTGCTAGGTGGCACTGATTGGCACCAGTGGTGGACATTGATAGGTGGCACTGGCAGGGGCTACTGATTGTCACAGATGATGCAAAATTGCCTCTTCCTCTTCGGGCCTGATGTCCCTTGCACATAAGCCGGTGATTGCCTTTTTTTATGCTCACGCTGTCAGCACAAGGAGAAAACAAAAACCATTACCCAGCTTTTCTTTACATCACGTGATCAGCTGTCATTGGCTGACAGCTGATCACATGGTAAGGGGCAGGGATCGGCCCCTTACTCGGATCTGTCATCACCCGAGTCTCAGTGACTCGGTGACCACAGCGCATGCGCGAAGGGGAGGACGTCTATTGACGGACTCCCGGCAATTTAGGACCGTGCTGTGTCCGTCGATCAGTTATAGCGCTGATCTCGAGTGATTAAAGAGGGTCTAAATGGGCCATTGACATGCATCACAATTCAACTTAGGAATGTGTCTTTGCAAAGTTAAACTAAATGAAATCCTTTCTTATTTTTGCTTGGGGATAGAGTGCAGAGGGATTACAAGTCTAGACAGTTTTTGGGGATGTCTGCACCCCTGATAGGGTGAAGACAACTCCCAAATTTGGCCACTTTATCCTTCAAAATAATTCACTTCCTGTCACATAGCCACACAGGAAGTGAGGGTAAATCCCTACCAATGTCTTTCCTTGGGGACACACAGGTCAATCTAAATACTTTCCCCATTATGTACATTGCACTCCAGCATTTTGCGGGGTACACCCCAAATTATTAGGTATTTTGGACTTTGGGGTTTATTTACTAAAGGCAAATCTACTTTGCACTACAAGTGCACTTGCTGGATATCCAAGGGGGACATGCAAGCAAACAAAAAAAACACCATCTTTGCTTTTACATGATTGGATGTTACAATCACCAGTGCTTCCCCTCAGATTTTAAGCAGCTACACTTTTACTGCAGAGTGGATTTGTCTTTACTAAACCCCAAACTACCCAATGATTTGGGGTGTACACAACAAAGTGCTAGAGTGCAATTTGCTTAATAGGGACACTAGTTAGATTGATCTGTGTGTCCCCAAGAAAAGACATTGGTAGGGTTTTACCTTCACTTCCTGTTTAGCTGTGTGACAGGAAGTGAAGCCAATTTTACTGAAAGGACCACAAAGCCCAACCTAAAAAAAAACAAAACAAGCAGGGGTTCTAACACTTACTTGGTTTCCCCCAAAATGCCCACAATTAGAATCGTATTGCCTTGAGCTAGTTTTAAGTGCAGTGCTCTAAATCAGTGCTTCTCAAGTACCCCCAACAGGCCATGTTTGCAGGTTTTCCTTCATCTTACACATGTGCTTTAAATCACAGTCAATGGTTTGGTATTTTGGACAGCAATTCTCGATAAGATAAATTCACAAAACATGTCCTGTTGGGGGTACTTGAGGACTGAGGCTGAGAACCACTGCAGTAAAAAGGAAAATTGAATATTTACCGCTCTGTATTTTTCATTTCCTGGTGACTATCCATGGCAGCACACAATACATGCATATGCTAGCATGAAGGCACCAGGGTAGACAAATCACACCTGTTTTGTTTTGACATGCCAATCAGCTGTCACATTTGTTGCAAAGAAAACACAAAACAAACATCAAAACTTTGCATCAAATTTTATTGGTCAACAAAACAAAGGGAAGCCAAAATAAAAAACAGGGTCAATTTGAAACATTAGTCATAGACTCAACATCTTGGAGAAAGTTTTCGCAAAATAGTGCAGCACAGACAATTAAATCAAAGTAAACAAACAACACACATTAACAACATCAAAATTATTTCAGGGGAACATTTCCCCCCACACAAAAAAATACAATCAACAAAATTAAAACAAACACCTGTTTTGCAAAGACATAACAAATAAAATGCATGTGTTACAAACTCGATAAGGACACCAAAATGTACTTTTTGCCGGACAGACGCACACACACACTTGCCTCTTTTGAGGGCAAGGGAGAGGATGCTATCTGTGAGCTTTATATAACATGGGTAATGAGGCAATTGAAAACACATGCACAGTCCATGAAACATCCAAAATGCAAGTTCACCCAATGTAGAGACTGAACTTCAAAGTGGGCACACCTGTTAAGGATGTCCTTCAATTACTAACCCATAAAAACACTCTGAGCATGCCCAGAAATATCCAGGTGCTTTTCACACACAAAAAGCACCAAAAAAACTAACTGCCTGGGCATGCTCAGAACAACACAAATGCAGCTAGCAGAAAATAACCCCCCCCCCCCCACTGTCCAAAATTAAGCACATCATCCAGCATGCTACAAAATTAGAGATGGGACAAACACCCCCCCCCCACCAATAAATACCATTGCAGTCTATGGGAACTGACTTCGTTAATTTTGCTAGTCCCCACTTGACTGGCTTATCTTCTAGTTATTGGCCTTAAAATGGGGGCCCAGGTCCCACCCTAAGGGACATATATCAATGTCACCAATTTGGACAACACCAAAAACAAAACAAGAAGTGCCTTTAAATATGCCAAATTGCTTAAGGGCCATTTCACACCACATGCAGTCCATTGCATTTTTTATGCATCAAAAATGCATGGAAAGTTGGTTATATGGTTCTAAATGGCAGTGTTTGTTCCAGTGTGTTCCAGTTCCACAAAAAAAGTAGAACATGCTGCATTTTACCTGCACTGGACTGTACTGGAACGCAGCAAAACGCATCATAAATGCACTGGAACACACAGGAACGCACCTAAATGCACCAAAAACGCACTGGAACACACTTGTCCTTATCAATGGTTAATAAAAAAGAGGGGTGAAAAAAAAGCACTGGATTGCATCAAAAACGTACCAAAAATGCACTGGAACGCATCAAAAACGTGCATGCAAAAAAGCACCTGGAACGCATCCGGATTGCGTTTCCATGGTGTGAACTGGCCCTAGTTCACACCATAGAAACGCAGTCTGGATGAGTTCCAGGTGCTTTTCTGCATGCGCATTTTTGACACATTCCAGTGCATTTTTGATGCGTTTTTGATGCAGTCCAGTGTTTTTCCCCCTCTTTTCCCTTAGGACAAGTGTGTTGCAGTGCATCTTTGGTGCATTTAGGTGCAATCCGGTGCATTCCAGTGTGTTTTTGGTACGTTCCGTAGCGTTTTTGATGTGTTTTACTGCGGTCCAGTACAGTTCTGTACCTAAAAAATGCAGCATGACCAATTTTTTTTTCCTTCCCTCCTAAACCGTACCAGGCCACATGCCCTCAACATGGGGAGGATGTCCCCATGTTGATGGGGACAAGGGCCTCATCCCCACAACCCTTGCCGGTGGTTGTGGGGGTCTGCGGGTGGGGGGCTTATCGGAATCTGAAAGACCCTTTTAACAAAGGGGACCCCCAGATCCCGGCCCCCCCTGTGTGAAATGGTAATGGGGTACAAATGTATCCCTACCATTTCACAAAAAGAGTGTCAAAAATGTTAAAAATGACAATAGCCGGTTTTTGACAATTCCTTTATTAATGTCTTCTATTTTCTTCCATCTTCTTCCATCTTCTTCTTCCACCTTCTTCTTTTCTCCATTCGGGTTTCTTCCTCCATCTTCTTCTTCATCTTCCTCTTCATCTTCATCTCCATCTTCATCTTCATCTTCATTCTTCCTTCAGTGTTCTCGTCCACATCTTGCTCCGGCTTCTTGTCCCTTCTTCTTTCTCCGGCCGCTCCGTATGAATTCGAGATTCCCGCTGTGTGATGCTTCAGTTCTTCAGTTCTCCTCTGGGTCTGCTGCCACCCGGTGACCCCGCCCCCCTCTGACGCACATGGATTTCACAGGGACTTTCCCGTAGTGTCAGAGGGGGGTGGAGCCACCCTGTGGCAGCGGACCCAGAGGAGAACTGAAGAACTGAAGCGTCACACAGCGGGAATCTCGAATTCAAACGGAGCGGCCGGAGAAAGAAGAAGGGACAAGAAGCCGGAGCAAGATGCGGACGAGAACACAGAAGGAAGAAGGAAGAAGAAGATGAAGATGAAGAGGAAGATGAAGAAGAAGATGGAGGAAGAAACCCGAATGGAGAAAAGAAGAAGCTGGAAGAAGAAGATGGAAGAAGATGAAAGAAAAGAGAAGACATTAATAAAGGAATTGTCGAAAACTGGCTATTGTCATTTTTTACATTTTTGAAATTTTTCTTTGTGAAATGGTAGGGGTACATTTGTACCCCATTACCATTTCACACAGGGGGGGCGGGATCTGGGGGTCCCCTTTGTTAAAGGGGTCTTCCAGATTCCGATAAGCCCCCCGCCCGCAGACCCCCACAACCACAGGGCAAGGGTTGTGGGGATGAGGCCCTTGGCCCCATCAACATGGGGACATCCTCCCCATGTTGAGGGCATGTGGCCTGGTACGGTTCAGGAGGGAGGGGGGCCGCTCTCTCGCCCCCCCCTCTTTTCCTGGGGCCTGCCAGGTTACGTGCTTGGATAAGGGTCTGGTGTGGATTTTTAGGGGGACCCCCACGCAATTTTTTTTAAGTTTGGCGCGGGGGTTCCCCTTAAAATCCATTCCAGACCTGAAGGGCCTGGTACGGATTTTGATGGGGACCCGCACGTCATTTTTTTTTTTTAAATTGGCTCGGAGTTCCCCTTAATATCCTTACCAGACCTGAAGGGCGTGGTAATGGAATTTGGGGGGACCCCACGCATTTTTTTTTTTTTTTATCAAAGACTTTCAATGACTTTTCTCTATATTGACGGGAGCCAACAATTCATTATAGCTGCGGGTGCTTTTAAATGCCTTTTTTTTCCTTTAGAAATGTCATTTTGCTGGCGCACTGTTATATAATGGCAAGTTCAGAGCTGTGCCTGTTCAACTTATGCAAATTGATTTACGTGACTTGACATTTACTAAGATTTTGCCGGCGCAGTGTCCCGGTGCGTTTGAACAAGTAAAATTCCCGCGCTGAGCTAAAAAAAAAAAACCTTGCAGTTCTAAACGTACTTGCCGGCGCAGCGGGCTGGTTCTGAAAAAGTTACTTTCTCACTCTATTTTGGGCATATTTGTTATTTGGGCAGGTGTCACTACACTTCCTCACATCACTCCACATCACCCCCATTATATTGGCACTTCCAGCTTCTTTATATTTAGATTTTAAGATGCCGTGCGCCAGGTCCATAGTGGCGCACTGAGCGCCTCCTCCCGTCCGCCGAGAACACTATAGTAAATGGGAAATAGCGCTGCAAATGTTTTGCAAATATCAAAACAGCCATTGCGCACGCAGATGCGCCGATACTAATGGCGCAAACATTTCGTAAATCAGCCCCAAAGTCATAGGAGATAAAGTATACATCTAGTAATGGCATTTATGGATGTGAGTCAAACAAGTGTTTTACAACTATTGTATGTGTATAAATATATATACTCTGGAGTCAAGGATATCCGAGGTTGGGATTTAGTCCCAATATTCAATAAAATGAGTAGATAAATAAATCAGCGGGAGACAGGAGGGAATTAGTAAAATAGATTATTAAAAGTACTTATAAAATTACTTAAAATAGATTAATAATCACTGATAAAACAATTGATGTCCAGATCTACGTTTAACCCCTTAGGCGATAAAGTATCCACCGAATATATCCATTGAGTCTCAAGTTTAGATAACTTTCTTACTAAATTGGACCCCCTCCAAGGTGGTTTGAGGTGGTCCACTCCCCAGAACTTGAGACCCTCGGGGTTCTGATCATGGAACATCTTAAAATGTAAAGAGACGTTGTGGTCTTTGAACCCAATTTTAATATTCACCACATGTTCAGCCACTCTTACTTTTAGTGCCCTTTTGGTGCGACCTATGTATAATAACTTGAAGAACAGAAATTGCCGCTCAGGCAGATGAAATAAGGAAAGTACTTCTCTCAGGGACCAAGGGTGCCAGAAATGCACGTGGCAAATTAAGAAAGTTAGTGAGGACAGCCGCACTCCAATCCAACGTATATTTATTCAGGCAAAACAGGCACTACAAAAACCAGCAGAACTCAGGACAACTGACACGTTTCACACCAATTCAGTTTTTTCTCATAGCTATGATGACGCTCTCTTGGCCCTAAATTGGGCATTGAGTAAGAGAGATGATATCTCTCATGCCCAAAACGTTTTTCTTCATAATGCTCTGGATTTCTGCTTGGGACACAATTATTTTTGGTACAGTGGAACCTTTTACTCCCAAAGGAAAGGAGTAGCCATGGGAGCTAAATTTGCTCCGAGTATAGCAAATCTCTTCATGGCCGAATGGGAGGATAAAACAATTTTCCACACAAAATGTAATGATCTGATCCTCTATCGACGCTACATCAATGACCTATTCCTCATCTGGGCAGGATCAACAACATCACTAGAAACATTTTTGGGGGAACTAAATCTGAATACCCATAATATTAACCTTACATGTGAGTATAATAAGGAAAGTATAAATTTTTTAGATCTTAACATATACAGGAGTGGTAACAAACTAGGAACAAAAAAGTATACTTTAAGCCCACCGATGCTAATAGCTTCCTCCCTACACAAAGTGGCCATCACCCTGTATGATTAAGGAATATTCCCAAAGGTCAACTAATGCGTGTAAGATGCAACTGTTCTGACGATACTGATTTTATATCCCAAGCAGACATATTAAAAAAGAAATTAATTGAAAAAGGTTACCAAGAAACCCAGCTCGTCAAGATCATTGAAGACCTCGCAACAGTACCAAGAATCAATTGTCTGGATAAAATTGCTCCTCAACGCCATAAAATTAACCATGAATGGAGCTTTATATGAGGATACCATTCACAGTACAAAGAGGTGGAGAGAATTTTTACCTCTCATTGGCATGTTCTCTTTTTAGACAAGATCCTTAAAACTAATATACCCACAAGACCCACTTTTATCTATAGGAAAGCTCCAAATTATGGAGATAGAGTGGTTAAGAAGGTGTTGGATGCACCACACAAACCCCCTTCTTTCTGGGATAAAGATGGCTTCTATGCCTGCAGAAAGTGCCATCCTTGCAGAGAAGTAAACAAACCTTTAAGAGCACTTGAAAGCTTTATATCTATGTCTAACAATACTGACTTTACTATCAAGGATTTTATCACTTGCAATACCACCTATGTAGTGTACGTTTTAGAATGCCCTTGTAAGTTATTATACATAGGCCGCACCGAAAGGGCACTAAAAGTACGAGTGGCTGAACATGTGGCGAATATTAAAATTGGGTTCAAAGACCACAACGTCTCTTTACATTTTAAGATGTTCCATGATCAGAACCATGAGGGTCTCAAGTTCTGGGGAGTGGACCACCTCAAACCACCTTGGAGGGGGTCCAATTTAGTAAGAGAGTTATCTAAACTTGAGACTCAATGGATATATTTGGTGGATACTTTATCGTCTAAGGGGTTAAACGTAGATCTGGACATCAATTGTTTTATCAGTAATTATTAATCTATTTTTATAAGTAATTTTATAAGTAATTTTATAAGTACTTTTAATAATCTATTTTACTAATTCCCTCCTGTCTCCCGCTGATATATATTTATATATTTATTTATTTATCTACTCATTTTATGGAATATTGGGACTAAATCCCAACCTCGGATATAAATACAATAGTTGTAAAACTCTTGTTTGACTCGCATCCATAAATGCTATTACTAGATGTATACTTTATCTCCTATGACATAGAGTATTAGGCTCTGAACCAACACCTATGCTAATGAGATATCCATTTATCTTTTCCTGTACTGGAGTCTAAGAAGTAGTCTGTTTCTTTTCTTTTTTTCTGCAGCAGATTGCATTAACATTGTGTGCGGTAGCAACCGCGATACTTGCTACAATGTTTTTGACCAACTTCTAAGCGTGTTATATTATATATATTAATACATATATCGTTTGAACATGGTAACATTTTAGTTCTGATAGCTCTGTTTTCTGTTTATATAACAATATTGTGTAGTATTTCGTGCGGATTGATCACTGTTCTGAGTATGAACGCATCGGAGTTCCGCTCTGACAAGCACCAATCAGGGCGGACCGATCGTGCCACTCCAGCCAATGGATGACAAGCGGGGGAGTGATATTCCGCACGTCCACGCTGGCTAACCACGCCCTCTGTTGAAGTCAATGTGTGATGAAACCAGTCAGGGCGTGGTTACCACAGTGTCTCTGAAACCAGGAAGTATCGAGTGCACTCCACAGCCAGCTGTCCCTTACTAGGAAGAAATACTGCAGCGCCACGCTCGCAACGCCCTCTTGGGACCAGATAGTGGTGAATACACTCTTTACTTTACGTGCTTTTAACAAGTGAATGAAATGTACGCGCATTTGAAACAGGGATTTTGTATTGGGGGATCATTCTATTTAAGTAGTATTACACTATATGGTGCCTTTGTGTTCCTATATGTTTGCCTGTGGATTTTAACCCATGCTACCCTGGTGGTGATGACAGAAGTTGGAGTGAGAGTACCTACAGATTAAAGGCCTACTTATTTCATATTTGTGGTGAGTTTGTAACCCGGAGGGGGAGAGTGCCTCACTTGTGGCGAAGGTCTGGGATTGGTGTAGGGTGCACTACAGACTGTATACATAGAAGAAACAAATCATCACTTTAGTTTGACTGTTGCTAAGTCATCACTCAAATGCTTCATGTGTATCTGGACACATATCCATATCTAAATGCTGTTTTATCATATGGACTTTATGAGTTCTAGGTTTTGATATAATTTTAATACTAATCAGATGACCTAGAAGTTTTACCACTCTCTTTTAAATCACTTGTCTGTGAGCCATGTCCACAGTACATGATCAACAAATTGTGGCAAATAATGCTGAAAGACTTTGAATGTTTTCTTCAGTTATTGCAGCCCTTGGTCTGCTAGCTCTTGGAGTTTACAAAGAGGTAACAATAGCAGAATAACAAATAAAACATCAGAGTTCTGAATATTTTGTGTTGAGTAGGTAACCTTGAGTTAAAATTGCAGGGATACATAAAAAAATAAATAAATGCTAGAACCATACAATAAAATCATGGGGTTGGTAATTGTTTTTTTGTAATTGTATTTTTATTGAGGATTTTCAAAAATAAAAAAATGAATATTGCCAGGAGAAGACTGAGCAAATCGCAGTCATCACTGCCACAGGTGGAGCAAATTTTATGTTACCATTTATGATTGCTGTAATATTATATGTAGAAATCATGGGATATCACGTATATCACCAACATAGTTCAGGCATACCAGAGAATGATATGATATCTCAAAGAGAAACATAGATAATCTACAGAGACATAGGATTTACAGGAAAGGCACACCATGAGTATCCTAAACAAATTACGAAAGAAAAAGAAGCTAAATAATATGTCGGTCTGAAGAGAAGGAAGTGAATGAACTAGAAGTCAGAGAGGACCCTTTCAGACAACTCAGAGTGATCCCAGACATCCCAAACTTTTGTAAAGTTTATTAAAGAATCTTCAATGGCAACCATAAGGTGTTCCATCCTACGAATTCCAGGTTTAATAATAGGACAATCCCAAAGTATGTGATAATGTGATAATGAGTATCAACATCCCTGTGACATTGTCAACATCATAGGCGTGCACCCAGAGTGTGCCAGGTGTGCCTGGGCACACACTAATCACCCTGTGTGGTACAGATTTCCCCTGTTTAGACCCCTGATATTTCACCAAAGCCCCCTAATGGGGCTCCTAAAAAAATTGTAAAAAAATTACAAAAATAAAAAATACTGACACTGTCCACTACCCTATTGACACCAATCTTTACCTTACTGATACTGTCCATTGCTCTGCTGACATCGTCAGTATATATACACATGCACACCCATGCAAACATGTTTGAGCTTTGGGGTGCACACCCTAATGCAATAGGCTCATGGGCATGTGTTTTTAAGTGACAATTTTGTCAGTTTTTACCATGTGCAATTTCCTATTGTTTATGCTTTCCTTTCAATGATAAATATATATTTTTTCTACTAAATTGTTTTAATAAAGTTATATCAGGTGAAACCGCAGTTTGTTCCTTTTCCTTCATTAAAGGCAAGGACACCTTGGGTCCTATTCCCACTCCCCTTTTTATTTTGACTACTTCTCCTATGTTGATAAGGAACACCACCCTATCGGGTGAGTCGGTAGCCTGCTACCTGAATTGACCAATTCCGTTTTTAATTGCGATTTGTATGCCCTTGTGGTCTTTTGGACTATTCCTGAGGCAATTTTTTTTTTTTTAGAGCATTAACAGCGCTTAATCAAAATAATCAGAATTATTCAATACTATAATGTTTCATATATTTGCAGTAAAAAAATTCTCCCCATGTTAATGAATGATCATCTCAATCAGCATAGGTTAAAGCACCAAACTTAAATGTCTATCATAAACACTGGTTCCACTAGTAATAAAAAAAGTATTAACCACTTAACGACCGCCCACTGTAAATATATGTCAGCAGAATGGCACCGACAGGCAGAATCACGTATATGTACGTGATTGCCTTTGTATAGTTGGGGGGTCCGATCGGACCCCCCTTCTTTACAGTGAGCGGTCGTTTTACCTTCGGGAGCGATCCGGCATGAGGGGACGGCCGTTCGATTCCGGCCACCCCCTCTCGATCGCTCCCGGCGAATGAGAGAGCTTCCCCTGCCTGCCAGGAAGGAGGAAGTGATGTCATCTCTCCTGGGGCGCTCACATATACCGAGCGCCGTACAGGAGAAGATGCCAGGTTAGTACACAAAACAGCACACTGACACCAGGACACATAGGCACATAAATCGCCCCCCAGGCCCCCCCAGACACCCCCAGATCACCCCCCAGCCCCCCCCCAGCCCCCAGTCACAGTGTCACTGATTGCAGTGACCATTTATTTAGTGATCACTGCAATCAGTGACATTTGTGACTGTAAAAGTGTCACTACATTTAGTTTTAGGTCCAGTGTAGCCCCCTAACCCCCCCTAATAAAGGTTTAACCCCCTGATCACCCCCCAGATAACCCTTTCACCCCCTATCACCACTGTCACTAAGCAATCATTTTTCTGATCGATGTCTTAGCGTCGGTGATGCTGATCGGTAGCCAGTAATTTTTTTTAGGTTCGCCGCAGGTTTTTATAGCGTCGGGTACCCCCATATATTACCTAATGAAGGTTTAACCCCCTTGATCGCCCCCCAGGTAACCCTTTCACCCCCTATCACCACTGTCACTAAGTTATAATTTTTCTGATCGATGTCTTAGCGTCGGCGATGCTGATCGGTAGCCAGTAATTTTTTTTAGGTTCGCCGCAGGTTTTTATAGCGTCGGGTACCCCCATAAATTACCTAATAAAGGTTTAACCCCCTTGATCACCCCCCAGGTAACCCTTTCACCCCCTAGCACCGCCGTCACTATGCGATCATTTTTCTGATCGATGTCTTAGCGTCGGTGATGCTGATCGGTAGCCAGTAATTTTTTTTAGGTTCGCCGCAGGTTTTTATAGCGTCAGGTACCCCCATATATTATCTAATAAAGGTTTAACCCCCTGATCACCCCCCAGGTAACCCTTTCACCCCCTATCACCACTGTCGCTAAGCAATCGTTTTTATGATCGTTGTCTTAGTGTCGGTGATGCCGATAGGTAGCCAGTAATTTTTTTTTAGGTTCGCCGTCAGGTTTTTATATAGCGTCAGGTACCCCCATATATTACCTAATAAAGGTTTTAACCCCCTAATTGCCCCTAGTTAACCCTTTCACCAGTGATCATCATATAAGTGTTACGGGTGACGCTGGTTAGTTAATTTGCTTTTTATAGTGTCAGGGCACCCGCCGTATATAACCCAATAAAGGTTTAACCCCCTGATCGCCCGGCGGGTGATATCAGTTAGGTTTTAGCGTCAGAGAGGGTCTGCGTCACACCCCAGGCAGCGTCAGGTTAGTGCCAGTAGCGCTAACACCCACACGTGAAGCATACACCCCCCTTAGTGGTATAGTATCTGATCAGCTCAAGATCTGATCTGATCAGATCTATACTAGCGTCCCCAGCAGTTTAGGGTTCCCAAAAACGCAGTGTTAGCGGGATCAGCCCAGATACCTGCTAGCACCTGCGTTTTGCCCCTCTGTCCAGCCCAGGCCACCGAAGTGCAGTATTGATCGATCACTGTCACTTGCAAAACACAACACACATAACTGCAGCGTTCGCAGAGACAGGCCTGATCCCTGCGACTCCAGTGCTGTAGGAGGTAATTTCACCACCACAGTTAAAAAAAAAAAGCATATATGCCGAAGCATTGGGGCAGCAGGAGCGGAGGAGTGATTTTGCTCCTAATGCCGCGTATATACGGTCGAAATTCCGACGGAGGCTTGCCCGTGGAAAAGTCTGACCATGTGTACGCGGCATACCTTTTGCGAGAAGATGCCCCCATGCTTCGGCATATATAAATGGTGCATGTATGCCCATCATTAGAAGTGGGTGGATGAAGGGCGGTATTCTAATGGTGGGCATACCCACCGATCAATCTTTTTTTTTCGTTCAGCCAACAGGCTGCATGAAAAAAAAGATTACAATACATGTCCAACAAGGACCAGCAACGTACTGGTATGTTGCTGGACTTTGAATGTTTATACCAGAATGATGCCTGCGGGTTTAGGTATCATCTTGGTATCATTCTTTTCAGCCAGCGGCCGGCTTTCATGTAAAAGCAATCCTAGTGGCTAATTAGCCTCTGGACTGCTTTTACAAGCAGTGGGAGGGAATGTCCCCCCCGGATATAAAAAGCGCCATTGGGAAATTGGGAAAGCATTTTATCACACCGATCTTGGTGTGGTCAGATGCTTTGAGGGCAGAGGAAAGATCTAGGGTCCAATAGACCCCAGTTTTTTCAAAAAAGAGTACCTGTCATTACCTATTGCTATCATAGGGGATATTTACATTCCCTGAGATAACAATAAAAGTGATAAAAATAAATAAATATGGAAGCAACAGTTTAAAAATAAAAGAAAAAAGCAAAATTAATAATAAAAAAAAAAAAGCACCCCTGTCCTGCCCTGCTCTTGCCCAATGGCGAACGCAAGCGTCGGTCTGGCGTCATATGTAAACAGCAATTGCACCATGCATGTGAGGTATCACCGCGAAGGTCAGATCGAGGGCAGTAATTTTAGCAGTAGACCTCCTCTGTAAATCTAACGGGGTAACCTGTAAATGCTTTTAAAGGCTTTTAAAAATGTATGTAGTTTGTCGCCAATGCGCGTTTGTGCGAAATTTTAAAGCATGTCGTGTTTGGTATCTATGTACTCGGCCTAAGATCATCTTTTTTATTTCATCAAACATTTGGGCAATATAGTGTGTTTTAGTGCATTAAAATTAAAAAAAGTGTATTTTTTCCCAAAAAAATGCGTTTGAAAAATCGCTGCGCAAATACTGTGTAGAAAAAAACATGCAACACCCACCATTTTATTCTGTAGGGCCTTTGCTTTAAAAATATATATAATGTTTGGGGGTTCAACATAATTTTCTTGCAAAAAAAAATATGTTTTCATGTAAACAAAAAGTGTCAAAAAGGGCTTTGTCTTCAAGTGGTTAGAAGAGTGGATGTAAGCTTCCTAATGTTGTGTATAAAATGCCAGAACAGTTCAAAACTCCCCCAAATGACCCCATTTTGGAAAGTAGACACCCCAAGCTATATACTGAGAGGCATGTCGAGTCCATGGAATATTTTATATGTTGACACAAGTTGCGGCAAAAATAAAATTATTATTATTTTTTTTTTTTTTGTTGCACAAAGTTGTCACTAAATGATATATTGCTCAAACATGCCATGGGCATATGTGGAATTACACCCCAAAATACATTCTGTTGCTTCTCTTGAGTACGGGGATACCACATGTGTGAGACTTTTTGGGAGCCTAGCCGCGTACGGGACCCCAAAAACCAAGCACCGCCTTCAGGCTTTCTAAGGGTGTCAATTTTTGATTTCACTTCTCACTGCCTATCACAGTTTCGGAGGCCATGGAATGCCCAGATGGCACAAAACCCCCCCAAATGACCCCATTTTGGAAAGTAGACACCCCAAGCTATTTGCTGAGAGGTATTGTGAGTATTTTGCAGATCTCGCTTTTTGTCACAAAGTTTTGAAAATTGAAAAAAAAAAGAAAAAAAAAAAGAAAATGTTCTTTCTTCATTTTCAAAAACAAATGAGAGCTGTAAAATACTCACCATGCCTCTCAGCAAACAGCTTGGGGTGTCTACTTTCCAAAATGGGGTCATTTGGGGGGGTTTTGTGCTATTTTGGCATTTTATGGCCTTCAAAACTGTGATAGGTAGTGAGGAGTGAAATCAAAAATTTGCGCCCTTAGAAATCCTGGAGGCGGTGCTTGGTTTCCGGGGTCCCGTACGTGGCTAGGCTCCTAAAAAGTCCCACACATGTGGTATCCCCGTACTCAGGAGAAGCAGCAGAATGTATTTTGGAGTGCAATTCCACATATAACCATGGCATGTGTGAGCAATATATCATTTAGTGACAACTTTTTGTAATTTTTTATTTTTTTTGTCATTATTCAATCACTTGGGACAAAAAAAAAATATTCAATGGGCTCAACAGGCCTCTCAGCAATTTCCTTGGGGTGTCTACTTTCTAAAATGGGGTCATTTGGGGGGGTTTTGTACTGCCCTGTCATTTTAGCACCTCAAGAAATGAGATAGGCAGTCATAAATTAAAAGCTGTGTAAATTCCAGAAAATGTACCCTAGTTTGTAAACGCTATAACTTTTGCGCAAACCGATAATTATACGCTTATTGACATTTTTTTACTAAAGACATGTGGCTGAATACATTTTGGCCTAAATGTATGACTAAAATTGAGTTTATTCGATTTTTCTTATAACAAAAAGTAGAAAATATCATTTTTTTTCAAAATTTTCGGTCTTTTTCCGTTTATATCGCAAAAAATAAAAATTGCAGAGGCAATCAAATACCATTAAAAGAAAGCTCTATTTGTGGGAAGAAAAGGACGCAAATTTCGTTTGGGTACAACATTGCATGTCCGCACAATTTACAGTTAAAGCAGCGCAGTGCAAAATTCTGAATTCACCTCTGGTCCTTTAGCTACCAAATGGTCCGGGGCTTAAGTGGTTAAACAGACTCCCACTCCTCCAGTGAGGGAAAAAGAACAGTTTGTGCAATAGAATAAAAACGTTGTGTGGTGTTTTGAGTTCATACAGGCTTCTCAGTGTCAAACTTTCAGCTTCTACACCAGTGGAAAAAGAAAACAAAAATTAAAAAAAGGTCCTTATGTGCACTGTGTCCGGCCGCCGGGCGCCAGGCGCAGTGCAGTATAGAAAGCGCCATGTCTATGCAATCACGAGATTGCAGACGAGGCGCTTCATTTACAGCCAAAAACTGCCTTTGTGGCGCAGTCGATCACGCAACAGCTTCCGGCGCGATGGACTGTAGTATGGCCGGGTGGATTGACTTTTTTCACCGCCCTAGGACATGGGCGGTGCTTTCTGTTATAGTTCCGACATCACTTCCTGTTTTACATGCACCAGGGTATTACAGGAAGAGACTTCGGCACTCGGCATCTCCGTGGAACGCACAGCCCGAGCGGATCTACAATAGGTAAGGTAAGCTGAAGCTCGACATGCCTTCCTGACCCCCATGCAGCATCAGATGGCCCATCATGTTTACCATTACGACTTGTATAAGATTTTTATTAGGTGCAGACACTGCAGAATGTACATCCTTGTTTTCTGTTACTGCAGACAGTCTGCAGACACACGGTGGCCCCAACTTGCACTACCGCAATAGCACCCAGTACCCCTCTCCCCCCCTCAACAAGTGTCCCTCAGCCTGAAATTCACAGGTTGGGAGTTATGCTTATGTGATGATACCGAAGCTGACATGTCCCAAACAATGTGCTAAATTATTGGTGCTGAACAACTCATTCCAAGGTGCCTGACAAATTACCATCACTATGCAATGTACTCGAGTATAAGCCGACCCGAATATAAGCCGAGGCACCTAATTTTACCACAAAAAACTGGGAAAACGTATTGACTCGAGTATAAGCCTAGGGTGTCCATCTGCATGCCTCACTGTGCCTCACTGTGTCCATGTGTATGCCTCGCTGTGTCCATGACTCACTGTGCCCATGACTAGACTGACGTTTAACATGGGAGTCTATGGAAGGGGTGCCCGGGTTTGAAAAATAGGTGCTCCCCAGCTATAGGTTCTCCAGACAAAAAACTTTGCACACTCATAGAGAAGACGTGGGGCTACATGTGTGCCAAGTTTAGGGACAAGGAGACCTACGAACGGCCAGTACCGGGTCCCCAAAGTCACCGGAGAAATTACCGTTTAACATGGGAGTCTATGGAAGGGGTGCCCAGCTTTGAAAAATCGGTGCTCCCCGGCCGTAAATTCCCCGGATGAAAAACTTTGCACACTTGTAGAGGAAGAGTGGAGATACATGTGTGCCAGGTTTGGGGTCCAGGGGACCTATGGTCGGCCGGTAACGGCTCCCCAAAGTCCGGGAGATCAGGCGCAAAAAGGTGACTCGAGTATAAGCCGAGGGGGGCATTTTCAGCACACAAAAAATGTGCTAAAAAACTCGGCTTATACTCGAGTATATACGGTAAATGTAAAGGTCTGCCTGAAGTAATACGTGCAAAAATAGTTAACCGTATATTGTTCCTGTCATGCCTGTGATACTGTTATGGTGCTAAAATAAAAATACAGAGGAGTGCAGCAAATTCCGGATTTTTTGCATACTCCACTTTCTCCATTATGGTCTTATGCGGCGTACACACGATCGTTTTTCATGCCATTTTTTAAACCAACGTTTTTCTCGTCGTTTTTTTTCATGTTTCCTCTCAAGCCTGTCTTGCGTACACACGATCATTAAAAAAAACGTTCAAGCAAAGCGCAGTGACGTACAACACGTACGACGGCAATATAAAGGGGAAGTTCAGTTCTAATGACGCCACCCTTTGGGACGCTTTTGCTAATTTTGTGTTACCGCGTGTTAGTAAAAGTTTGGTGAGACAATTCGCGCTTTTCAGTCTTCGTGCTTTGAAGATCGTTTTGTGGAGTTCAGTTTGTGCCTGTGCGTTCGTATCTGTCTTGCAGTGCTTGTAGTCAGTTCGTATCTGTTTATTCAGTGCGTTCTTGTCTGCTCGTTCCTGTTTTTCAGCTTGTTCTTCATAGGCCTTGCTGTTCTTCCGTTCGTTCTTCTAGTTCGTTCTGAGCTGCCGACCGTTATCTAGCCATGTTGCGGCTACGTACTCGTCGTAGAGTTCGTGCTGTAGTTAGTGCCGGGGTTCATGCTGTATCCCGACTCCAGGCCATGAACAGGGTGAGGAGGAGTTCATGGACCAAGAATTGGTTGCTCCAGCGGCACCAGTTCTGTCATATGCCTTTCTTGCGGGAGATCAGGGAGAATAATTCTGAGGACTACAGGAATTTTCTCAGGATGTCTGACCCCGTATTTCAGCATGTGTTGGCTTTGGTGTCCCCCTACATTACCAGGCAGGACACCGTTATGCGTGAAGCCATCAGTGCTGAGCAGAGGCTCATTGCCACGTTGCGATACCTGGCGACTGGGAGAAGCCTGCAGGACCTAAAGTTCTCCACAGGCATATCCCCCCAGGCTCTGGGTATCATTATACCAGAGACGTGTTCTGCCATCCTTCAAGTTTTGCAGGAGGACTATATTAAGGTAAGTGTTCTTATTTAAAACCTCACATTGTATGTATTTCTTTGTTAATATATTTTTTTTGGTTTATTAGCAGTCCCTAATTCCCATGATTCTTAGCTGCAGGGAATGTCCCCTTTCTCCACATGGTTATTTTTTTTTGGGAATGTTTTTATTAGGCCTACATTTAAATTTGCCTTACCTAACCTCTCCAGCATGCTATCCTGGGGCCATACCCACCTTGCCTAGTCATTTCCATGTATTTTATTCTATGCTCCATCGTAGTGCTTTACCCTAAATGCACCCTAAAGATTGCCTAGGAATGTTACATTTATTTAAACTTCATACAGAGTGCTACAGCCTTCATTAGTGATATCCCCAACTCATCTTCACCCCCCCCCAGTTTTTTATTTTGGGTTTGTTTTTGGTTTGTTGTTGCTTACTAATAATGTTTAAATTTTTCTGTTTCTCCTAATGTTGGCCATGAATGCTTTTCTTAAATCTGCTTTCAATGTTTCTGTCTCAAAGTATTAATTTATTTTTAATTTAATTCCACAGTTCCCTTCTACGCCACATGAATGGCAGAATGTGGCATCTGAGTTTGCCCAACGATGGAACTTTCCGAACTGTGGAGGGGCCATCGACGGCAAGCATGTTCGGGTCATCCCACCACCCCATTCGGGATCCTTTTATTATAATTATAAGGGGTTCCACAGCATCGTCATGATGGCAGTGGTGTCGGCCACCTACGAATTCCTGTATGTGGACGTTGGCAAGAATGGCAGGATGTCAGATGGAGGAGTCTTTGCACAGACTGAGTTTGGGGAACGGCTCCTATTGGATCAGCTGGCCTTGCCACCAGCGGAGCAGAATGTGGACGGACTCCCATTTGTTTTTGTGGCGGATGAGGCGTTTGGCCTGGGTCCCCATTTGATGAGGCCATTCCCGCAACGCACCCTCACCCCTGAGAGGAGGGTGTTCAACTATCGGCTGGCCAGAGCAAGAAGGGTGGTGGAAAATGCCTTTGGTATCATGGCCAGCCGATTCCGCCTGTTCCTCACCTCCATCCACCTTGCCCCTTATAAATGGAACCATGTAGTAATGACTTGTTGCGTGCTCCATAATTTTCTGAGGGTGCGTTCTTCAAATTATATGACTTTGAGTGGGCCTGAGGCCTCATTATTGGAAGCAGATAATTTAGTGGCCCTGGAAGCTGGCTGTCCAGGCTTGGCCCCCCAAACCGGACGTGATGTCCGACAAAAACATGTCGACTATTTTGTGGGTAGGGGGGCCATTGATATGCCTGAGGATGTTTAACAATATTATTTGTTAAAATAAAACTTTTTATTGAGAAAATATTGGTCTTGTGTTTTAATTTAATTTTCTTTTAGGTTTCACGTACGTTTACCTAGTGCACTTGTAGTGCCATGTGTATTTTGCATTCTTAATTAGCCTTCATTGTCAGTGTAAACACAAAACATTGATTAGTTCACTTTGCACAACATTTACATAATGAAGCCACAAATTCTTTGTCTGAAAATACCTTTTTTTATTTTGTTTTAGTAAACTTCCTTTTAAATGTAGATGTCTTCAAAATATTTTTGGGGGTAAAACGCATGAACAGCCATGCATACAAAAACAATATTACAATTTTTTGTGTAAATGTAAACATGTACTATTCATTAAAGCTTAATAGCAAAAAATACCTGCAAAAACACAGCAAGTTCAACGTTCTTTTGTGTTAAAACATTATACACGCCCAAGCACAGCCATGATATTTTGTAGCCTTTCCTCAACCCGCTTGGTATTTTCCCTGATCTCTATCTAGTCTCCCTTTATTTTTTTAAGGTCACGACAGCAGACCATGAGGTATTGTATCAGGATCTGGGCACTGTGATGTGTAAACTTTTCGGGGTCTTCAGCCAGAACTGCACCTAAATCAAAAAAAAAACATGTAGTATAGAATATGTAGGCCTACATCTATTAACCACTTAAGCCCCGGACCATTTTGTAGCTAAAGGACCAGAGGTGTTTTTCAGAATTTTTCACTGCGCTGATTTAACTGGAAATTGTGCGGACATGCAATGTTGTACCCAAACGAAATTTGCGTCCTTTTCTTCCCACAAATAGAGCTTTCTTTTAATGGTATTTGATTGCCTCTGTGATTTTTATTTTTTGCGATATAAACGGAAAAAGACCAAAAATTTCGAAAAAAAATGATATTTTCTACTTTTTGTTATAAGAAAAATCAAATAAACTCAATTTTAGTCATACATTTAGGCCAAAATGTATTCAGCCACATGTCTTTAGTAAAAAAAATGTCAATAAGCATATATTTATTGGTTTGCGCAAAAGTTATAGCGTTTACAAACTAGGGTACATTTTCTGGAATTTACACATTTTTTTTTTATATATGGCTGCCTATCTCATTTCTTGAGGTGCTAAAATGGCAGGGCAGTACAAAACCCCCCCAAATGACCCCATTTTGGAAAGTAGACACCCCAAGGAAATTGCTGAGAGGCATGTTGAGCCCATTGAATATTTTTTTTTTGTCCCAAGTGATTGAATAATGACAAAAAACTTGTCACTAAATGATATATTGCTCACACATGCCATGGTTATATGTGGAATTGCACCCCAAAATACATTCTGCTGCTTCTCCTGAGTACAGGGATACCACATGTGTGGGACTTTTTTAGGAGCCTAGCCACGTACGGGACCCCGGAAACCAAGCACCGCTTTCAGGATTTCTAAGGGCGCAAATTTTTGATTTCACTCCTCACTACCTATCACAGTTTCAAAGGCCATAAAATGCCAAAATAGCACAAAATCCCCCCAAATGACCCCATTTTGGAAAGTAGACACCCCAAGCTATTTACTGAGAGGCATGTTCAGTCCATGGAATATTTTATATTTTGCCACAAGTAGCGGGAATATGACAAACCTTTTTTTTTTTGCACAAAGTTGTCACTAAATGATATATTGCTCACAGATGCCATGGGCATATGTGAAATTACACCCCAAAATACATTCTGCTGCTTCTCCTGAGTACGGGGATACCACATGTGTGGGACTTTTTGGGAGCCTAGCCACGTACGGGACCCCAAAAACCAAGCACCGCCTTCAAGGTTTCTAAGGGTTTCTGCCTATCTCATTTCTTGAGGTGCTAAAATGGCAGGGCAGTACAAAACCCCAATCTATTTGCTGAGAGGCATGGTGAGTATTTTACAGCTCTCATTTGTTTTTGAAAATGAAGAAAGCCTTTTTTTTTTTTCTTTTTTCAATTTTCAAAACTATGTGACAAAAAGCGAGATCTGCAAAATACTCAACATACCTCTCAGCAAGTAGCTTGGGGTATCTACTTTCCAAAATGGGGTCATTTGGGGGGGGGGGGTTTGTGCCATCTGGGCATTCCATGGCCTCCGAAACTGTGATAGGCAGTGAGGAGTGAAATCATAAATTTACACCCATAGAAATCCTGAAGGCGGTGCTTGGTTTTCAAGGTCCTGTACGCGGCTAGGCTCCCAAAATGTCTCACACATGTGGTATCCCCGTACTCAGGAGAAGAAACAGAATGTATTTTGGGGTGCAATTCCACATATAACCATGGCATGTTTGAGCAATATATCATTTAGTGACAACTTTTTGTACTTTTTTTTTTCTTTTTGTCATTATTCAATCACTTGGGACAAAAAAATAAAAAAATCAATGGGCTCAACATGCCTTTCAGCAAATAGCTTGGGGTGTCTACTTTCCAAAATGGGGTCATTTGGGGGGGGGTTTGAACTGTCGTGGCATTTTATACACAACATTAGGAAGCTTACATCCACTCTTCTAACCACTTGAAGACAAAGCCCTTTCTGACACTTTTTGTTTACATGAAAACATTTTTTTTTTTGCAAGAAAATTATGTTGAACCCCCAAAAATGATATCTTTTTTTAAAGCAAAGGCCCTACAGATTAAAATAGTGGATGTTGCATTTTTTTTTCCACACAGTATTTGCGCAGCGATTTTTCAAACGCTTTTTTTGGGGGGAAAAAACACACTCTTTTTATTTTTAATGCACTAAAAAAACACTATATTGCCCAAATGTTTGATGAAATTAAAAAGATGATCTTAGGCCGAGTACATGGATACCAAACACGACATGCTTTAAAATTGCGCACAAACGCGCAGCGGCAACAAACTACATTCATTTTTAAAAGCATTTAAAAGCCTTTACAGGTTACCACATTAGATTTACAGAGGAGGTCTACTACTAAAATTACTGCCCTCGATCTGACCTTCGTGGTGATACCTCACATGCATGATGCAATTGCTGTTTACATATGACGCTAGACCGACGCTTGCGTTCGCCTTTGCGCAAGAGCAGGGGGGACAGCGGTGCTTTTCTTTTTTTATTTTTTTTTATTTTGCTTTTTTTTTTTTTTTTTTAAACTGTTCCTTCCATATTTTTTTTTTTTTACCATTTTTATTGTTATCTCAGGGAATGTAAATATCCCCTATGATAGCAATAGGTAGTGACAGGTACTCTTTTTTTGAAAAAAATTGGGGGGTTAGTCCCTAGATCTTTCCTCTGCCCTCAAAGCATCTGACCACATCAAGATCGGTGTGATAAAATGCTTTCCCAATTTCCCAATGGCGCTGTTTTTAAATGGGGGGGGGGACATTCCCTCCCACTGCTTGTAAAAGCAGTCTAGAGGCTAATTATCTGCTAGAATTGCTTTTACATGAAAGCCGGCCACTGGCTGAAAAGAATGATACCAAGATGATACCTAAACCTGCAGGCATCATTTTGGTATAAACATTCAAAGTCCAGCAACATACCAGTACGTTGCTGGTCCTTGTTGGACATGTATTGTAATCTTTTTTTTCATGCATCCTGTTGGCTGAACGAAAAAAAGAGATTGATCGCTGGGTATGCCCACCATTAGAATACCTCCCTTCATCCACCCACTTCT
This sequence comes from Rana muscosa, assembly GCA_029206835.1. Taxonomy (NCBI): domain Eukaryota; kingdom Metazoa; phylum Chordata; class Amphibia; order Anura; family Ranidae; genus Rana; species Rana muscosa. Next base: position 914,037,770 of record CM055118.1, read on the forward strand.
AAGGATGGGCATACATGCACCATTTATATATGCCGAAGCATGGGGGCATCCTCCCGCAAAAAAAATTATGCCGTGTACACACGGTCGGACTTTTCCACGGGCAAGCCTCCAGCGGAATTTCGACCGTATGTACGCGGCATAAAAGGTTATGCTGCGTACACACGGTCAGACTTTTCCACGGGCAAGCCTCCGTCAGAATTTTGACCGTATGTATGCGGCATTAGGAGCAAAATCGCTCCTCCGCCCCTGCTGCCCCCATGCTTCGGCATATATGCTCTTTTTTTTTTTAACTGTGGTGGTGAAATCACCTCCTACAGCACTGGAGTCACGGCTTTATGTATCGTGGGAGCAAACGCTGTTGCTGTCAAGATAAATAATTCCGCGCTGCAGTTGAATGGCGCACCTGAAAACAAAAAATTACATACCTGAAAAGCAAGCATGATAAAACATTGCAGAATAGAATACAGTAAAAAAGAGCAGAACAATAGAGAGAAAATAGAGAGAGAGAGAGAGAGAGAGAGAGAACAATAAAACGACAACTATTTTTTTTTTTTTATTTTATATATTTTTTTGTGTTTTTGTTTTTAAATTTTTTTTTTTTTTTTTTTTTACACTTTTTTTTGTAACTTTAACAACTGTAATGGTTTGGGTCTCTCAAAATGTGATGGCATCTTGGGAGACCCTGTGTAAGTGTGTCCTAGTCTGTGAAATGCTGTACCCTACGCTAAAACTTCACTTTTGAGTGGTAGCGTTCGAAACATTCACCAAGGCAAAGACCAGGTTTGTCAGGACAGAGTGGACAAAAAACACGGGTGTCACGCCTAAATCTGTGCTTGCTACAGACACGACATCTTTTTTGGGGGGTTCGTTGGGTAGGGGTACTCTGGAGGGCATACGGATAATGCCTCTCATTAGTGATGAGCCGAACACCCCCGGGTTCGGTTCGCACCAGAACCCGCGAACGGACCGAAAGTTCGTACGAACATTAGAACCCTATTAAATACAATGGATGCGAACGTTCGAATTCTAAAGTGGTAATTATAACAACTATTATGCATGTTATTGTCCTAAAAAGGGTTTGGGAACCCGGGTTCTGCACCAGGGGACATGTATCAATGCAAAAAGAAGTTTTAATAACGGTCGTTTTTCGGGAGCAGACATTTTAATGATGCATAAAGTGAAAAAAAAAAAGTCAAATATTCCTTTAAATATCGTACCTGGGGGGTGTCTAAAGTACGCTTGTGAAGTGCCACGTGTTTCCCGTGTTTAGAACTGTCCCTGCACAAAATGACACTTCTAAAGGGAAAAAAAGCCATTTAAAACTGCTTGCGGCTTTAATGTAATGTCTGGTCCCGGTAATATGGATGAAAATCTTTAAGAAAAATGGCATAGCTACCCCATGACCCCCCCCCTACCCCAGCCCATTACCAGCCCCTTTGGGTCTTGTATGGATATTAAGGGGAACCCCACACATAAAATAAAAAAGGCCCTATATACTCTGAACAGCCGTATACAGGCGGTGCATACAAGACAGGGACTGTAGGTTTGTTCTTATGTAGAATCTGTTTGTAATTTTGAACAGGTACATTGTTGAAGTGTAGCTCCAGGCCAAAAATCTATTTTTAAACTT